>CM053602.1:28993261-29009196 GCA_028646575.1 Pseudocheirus occidentalis | reverse complement strand
GGAGGGGCTTTACAGTGGGATTGCTGTTTTAGGGGTGGGGTAGGGGCAAGATGGGGAGAAAATTTGTAATTCAAAAATGTAATGAAAATGAATAATGTAAACAAGAAAACAAATAAAAATAAAGCTAAAAATATTATTTCATTTGAGCCTCACATCTACCCATTTTATAAACTAGGAGGTCATGTAATTTGATCCAAGTCACCAAGTTAGAAAGTCTCTGAGTATGTGTATGGACCCATAGGTCTTCTGACCCCAATTCCAGGCCATCTTTTCCACTATGCTTCAGTGTCCAAAGAATTCTTCTCTCTATAAAAAACCTGACTACAGGTTCCCCACCCCTGCTTTAACATGGTGCATCTGAACTAAGATTTGATTTAACAGGTAACAACAACAAAAATTTACGTATAACTTTGCAGAAACACATTTTTAAACATTATTTAAATATTTTGATTTAATTACAATAAAGTTTCTCCTAGTGTCCCTCTCATTTCCCCTTCCTGAAGAACCTTTCCACCTAAGAAAAGAAAAGCAATTTAAAGCAGAAGAAGAAAAAATGTGGGGAAATGGGCAAAACTGATAAATACGTTGAAAAAATTCTGAAAATGTATGCAGTGCCCCTGTAGCTGTGAACCTCTCATCTCTGCAAAGGGTAGGGTGGATGTTTCTTCTTGTAGCTTCTCTTTAAAGCCAACCCTCTTTTTGATCATTTTGATTAAGGTTGGTTTTTTTCTATTTACATTGTTGCAGGCATCATGAACATAATTTTCTTGGCTTACATCATTCTATATCAGTCAGCTCATTTAAATCTTACCATGTTTCTCTGTATATGCCAAATTAGTCATTTCTTATAGCACAATGATGTTCTATTACATTTAGATGCCACACTTTATCCTTTTTAGCCATTCCCCAAATTGATAGGCATCTATCTTTGCCAGCTCTTTTCTACCACAAAAAAGTACTGCTACAGATATTTTGGTGTATATGAGAGCTGTCTTCTTATCCATGACCGATCTGGAGTATAAGCCAGTAGAGTCTCTCATTTGAAGGGTATGAACATTTTAGTCACTTTATCTGTCTAATTCCAAACTGCTTTCCAAAATGATTGTACTGATTCATAACTGCAGGAACATATCTCTTTTTTTTTTTGGAGGGCAGTTGGGGTTAAGTGACTTGCCCAAGGTCACACGGCTAGTTTTTTGTGTTAAGTGTCTGAGGCCGGATTTGAACTCAGGTACTCCTGACTCCAGGGCTGGTGCTCCATTCACTGCGCCACCTAGCCGCCCAGGAACATATCTCTTGATGAAAGTGATGCTTACCTGCATTTTTAATTTAAAAATCCTCAGTGAACATTTGAATAAAGATACTAGTAAATCTTTTATACCATTTCATGTTTTATTTATTATTTATATGAATAAAATGAAAAATAATCATTTTTACTCAATAATGTGCCTATTATAATCACACAGATTCAGAGCAGTTTTACGGCTGCTTTCAAAGAGTAATCATTAGTGGCTTGATGTCAAATTATAGTAGGGTCTCCCCCAAAGTACCCCAAAAGATCTGTACTTGGTCATGTGTTATTAAATGTCTTTTTCCAATGACTTGGATAAAGGCACAGAATATGTGCTTGTTCAATTTGCACATGACGTAAAACTGGAAAGTATAGGTAATACATTTGATGAAAGAATCAGGATTTGGAATAATACTGACCAGCTAGAATGGTGGGCTGAGTCAAATAAAAAGGAACCTAGTAAAGATAAATGTCAAGTCTTACATTTGGGTTAAAAATATCAACCTGACAGTTATAGAGTCTATACAATTGTTGATCTGAAAAAGATTTGAGGATTTTAGTGGATTGAAAGCTAAAGATGGCAACCAAGAAAGCAAATGTGATCTTAGGATCCATTAGGAGAGGTATACTTTATCGTAAATGGGAGGGGATACTCTGATTGTCTTCTGCCCAGATTAGAACAATTTCAGAGTACTGTATTAAGTTATATACTATATCTTAGGCAGGATATTAGTAAAATGGATAATGTTCAGAAGAAGAAGACCTGGAAGATGGAATCCTTGAATTCATGTCATATGAAGAGTAATGGAAGGAACTGAGGCTTGCCATGGACAGTGCTTCTGTGAGGCATGAAGAATATATTGCTCACCAAAGAAATAGGTAGCCTGTGGGGGCACATGGAGAAAATCACAGTCTCCTAGGGTTAAAAATATTCTCAGAGGGGGTAGAGTCAAGATGGCAGTATAGAAGCAGGAAAACTCTGTGACTCCCCCATAACCCCCTCAAATACCCATAAAATATGACTCTACACAAATTTTAGAGGTCCAGAACCCACAAAGAAACAGAGAAAACAATCTTGTACTGAAGGCAGCCTGGCAGGCAGACAGGAAGGGTTCATACCAGCATGCTGGGAGCAGAGCCCAGCCCGGCATGAATCCATGGTTTTAGCCCTAGGGTGGCCTAACCAGCCAGGCTAGAGCATTAGGAAGAGTGCATCACCAGTAGCTATGGCTGTTTCCAAAATTATCAACCCATAAATGCCAAGGACAAAGTGAAAGGTCAGTGGAACTCAGCTGAATTTAGGGGGGACAGAGGAGTGGGTCCAGCCCTATGCCCCCAGATCCAGAAGCAGTGGCCCTACCACCATCTCAACATGGCTGCTTCAGAGCTTCCGGCCTGCAGATTGTGTGTGTGGGGGGGGGCAGCAACCATTCAGAAGCTAAGTGCTCTTGTCTTAATGAGCCCGGAGCTGGATCATGATCTTGGGTGATTGTCCTGAGGTACATGACCAGTGAGCCAAAGCTGATGGGGGCTGTAGAGATGGTGGCCTCCTAATAGCTCCAGCAGCTGCAAAAACCCCAGCAATTTGGAACAAAGCTCTCTTCTCTGGAAGCAGAGTTCTACTGTGGCAAAGAGCTCAAAAGTCAAGTAATTGACTGCCAATAGGAGTAAGCAAAGGCAGTAAATCAAGCAGAGCCATCCAACTTTAGATTCCTTTTTGTTGGACAAAAAGTATCAAAGCATGGAACAGAAGGAAGACAACACAGTCAGAACTCCTGCACTAAAAACTTCCAAGAAAAATATGAACTGGTTATAGGCCATAGAGGAGCTTAAGAAGGATTTTGAAAGCCAAATAAGAGAAGTGGAGGAAAAATGGGAAGAGAAATGAGAATGATGCAAGAAAAACATGAAAAGAGAGTCAACAACCTGACTGAAGAAAATAACACCTTAAAAAAATAGAGTAACTCAAAGGGCAACAGAGGCCCAAAAAGCCAATGAGTAGAAGAATGCCTTAAAAAGTCAAATTTGCCAGATGGAAAAAGAGTCTCAAAAGCTCAATGAAGAGAACAATTCCTTCAGAATTAGACTGGTGTAAATGAAAACAAATGACTTTATGAGAAATCAAGATACTATTAAACATATCCAAACAAATGAAAAAATAGAAGGTAATGTGAAATATCTCATTGAAAAAAACCACTGACCTGGAAAATAGATGCAGGAGAGACAATTGAAAAATTATTAGACTACCTGAAAGCCATGATCAAAAAAAGAACTTAGAAAGCATCCTTCAACAAATTCTCAAGGAAAATTGCCCTGATATTTACAACCAGAAGGCAAAATAGAAATTGAAAGAATCCACCCATCACCTCTTGAAAAAGATCCCAAAAATAAACCTCCTAGGAATCTTACAGCCAGGTTCCAGAGTTCCCAGATCAAGGAGAAAATAGTAGAAGCTGCCAAGAAGAAACAATTTGAATACTGTGAAAACACAATCAGAATAACATAGGATCTAGACAGTTTCTACATTAAGGGATCAAAGAACCTGGAATAGGATATTCCAGAGATCAAAGGAGCTGGGATTAAAACCAAGAATCACCTACCCAGCAAAACTGAGTATAATGTTTCCGGGGAAAATATGTTCATTCAGTGAGGTGGGGGACTTCCAAGCATTCTTGATGAAAAAACCAGAGCTGAATAGAAAGTTTAATATTCAAATACAAGAAGCAAGACTAGGTAAACAGGGAAAAGAAATAATAAGGAACTTATCAAAGTTGAACTATTCACATGCCTACATGGAAAAACAATAATTGTAACTTATGAAACTTTTCTCAGTATGAGGATAGTTGAAGGGAATATATGTGTATACATACACATATGTCTATATAGTAGGATATATATGCATATGAATACATATTTCAGTGTGTGTATATATGTGTACAGGTATACATAGACAGAGGGCACAGGAACAATTGAATAGGAATGGATAATATTTAAAAGGTATAATTGAGAGGTGGGAGAGGAATATAATGAGAGGAGACAGGGAAAGACAGAATGAGGTTAATCATCTCATATAGAAGATGCAAGGGATAACTGTTACAAAGGAGGGGAAGAACAGGAAGGCAAAAGGGAATGCATCAACCTTATTCTCATTGAATTTGGCTTAGGGAGGCAAAGACATACACTGTAAATTGGTTATCTTGCCCTACAGGAGAGTAAGGGGGAAGGGGATGAGAAGGGGAATGGTGGAGGGGAGGGCAAGTTGCAGGGGAGAGTTGTTAGAAGCACACACTTTTGTAAAGGGACAGGGACAAAGTAGATAATAGACCAAGTGGTGGGCAGGATACGATGGAGGGAAATATAGTCAGTCTTTCACAATATGTCCATTCTGGAGATGTTATGTATAACTACGCATATGTCACCTGTATTGAATTGTCTGTCTTTCCAGTGGGTCTGGTTGATGAGGGAGGAAGGGAAAGAATCTAGAATAAAAGTTTAAAATAAAATGTTTAACATACATATAATTTTATATTTATATATATATATGTATATATGTATACACATATATATATATCTAATGTCATCATCATCATTACTTTTATTTACATGCAACTGGGAAATAAGATATACAGGCACTGGGGTAGGGAGATCCATCTTGCCCTACCAGAATGTCAGAGGGATAATGGGGGAGCAGGATATAGGGGAGAACAAATTGGGGGAGAGGGTATACAATGGGATCACTGTTTTGGGGTAGTGGGTAGGGGAAAGACAGGGAGAAAATTTGTAACTCAAAATCTTGTGGAAAGGAATGATGCAAACTAAAAATAAACAAATGTTAATTTTTTTAAAAAGAAAGAAAATAATAATTTTTTAAAAGTATTCTCAGAAGTCATCTTGTCCAACTAATATCTGAATACGAATCCCTTTACAATATACCAGATGAGGGATCCTTTGATTGGACTTCCAGTAAGGGTCAATCTACTACCTCCAAGGACAGTCTGTTCCACTATTTTCTAGCTCTAATCATTTGGAAGTTTTTCCTTATGTCAACCCTAAATAGCATGCCTATCAAACTCACAGATGAAACAAAACAAAACTGTGTTAGCATAGCTAACACACTGGATGGCAGAGTTAAGCTCTTGACTTGCTAAAGCGTGGGTCTAAATCTAATATGGCAGAATATAGTATTGTTAAAAGCAAAGTCTTACTTTTGGCTTCCAAAAATTGACTTCACAAGTATGAGGTGGGGGAAGGTGAGACAATTCATTTGAAAATGACTTGAAGACTTTAGTGGATTTCCATGCTCAGTGTTTGGCAACTATCAGACATGGCTGCCAAGAAAGCTCATACAATTTTAGACTGCATCCAAAGAGGTACATTGTTTAAAACTAGGGAGGTATTAGTCCTTATGTACTCTTTCTTGGAATATGGAGAACACATATAGAACATTGTGTTCAGTTCTGGTCACCACATTTATGGCAGAATATTGCTGACTTGGATTGGAGAGCATCTGAAGGACTGTGTCCAGGATAAAAAGCCTTTGAGATTATGTCAGGTGAAAACCAATGGATTCTGGAATGTTTAGCCTGGAGAAGAGAAGACTCAAAGGGGGTGTGTTAGTTCTCTCCACATGTCTGAAGGGCTGTTACATAGAAATGGGATCAGGGTTTGGTTTGGTTTGGTTTGGTTTGGTTTGGGGATCAAAAAAGACAGAACTAAGAACAATGGGCAGAAGCTGCTCAGAGAAAGGTTTAGGCTTAATGTAAGGAAAAACTATTGAGGGGATTCTTGTACACATATGGGTTGAACAGAATGATCGTTGACAGTCTTTTCAACCCTGGGGTTTTGTGATTCTCCCCCTGTGCTTCCATTGGCTACTCATAGCTTAATTGAGCAAACTGTCCTTTAGGCCTCACATCAGCTTTGCCCTCAGAAGGTCCAACCCAGACATCATCTTTTAGGAGCTCCTGTATGACTGAATGAACAAATGGAAGTAATGTTCTCTTTGCTTTCATTTTCCACATCAGCCTCCTCTGCATACCCATGGCGGCCATTGTCCCCAATTTCATTCCACCATTGATAAAGTCATGTTTATGATTTTTGTTCCCTTTTCTTTAGTCCCAAAACTAGAACAAAAGAGATGGTTATTTTATACCTTCACTGCCACCTTTTTTCTTAATCAAAGATGAGAAATTTTAATTTAGACAGTTTTATCCTGAATCATTTTTATCTGTTTTGTAGTGAGTTGTTTTAGACAGTCAAGTTTTCCTTTGCTATAAAATCTAATTTTTCTGGTACTGTACTTTCTTTCTGTTTATTCTTCCAGCATTTATTTATTTATTTTTAGTTTTTAACATTCATTTCCACAAGATTTTGAGTTCCAAATTTTCTCCCCATCTCTCCCCTACCACCCACCCCAAGATGGCAAGCATACTGGTTACCCCTTACCACAGTCTGCCCTCTCCTATATCCTCTGATCCACCCTTCCCCCCTCCCCCCTTACTTTCTTTTAGGACAAGATGGATTTCTATACTCCATTGCCTGTATCTTATTTCCTGGTTGCATGTAAAAACAATTTTTTTAACATTTGTTTTTAAAACTCTGAGTTTCAGATTCTCTCCCTTCTTCCCTCCTCACCCACACCCATTGAAAAGGCAAGCAATTCAGTATAGGTTATACATGTGTAGTTATGCAAAACATTCCCATAGTAGTCATGTTGTGAAAGACTGACTATAAGTACTGTACTTTCTGCAAACAAATAGGTATGTTTTTATTTTTTTAAACTAACATCCAAAGAGAGCATTTCCATATGTATCAGAACACAAAAGAAGGATTTTCTGTGAAACTGTGAATCTCCATGTCACCCTTCTTGCTTTTGTTTTAGTATTTAAAAAATTCTACACATTACTTTCAAAATTACCTTGCTTGTTTGTGCTTCTTTCTGAACTTCCTTTTGTTTTGTGAGCATTTCTAAAGATGTTTTAATGGTTCTCTTATTTTTGGCATCATTATTGTTAACCTTCTTCCTCCTCCCCCAATTAAAAACTGAAAGATACATACCCCACCTTACACTGACGCCGCCCCCCCCCAAAAACGTTGTAACAAATAAGCATAGTCAAGCAAAACAAATCTACGTAGTGGCCATGTCCCAATCTATGCCTTTTCCTGCACCCTTGTAATGCCATGCAAGAGCAGCTTCCCAAAAGAATGCTACTGTGAACAGCTTTTAAGGTTCTGATTACACAGTATAGTGAATACTCTGTTTATTCCATAACAAATCCAGGTTAAAATTCACAACAAATCACAATATAATATTCACAACATTACATCTCATCACAGAAAATCACAATATAGTGTTCACAACAGCTTAACATTAGAATGGCCACATAGTTTTCACCAAAGTTTCCGCAGTATTTGGAACAAAGAACAAAAGAACAAATATCTGGTTTCCCTAAGGAGATTTGTTTCCTCACTCAGTCATTCAGTTATCTCACAATACAACAATCAATATTCCACTCATGGGGCAATCATAGATTAACTTAATCAGTCACTTATCCAGATTCACAATTACTGAATATCATTAATCACTAAATACAATCATTAGAAAATTACACAAACCCACAAACCCTCTGCCCCTAGGTGTCTAGTAAACTTCAATTTCATCACACATTTGATATACAAGGAGAGGCCTTTTCTTCATCTTGACTTGGGGTAGTCTGTCAGATTCCCTGGATCCCCTTCCATGGTCCCAGCTCCTACCTGAATCCACCAAACAGTCATCTGGATTCAGAGACAGACAACTCCCAGGTTTTCGTCCAGTCTTCCAGGCCTTTCTTGCTACACACTGAAATTCACAGGGTCCAGCACATCTCAGAAGCTTCACCACTTCTGTTGCTGGGAACTCAAGGATCAACCAAGCCACAAACAAAGCCTTATCCTGGTCATGCTTCTTCAGTCCTCAAGTAGTTCAGCTGGCCCTAGGACCCAGAAGGAATCTCTGCCTTCCAGGCGGCCTTCTACAGCAGCAGCTACTTTGGCCTTCCATGTAACTTGAGCCTTCACCAGATTCTGGTCTCCTAGAAAACTCCAACTCAGTTCTCAGTCCAGCAGCCCACCTTCAAGATGCTTGAAAATTATGCTCCCTCCACCAAGAGCCACCAGGAGAAAATTCTTGATTCTGTCTCTTTGTCTCTGTAACTCTTCTTATATACACACACATACACTGGCCTCCTGTCTCAGTCAACCCTTTCCTGTTATGTCAGCAACAGGGGACAGAGTTCACACCTTCTGTTTCCTTCAAGAGGTACTTAGCCCTTAGTTACTAAGGGGTGAGTACCTGCTAAATTAATTACCTTTACAACCCTAAGTCAATCACCTTTCTGTCAGTAGGTGTGCAAAATGTTTTACCATGGATCCTCTGCAGACATGGTTGCCCATTGCATTGATTGGGGTTCTTTAGATTTGAGGTAGATTCTTTGTTGTTTTGTTCATTGGTTGTGGTTGATATCATCATAAAGCCTAAAAAATCCTCATAGTTTCCTATATGTTGGCTGGGATTTGTGGGCAGCCCTTGTTTTCTCTTCCTCCAAGAAAATACCACCCAGACAACCACAATTTGCTTGTTGTTTTCACCAGAGGGCTGTTTGTTTGCACGGCCCTCTTGTGAGTTGGATCATGTCCTACATCTTTTTTTTTGCTTTATTATTTCATAAAAGGGAGACTTTTTTCTTGTGTCTGACTGTTGTGGCTTTCTGCCTTGTGGGCACAACTGAATTACATGAATGGAGAGTGGCTACTTGAAGAAATCAATGATTGGCTTCCACTTGAACAAGCAGGCAGCAAAAATTGCAACTTCATTTGGTGTCATTGGTCTTGATCATGATTTTATTACTAAGTAATAAGAAGGGATTTTCTAAATAAAGGAACACTTTCTCAGTTTACAAATTAAAAATCAAAGAAGTTGTTCAAACCAATGAACATTAGTCTTTTGTTTCCTCCCCCCCCACACAATTCCACTTGATATAACTCAACAAGTCCCTTTAAAATATCCTACAACTGACTTTTATTGAAATATTTACAGCCAACATACAGGTTTGAAAATCATGATTTAGAGATTACTAAAAAATTCTTTAGATGCGTTAAATGAATCTTAGATAAGTTCTGCATGTTTGAAGGCATCTGGTACCTAACCATAACTTAATGTTCAAGTACTCTGTCATACTGAAGAGTTTAGTAACCTCAATAATAATATCAAATCATCATAGTTATAACTAGCTATGCTTAATTCCTCCACCTACCCTATATACTCATCTATGATCTTTTCTCTTTTTTAAGAATGTTATTTTATTTTTTTCTCAATTACATGTAAAACCAATTTTAACATGTTTTTAAAATAGTTTTCGAATTCCAAATTCCTTCTCTCCTTCTCCCCTATCACCCTTATTGAGAAAACAAGTGCTTTGGTATTGACTATATATGTGCAGGCATGTAAAATGTTTCCATAGCCAGTCCAAAAAAAAAAGAAAGTAAAATGTGTATATATATACATTTGTGTGTATATATATGTATATATATGTATATGTGTCTGTGTCTGTGTGCATATCTATCTATATAAAAGTTCTTTCATATATATTCACATACATATACATATTCATATGCATATACATATACATGTACATATATATACATGTATGTATACATATATACTTTATATGTATACCAGTTCTTTCTGTGGTGGTGGCTAACATTTTTTCATCATAAGTCCTTCAGAATTATCTTGGATCATTATATTGCTGAGTATAGCTAAGTCATACACAACTGATCTTCATACAATATTGCTGTTACTGTGTACAATGATCTGGTTCTGCTCACTTTGCTTCACATCAGTTCATATAAGTCTTTTCAGGTTTTCCTAAAGCCATCCTAATTGTCATTTCTTATAGCACAATAGTGTTTCATCACAATCATATAGCACAACTTCTTCAACCATTCCTCAATTGATAGGTATCACTTCTATTTCTCTTTCTTTGCCACCGCAAAAAGAGCTGCCATAAATATTCTTGTATATATAAGGACCTTTTCCTTTTTCTTTGATCTCTTTGGGATATATAGACTTAGTGGTAGTATTGCTGTGTCAAAAGGTATACACAGTTATTTTAGCCCTTTGAGCATAGTTCCAAATTGCTCTATTATCTTTTCTAGACAATAATATGTCTAATCCTAGCTCAGTACTTGCCACTCTAAGTCCAGGTCTCAAGCAAATCAGGTCTGATCTTAGAGAGTCTGACAAATACTTAATATTTTCTCTTTGGCTTATTATGCCAACTAAGAGCTTATACTGGGAATTTTTTTCCTTCACAAATGTGGGTGACAGTGTCTTCAGCTCCCATATAAACATTCAATGTAAGGAATTTAAATCAAGAACAGGTTAACTTTAATTTCACCTCACTTAGTATCATGCTTTATCAATTATTACGTTCTTTAATGAAGGAATTTAAAATTATTTTATTTACTGGTCATGCATGCTTCATTATTCATTTTTCTTCTCTTTTCGTGACAGGTAGGAAGACCCTATAGACAGCAGAAAAGATTAAGTCTCTGTGTACACAGGTAAAGTACATTAGAGAATTTGCACAATTCTCCATTGTAAATGAAACTTATTCTCTGAAGGAGGGTAAAGAAATGGGCACTGTGCCAAAGCCAATAGGAAGAGTTTCTAGGAACACTAAGTCATTGTTGCTGATTCCTCCATTCTTAGAAAAGTACACAGGTATAAAAGTCCAAAATAGGATTGGTTTTATCTGTAGGTCACCAAGCTGCTGACTGATTACTTTCTGGACCAGTCTGGACCAATCTGGACCAGACGTTGATTCAGATAAAAAAACTTTCATTTGAAATCTTCAGGTAATAGAGGCAAAGGTGGCTGCTAAATGGCCACTATCCTTCACCTTGCTTTTTATTGGTAGTTGACTTCCTAAGAGGAAATTAGAAAAAGATATACCAATTACAGGGTTTGTGGGGTTTTTTTTTAATTTTTTAAAAGTGATCCATTCAGGCTTGTGGCACAATGTGCCTTGTGGGAAATGGTAGTCATAATACTATATTTCAGGCACAGATGCAAAATGAAATAAAATAGGATATTTCAGAGGAAAAACACATTTAGGGATCTGAATTATTCACAGAATTTGACTCAATTTTGTACTTTACTTGGCATGTAAAAGCACGTAACTAAAATAACTGACCTGCAATAGGAACCACTAGGCTCAAGTCCCAGCTTTGCCATAAACTTGCTGTGTGACCTCAAACAAGTCACCCTCTCTGAATCTCAGTTTCCTTATAAGCAAATCAAGGGAGTCTCAACTCCAACCAGCCTGCATCTCTTCCCTGAGCTTTAGTCCCCCATCCCTCATTGCCTTGTAGACATATCAAGTTTAGATATTCTAAAAACAAATTAACTTTTCCAAATATGAACTCATTCCTTTTTCTTCATAATCCTCCCCTTTCTGACTTGTCAGCTTCTGTTGAAGGCACCACTAGCTTTCAGGTCTCTGATGTTCCTAATCCAGTATTGTTTCAGACTCTTCCCTCTCCTTCCTACTACATATCTAATCAGTAACTTGTCATTTCTTGTCAATCAGATCTTGTCATTTCTACCTTAACAACATCTCTTGACTCTAGAACATTCTCTTCACTCACACAGCTACCAACCACTTTAGTTCAGGTTCTTACCATCTCTTGTCTAGCACCAAACTCCTAATTGCTCTTCCTGCCTTAAGTCTCACCCTACTCTGGGTCATCCTATACATTGCTGCCAGAATGACTTTCAGTGCAGAGCTGACCATGAGTAAGTCTTTTACTTAATCAACTCCAGGGCCTTTTTATTGCTTTTAGTTTGAAATAGAAACTCCTCTCTTCCATGATTAGTGCCCACTGAAACCTGGCTGCAACCCATCTTCCCAGCCTCACTGGATGGAACTCTTCCCCTGGATAGTGAGATCCAGTCAAACTAACCTCTTTGTTCTTCCCTCAGGAGACTTCATTTCCCATATCCTTATTTTGCCACTGACCTGCCCCATACCTCTTTTGTTCTGTCTCATAAAGCCAATCTCTTCCTTTAAGATGGTGCTTGAACTGCTTTTTCTGACTAAAACCTTTCCTCACACCTCCCTATCCCTTATTGGCTTAGTGCCCTCCCTCTCAGACTGCGTTATATTTAACTACTTTGTAAATATTTCTATTTATGTTTATAAATAGATACATACAAATATAGACTTATATCTTCATATTTATGCTGCGTATGTTTCCTAAGGACTTATTTGACCCATTACAATGTTATCTTTTTGGGTGCAGGGATTGTTTCTATCTTTGTCCATGACTAGGAGATACCTAGTCTTAATAAATGCTTGGTGATTGACATGTATAACATATGGCTGTGTCTTTGCGTGTTTGTGTATATGTATGCATGTATGTATGTGTGTATGTATATGTATATTTCTATATCCCTCTTCCCCTTTCTAGGTCATGAGCTATGTCATAGCTACACTAAGCACATTATATGTGTGTGTGTGTGTACACACATACTACATACATATTATATGTATGTATATATGTATACACACAGTATATGCTTAATGAATGTTTGATGAATTGGATTTATTGCTGAATGGAGTATATTACAGAAAAGAAATAATGACCATCTGAATACCCAAGGCGTAAATATGAATTCCTGCCTGAAATAACCCTTGAGGTTTGCTACCCAACAGTGATCAATGGCTGATACAGTCCTCATATGAAAGATAAGAAACTTGTCCTTTATTTTAAAGTGGCACCTGGGGATTAGCCCTAAGGCATCGTGGTATACATACTCCATTTGAATATAAACAAAGGCATATGGGGTAGTAGATATGGAGTCAGGAAGACAAAGCTTCAAATTCTGCCTAGGCAATAAAGATTCAAGTTTATTATCAACAACAATAATTCTTATTGATGAAATAGTTATTAAGCACCTGCTCCATACAGCATACTCTGCTTGATGCTGTGGGTTATCAAAAGTTTAGGTATAGCATTCTTTCCTAGAGCTTATAGGGTAACAAGGGGAGAGGGATGCACATAATGTTTATGCACAATATTATATTATAAATTCTAGCAAATAAGGTACTATGTGAGATGTTAGGGAGAAGATTCTTCCCAGTTGGGAGACTCAAGGAAAGTTTCGTTAAGGTTGTGATGTTTGAATTTGATTTTAAATCTTTTTTTTGGTGGGGGGGGGACAGAGCCAAGATGGCAGAGTAAAAGCAGGAACTTGCTTCAGCTTGCAGTTTAATCTCCTCCCATACCTGTAAAAATGACTACAAACAAATTAATTTTTAGTGCTACAAAACCCACAAAGTGACACAGAGAAACAAATCTCCTACTGAAGGCAGCCCAGCAGGCTGACAGCAAGGGCCTGTCACACCAGGTTGGAAGCAGAGGTCAGTCTTGTGTGGACCACACCGGCACAGACCCACAACATAGACCTACCAGAGCAGACTTCAGGGGATTGAATTGCTGGCAGCTGTGGTGGTTTCCAGACGTCTCAACCCATAAACACCAAAGAAAAACTAAAAGGTCAGTGGGGGAACTCTGTTGATCCTGGGTGAGAGAAGAGTGTGGTCCAGTCCCTGCCTCTGGGGTGATGGAGGTGGTTTGAGCTGCAGTTGCTACCACTGCAACTGCCTCCTGAGCTCCAGGCCCTCAAATCTTAGGGGTACCAAGTTGACTGTCCAGAGGACAATTGCAGGAATCTCTTTGCTGGCTCTGAGGCAGGATTCTCTTGCTTTGTGCTGCTTGGATCTGGAGGATAGTCTTAGGTGAAGTTCCTGGGATAAGGAGTGCTGCCATGGAACAACTTGTTGAGGCTGTAAAGTGGCAGTCCTCCTCACAGTTCTGAGGCAGATGTCTAGAAGACACTCTGACAACAGCTGCACAACCCTCCCCCCCCAAATTTGGGACAGAGCACTCTCTAGTTTGGAAGCAGAGTTCTACCATGGCAAAGAGGTCAAAAGTCCAGTAATTGACTGGCAAGATGAGGAAACAGAGGAAGTGTAATCAAACTATAGAACCATTATTTAGTGACAAAGATGATCAATACATAGAACCAGAAGAAGACAACAAAGTTCAAACTCCTGCATCAAACACCTCCAAGAAAAATACGAATTGGTCACAGGCCATGGCGGAGCTCAAGAATGATTTTGAAAATCAAGTAAGAGAAGTGGAGGAAAACATGGGAAGAGAAATGAGAATGATGCAAGTATATCATGAAAGGGGGTGGAGCCAAGATGGCAGCATAGAAGAAGCAAGGTTTTGCAGCTACCACATAGCCACCTCAAATACCCATAAAATATGTCTCAAAACAAATTTTAGAGCTCCAAAATACAGAAAAACACATCTCCTGCTGAAGGCAGCTCAGCACAAAGGGCTCATCACAGCACTGGGAGCTGAAACCAGCCCAGCCTAAAACCTGAAACCTGAAACTGTGGGTTGGCCCTGGGGCAGCCAGGATGAGCCACAGCTGGAGTCTTCAGGAGAGTGGATCAGAGGCAGCAGTGGCAGTTTCCAGAATTATCAAGCCATAAGAAGCAAGGACTAAGTGAAAGGTCAGTTGAATTCAGCTAAATTTGGGGGAGAAAAGCAGTCAGGCCAAACTGCCTCCAAGGCAAGGAAGCAGCAGAAGTGGTGGCCCTGCAGCAGCTTCTGCATGACTGCTTCAGAGCTCCTGGCCTGAACACTGCAGGGGGGAGCAAGTGATTGTTCACAGGCTAAGTGCTCTTGCATTGAGCTACTTGGATCCAGATTATGGATGTGGGTGGTGGTCCTGGGGTATGTTTTCAGTGAGCCAAAGTTGGTAGGGGCTGCAGCAGCTTCCTAATAGCTCTGGCAGCTGTGAAAAACCAAGCAATTTGGGACAGAGCTTTCCCCCCGGAAGCAGAGTTCCACAGAGCTAAAAAAAAATCAAGTAATTCACTGGCAACATGAGCAGGCAAAGGAAGCAAAGTAAGAACAGCAACTGAACTCTAGAGTCCTTTTTTGGGGACTAAAAGGATCAAAGCATTGAATGGGAGGAAGACAAATTAGTCAGAACTCCCACACCAAAAGCTTCCAAGAGACATGAAGACTGCCTACAAACCATAGATCAGCTCAAGAAGGATTTTGATAACCTAATAAGAGAAGTGGAGGAAAAATTGGGATAATGATGCAAGAAAATCATGAAAAGAGAGTCAATAGCCTGACTGAAGAAAATAACACCTTAAAAATAGATTCACTCAAATGGCAAAACAGGCCCAAAAAACCAATGAGGAGAAGAATGCCTTAAACAGTCAAATTTTCCAGATGGAAAAAGAATCTCAAAAGCTCACTGAGGAGAATAATTCCTTCAGAATTAGAGTTGAGCAAATGGAAGAAAATGACTTTATGAGAAATCAAGATACTATTAAACAGAGCCAAACAGACAAAAATAGAAGGCAATGCGGAATATCTCCTTGAAAAAACCACTGACCTGGAAAATAGATCCAGGAGAGACAATTTGAAAATAATTGGACTACCTAAAAGCCATGATCAAAAAAAGAACTTAGAAAGCATCCTTCAACAAATTCTCAAGGAAAATTGCCCT
>CM053602.1:28882470-28992761 GCA_028646575.1 Pseudocheirus occidentalis | reverse complement strand
TCAAATCCGGCCTCAGACACTTAACACACACAAAAAAAAACTAGCCGTGTGACCTTGGGCAAGTCACTTAACCCCAACTGCCCTTCAAAAAGCAAAAAAAAAAAAAATGGGGCGGCTAAGTGGCGCAGTGGATAGAGCACCGGCCCTGGAGTCAGGAGTACCTGAGTTCAAATCCGGCCTCAGACACTTAACACAAAAACTAGCCGTGTGACCTTGAGCAAGTCACTTAACCCCAACTGCCCTCCAAAAAAGCAAAAAAAAATAAAAATAAAAATAAAATAAAAAAAAAATAAAAATAACGAGACTACCTAAAGCTGCTCAGGCAATTAAGTATGTATTAGAAGCATAGCAGGAGTGTAAGGAAAGTTCCATAGGTTGGAAAGTACAGGGAATGTGGCAGAATTTAGTCCAGTGTGGCTGGAGGAGAACAATACAAGATAAGGCTTAGAAAAGTATAACTGCTTCCAGATTGTGGAGGGCCTTGGACTTCAAGCAGAGGATTTGACTAATGCTTCAAAGGCAATAGGGAACTACTGAAGATTTTTGAGGAGAGGAGTGAGATGACCAGACCTGTGATTCAGAAGATGTCTGACAATGGTATAAATGATGTGTTAATAACAGGATCTCTGATTGAAGATGAGAAACAAATGAATTTAAACTCAGGACCTTTTACTCCAGATCTAGTCCTCTTTGTGTGACTTTACAAGATTAAAGTGGGAATAGAATAGAGACAGTTAAGACCTCCTTTGGAAAAAAAATGCTTTCAATTTGCCCCAATCCTGACCAGAATCACTCAGTTTCTCTTTGAGATAATTCATTTTGATGCTGTTTTTCCCATCTTGGTTTTTAATTATGTTAAAAAAGGATTATTCAGGTTAAATCAGATCAATCAGAATTTAAATAACTAAATTTCAGATCTATAGCAAGATCTGCATGGATGTGAAACAGAACTGGAATATCTTTATCTGTCACTACCATTGGACATTTTCATTTGCTGCTGTGGACTGGTCACTTATTTTATTTCAATCCAATTTTTTCTTATGGCATGTAAGTAGTTCAGGTAGGGAAGTGCCTGGCATAACATCAATTTCCTTGGCATTGAGTGCTTCCTATATCTGTGAAACGAAGGCTTATGGTCCCCCAAGAATATCTTTAAGAATTCTTGACTTTGCATTTAATGTTTTGATTATTTCTGAAGCCATTTTCTGGGCCTGTAATAGCTCCATGCCACTTGTCTGCAGCTACTTTCAAAGTGGTACGATTGCTCTATTTTTTCCCCCTGAAACAATGGAGCAACAAGCAGTGGTTGACAAAGAATTTCCAATCAGATTCCGATCAGTTAGTGGGACTCTTTTTTTTTTTTTTGCTTTTTGGAGGGCAATTGGGGTTAAGTAATTTGCCCAAAGTCACCTGGCTAGTAAAGTATGTCAAGTGTCTGAGTCCAGACTTGAACTCAGGTCCTCCTGACTCCAGGGCTGGTGCTCTATTCACTGCACCACCTAGTCACCCTGTTAGCAGGACTCTTATATGCTGTGTCTGTGACACCAAAAAGCTGGACAAAAAATAGAGGAAGTCAGTCCCTTTTCTAGATGTTAATAAATAGCCAGATATGTGGTATTGTATACCATGAACATCTAGATGATAGATTTAAAAAAAAACTTTAATTCTTTGGGATTTCAAAGGGGTAGCATGGTTTAGTGAAAAGAGAAATGGATTTGGCATCAGAGTGCCTGAGTTCAAATCCTGACCCTGACACTTCTTATTTGTGTGACCTTGGAAAAGTCATTTGTCTTATTTTCTCCTCTCTTTATTCATATCTAAAGTGAGGGGACTGGGCCAGAAGACCTTTAAGGTTTCTTCCAGTCCAAATTTAATAATCCTATGATTCTATCCACTAAACAACTCTAAAGAAGTGGACATGGCCCTAGAAAATTATCTTAAAGGTGACTTGGATATATGGCTTCTGGTTAAAGGCCAGTTTCCTCCTCTAGGTCTCATCAATTCTTATTCTCATAATAGTTAGAATTGCTAATAATGGTAGAATTTATTAGCACCTCTGATGGAATTTGTGGCATAGCCTTTGAACTAGTGTCAAAAGAAAATTAAGACTGCCACCATTTTTCCCAGGGCCCCCTAAGCAGGTAGAAGTGGGGTGGCTGTGACAGTCTAAGTCAGAGATCAGATTCCAGAGGGCTCGAGTTTAATAGAGTTTATTCTTGACACTGAAATTTACTTGAAAGGCTGCCAGGCTGGAAGATTGGGTCTCTAGGGAAGAAAAGAAATTCTTAGTTCTTCTATCACTTTTTTTCCCCCAGATCACTGTGTGGGTGAAGAACTCATATTCCAAACAACAGAGTTCCTCATCTCTCTTTCCATATTGCTTCTACAATCTTGTATAAGCACCTAAAACTTTCAAGAGCTGACTTGTCATCTTAGTAAATTATAGCTAAGAAAATAGGTAGGACTGGGAGGGACCTTCGGGGTCATCTAGTTAGGTTTAATTCTGCATTACCCAGGGTAGTGCTATATTCTGAACATAGAGGATTAAATATATACAATGTCTGTTTTTGTCAGCTTAAAGGCCAGTTCCAATTTAATAACTAGGAATAAAAAGAAAATATGAAGACAAACTTTAAAACACTGTTCATAGAATCATGGAATAAAAAAAGTTGGAAGGGACTTCAGAGATTATCTGATCCAATCCCCTGTCTGGCTGTTAAGTCTTTGCTTGAAACCCACGGCTATCACCCTGTTCAGTTTGACCTAGACCCCTGTCACTGAGGATGTTGAGTTGCTAGGTAATCATTTTTTCAGGGATGAGATTCTTGCTGGGGGCAGGAATTTGGCTATATGACCTTGAAGGTCCTTTGCAAATCTGACTTTCTGTGAATTTCATGGATGAGACCATAGAGGTTTTGTTATTGTTCATTCTTTGCTTTTGAAGACCAATGATATCATAAATGGGAAACCTAGCTGGATCCCCTGAGATCCCACCCTATAGACTTAAGCTGCTTCAATTTAACCTGTTCTTTCAGGGATCTTTGATCTCACTGAGGTGGATACTCCCTGCAGTGGTGCAGATCAAAAGCTACCCAGTGCCTTCTCAGAGGTGACGTCCTTGTCTCAGAAATCCTTCACCCAATGTGCTAGAGGTTTTCTCTCCTTTAAAACTCAAGGGTTCTTAACATGGGAGTCTGTGAACTTGTTTTTTAAAATGTTTTTTATAAGAATTGAATGTTAAAAATTGTCTTTACATGTAATTGGGGAAAAAGAAAATATTATTTGCAAATATTCGGATAACTGGATTTCAATGTAATTGGTTTTCATTGTAATCTTATGTATTTTATTTTATTCATTTAGAAACATGATTCTGAGATGTAATCCATAGGCTTCGCCAGACTGATTGCCAAAGGGCTCCATAACACAGGAAAGGTTAAGAATCCCTCCTCTAAGACTCTTAATATTTTGCAGGACAGCACTTCAGCTGTTCCTCTGTTTAGCTCTCTGTTCTTGCTTCATGAGCATCCCACCTCCTTCTCTGATCACACATTTCCTGAGTGATATCTTTGGTAATGTGGTTCAGAGAGCTTAGGTGAATCTCCATTGTCATTATGGTCACTTCCAGTTTTGATTCTTCAGAGATTATGCTTTTCTATACTCCACAGCCTGATGGCGTCACTAAGAACACCAGTGTTAAAGAAAGATCTTTTTTCCCCATCAGGCAGCAAGTTGGCATCACTGACAGTGCTGTAGAATTTCTCAAATGCAACCCAGATGATCTCTTTCTCCTGTTCATTTGTGGCCCCAGCTCATTGTACCCCTGCCTCCAATATATGTACTGATGGATTCACCTAATGGGCTATCTACTCAAGTCCATAGTCTGGACAAAAGATGCTCTTCAGCCCCTGACAATAACAGTGTGGATTTCTTTGTTTGTTGCTTATAGCTTACTTCAGTCCCTGAGGACTTGGAAGAACGAGGTTAGAAGTGCAGCGCTTTGCAATTCCGTGCTACATTTCATTCGCTTCTCCCCGTAGCTTGCCTCTCTCATTACATACTCTTCTCCATGTTTAGATGTGATACCTATCATGCCAATTTGTCTGACTTCATGTTGTAATAGCAGCAATTGTAGCCTCCATCTCAGAAATATTTGACTATACTTACCTTTTCTTCTGAACTTTTTTTAACTTCGAAGCTCTGTATTCTTCTGTAACTTGTGAAAGTTATTTTCTGAAGCATGTGGTTAAATTGACTTGGTGAGCAAAACAATTCCCTGGGAATGGTTGAAACTGTACATCTTCTTTGCTCTATAACAGAAGGCACTATTACTGGTATTTTATTATTATTTGAATTCTGCCACTTCTGTGCACTTTCCTGAGGAGATTGCCCAACTCTGAGCACATTTCCTTGATGGGGAGGCTCATTTACATTTTACTTGATTACATTCAATGAATGAACAGCTGTGCAAAGTTACAACACTTCAGCATGGATGGTGCAAATGGCAAGTACTGTCATCATTTGTCCAGCCTGGGCCGAGATATATGCACAAAACATGAGTTTTCTTGTGTTTTTCTTTTTAGAGAGAAAATCGAGAGTAGAGCTTGTTGCTAGTCACATGCTCAGTGACTGTGTCATTCCAGAAAAATCAAATGTTCCCCAAGGTAAAGGAAACAGACTATCATCAAGTAATCTATGTCTAGGACCATAGATTTTGAGCCAGCTGGTATCTATCTCATAAGCCATGGGATCAGGAATGATGGAAGAACCTGGAAGAACCTCAGAGATCTAGTCCAGGGGTTCTTAACCTGGGATTCACAAAATCTCCTACCCCATGAGTGGTCTGTGGATAGGTTTTAAGGTGTCCACAGACATAGATGAGAAAGAACTACATCTTTATTTTCAATAACTGTTATGCTTTTAAGAACATTCTTCAGAGAAGGGGTCCATAGGATCTTCTGGACTGCCAAAGTTGTTTACAATACGACAAAAGGTTAAGATTCCCCGATCTCTAGTTCAATCCCCTCATTTTACAGATGAGGAAAGTGAGTCTCAGGTAAGGGAAATGACTTGCCCCGGGTCACTGAGCCAAGAAGTGTCAGAGGTAGGATTTGAAGCCAGGTCTTCCTGCTGTGAAGCCCAACACTCAACCCACTTCACTAACGTTCCAACTCTAGCATTGTCTGTGCTGAAATAGCTTACTTCTGCTCATCTGTACCACTCTATCATATGCAGCTTGGTTTGGGGACTTTTTACATCACATTGGAGGCAGACAAAGCCAAGTTGAACCACTCATTAATTTCATTTCTTTTTTTTTATTTTAAGTTTATTGGAATTTCACTTACCCTTGTAAAAATACACACGGAAATGCAGCCAGGAAGTAGAGAGCCAAATGCCAAAGTGATCAGCATTGCAGAAGCATTCAGATCCAGAGAGAAAATGTCCTTGAGCTGGAACCAAAGACTAGCATGTCAATAAGTGTTCTGAGAAGCTGTGGCTCAAAGGCTCAGAGATCCAAAGTGAACAAGAGAATCATAAATTCATGTGTTTATGGATGTCCAGCTGATACAGAATTTAAATGTCTTCCCCTTATTTTCCAGATGTATAAACTGAGGCACAGAGAGCTCAACTTACTTGCCTAGCATCACATAGTTGGTTGGTGCCTGAGGAAAGATTTGAACCCAGGTCCTGTGGGTTCCAAGTCCATTTTTCCTATACACTATATAAAAAAAGTTCTTTCAGATTTCTTGGCAAATACTTAAGCATTGAAGCAAAGGGGAAAAAAGGAAGTGTGTATTCTTAGAAATGTTGACATTGTTGACTTGACAAGTTTGCCCTAATCAATCTGCTAGTCAATACAGTGAAGAAAAGCATCATGGGAAGCTCAGTACAGTGGGCCCCCTGCTTTGACAGGTGTAATTTCAGGTGACTGTGATGCATTCCATCAGGAACAACTCAAAAGCTACGAAGTAAAAGGCAGACAGAATAGAGACAGTGTGGTCCAGTGGAGAGTGTCCTAGGTTGGACACTGGGAGATATGAGGTCTAGTCTCAACTTTGTCTCTGATTCTTTAGCATCTTACCAGTTTCCCTGGATTCAACTATTTACCCCCATGCAGATCTACACATCCAGGCCTCATCTCCAGATCCACCTTTCCAGCTGCCTGCTGAGCATTTCTGAGATGTCTGAAAGACATCTCAGACTCATCATATCCAAAACAGAGTTTGCTGTCTTTCTGCCTAAATCAGCTTTTCCTACTTATTTTTACCTGTTTGTTCCTGAAGAAATACCTCCATCCATCCAGGCCAATCTCAAAAAGTACGTTTTCTCCAATTCTAGCTCCATCCTACCTCCATATCCAATTGTTTGCTATACCTTGACAGTTGTACCTCTACAACAGCTCTTGGTCCTCTTGTCTTAGAGCACAATCACCTCACTTCAGAGCCTTGTGACCTCTCACTTATATTGCAGAAATGACCTCCTAATAGGCCTCCTTATATCTAACCTCTCCCTAGATGAATCCATCATCTATACTAGTGGTGTCAAACTGGAACAGAAATGTGGACTACTAAATCATACTTAAGAGTCCTATGGGCTGCATACTGACTTAGAAAACCACATATTAACACTATCTGTGTTCTATTGTATTTTAGTTTATTTTGTTAAATATTTCCTAATTACTTTTGAATGTGGTTTAGGTCCACTGGGGGTGTTGCTGCTTCAGTGAGGCCCTATGTTTGACACCTCTTGTTTACCCAGTTGCCAGGTTGATATTTCTAAAGCAAAGCATCACCCCTCTGATTAAGAAGTTCCATTGTTCCCCATTATCTGTAGGATAAAGCATAAACCACTCTCCTTGGCACTTAAAGTCTTTTAAAAATTTGGCTACAATCTGTGTTTCATTACTCCTCCTAATGCACTTTATGGCCTAACTCAAGTGGCCTAATTGGTGTTATATGTTTAGAACAATGGAGCTGTGGTCTCTGGGACTTTACATCACTGGGATGACCTCTCTCCTTACTTCTACATCTTATTTTATAAATGAGACAGGTGAGGCCTAGAGAAGTGAAGTAATTTGTCCAAGGCCATTCAATGATTTCCGAAGTCTCTTCCAAATCCAATATTGCATAATTCTAACATGGAATTTTTTTTAAGAATCCATTGGAATGGTTGTTTTTCCTCTGGCCTCATGACCTACAGAAGTTGTTATCTAAAAGGCCTCCTTTGCCAACCCATTGATGTGGCTTGTGACCAGCTTCTTCAAGTTTAGGGTAATTACTTTTGGAAGTAATGCTGATGGGCCAATGAGATTCTTTCTCTTAAGGGTTTGACCGTGCCGCCATTGGAAGGCAGTGTTCATAGCATCTCGTGTGTACCAGTCATATTTCAAGATGGCCCCACTAACGTATTTTCTAGAAGGCAGAAGGTTGGCATGATTTTCCCAGTGGCTAGGGTTTAATTTGTGTTTCTCCCTTTGTTCTTTTTTACCCCTATGACCTGTACATATTTCAGTGCCAAGGATGCCAGCTAACCATTATGTAATAGACTGAGGTTCGATGGACCGTGTCACGGTTACCTCACTACCTCAGTCCCACCAGTGCCATCCTGGGTGTCCTTCTGGTTTTAATTGAATGAAGTAGAAAGTGGTGTTGGGGGGGAGGAAGGGCAAGAATTAGGAAGACAAGAAGGCTGACAAGATGGCTAGAGATGAAGGAGTGCTTTGAAAACTTTAAAGTACTATAGGGATGCCAGTTACTATTCTGAGCAGCAGCAAGAATAAGTGTCTATTGAGGACCAGCATGCTATGCTGGGTGGTAGATATAGGGCAGAGTCCTATGCCCTAAAGAAGTTTATGATTAGCTAGGGAGATAACATGTGTGTATATGTTTCTGTATAATGTGTGTTTGTACATAGATCAACAATCTAATGTAGCAAAGTTAACCCAATGGGCCAGAATGGTGGGTCGAATGTAGGAAGACTAAATTTAGTAGGAATAGATACAAAGTCCTAAACACTAATTGCACATGAACAGAATGAAAGAAAGGGTATTAGACAACAATTACGTGAGAAAGGCACAGGGGTTTCAGGTGAAATATAACACCAATGTGAGTTAATCCTGTGACAAGAGCCAAAAAATGAATATGATCTGGGGTTGCATTGAGAGAATGTCCAGGGCAAGGGGGGCGATGTCTGTAACATTCTTTGCCCTCATCAGACCTCATTTGAGTATTATGTTCAGTTGTGAGTATCATAGATTAAGATGGACTTTGATCAGGATGGAAGAGAATTGAGCAGCATATCACATGATGATTTGTGGAAGGATCTAATTATGTTGAGCTTGGAGAAGGCTGAGAACATGTCTAGGGATAATAACTGTCTTTGAATATTTGGAGGGCTATCATATGAAAGGGTGTCATGTGACTATTAGACTTGTTTTGTTTGGTCACAAGTGGGCAGACTTAGTGGAATGGCCTGTCTTGGGAGGTATCTGGGTAAAAGCTGGATCGTAATTTGCTAGGGATTTTGTAGAGGAGATTTCAGTTTAAGTGAAAAAATGTTTGTTGAATGGCATTGAATTCAGAGCTGTGATGTCCCTCCCACTGGGATTCTGTGGTCCCCAAGCTCTTTGTGGCAGAGTCAAGACTTGGAGTGGAAGGCAGGAATTAGTCATGCCATGGGGGGAAGAGAGGGAAACAGTCCAGAAGATATTTTTGTTTTCTTTCTATGGCCACTTGGATTCTTGCTGGGTGGCTAAGGAGACCACATCTGCTTTTGTAACAGGAGATGTTCTCAGGGTGACCCTGCACTCTTCATGGACCAGTCTAGGACTTCACTGCAGACTAAAGGGCAAGCTGCCAGGACCAACTGCTGCTGACAGTGCAGAAACCCAGGCCCTGGCCAAGTGTGGTCTCATGCTCCTCCTGGCTTTGGAAGCTGCCCAGGCCGGCAGGGAGAATCAGAGGCAGGGTTTTCCTTGGGGCTTTCAAGGTTCCTCCCCCTTATAAGCTGAGTCCATGACACACAGTGTGGAGTGATTTCAGAAGCCCAAGAAGCTTGGCTCTGCTCATTTCAAATCAGTATAGCTTCCATCTGGCTGGTGTTTGAAAAGCCCCAAGGAGAAAGTGAATCCTATGGCCCTTGGAGAAAAAAAGGGAAATCCCTCTTGAAGAGATAACAAGCAAGCCTTACCTGTCATTTCCATTTGGGGTTAATGGATGTAGAGTCCACATGGCAGTAGTGGCCAGAGAGAGTGCTGGTCCTGGAGTCAGGCTGACCTGAGTTCAAATTCAGCCTCAGATACTTACTAGCAGTGTGATACTGAACAATTCATGAGACCTCTCTGAGTCTGAGTTTCCTTATTTGTAAAATGATGGGGTTTAATTAGATGGGCTCAAGGGTCCTTCCAGCTCTAAATCTATGGTCCTATGATCCTTTGGAGACATGGGTTCTGCCTTTGATACTTATTAGCTGTGTCACCTTGATAATTCTTAACCTCTCTGTGCTTCAGCAGATTTCTTTGGATCTAGCTAAATCATAAATGGGTGACCACTTGCATCAATGGAAAAGGAAAAGCAAACAGGATTGTGGTGAGGGATCTTATTGGAAGGCCATATTTCCTGGCCTTGGCAGGCCTCTCCCAGTCAATGAGTCCAATGAAGGAGTGTCCTGAGGAGAACTGTCTAATAGAATATAAGCTTCTTCAGAGTAGAGATGGTGGTATTTTTAAAAACATATATCTTTTTATTTCTGGTATTTGCCCAATACTGAGGCAACCAGGAAACGCAGAGTCAGGAAGATCTGAGTTCAAATCCAGCCTCAGATATTTACTAGCCCAGTGATTGTGGGCAAATCACTTAACCTCTGTTTGCTTGAGTTTCCTCAACTGTAAAGTGTGAATCACAGCAGCACCAGGACTATTGTGATGAGCAAAACAGATGAGTTTGTAAAAGATTTACTGCAGTGCCTACCCTATAATAGGCACTATATAAATGGTCATTCCTTTCTCTTTCTCTATTGGACATTAATATATATTAATACATATATATATATATATATATATATATATATAATAAGTATCTCTGTTGGGCTTAATCTCTGGCAGTTGAATTGAATTGAATTAAACTAATCCATTTATCAAGAGAACTGAGACCATGACGAATTAAATGACTAGACCAAGGTCACATAGCTAGTAAGTTTTTGAGGCAAGATTATGAACTCAGATCTTCTTGATTTCAAATCTATCCCTCTATCTCCTTTACCACCTTATATGAAGAAATGAAATAATACAAGAAGATTTTCCAAGAGGCTAGTTTTGTGATTCCTATCTGGATGCATACATGAGCATTTTGATGCATTTTCCTTGTTGAGTATGTATTGTGTTCAGAAGGAAGAATATTACTCACAAGCTGACCCAGTTGTACCAGCAATAGCAGCCAGACAGAGGCCCGGGATTCCACAGGAGAACTTGGCTTTTCATCTATCTTCTGATATATGCTGGAGAGACTGTGAAGAAAAAGTTCAGCTCCCAAATGATGCAGCATTCCATATCCTTTTTCAGCTCTCCCATTCTCCCCACCCTCACCCACTGTCAAGGTGGAACATCCTTGATGAGGGGCCTATAGGCTCTGGGCCAACACTTTTTTAATATATTGCACTTATGGTGAGATCATGACACGTAGCGAACAAAGCCCCTAGAAACACACCAAGAGCCCCTTCCTCCCCTCAAAGAGGCTTTCAATGACTATACAATACAAATGAAAGGATCAGTTAAAAAACAACCTGAACTCCGAGTAACTCAAGAGAGAGTAGTGATCCCAGATAATATAATGAAACATCCTTCCTTTATGCAGAGAGGTGGGGGAGTGCTATAGCAGGAAACTCCATGCGTTGTCAGACCTGGTCACCAGAGTGGATAATTTTTTTTTGCTTAATTACGTTTTGTTCTTGTTGTTCCAAAGAAAGGTTCAGTTTTGAAGAAATAGAAGAAGAGAAAGGGTCATTAATTCCAGAAATACCTCTGTCTTTTTTAAAGCAAAAGACATCAATAAAAACAATTTTATTTTAAAAACGTACTGTTAGTTTTGGGAGAAAAACAATATTCGTTGCTTTCTAATGTGTTTACAGGAAACATATTTGCATACATATAGACAGAACATTGCATCTCTGTGCAAGTATTAATAATGGATATTGCTGTAATGGCTTCCACCATCATTTTACAAACCTTTTTTCATCCATTCCTCATGGCCGCCCTGTCAATGCCATCACTCCTCTCATACAGATGTGTGCATCAAGACTCAAAGAGGCTAAGTTCACACAGCTAGTAAGGTAGCAATTGAATCATGGTCTTGGCTTGGGATTCTGAGCATATAAGATCTTTGTTTTCAGTCCGTTTTCCCCCAAAGTCAGGTGTGGAATGTGTGATTACAAATAGAGCACTACCTTGAACAACTAAGGTTAGCTGCACCAAGGAATTCTTTTACAAAGTGAAGACTCAACTCTTAATGTCTCAGTTTCGAAAATCCATGTTTGCTTACAGGCGTGTGTACCATGGAGTCTTTTCACATCAGGGGCATACTCGCATTTTCAGGAGACAGCCCTGTGGGTATTTGGACCAGGTAGTGAGCACAGAAGATATAGTCACATATTTATAAGATATGTGGGCAAAAGGGGCACACATGTGGAGCAAACACACCAGAAAGCAATTATGGGACTGGTGCCAGGCTGCCAAATTTGCATAAATTTGCATGGGATGTGCATAAGGATGCACTCCTACATTTAATCTTAATTATATTATTTGGCTATCTTTAAAATGAATGAGATCTTGTGTTGTGAAGAGACAGAGGTGGAGGAGGACAGAGAAATCAAGGTCTATTTTGGTGTCTGGTCATCCCTTTTTCTTCACATCTGTCTGGTTAAAGAGCATCATGCAGTCTCAAGCTATGAGTGTAGAACATCCAGATACCTCCCTGGTGTACTCATATGCAAATGAGTATGCAAATGACCCAACAATAATACAGGTATCGGAGTTCCTATAGACAATAATTTCCATTTCTATCTCTAGGTTAATATAGACACATATAGGGCTAACTACAAATGAGCTCCTTAGTGATTGACCAAGCCCCCAGTTGCAGATCCACAAATTGGAAAGAGAAATAGTTCCTCATTATTTAGATGATTTAAATTTCACTCTGTTTGTCTAGGGAACAGCAAATATTCATGCATTTCTACCTTATGCCTTCACTGGCCTCTCTAAAATGACTAGTCTCTCCTTAGATAGATGGAACCTGAGTTCGTTTGGGGTCTTCATGTTCAGTGCCAAGGCAGAAAGATTTAAAATAATCAACCCTACCCTCTTCCCACTTAGAAGGGAGAAAAAGGCTGCCCTTAGGTACCCTGGTACAGTGGGGGAAATAGCTATAAACCTACTGTTTATGCCTAATGCACCTGCTTCATGGCTGGGATGTGGTGCTCTCAACAAAGACATGACTGGGTGGGCCATTGGAGCAAAGGAGAGCTTTGTTGTCATCTTTACATTCTGCTTCTACTCAGGGGTCTTCTGTTGGGGAAAATCAGAAAGAGCTATGAGAAGAGCAATGAACACTTGCTTGCAGATTCCCAATTAGATACAATTTTAATGCTTACGATAGGCCTTTTCTGTACAGAGAGCTGTGCTAATGAGGAGGAGGCTGGAGGAGAGAAAAAGATTCAAGAAGACCCTGTTCTCTTGGAGCCCACAATCTTCTGTATTTGTCTTAATCGTGCTGGGCTTTTTCTCCTTGAGACTATGGACTTCAAATCTGGAAGGGATCGCTGTGATCATT
This sequence comes from Pseudocheirus occidentalis, assembly GCA_028646575.1. NCBI lineage: Eukaryota > Metazoa > Chordata > Mammalia > Diprotodontia > Pseudocheiridae > Pseudocheirus > Pseudocheirus occidentalis. Next base: position 28,979,943 of record CM053602.1, on the reverse strand, counting down.
TAGGCCAACCTTTGCATTTTACTGAGAAGGAAATCCTTATCTCAGAAAGAAGAGATAATAAAGGACTGTGGATGAAATGCTGGATTTGGAGCCAAGAAGACCTGGTTTCAGATCTGATGCCAAATTGATAGTAATCAACAGGAAACACACATAGCAGCACTAGTTCTGGCCTCCCACTTTCCACCCCCACCCAGACCACCTTGCCGCTACTTTCAGAGATAATGAAAAACACTTGAAGTATTTAAAGATTAGCAGAATGGAAGAGCCTATTTTCAAAAACAAACCCAAACCACAATCCCCATGAGAACTTCTGGGACATAACTTTGGGACTTAGGTGCCTGTCTTATCTCCATAATATCCCACTCCCAATCCTCCAAAAGAGCCATGGCTACAATAGTTTGGGCATTTTGGATAAAGACTACTGCCCCTCCACCAGGAGTTTCTCTGCTTTTAACTATTCACCAATGTGGAAACTAATGGAAACCACTACTGGCACCATAGAACCCAGGAGCTTCTCTAGTTTCTCTCCTCCAGAAAAGGATACTGAGGCCTATTAAGGAGAAGAGTCACTTTTTGACACGGAGCTTAATGGAAGTAAAATAACGACATTTTGAAGGCAGGGACTGTTTTTCATTTTTCTCTCCATATCCCCAGCCTTGTAGTCAGTAAGTGCTTAATATGTGCTTATTAAATTGAATTGACACTTATTTCCTCTCTTATTTTATCTGAATGTGTTGAACATGTCTAACAATAACTTAATTAATGCTTTTTTACAAGAGATGGAACCATACCAGAGATAACTGCTATTGCAACTTCAAAAAAAATCAGTACAAGACCCATGGGATGTAAACTAAGCACTTCTTTTCTATAGTTGGCTAGGCAAGTAATGTCCCTGCCCAGCCTGTCATTGTTATCATATCTTCTGTTTGGCTGAGAGTCAGGGAGCACCAATTCTTCTTTCCTACTCAAAGCAATACCCACTGCTATAAAGATTGGAGAGATAGTGTTTTGCAGTTGATTGAGCCATGGACTTGGGGTCAGAAGACATGGGGGTCATATCTGACCTTATGACTTTAGACAAGTCATTTTACTTCTCTGAGCCTCCTTTACATTCATGCTGTCACATTAAATTCATATGATTACATCCTGTAACCTTCACAATTACATTCAGTGAGCTGGAGGGGTTGGGAAGGATTCACATCTACTTCCTTTGTTTTACTATATGAAGGTACATTTGCTGGTTTGTCACATTGCCAATGAGTTCTTCAGCATTCAAATGTGTGTATATATCATACCCCCAGAACACCTAGGATAGTGATGGACATGTTATTCAACATATGAAGAATCAAAGTGGTGTTGTATAATGGAAATGGTGTTGGAGTTGGAGGCAGAATATTTAGGTGTGACCCTTAACTCTGCTGCTTACTACCTCTATTAGTTTGGACAAGTGACTCAAGGGTTAGCTCATGATCACGCTTTATCACTTGAAACAGTTCTCTTGTTATATCAGTGACATCATCATTTTATACTTCCTTGCCCCCTTCAGGAATTAGCTCATAGGAAATAAGACCCAATTATCCCCTCAACTATGTGTGGATATAGCCCATATGTTCCATTCACTTTGGAATTTCCATAGATTGATGAGTTCAATATATGGTTGAATTCTTTACCTCATGTCTACTAAGAAGGGACCAGAAAATCAAATAGCAGAGTATTTAATTTGAGCAAAATAGCAAAGTAAATAGGAAGAAGAAGGCAAGCAATAGAGTCATTATCAGCTCCCTTATACACAAATAAGCATAATTTCCTATAGATTCACATGCCATGGGTAGGTGTCTAGGAATTCCTTCCCAAACAAATCTGTGGAAAACTCAGGTTATGTGATAAGGGAGGATTTCAGTTTCAGTGTTGGCTGTCTTGCATCAAAACTGGAAGATTTTTCCTTTCTAGGCTGTCACTGTCTTATCTCCTAGCAGGCAATTCTAACTTATTGCTTTGGGTTCTGTTTCCCACAGCTCCTTGACTTGGTCCAGGATCTCCCTTGTTAATGATGTTCTACATCTGCTCCTATCAAGAAAACTTGACCACTCTGTGACCAGACTCCACATCCCTACCAATGAATCATCTACTAAAGCTCCATCCATTGAACTACTTCAGCCCTTTGTTGTGGCCATCTTTCCAAGCTCTTCGGTATTGCTGTTACTCTCTGTGGCTGCATACACTCAAGGTCTGCCTGCTTCTGTTGCCTCAGGGAAGTGTCCTCACTGTTTTAGAATGATACTACGCAGAGCAACACATTTTCAATTGTACTGTTGGTTTTGCTGCCTTCTGTGGCTGGAGCAAAACAAAAAAGTGTAGGTTATTGTAAGACTTCAGATTTACTGCCTCATTAGAAGGCCCTCAGCCTTTACTCTTAGAGGATAGTGGAGCTGGGTCAAGAAGCTGGGTCAAGGCAAGTGTCAAACCAAATTGGGGAATTTTCCTAAACAGTCTGATGAAAGAATGTAAAGGAATTTCCTTAACAATCTAGTAAGTAATAGGGAGTTGGCCATTAGATAAAGGGAAGCAATGAGACACAAGGGACCACTAATGAATGACTGACTGAGAAACATCAATGCTACTTTGGACCTTTCAAAATTAAGCTGGCCTCATTCTAAGTCAGTCGTCTTGAGAATCAGCATGGGAGGATCGACTGACCTCTGGAAGAACACTGGGGAACTTAGTCCTTGGCTTTTCCTTTACACCTTTAACAGAGTGCAGCAAAATGGGAAAGGATCTCTCCCTTTTACCTGTCTGTCATCAGCAGGAATCACTTGTAGCAAACAAGACACAAAATAATTGTGATGTCAAAGAACTAATGATGAAGTATACCTCAGAACTGTCATCAAGAGAGGTGACAGATGAAAGCTGAAGGATGAGATATACTTTTGTGGATATTTATGTTGCTTTGCTTGTTGGACTCTACATATTTGTTAAGAGGGTAGGGCTTCTGGCAGAAAATGTTTGTGCATGCAGCCCAAAAGGAATATTCATTCAAGGTCTTGCCTCTAGAGCCATAATGTTCTGTGTAGAAAGGGGGATTTCTTAATTTCCCAGGCAACTGAAGCCCAGAATCTAACCTTGTATCAGAGAAAGGGGGTTTCATTGGGGAAACACCAATGTTGAGAGTTGCCTCCTTGGTAACTTCAAACTCAAGTATTCCTGAGCTCAAGAGTTTCAGGCCCTAGAACTTTGAGAGACAAAAAGGTTCTCTGATGCATCCTGTTCCTCAGAGGATGAAAACTACAGTCCTTATGAATCCTGCATAATGTCCTACTAGGAGTACAAGACCCACTGTGCCAGCAGTTGGAGATGGTAGAGGCTACAGCCAAACAGTGCCTGCCAGCAATCAGAAAAGAATAGGACACTCCAAGATCAAGGTCACTGGGAGAAGTCAGGAGGCATCATTGACCCTACAGCACTGGAGGGTGAGTTGCCTTTTTGATATATCCACACAATGTATATGCATATGTGTATTTGTTTGTGTGTATTCCCTTTTGTGTTTGCCTTTCTATTCCTGACATCTTTGCACACTCTCTACTATGTGTATTTATAATTATAATACAAATTAGAATATTATATGCTATGCACACAATGAATTATGCTGGAGTGGATCGAAGAAAAACTTCATGGAAATATTTGAATTGGGCCCTGATGGATGGGCAGGCTTTTGACAGGTAAAGGGAGTGTGTTCTGGGCAAAGGGAATGTCGTGAGCAGGCTCAGAGGCAAAGAAGCATTTGGTATATTTGGGAATTAGCAAGCAGTGTACTTTAGCTGGAGCTTCAGATATATGAAAAGGAATAGCATGAGATGAGGTCAAAGCCAGGTTTTGTATGGTCTTAAGTGTCAAGGTCAGGAGTTTGGATTGCAATGGCTGTGCAATGGTGAGCCCTTGAAGATATCTATACAAGGAAATGATAGGATTGGGGGGTACACTGCTCAGGTTGGAGGGGGGATGAGCCTTGACTTGAGTCAAAGAGACCACTTGGAAACTATTCCAGTGCCTCAGGGAAGAGGTGATCGCTGTCTCAAATAGGAGTGATAGCTTACAAAAAACTTGGGGGTAAACTTATTTCATGCATCATCTCTCATGTTAGAACTTGCCTTTTTAAAAGGTGCTACAAGGGAATGGGCCTAAAGAATGACTATCTAATTATAGAATTTCAGACACTGATGACTAGGCAAGGAAGATATGTGGAATAACTGAACCTTTTCACTGGGGCAGTTGGGTAATTCAGTGGCTAAACTATCTGGTGGAGAGTCAGGAAGACCTTAGTTCAAATTTGACGTCAGAAATTTACTAGCTGTGTGATCCTGGGCAAGTCACTTCACCCTGTTTGCCTAAGTTTCCTCATCTGTAAAATGGTCTGGAGAAGAAAATAGCAAACCACTCTAGGATCTTTCCCCCCCAAAAAACCCAAATGGGGTCACAGGGAACTAGATAAAACAGATAAATGACTGAACAATGAGAATCTTCTTGCTCTCTCTCAATTCACATGGGTAGCCAGCTCTGCTGCTAATAAGAGAAAAATGATAGAGGAGCCAAATACAAGTGAATTCCTGCCGTGCCCTAGATTTCTTGGGATGCTACTATATTTTCTTTAAAAAAAATAGATTTTGGGGGCAATTAGCATAGTAAGTATAGAGCACTGGCCCTGAAGTCAGGAGGACCTGAATTCAAATCCAGCCTCAGACACTTAACAGTAGCTGTGTGACCTTGGGCAAGTCACTTAACCCCAATTGCCCTGCTTTCCCCCCTCCAAAAATAGATTTTCACTGATTTATATTTGGTTTTTATCTTGCCTACCTTTCCCACTGAATACCTCCTTACTACCAATCCCAGAAGTCGATCTGTTTTAAGAAAGACTAAAAAGAAAAAAAAATCAGCAAAACTAATCAATGTAGCAAAAACATATCTGACATTATATTTACACCTGTAGACTCCCCACCACTGCAAAGAAACAAGGTGAGGTATCTTCTCATTTTTTTAATCTCAATGGCTTTGCAGCTTCTCACTTTGAGAGAAATCTGGCATTCTGAATTTGAAGGCCTTCAGCTATCTTCCTATACATACACCCTTTGAAGTGAACTTGGTTCCAAAATCTGGTGCTCTTTGAATTGACTTATTACATGGAACATTTTTTTTTCATAATTCCAGTTACATCAGTCGCCCAATCGAATGCCCCATTCCCACCCTGCCAAGGCTAATGCTACTGTTCATGGATTTTAGATGAATCTGTAGTGTGTTGGGGGTTAGAGGGTAGAGGTGAAGTGAAGTCTGGAGCGATCAGGAAAAATCAAAGGTTGTCCAGAAGCAACCATTCCCCTCGTGTAAAATGGCTGGCAATACTGCAGCACATTTATTCAAGTGTAATGAAAAATTTCATTAGATAATTCATCCACTTCCTAATCTTTACTGTCTTGCTGTCCCCCTGAAGATTTTATTATTGGTTCCTGATTGCCTCTCAGGTGGATCACCTTCTTATTTATGTGACTTACTGGAGGTTTATAGACCCTAGCGTGTAATTCATTCTACTTCTGGCTTGTTTTTGCCTGAGTCCACACAAGGTTGCTTTCCTTTGGAGACTAAGCCCTTTCTAGATATGCTTATCTGAGCAAAACGCACAGCACCACAAAAAATCCAGTCAAAAGGTAGCAGAGTACAAACTCGGGGCTTCTCAATGCTTATCTCTTTGTCAAGTTGTATGCTGTGGGTGCATTTAGGGAAAGGAAGCCTTTGGAAGGGCTCAGGGTTTTCAGCTTTTGTACCTTTAGCAGCAAAGTGGGATTTGTGATTTGATAGTTTTGTGAAACGGGTCATCTCAATTATATGGGGACCAGTTCAGTAAGCAGCAAGTCTCAGTGGGGAAGTATCCCATTTGAGTTGTGTGTGTTTATCTTTTCGTTTTCTACTTGACTCCAAACTCCTTGGGGGCTTGGAAACAAGTTTTTGTTTATCTTTGCATTCTCAGTGCTTAGAGTGATAGATTGAGAGGTGGAAGGGACTTAAAGGATGCCAAGTCCGGCCACCAGATCTATCAGATGAGGAGTATGGGACTTGGGAACCAGCTATGACTTAGGTCACATAGTAAGGATCAGGGTTGAGATTTAAACCCTGGCACTCTGACTCCAAATCAGCACTCCTTCCACTTCATCCCACTGCACTTAGTAACTACCTCTTTTTTTTTTTGCTTTTTTTTGGAAGGCAGTTGAGGTTAAGTGACTTGCCCAAGGTCACACAGCTAGTTTTTGTGTTAAGTGTCTGAGGCTGGATTTGAACTCGGGTCCTCCTGACTCCAGGGCCGATGCTCTACTCACTGCGCCACCTAGCTGCCCCAGTAACTATCTCTTGATTGGTATTGACTTTAGAAAGGGAAGGCAGTACAGAAGAAGGGAAAGAATATTGATTCAGAGACCAGAAAGTTGGGTCAAGTCACCACTGCATCGCATATTAGCCCTGTGACCTTGAATAAATCATGTAATCTCCCTGAACATCAGTTTGCTTATCTGAAAACTGGGGAGAGATTCATTGGTAGTAGACTAGATAATCTTTGATGATGCCTTACAGCACTAATATCCTAGAGACGTGCCAAAGATTTCTCAAGGACAATTTGATAGTAAATCTTGACAAAGCACCTGTCATCATTAACAGTCCTGCTCATATTGTGTGTGTGTGTTTTTTTTTATTTTTGTTTTCACTTTTGCCTTTGTTCTTTGGCCAGTGTGGAAGGTTATTTTAGTATTCAGCATCTGATGACATTTGTCTTGGAGAACTATTTCTCCAGTGGCAGAATTGGATATTCGCAAGTCTGTAAGGGAATTTCCATGCTCTGATGGAGCCTAAGGACACTCCAATTCCTGGGAAAGTATCTACCAGGGAGGACAATTCATTCTATCTTGGACTGAAATAATAGAAATGCTCTTTGTTATCAGAGCATCCTTCACAAATCTTCTTTCTAAATGGTATGTCTTTATAGGCATAGTTAAGCTAGAGAAATTTTTAAAGGATCCATTTGAATCCATGAACTATAGTTTATTAAGATAATGATAACAGCTGAAATCTACCGAGGTTTGCAGAACTCTTTATAGATTCTTGTAACAGTTCTGTCATGTAGGTGCTCTTAATATGATCTCCTTTTTACAAATGGGGAAACTAAGGTTCAGAGATTCCAGTTTTTGCTCAGGGTCACACAGGCTGTATGTGACAGAGGTGGATTTCAACCCTGATCTTCTTGGTCCCCTAGTCCTATCTTCTGTCCCCCAAGTTTCACTGCACTGCAGTGCCTCTACCCCTCACATTTAAAGCAAATGATTTCCTCACTAAGAATATTAAGGATATTCTATGTGAGGTTGGTATGTTTTTCCCTGTCTTGCAGATGAGCACACTGATGTACAGAAAACATATGTGATTCACTCAAGGTCACACAGCTAGTGAGTACCATAGGTGGCGTTTGAACTTACATCTTCCTGGCTTCCAGTCTACTGCTCTCTGCAAGGGCGCCTGAATACTAGCACTCATAGTCCTCTGTGGCTGTCTACACTGAACAAGAATGACTAAATATTTCCTGATGCACAGTGCAACTTTGAGTGCAGAGACATGGCCTTAGGTTTTCCCCTAAGCCAAGTAAATAACATGATGTTTTAGGGTATTTGAATTCTTATCACTTAAACTCTTTCTTAGAGAGGCATTGTAATAAAATGGATGGAGTCAGGAAAACTTGGCTTCATATCTTTTCTCTACCATATGCTGCTACTTTTATTAATAATAACTAATGCATGGGGCAGCTAGGTGGTGCAGTGAACAGAGCACTGGCCCTGGAGTCAGGAGGACCCAAGTTCAAATTGGGCCTCAGATACTTAACACAAAACTAGCCATGTGACCTTGGGCAAGTCACTTAACCCCAACTGCTCTCCAAAAAGCAAAAAGAAAAAAATTAAAAATAATAACTAATATGTATAAAACACCTACTATGTGCCAGGCACCATGCTAAGTGCTTTACAAATATTATTTCATTTGATTCTCATAACAATCCCGGGAGGTAGATGCTAGTATTGTCCCCCTTTTACAGATGAGGAAACTGATGCAGACAAGTTGAATGACTTGCCCAGGGTCACATAGCTAGTAAGTGTCTGAGATAGCATTTGAACTCTGGTCTTCCTAACTCCAAGTCCAGGGCTCTCTCACTGTACCACCCAGCTACTGTCTAGGACTAGGTATATGACTGTGAGTATGTCACTTACCTTCTTAGTTTGATCATCCATAAGAATGGAATCATAATAGCCAAAGCACATTTCTCCCATGGTGGTTGTGAGATTTTTGAGAGATAATACTTTTCAATCACTTTGCAAACGTTAATGCTTTACATCAACATCCGTTATTATTGTTCTGACACACAGTAAAATCTCATCAAAAAAAAGTTAATTGGACAAAGGGCCTGTGAAAAGTCCAGCTTCATTATGTAAAATATATACAGACATTTCATTACTTCTAGTGTATTTTGTTAAAATATACTCCTAGCGTAATTTCATTACTCCTAGTGGGGCAGCTAGGTGGCGCTGCAGTGCATGGAGCGCTGGGCCTGGAGTCAGAAGGATCCACTTTCCTGAGTTCAAATATGACCTCAGACATGTACTAGCTGTGTGACCCTGGGCAAGTCACTTCATCCTGTTTGCCTCAGTTTCCTCACCTGTAAAATGAACGGGAGAAGGAAATGGCAAACCAGTCCAGTATCTCTGCCAAGAAAGCCCCAAATGGGGTCATGGAGAATAGGACACAACTAAACAAAGTATATTTTTGCCACTCTTCCCAGTATAGTTGGAAGGGCACAGGACTTGGGAGCAAAATATGCCTCAGTTTCCTCATCTATAAAACTGAGATAACAATATTTTCAAGTCAAGTTGACAAGCTTTTATTAAGTTCCTAATATGTGCTAGACACTGTGCTAAGTGCTTACACAGCAGACCTTACAGGGCTACATGGAGGGAAGCGCTCAGTGAACATTAAAGAGCTATGTAAAAATGAAAAATGATACTGGGCCTGCTTTGATGAATAGAAAACGGCTTTAGGCAGCATATTATACTGAAATAGATGTTGCTAAAATGAAAAGTTAGCATGGTATGGTGGAGACTTGGACCCGGGTTCCAGTTTTCGTTCTGACACTACTTGTGTGAGTCTGGTCAAGTCACTTATTATTTCTGAGCCTCAGTTTCTCTATATGTAAAGTGGTGATAACCATACCTGTTGGGCAGGAAAATATCTTGTAAGCTCTTTAGCACAATATTACTATTAACTTAGAAGTTTCTTCAAATATTCCCCTGAAATTCTGTTGATATTTTTAATTTGCTATGTGCACTTTCTTCTTCAAAAGAACAAAGGTGGACTTTATTACTTCCTTGATGATCACAAAATCCAAATTAATAGAGGAGAGGGATAATGGCTCATTATCTATTGTATCAATCCAGCAGCCAAACGGCTGGATGATTTGATGAATTTTGTTAGCCAGCTGGTCAATCTAGTTAAACAATTCACTTCACATCATTTGACTGAAAGAATCATTTATTTTTAAAAGCAGCTGACTCAGTAGTTCCAGTGTAGACAGCATATGTGTATTCTTAATAAAGAGGATTTTCACACTGACAGCAGAGGAAATTTGGTGAGGGATTCTCAACAAACAAATTGTATGGAGTGCATAGATCACTCAGTTAATTACCTGTATTATATTAATATTATGTTATTGTCCTGCAAATAATTATAATAGTATAATTATGTATCTGTGGGGTGAGCTACAAAAGATGAAGAAGAAATATTCCCTGCCCTTAAGGAGCTTACACTGAGGTATAAGAACAACACACATAAATTTCTGTGACAAAGACCTCATCTCTCAATTTATAAGAATACATGTCATCCCCCAATTGACAAATGGTCAAAGGATATGAACAGGCAAGTTTCAGATGAAGAAATAAAAGCTATCTATAGTCAAATGAAAAAAATCTCTAACTCATTATTGATTAGAGAAATGCAGATTAAAACAATTCTGAGGTATCACCTCACACTTATCAGATTGTCCAATATGGTAGAAAAGGAAAATGGCAAATGTTGAAGGGGTGGTAGACAAATTGGTACACTAATGCACTGTTGGTAGAGTTGTGACCTGATGCAACCATTCTGAACAATTTGGAATTATGACCAAAAGACTATAAAACGGCACACCTGCATACCCTTTCACACAGCTATAGCACTTCTAGGTCTGTATCCCAAAGAGATTTTAAAAAAAGGAAAAGGGGGGCATCTAGGTGGCTCAATGAATATAGCACCAGCCCTGGAGTCAGGAGCACATGAGTTCAAATCTGGCCTCAGACACTTACCACAATGCTAGCCATGTGACCTTGGGCAAGTCACTTAACCCCAATTGCCCTGTCTTTTTCCCTCCAAAAAAAAGCATAATAAAAAAAGGAAAAGGACCTATATGTATGAACGTATAACAGCTATTTTTGTGGTGCCAAAGAATTGGAAATTGAAGGGATGCCCATCAGTTGGGGAATAGCTGAACAAGTTGTGGTATATGATTGGGATGAGCTAATATTGTGCTATAAGAAATGACAAGCAGGATGCTCTCAGAAAAACCTGCAAAGGCTTTCATAAAATGATGCAGTGAAGTTAGCAGAAAACCAGGAGATCATTGTACATGGTAAAAGCGATATTGCATGATGCTCAACTGTGAATGACTTAGCTATTCTAATACCATGATTGAAGACAATTCTGAAAGATTCATGATGAAAAATGCTCTCCACTTCCAGAGAAAGACTGTATGGAATCTGAATGCAGATCAAAGGATACTTTTTTTTTACTTTCCTTCTTTTGGGTTATTTTATTTTTTGGTGTGTGTTTTCCTTTATAACATGTCTAACATGAAAATAAGTTTTTCATGACTGCCATGTGTAACTTGTATCAAATGTCTTTTCTTCTTAATGAGAAGGAAGGGGAAGAAGAGAATTTAGACCTCATTTAAAAATATATATATTAAAATTTTTACATGTAATTGGAAAAAATAAAATTTTGTTTGAAAAAAACTTGATAGCACTACAGAAATATCAGTAGTTATTAGTTACAACCTGAATGTCACTAATGGGTACAACCTTTTTTGGTTTTTGCTTTGGGAGGGGGGAAGGCAGGGCAGTTGGGGTTAAGTAACTTGCCCAAGGTCACATGGTTAGTAAGTGTTAAGTATCTGAAGCAGGATTTGAAATCAGGTCCTCCTGATTCCGGGGTTGGTGCTCTATTCACTGTGCCACCTAGCCACCCCTACCAACTGTTTTTGAAGCTCTTAATATTCCAGGCGTTATTCTAAGATCTAGAGACAAAGTGAAAAACAAAACAAAAGAAAACAAAAAACAACAGAACAAAAGACCACAATAAAACCAATACTTACCCTCAAGGAAGGTACATTCTAACAGGAGTGATGACAGATAAATAAGTAGATACGTATAAAATAAGATATATTGAGAGTAGATTGGAGGTAGTCTGAAAGGGGAAGGAATTAACAACTTGGGGAGACTTCCTGAAGAAATGGGGATTGGAGGTGAGTTCAGAAAAAGGTGAGGGGGGAGTGTCCCAGAGTAATTGGGAAAGCTGCACAGAAGATGTAGAATGTGAGTTGTGCCTTGATAGATGAGTAGGATTTTGCCAGCTTGTAGAGAAGGAAGGGAACATTCCAGATTGTGGAAACAGTATGGGGCATGGAGAAGGCAAAAACTGGCTCAAGAGCACAATGGTCATGTCAGACAGCTGTGTGAAATAAGAACATTTAGGAAGAGCATGACTAGATTCCACAAGGTATTAAACATCAGGTAGAAGGTTCTGGAATTAATACTGGGTGCCATGAGGAACAACTGCAGATTCTCAAATTAGGGAGAAATGTGTTGAAAGCGATATTTTGGGGAGATATGTCTGACAAGTGTTTGGGGACTAGACTGAAGAAGGAAGAGTCAGAGGAAGGAGCTAAAGGCCTGAGATGATCAGGGCCTGGACAAGTGAACAGTACTAGGAAGGATGAATACGAGAGACATTTTGATCAGGTCTTTGTTCTGCAGAGGTGACATTACATAACTTAAAGACTAAGGATATTTTTCTGTATTTTTTTCTCCAAGATCAAGTGGTATTTGTGTTAAAAGATCATCCTGACCAATGGGTAAAGATGACTGCCAACGGGGAAACCAAGAGTACTTTGGCAGTATTGTAGGAGCAGGCAAAATGGTAGAAAATAAGAATTCCTACTCGAGGTGGCAACTGGGAAGCATAGTCATTGGATATAGAACAACCTGGTGGATGCAAGGAACATTAGGGCAAATGGGAGCCTGAATTGATGTGAATAAATATAAGGTGAATAAAGCATTGCAGAGATTCCAGGAAGGTCCAGCCACTGGGAGAGTGGGAGGGTGAAGAGTGCTAACCAGTCGATATGGGAGTAGAATCTTGGTGTGTGCCACATGGAGGTTTTAGCTGTGTTCTGTCTTTCAGGAGACTATAAGCCCAGTCTGTAACTAACGCTTTAGAAGGACATAGGATTGGAATTACTGACTGCAGCAAAGACTCTGAGCATGGAAGTGAAGTTGTAATTTCTAAGTAAGGCTAAACCAATAATCCTTTTTATGGGGGGGAGGGGGAGGGGAAGGAGCTCATTTATATAGTACATGTTTAGGCATCATGTCTTAGTAGATAGAGGATTGGGTCTGGAGTTAAGATGTCCTGGGTTCAAATCTCCCTCCTGCCACTTACTAGCCATGTGAACTTGGACTAGTAACTTCTCTTCACTGGTCTGTTTGTTATTTCCTCCTTTGTAAAATGAGAGTGTTGGGCCAGATGTCATAGACAGTTTTAAACTGCATTGGTGGAGAGAATTCACACACTGGGAGTTCACTGCCCTGCAAAATCACCCATTTAAAATAATACATAATAATATCTATTACACTGAAATATCTGGCTTATGATTTCTGTTTTCCACTTGGTTTTTTCTTGCTTGCAAAGACCCAACCCTGCTTGCTACTTTCAGGCCTAGTATTCAAGGGAAGTTGAAAGAGGGTTCAAGTAATTTGATCCTGGAATCACTGGGACCCAGAACTGTCCTTTTGGAGACAGTTCTCTCTGTGCCTTGCCCCCATCCTCAGACCCCATGAAGTAAACACCTCTGGTTCTTGCTCTGCTCTGTCTGAGAAAAAATAGTCCAAGAGTTCTGGTTTCCTTCATTGTCTTTTCTCACCTACCAAACTCTGATGAAAAACACACTTGTTTGTTTGTTGTTTGGGGGGAGGATGACTGAAGATCTTTGAGAGCTTCGCCCAAACTCATTGCCTCCACACGCCCTATAGTTTTACTTCTATACATTCAGAATTCAAGTTGACAGGCATAATTAATCATAGGAAAAGTCAGAGCCCCAGATTCACCAAGCACAATGGCCATCTCGCATTGTACTGATAATGAATGCAACCTTCCTCAGTGTACTTTTCCAATGGATCTCCAATGGGGCCAAGAGATAGCTCTGTCATTGCCTTGCCTGCTTCCTTGGCATTTCTCCTTGCACTGACATTCCCAGTTGTTAATTGTTGGTGCTTTCCAAGAAGTTTGATTTATTGACTCTGGGAAATGTGCTGACTTCTTCCATTAGGAATATGTATTTGTATGTGCATGCATATGTGTACATATACACATGTGTGTACATATATATGTGCATTTAAACATGTGTGCACGGACACACACACACACACCTCAAATCCTCTCCTCTCAAATGCACATACAACTGGAATGAAACCCTCTAGAGCTACTTAGAGGGCAGATGTTCCTGAAACCAGAGTTTGAATTCTAATGGCACTCCAAAAAAGCAGACATATGGCCCCCAAATTGTATTACATTAAAAACAAACAAACAGCCTCTCCTAATTGTTTTTTTTTAATCTAATACTTTAGGAATTTTTTTCTTTGGAGGCAGAAGCATGGTTTAGTGCAAAGTATGCTGAATTGGGAGTGAAGAGAGACCCGGAATCAATCACTTTCTAGCCCCGTGACCATTGCTTGTTGGATAACCTTTCAGAGCCTCACTTAGCTGGTGCATCTGGGTGGTGTTGATCAGCACATGAAATAACGCATGTAAAGCGTTTTGCAAACTTTTTATGTGTCCTGGACCTCTTGGGTGGTGTCTCTGGAAGCCTATGTGCCCCTTCTCAGAATCCTGCATTTAAATACTTAAATGAAATGCCAAGGATTACAAAAGAAACAGCTTAGGGAATGGAGTAAGCATTTGTATAACACATACTACAGGGCATTCTGGGCACTGTGCTAAGAGCTTTTATAATTATTATCCCATTTGAAAACCTCAATAACCCTGCAAGTTGAGTGCTGTTATTATTCCCATTTTACAGTTGAGCAAACTAATTCAGAGGTTAAGTTACTTGCCCCAGGTTAAGTATCTGAGGCAAGATTTGAACTCAGGTCTTCCTGATTCTAAGGTCAGCATTTTATCCAGTGCACTGCCTAGGTTCCTTTCAGCTATATTGAAATGCAGTTATTGAAATATTAATAAAAATAAATTCACAGATCCCAGGTTCAAAATTCATGCTTTAAAATGTGATAGGATAGGGAGCTTATATTACAACAGCTCAAATATTTCCACATACTCATTCATTCACCAAGTAGTTAACAATTGCATTTTAACCATCCCTAGGTTCTGGGCATTTTCTCTGGAAGTTCTCTGAAAATTCATGGCTACAGGGGTCTCCCTCCTCACCTTGGCCTTCTGGCTTCCTTCAAGTCCCAACAAAATATCACCTTTTATGGGAAGCCTTTTCTAATCCATCTTAAAGGCACTAGGATGCCTTCCCTCCAAAAATAATTTGGCTTTTATCCTCTGTATAGCTTGTTTGCTTGTTGTCACTTGCATTAGAATGCTAGTTCCTTGCGGGCAGAAACTTTCTTTTGCCTTTCTTTGTAGCCCCAGTGTTTAGCACAATGCCTAATATACTACAGGCATTTAATAAATGCTTATTGACTGACTAGGGTTGGATATTGGGTTAAGTTCTAGGAATAAATACAAAGACAAAAACCTAAGAATCCTGGACCTCGGGGAATTTGTATAAATATAGTATTCCATTGGGTTTTGGAATAAGGATAATGTGTGGGCAGATAAGTAAACTCCAAATATGGACAAAGGAGAGATGCAGTGGTGGTGGTTCTAGAGCACTTTAAACTCTATGAGGGAGATAGCATAACAATCATTAGTTTTACCTTAGTCCAAAATTTGTTGGTAAGGCAACATGGAGTAGAGAAGTGGATGCTGGCTTTGGAGTTAGGTAATCTGAGTTCAAATCCTACCACAGATAATGTGACCTAGGTAAATCATTTTACCTTATATAGACACAGTTTCCTCATCTGGGGAGAGAGGTGGGAAGGGGGTGGGGGGCAACAGGATGGAGAGAGAGAGAGAGAGGGGGTAGAAGAGAGGGAAAGGATGAGAAGGAGAGGAAGAGAGAGAGGGGGGAGAGGGAAGGAGGGAAAAAGAGAGTGAGAGAGAAAGAGAGAGAGAGAAAAAGAAAGAGAGAGAAAGGAAGAGAGGGAGAGGGAGGGAGGGAAGAAGAGAGAGAGAGAGGAAGGAGGAGGGAGCTGGAGAGAGAGAGAGAGAGAGAATATCATGCATGTACTCCTATCTCACAGGATCATTATAAAGAAAGCACTTTGCAAAGCTTAAAGCCTTAGCTAAATGTAAATTGTTGTTATTATTAGAATCATAGGTAGGCAGTTTGAACCTCAGAAACACCAATCAAGAAAATAAGTTTCTTCTATCCCAGCCATAGAATCTAGAGTTGGTTCTTAGACACTGTCAAGTCCAATCCCTTCATTTAATAGAGGAGGCAGCCAAGGTGAAGAGATGGCAAGTCATTTGGCAAGGCTCAGAAAGCCCCACAGACAGGATCTGAGCCCACAGGGTTTATGCTTCTCTTCTATCATTGAAGGAGCCTCGCCAGTCTTGTCTTCTGGACTACATTGCACTGCCTCCCATCAAACTGGTCAGTCTTCCCAGGGGAACAAAAGAAATGCTACAGATGTGATTACAAAGGGCAGGCAGGTTATTGGGTTACATATGTTTAGGTGTATATTTTATAACTAGCCCGTGCTAGTTGGAATGCTTGTGTGGTGTACTATCATGGAAAGAGTGCTGGATTTAGCATCAGAAAATCTGGGTTTGAATCCTGGCTCAGCTACTTATTGCTTATGTGACCTTGGACAAGGCACTTTATTTCTCTGTGCCTCAGTTATCTCTCCTATAAAGTAAGAGGGTTGGACTAGATGGCTACTTACATACTTCCTATAATTCTAGGATCACTTGATTCCATTTTTTTTTACTCAATAAAGTTAATCTCCATTAGTTCAACCCCAAGGTTCAGTTATATTAAAAATCTGGACTTTATGTTTTTAAGGATTATTTTCTTCTAATTACTCTAATATGCATTTTCTGTGTGTTTTTATCCCAATTCACTTTTTAGTTTCCTAGGCTGGGATGGGAACTGTGCATTTGGTACTTTTGTAACTATTTGGGGGGCAGCTAGGTATCTCAGTGGATGCGATATTGGGCTTAGAAGCAGGAAGAGCTGAGTTCCAATTCGGCCTCAGATGCTTACTAGCTATATGACCCTGGGCAAATCACTTAACCTCTGTTTGCCTCAGTTTCCTCATCTGGAAGATAAAGATAAAATAGAAGCTACATCCTAAGCTTGCTGTGAAAGCCCTTAGCCTGGTACATAGTAAGTGCCCAAATAGCATCAGATGGAAACAAATCCTCAAGGACACACGCTATTTTTCTTTCTTGGGGGAGGGGTGTTAAAATGTATTTATTTAATTTTTGTTTTTAACATTCACTTTTATGAGATTTTGAGTTCTAAATTTTCCCCTTTCCCTCCCCTCTTTCCTCCCCAAGATGGCATGCAGTCTGATATGGGCTATACATGTACAATCTTATTTAACGTATTTCCATATTAGTCATGTTTGAAAGAAGAATCAGAACAAAAGAAAAAAATATGAGAATGTTTTTTTTTAAAAAAAGAGAAAATAGTCTGCTTCAATCTGCATTCAGATTCCATCATTCTTTCTCTGGATTTGGACAGTATTTTCCATCATGAGTCTTGGAGTTGTCTTAAGTCATTGTATTGCTAAAGGGAGCTAAGTCTATCAAAGTTGTTCGTCGTACAATGTTGCTATTACTGTGTACAATGTTCTGGTTCTGCTGACTTTATTCATCATCAGTTCATCTAAGATTTCCAGATTTTTCAGAAATCTGTCTCTTTACCAGTTCTTACAGAAGAATAGTATTTCATTACGTTCATATACCACAACTTGTTCAGCCATATTCCAGTTGATGGGCATTCCCTCTATTTCCAATTCTTGGTCACCACAAAAAGAGATGCTATAACTATTTTTGCACGTGGGGTCCTTTCCCCCTTTCATATGATCTCTGGGATACAGACCAGTTTTGTAGCCTTTTGTGTATAGTTCCAAATTGTTCTCTAGAATGGTTGGATCAGTTCACAGCTCCACCAACAATGCATTAGTGTTCCAATGTTCACACATCTTCTCCAGCATTTATCATTTTCTTGTTTTTTCATGTTAGCCAATCTGATAGGTTTGATATTATACCTCAGAGTTCTCCAAAATTTATCATTTTCTTTTTTTGTCATATTAGCCAATCTGATAGGTACATGCTATTTTTTTTTCAAAAATCAACTATAAACTACCACTGACTATGACACTACAATGCTGGCATTGTTCAAAAGTGGCCAATGAGTCACAATTGGTGGAAGTTTCCTCATGTTCTGAATAGAGTTTTAAGATCCTTGATTTTGAATTGGAAGGGATTTTGAAGGTCATGTAACATAACCACCTCCCTCATTTTATAACTGAAGAAACTTATGTTCAAGTAGGTTAAGTGACATATTTAAGTGTCATACATATACACCTAGTAAAAGTCTGAGGCAAAATTTGAACCCAGGTCTTCCTGACTCCAAGTCCAACATTCTGTTGACTACAGCACACCAACTTCACATGCTACCTCCAACACTGATCATTAATGTGACCCTTGGGGGAGTCACTTAACCTCCATGTGCCTCTGTTTCCTCAAATATAAAATTAGGAAGATATATTAGATGGCCTCCAAGGTCGCTTCCATATTTAAATCAAGAGTTATGACTTATTGAGCAGTTCTGAACAATGAAAGCAGTATAGTGTTATACCTAGGAGTGGTTTCCAGTTGAGTATTGAAGAATGCAGTAGTTTGATTAGGATTTGTTTCCATGTTTTTAGCCCTCATTGGCTTCTAGCTATTAGGCTGAAATTATTTCCAGCCATTATCATTTAAGGACTGAATTTAATACATGACTGCTCATTCTCTCTATCTAAATCACAAAATTCACATGTCTCAAGTTAAATTCTGAAATATTTGTAATGCACTGATTATTCTGACCTTTTGACTAGAGTGTTTATGAAGATAAAGATAATGTAAGTCTCTCTTTTCCTTATCACTCCTAGTCACCAGTGTTCTAAATAAAAGATGTGTTTGCTTCCGGGTCCAGGAAAGATGGTACATTAACCTATTGTTTTCATTGAAATTAACTGTGCCACTTAAAATGAAGCTTGAATTGAATCCTGTAACAGATCCTAATATTAATTCCAAGTAAAAGACAATCGTTCTACAGTTACAGCCCTGCTGTTGTGAGGATGTTTCCCAAAAGCAATTAAATAAGAAACACTGGGCAGGGGAGAGGAGCCAAGGTGATAATTGATAATTGAGCAGTTAGGTGAATAGCCCAGATGACGCAGCCCCAAATGAAATACAATCAACACAACACTCAGACTAAACTATCATTACCTATGATTTCCGTTTTTAGTCTCCTTAATCACAAGAGCAAAGTATACCCAAAGCTCCCAAATAGTAACTTAAATATCAATAATTTTCCATGCACTAACAAAGATTGCACAGCAGTCCCTGAAAAGGATGCTTTGGAGGAAGGCAGTATTATTTTGCATTAGAACAGCATGGTTGGCTCAGAAATGTATGGTCCTGGGACTCATTTCTGGATTTCTTTTCAAAGAAAAATCATGTGAATGAATGGCATGGGATCATAGAACATTAATGTTAGAAGGAACTTTGGAAAACATTTGGTCTAACCCCTTCTTTTACTGATGAGAAAGCAGAGGTCCATAGACGAGAAGAGACTTATCCAAGGTCACATAGCAAGAGTGGAACCAAATAGAAGAATGTGAGGTCTTGGGGAGGGGTGCAAAGATTGTTTCACTTTTATCTTTTTAACTCCAGTGCCTAGTACAGGACCCAATCCTAAATTCTAATCCTATATAACCCTTGAAGTACTGTGCATGTAACTCATAGCAGACATATAGTCAAATTCTTTTCATGACTTCCTCAGCCTCCTGGTGCCTAGTCCAGTGTTCTCCCTCCTGCACCATGCTCCTTCTCTGAAAACATTTATAAATTGAGAGTTGAGTGGTCATGTGTTCTGTATAAACTACAATGTACATTTATGATCAAATAGAAGCAAATAAGTTTAAAGAAAAAAATGTGTTGTAAGGAAAAGCTTATGAGAAGCCCATATGTTTAATATGGTTAGTCCATATATAGGGTTGTAGTCAGCTCTTCAGAACTTCATATGTGGCCCTTGAAGTAAGAGAAAACTAAAAATAAAAAAATAATTATCCATAAACCAAAGACTTATCAGCCATACAATAAGAATGACGGATAAGACATGGACAGCACAAAATATGATAAGAACCAGAAGAAGTCCTCCAATATGTTGAATGGGTCCACTATGGAGAGTTTATGGAAAGTCACTGGGCTCAAACTCTAAGTGAGCTTCAAATTCTCCTGTAGAATATAACCCTATTCTTAGACATTGCCACCATGTGTTCTTTTTTGAAAAAAATATTTATTTTTAGTTTTCAACATTCAGTTCCATAAGATTTTGAGTTCCATATTTTCTCCCCATCTTTCCCTTACCCCTACCCCAAGACAGTGTATAAACTGATATAGGCTCAACATATACATTTGTATTAAACTTGTTTTCACATTAGTCATGTTGTATATAAGAATCAGAACTGATGGAAGAAACCATGAGAAAGAAAACACACACACACACACACACACACACAAAGAGAGAGCAAATAATATGCTTCTATCTTCATTCAGATTGCATAGTTCTCTTTCTGGATGTAGAGAGCACTTTCCATCATGAGTTTGTTGGGGGGTGTCTTAGATCTTTGCATTGCTAAGAAGAGTCAAGTCTATCAATGTTAGTCATCATATAATGTGGCTGTTACTGTATACAATGTTCTCCTGGTTCTGATCACTTCACTCAGCATTCGTTTATATAAATCTTTCCAGGTTTTTCTGAAGTCTGCCTGCTCATCATTTCTTATAGCACAATAGTATTCCATTACATTCATATACTACAACTTATTCAGCCATTCCCTAACTGATGGGCATCCTTTCGATTTCCAATTCTTTGCTGCCACAAAAAGAGCTGCAATAAATATTTTTGTACATGTGGGTCATTTTCCAATGTGTATGATCTCTTTGGCATATAGCCCTAAACATTGTATTACTGGATCAAAGAGTATGCACAGTTTTATAGCCCTTTGTACATAGTTCCAAACTGCTCTCCAGAATGGTTGGATTAGTTCACAACTCCACCAACGATGCATTCGTATTCTAATTTTCTGACATCTTATCCAGCATTTATTATTTTTCTGTTTTGTCATGTTAGCCATTATAATAAGTATGATGTAATACCATGTATTCTTGAGCTCAGGGCTTACCCTAACAGTTGGATTGTGGTGTTGTGGGTAGAGCGATGGACTTGGAATCAGAAAGTTTTTGTTGTTCATTAAGTAACATCTGATTCTTTGTGACTCCATGGACAATAACACTCTGGGTCCTTCTATCCTCCACTATTTCCCAAAGACTGTCCAATTTCATATTTGTTCCTTCCATGACAGAATCTATTCATCTCATCCTCTGCCGTCCCCTTTTCCTTCTACCTTTAATCTTTCTCAACATGAGGGTCTTTGCTAGCAAGTTCTCTCTTTTCATTATGTGACCAGTATTTAAGCTTCAATTTTTGTCCTGCCAGTGAGTAGTCTGAATTTAATTTCTTGATTCATCTATTCTGGCACTTCACAAGATGTACTCTGTATATAAGTTAAATAAATAAGCTGATAATATACAGCCTTGTTGTACTCCTTTACCAATCTTAAACCAATCAGTTGTTCCACATTCAGTTCTAACTGTTGCTTCTTAGCTTACATATAGGTACCTCTGGAGACAAGTAAGAAGATTAGGAGGACTTGTCTCTTTGAGGACTTGTCATATTTTGTTGTGGAATTCCCTTGCTTTCTTCATTATCCAGGGAATATTGGCAATTTGGTCTCTAGTTCTTTTGTCTCTTCAAAAAAACAGCCTGCTCTTTTGGTAATTTTCAGTTCATATACTGCTAAAGAATATCTTGCAGAATCTTAAGCCTAATTTTGCTGGCATGGGAAATGAGTGCAATTGTTTGGTAATTTGAATGTTCTTTGGCAATGTCCTTTTTAGGATTGGGATATAAACTCATCTTTTAAAATCTAGTGGCTGTTGTTGAGTTTTCAAAATTCACTAGCATATTGACTGCAGTACTTTAACATCATCATTATTTAGGATTGTAAATACCTCAGTGGGAATTTCATCACCACTAGTTTTATTGGTAGCAATGCTTCTTTAGATCCGCTCTACTTGATTCTCCAGTATATATGACTTTAGATGAGTAACCACAGTCGGGGTGGGGAACCTGTGGCCTTGAGGCCCTGGGTCCTTGGGTGTAGTCTTTTGACTTCCACTGGGTCGAAGTTTTACAGAACAAATCCTTTTATTGATGGGATTTGTTCTATGAAGTTTGGATTCAGTCAAAGGGCTTGAGGATCTAGAGGGCCCCATGTGGCCTTGAGGCTGCAGGTTCCCCACCCCTGATATCACATCATTGTGGTTATTGGTGATGTTAAGATATTTCTTGTTCTTCGGGATATACTTGCTACCTCTTCTTGGGCTTGGGAACAACAAGCAAACAACTATGTAAATACATACATGCACACATATATGTATATACACATATGCATGTGTATACACACACATACGTACTGTACATTGGAAGCAATCTCAGAGAGAAGTCACTAACAGAGAGGAGGGGCAAGGAAAGGCCTCTTAACAGATGGTGGTATTTGAGTTAAGTCTTGAAGTAAGCCAAGGGAGCTAGGGGGCTGAAGTAAGAAAGAAGATTCTAGGCATGAGAGACAGCCAGGGAAAAGACAGAGTTGGGAGATCAAGTGTTTTTTATGAGGAATAGCAAGAAGACCAGGGCCACTGAATTATAGAGTAAAACACATGAAGTTTGAACATACGGTAGAGTATAAGAAGTTTGGAAAAGTCAGAAGGGGTCCAGATTATGGAAAGGGCTTAAAGGGACAAACAGAAGACTTTATATTTGATGCTGGAGATAATCAGGAGTGACTAGAATTTATTGAGTAGGTGTGACATGGTTACATATTTTGAGAAAGATCACCGTGATAGATGAAAAGAAGATGCCCTGCAGTGGTAGGAGACTTGAGGCAGCAAAACCAATCTGAAGGCGCTACAATATTCCATGCATGGGGTGATGATGTAAAATGAAAGGAAATCACAATAGCTTGAATATATGGGGTAAGTGCAAATGAAGAGTTGAAAATGACACCAAGGTTTCCGGACTGAGTGATTGAGAAGATGGGGAACCCTCAATACTGAGATAATGAGTTTGGTTTTGGACACATTACGTTGAAGGTTCACAGGGTATCTACTTCATGATGTCCAATAAGCAATTGTAGATGTGAGAATGGAGCTCAGGAAGGCAGGTTAGGGCTGGATAAAAGGATCTGAGAATGGTCTCCCCAGAGGTGATAATTTAATATGTGGGACTTGATTAGATCTCCAAGCAAGACGGTGTAGATAGAGGGAGAAAAGAAAATGGCCAAGGACAGACCCTTGTGTAACACTATACTTAGCAGACCTGAAGTAGAGGAAGAGCTACCAAAGGATACCATACTGAGAAAAAGTGCTCAGAAAGGGAGAAGAACTAGGGGAGGGCAGTGATCCAACTCCTAGAGAAGACATATCTGGGAGAAGGAGGTAATTGACAGTGGGAAGGGTTGTAGTGAGGCCATAAAGGATAAGGATTGAGAGAGGGCATTGGAGATCATTGTTAACTTTGGAAAGAACAGCTTCACATGAATTATGAAGTTGAAAGCCAGACTGCAGAAGGTTTAGAAGACAGTGAGAGGAGAGGAAGTAAAGGCATTGATTGACCAGCTTTCTAGTTAGAAAGTAGGAAAAATTAGTTGAATCTGTTTAAAAATCATTCTTCTTCATGCCTTGGCTTTAATTTTACCCATTTTTTCATCATTTTCATGGTGATAGAACCCTCTTCCTTCTAATATGATTTCAGTGTCATCCCAGTTGGAACAATGGGAATGGACTAGGTGATATCTTGAGGTCCCTTCATCTGAACATATGTATTTAAAAACAAGTTAATGTAGAATCACTCACTATTCACCTTTACCAGACGTACAGTGGTTAGCGCTCTGTGGCCTGTATGTACAAATGTAACTTCGCTTTTTCAAACCAAGCATTAGAAGGAGCAAAATTCCTTTAAATAGTTGTTCTCCAAAATGAGATCTAACCGAGCCACTCAAGAAACCTGCTCCTAGAAGGCATGTGTCACCAACCTTGTTACCCCCTCATCTATAATTAGCATTGTATTTTTGTAATGACAACATAGATCCAATGCAGCTACTTGCTTTGATGACTTGTTTTTAGCATATTGCGGATGAAAGCAAACTCATTGTGTTTTAGTATGATAAATAAATCCAACTCTGAAGGTGCCTTTGAATTAGAAATTTTTATTACTCTCTAGAAAATTTTATAGCTACAAAATATCAATGTTGATAATAGAGGAATTGGTCTTAAGAGGCTGGCTCAGTAAACTAGCATAGTAACATAATTGTGGAGATTGCATCTTAAATTCAAGGTCACTCTCCCAACCTGCAATATTACAATTCCAACTGCCTCTTGGACATTTTGAACTGCGTGTCTCATAAACATCTTACACTGAACACATCCAAAATTGAACTTGTTATCTTTTCCCCAAAACCCTCCCCTCTTTCTAACTTCCCAATTATTGTCTAGGAGATACTGCTATCTTCCCAGTCTCCCATGCTCCCAACTTAGGTGTCATCCTCAACCCTTCATTCTCATTCATTCCTCACATCCAATTAATTTTCAAGTCCCATCATTTCTGCCTTCATAACATCTTTTGTATACGTTCCTTTCTCTCCTCTGTCACTACCACCACTGTGGAATAGGCTTTCATCACCTCACACCAAGCCTATTATCATAGCCTGCTGGTTGTCTTCCTTGTCTCCCTGTTCCACCATATCATCTACTGAACTGTCAAATAGATCTTCCTAAAGCACAGGAATGACCATGTCACTCCCTTACTCAGTAAATTACAGTGGCTCCATATTATCTCCCGGATCAAATGCAAAATCCTCTTTTGGGCTTTTAAAGCTCTTTATTACCTGTCTCTGTCCTACTTTGCCAGTCTTCTTATACCTTATACATTTCTCTGTACTCTACAGTCCCTCCTTGTTCCTTGCATGAAACTCTCCATCTCATGAGTACAAGCATTTTCACTGCTTACCCCCCGCCCCGATGCCTAGAACTCTCTCCCTTCTCATTTATGCCTTTTATATCCCATGGTCTCCTTTAGGTCTCAGCTAAAGTCTTACCTTCTGAAAGAAGTCCTTCTTCAAGTCCTAGTGCCTTCACTCTGAGACTACCTAACTTATTTGTACATTGTTACCTGCATGTAATCTCTCTATTAGACTGTAAACTCCTTGAGAGCGGGGACTGATTTTTTTGCATTCTTTGTATCCCCAGTTCTTAGCACAGTGCCTGCATGTAGTAAGTGCTACATTAATGTTAGTTATTGTTGTTATTATTACTATTAAATGCTAGTTGACTGATTTTGTATTACTATAAGTAATTTATCTTCTAGTAGCATTAAAATGGTATATACCATAAAATTTCTATAGTGTTCCCACATTCTTGACCTCCAACATCAATTAGCTTGTTCAAAAAACATTGAGATGGAGAAATATCTGGTGTATGTTACCCAAGGGTGAACACTTCTAAAGAATAATGAATTTAAGGGGCAGCTAGGTTGTGCAGTGAATAGAGCACCAGCCCTGGAGTCAGGAAGACCTGAGTTCAAATCTGGCCACAGACACTTAACACAAAAACTAGCTGTGTGACCTTGGGCAAGTCACTTAACCCCAACTTCCCCCCCCAAAAAAAACAAAACAAAAAAAAGCAAAAACAAAATAATAATGAACTTATTATTATGGAATCTGTTAAATTGTTCAAATAAATTTTCTAGTTCCTACTGGTTTTCCCATTCTATAGAATTTAAGCACAAGAGTTCCTGGCCCTACAATTGTGCAGAAATAACATACTGAAGCTCTTCTTACACAATGCCAATAATACAGGTGAATGCTGAAAGATTCAATTACCTACAGCCTCTATAAAATGTAAGAAATGGGACACCTTAGAGGTGACCTACACAATTTTCATTTTATAGGCAAGACAACTAAGCCTCAGAGAGGGGAACTAACTTCCTGAAGTGTTAATGGTGAAGCCAAGAGTTGAGCCCATGTCTCCTTATACCTAGGATTCCTAGTCCATTGCTCTTTCCAGTACAGCAGGCTGCTTAGGCTATACACCAACATATAATTATTTGGAAACACTTGTCTAAGCGACAACAATTTCCATTTTTTATTGAGATTCATTTGGGTTCTATAACAAATTACTGATGCTTTTGATAATTTGCTGAGTTTGATGTGGGAACAGAAGAAAAACATGAGACAGTGCCTTCACTCAAAGAATTTACAGCATAGTAGGGAAGACAAGATATGCAGGCAACTAGGGTATAATACAAAAAGGTATATGAGCAAAGGCATGTGATCAAGCGTTAACAATCAAAAAGTAAAATGGATTTGTGTTCTCACAGATTTAGATGTTCTGAAATGACATAAAACTAAACCAGTACATCTCATGGATTGGTTTTTGTCCTTGTCCTCCCATAAATTTTGTTTTAGGGCAGCGGTTCTCAAGCTTCCTAATGCTGTGACCCTTTAATACAGTTCCTCATGTTGTGGTGACCCCAAACCATAAAATTATTTTTGTTGCTACTTTGTAACTGTAATTTTGCTACTGTTATGAATCTCTCTGATATGCAGGATGTATTTTCATTGTTACAAATTGAACATAAGCCACAGGTTGAGAACCACTGTTATAGGGGGTCCTTTATTGTGGGCTTTTAAAAACCTTTAACATGACATCACAAACATGCCAATAGAGTATTCAGGCTGTCCACTTGTCTTCTCTCACCCTCTGGTCATCTGGCCACCCTATCTTCTCTTTTGATCAACCATTCCCTTTATTCATTTTAATTTCCTTGTTATATTTTGGAGCCTGCTCATACTCATCATGTGTCTCTCCATTGTACTCTCTATTATATTCTTTTTCAGTTCTTCAAACACTGTCATTTTCCACCTCTTACAACCATATAAAAAGACTTGTAGTTTTGTTATTAAAAATGTTGAATTTGTTAGTGAAATGTAAATTATTATTTCAAGAGTTGAGGTTTGTTTCTAGAAGAAATTGGGTCACTAAAGGAGTCCTACACAATTTCCTGAAGACAATGTGCCCC
Source organism: Pseudocheirus occidentalis (assembly GCA_028646575.1). Classification (NCBI taxonomy): domain Eukaryota; kingdom Metazoa; phylum Chordata; class Mammalia; order Diprotodontia; family Pseudocheiridae; genus Pseudocheirus; species Pseudocheirus occidentalis. The sequence goes on along the minus strand of CM053602.1, from coordinate 28,953,023 downwards.
GCTTTCCTAGGCCCAACTCATTTTCCGTGTATGTCTGTTTCAGGTGCTAATGGACAAGCTCTATATATTGTCCTTCTAACTGCATACCACGATCTGGGCAATAGACATCCTTCATCTATTTGGTTTTTTTCCTGTGTGGATGATTATCCCAAATTATTTTGTGTAGTTATGGTTATCATCCAGGAGACTGTGCTGTATTCTGAGACAGAACTGTCTTTCATAAACAGATGCTTCTGGAAGATATCACCACATATAAGCAATATATCTTCAACTCGGAGGCTGCTCAGAATCCTCCACCCCAGTGGGGGTCATCATTGGGGATCACATATCTCCCTATTTTATGCCTCACTTGACATTTATGATTGGACAATCACTGAACAAAATTATCTCCATTGCTACGTCTTTCAAGGAATCTTCAACAATTTTGGTATATGAATGGAAATTACCATGTTGGAAGAGAACTTTTAAGGTGACATTTTCTCTACCAAATAAAATGTTTTTATAATAAAAAACTATTTGTTTTCATAATCAAAAATGTCTTTCAGTCAGTTATAGGATGGTAATGACTTGTTCTATTATGGAATATTGCTTGTGAAAGCCTATCTCTTTCCTAGTAATACTCTCATCAAGGATGCTGTTGATGCATGCATACACTATTCTATAAATGTTATACAGGGTATTCCAAAAGTCTTAGTGTAGTTTTTATAATTAAAAGCTTAAAACTCCACTAAGACTGTGGGGAAACTTTATATAGATGGTAAAGTAGGCATATAGGCCATTGTCAGTGTCTTCTCAGTTATATTTTTCAGCATCAATAAAGTCTCTGTTTTTTTCCAGTGTCTTCCATCCCTCCTCCTTCTACCTCCCTGATTCCTTGGGGATCATTTCCTTAACATGTTCATAATTGTGTCACCACCAACATAAAGCTATTCTTCAAATACATGGTTTAACCCAGTAGCTTTGACCACCTTTTTTTCTTTGGTGTCATATTTACCTTCTCTATAAGCACATCTAGTAATGTTAGAGTCCAAGGGTAATGGCTCCGGTGCACTTGGATCTAGTAGATCCTTTGCATTTTTCTTCATCTTTATTTATCCTTCTTCCATTGTCACCCTAAAGTATCCTTGATAGGTCTTTCCTTAGTTAGAATTCCAACCAAACTTTTTATAAACTGTTTTTATCCTCTACTGCTTCTGTCTTTTTTATGATACCTTACTATCTTCTTGTGTGACAGAATGCTTCAGGAAAGCTTTGATTCCAAGGATGGAGTAATATTTCATTTTGATTGGCCTTGATAGATGCTACCTTTCTCTCTCTATCGTGTGCTCAATTAGATAGGGCATACAAAGTTGTTGTGTATCATCAGCCAGTATACGCAATATCCATGAGTGCCTCTGGCAGCTTTTATTCATAGGAAGGAATCCAGAAGAGAGTTAGACCAGAAGGGATATTAGGGTTCAGTCCCCCTAGTTTTCCAGATAAAAATTCAACCCTCTCATCTTATAGATCAAGAAGCTGATACTCAGGAAGTTTATGTGACTTTCCCAAGGTCACTTGGGTAGTAAGTAGCAAAACTGGGATTTGAAACCAATATTTTTATGCCAAATCCTATAGGACTAGTGAAAGGAAGAAGAGAATAAAGAAAGAAAGTGGGGAAGAGGGAAAATATACTTAAAGGATCACAGATTTAAAACCAAAAAGGATGTCAAAAGTCACTTAATATTTCCTCATTTTGCAGATAAAGAAACTGAGTCACAGAGAAGTGAAATTATTTGTCCTCAGTTACATAGATAGGTGGTAGCAACACCTGTATTTGAGCCCAGGTGCTCTGACACACAATCTGGTCGGGGAACTGGGAGTGCTAAGGTCAGCTAAAACTCAACTCTGAGCTCTACCTCCCCACCTGGAAGAATAAAGCCCAGAAACCAAAAAAAAAACCTCTTTGGTAACTAGACTGAAAATTCCTCAGTCCACTCTTGCACAAGGTTCCCTCTCCTTCTATTAATTACTATCTTACCATGCCCTTGATTCCACTTGGGATAAGTTAAGATCCACTCACATCCCTCTCCAATTTGCATAGGCCACTACTCTTCTCAACGTGAAGCACCTGGAATGTTAGAACTCCTTTTCATACCTTGAGATCCATTAAGTGTCCTTGTCATCACTCATCATATCACACATCCTTCATTCTCAACCAGGACCCCATGGTGAGTACCCTCTTATGATTAGATTAGGTGCACACTCAAGTTTTCCGAAGAAGGCATGCTTTGAATGAAGGACTTTGGGTTTTTCAAAGCTCTCCAGACTTTTTGAGCAAACTTTTTTTTTGCTTTCTAAAAACTAAAACCTCAAAGGAAATGATAAGGCCTTGTCAGCCTCCAAGTGACTTGACTTAAGTTTCCATTCTAATTGCTGCATTGACCTTTCATATTACTAAGAAAGAAACAAGAAAAATCTTGTATTTTACTGTATCTCATTGTATTAATAGAAGAGAAAAAAAAGTTGAAGAGAAAATTGAACAAAATCCCACAATGTACTCAAGACCATCTGATGGAACATCATATTCAGTGCAATTTGAATAGCAGCACATAGCAAGCAGAGTTTAATTAAACAAAAAGCATGATGAAAATCCTTAGACAATGGCTCTAAATGGTATTTAATAATATCTTCACTTAAGCCTTTTTTGATTAGTTTAAATGACCAAATTCTATTACTTTGGGTCTCTACTAACATAAATGGGAAATTGTAGATGTCAGCTTGCTTAAAAGGCAAGGAATGAAATTTGAAAATTTTAAAGCTAAACCCTTGGTTTCACATGGTTATTGCTGGTACATAAATGTATTATTATAGTCACCATTAGAGAGAGGAGTAGTAGCGTGATATAAGGGATAGAATGCTGGGCTTGGAGTCATAGGAACTGAGGTTCAAATCCCGCCTTTCATAGTTATGTGACCCTGTGACATGAGTTGTTTAACCTCTCTGTGCCTGAGGCAAGTCCCTAGCACTTAGCTATGACATTGACAAGTAGCTGTTTCTGCTGGTGGAAGAGAATTGTCTGGAGTGAAGAAACCATATAGCCTTCATCTAGTCGTGTGTAAAGGAATTAGAATTCAGATTAAGTTCATATTTTAATGCTGATGATCATGAATTATGTTGAACTTGATTCTATTGAAGGGAAAGAAAGTGCCCAGAATCTGTAATAGGTCATCCTGCCCATTTGTTTTGTTCTTCCAACTTGCTGGGCACTGGACTATCATCATTCTCTCACTTCTTTTACTACTGCCATCTGCACCAGACAGAGTATATCAGCTAGCACATATCTAAAAGGGGACAGCCAAGATGGTCATGGGCTTCAAAATGCAACCACAAAAAGCATTGGTTGAAGGAACTGAAATGTTTAACATGGATGGAGGGGAAAGGCCTTAGTAAGACCAGATAGCTGTCTGTGTGGAAGAACAGTTAGACCCATTCTTTTTAACTCCAGAAGTCAGAGCGAAAAGTAATGAGTAGAAGTCACAGAGAGGTAGATTGAAGCTTTACTCTAAGGGAACACTTTGTTAACAGAGCTGGCTGAGGGAGGAATTGGTTGCCTTTGGAGGTGGTACATACCGTTTTGACCAGAGTTCTTCAAGTAAAGCTACGATAACCACTTGCTGAGAATGCTGTGAATACATGTTCAGCAATTTAGCTATGTGACTGTTGAGGTCTCTTTCCATATTCTCATCAATTCTTCCCCCAATCATGTGATTCCATGAGCATAGCAGAAAGGATTCTGAACCATATACCATACTGAAGCTAAGGGAGCCATCCCTATGTGCAGGTATTCAATTCAGCCGAGCAATTAGACCCCTAGTGAGTGCTGCAGGCTGTGCTAATTGCTAGGAGAAATAGAAAACTATGGGCCTTGCCCTCACAGAGTGAATTTACTAGTACAAGATAGAGTCCTCTGTCACCAGTTGCCTATAATGTATTTCAAATTAGATTTCTTGGAGACAAATCAAATTCAACATTATCTTTATTATCACTCCTTATCTTTTCCCCTAAAACCTCCCTCCTTCCAAGCTTCCCTATTTATATCAAAGGTATCAGCATCCTTCTAGTCTTCCAGGTTTCTAACCTTGACATTATTTTCAGCTGCTTACCTTCCTTCATGCCATAGATCACATCAGTTAACAAGTCTTGTTATTTACACTTTCATAACATCTCTGACTCCTTCTTTCCACATGCACATCTATAACTCTAGTTCAGACCCTCATCATATTTTCCCCTTGATTGTTATAATAGCCTCCTAATTGGTCTTCCTGCCTTAAGTCTCTCCCTATTTCAGTACCTTGTACACACTGTTGCCAAAGTGATTTTTCTTACATGAACCATGTCACAAGCCTATTCAAGCAATTCCCATGGCTCCCTATTCCCTTGCTGATAAAATACCAGCTGCTTTGTTTGGGTCCTAAAGCACTTCACCACTTTGCCGCAATTGATCTTTGCAGCTCCTTTGGCCATTACTCCACTTCTCATATTCTCTAAACCAGGGAAACTAACCTTTTCTCTCTTCCTGAAACATGACACTCCAGTTCCCATCTCTGTGCCTTTGCACTGGCTGCCTCCTTATGCATGGAATAGACTCACCCCTTTCCTTTGCCTCACAGAGTCCTTCTCCTTAGAAATGCACATCAAATACTGCCTTCCACATAAATCCATTTCTTATCATCTCAACTGTCAGTGATCTCCCTGTCAAACGACTTAGGATTTAACTACTTTGAATATGTTTGTATTAATTTCCTTTATATTTTTTCTGTTTATACTTATAGATGTCCTATTGTCTCTTCTATTAAAGTGGAAGCTCCTTGTGAATAGGGATTGTTTTATTTATTTTCCCTAGATATTATCCCTGGTGCCTAACACAGTGTCTGGCATATTAGTAGGCACTTAAGAAACATTTGTTGATTGATCAGATACATATCCAAAATATTGTAAAGGTAGAGTAGTTCATTAGACCTACAAAAGAAAAAACATATTAAAAAAAACTGTGCGGTGTGATCTTAGGGGATGTCTTTTCTCTCCTGGGGGTTAAGGGAAGGCTTAATGGCAGAGATGATGCCTGTGCAGGGTACAGAAGTACAGGTAGATTTTTACCAGGTAGAAATGGAGCGAAGACATTCTAGACTCAAACAAAAACATGGAGACGAGGAATGCTCAAGATGTATAGGGGAAATGATAACTAGTCCCATTTGCCTGGGCTATCGAATAGGGGGGCAGAAAGTCGTATGAGATGACATTAGAAAGGTATTTCCAATTCCGAGGACATAGTACAGTGCTTGGCATAGAATGACAGTTATTGCATACAAATGAATTGAAGCAGGGTAGGGTATCCAACATCTTAGCTTTGATCCCACAGAGATATCTACAGAATAACAAGGTTATTGTTGGTGACAATGATAAAGGTAAGGACTAGATCTGTGGTTCCGTTGTTATGGGAAACTCCCAGCAAATTCCCTCTACCACTGCACATAAGCACCTTCTCTTAGAGTCTTGGAGAGTTGCCTGGAATAGTAAGAGGTTAAATGATTTACCCATGATTGCAAAGCCGGAATGATTCATTGATGAGACTTGTACCCAGATATTTTTGGTTCTGACCCTAGCTCTTTACAATGCCCTGTTGTCTTTCTGATATATAATAATTATATTAATAGTGAACATTTATATTATATGTCAAAGCAGCTAGGTGGCACTGCAGTGGATAGAGTTCTGGACCTGGAATCAGGAAGACTCAACTTTCTGAGTTCAAATCGGGCCTCAGACACTTATTAACTGTGTGACTCTGGGAAAGTCCTTTAACCATATTTACCTCATTTTCCTCATGTGTAAAATGAGCTGGAGAAGGAAATAGATCCAGGATCTCTGCCAAGAAAACCCCAAATGGGGTCTCAAAGAGTCAGACATGACTGAAAAATGACTGAATAGCAACGATGAAGTTTTCAAAACACTAAATATATTATTTCATTTAATCTTCACAGTAGTTTTATGAAACAAGTGATATTATAATCCACATTTTATAGATGAGGAAACAGAGTCAAGTTAAGTGATTTTCCTTGGATCACATAGCTGCTAAGTGTCTAAGAAAAGGTTTGAATCTAGGTCTTCCTGCTTCCAAGATCACCACTGTATCTAGTATGTCCCATTGCCAAGGGAGATCAAAGAATCCTTGGAGATTGGAGCTGGGTGAGTAGTGAGCAGGGGAAGTATGGAAGCTGGGGGTGTTTAGGATACCCAGAAGTCAAGTGAGAATCTGGATATGATAAATGGGGAAAAGGGTATGGAAAGCAGGTAGATAGAAGCTAAGGGCATGGTAGGCAAGCCCAAGGCATGCCTCAATGAAGGGATTGGTCAAGCTGCTATGCTCTGCAGTGTGGGTAAACACATAAAATTCCTGGTTTAAATATATACACGAATGCAGGATGTCAATTCGACATAACAATCATCTTATAAGAAATGGATTTTATTCCATAGGCTATATTTTCAATGATGTTCTATCCCAATGGGCATAATAAGCATTGCCCGGCAAAATGCCTATTTACTCAGGGTGATTAATTAGGAATTACACGACGGGCACAGTGTCAGTCTCAAATGTTTTCTGTCATCAGCTTTCAAAAGAACTTTTATCTTATTCCTGTCGAGGAATAAGGAAACTCAACCACCATAAATATTTCAGCCTGCTTATAATTAAAACTTCATGTGTTTGGCATGAAAACAAGTCAAGAAAAAGAGGGCCAATTGTCTCCTGATTACCCTGTCAGTCTGAGCTCTTTCATGTTAACAGCTGGGCAGTAAACGTGGTGAGGCATTGGCTCCCTGCTCAAATGTTCGCAATATGCCAGTGGCAGAAAGGAAATATTTTCCTTTGTGTCCGAAGCATTAATATTAAAGGCAGAGGGTCTAATGCTCATCACTTATGACAAGCTAGGCTCACCCTGACCATGGGGGCAACTGAACTCTCTGAAAGGCTGGGCCATGAAAATTGGATTAGGCTGCACAATACTGCAAGGTAATAGACTCATTGAACCCAAAGCACTGCCCAAAGAAGAGAGTGGGAGGACTGGATTCAGAGACAGTCCACGAAAAATGGCTGACCTATGAGTATGCTCCTCTTCCCTCCCAGTCCATTAGATTGGCTTTTCTTCCTTCCCATGCTGATGGGTAAGTCCTGTTCCTAGCAAGAGAGACAGAGGAGAATTTTTAGGTAAGATAATGGAGAACCTGCATATAGTAACTAAATGCAGCTCCCTCTCCACCCTCCATCACTTCAGAGCAGGGAGAAAAGCACTCAAAAAAGCAACAGCAGCCTGAAGAAGGGAAGGGAAAGAGATTCTCCTGAGGAAATGTTAAGGAGATAAAAGGGAGGAGACAAACATTTTGGGTGTGGCCAATGTGAGAATTTGTTTTGCTTGACTATGCCTATTTGTTTTAAGGGTTTTCCTTTCTTTTCTCTCTTTTTTTTTGACGTGAGGAAGATGAGAGGGAGAAAAAATAGTATCTGTTAATTGACAAATGAATTTTCTTTAGAAAATGAAAAGGAAAACCATTAGGGAGACCAAAGAAATGAACAAGCAAAGAAATATAATAGTGAAATATTCTGGGCTAAAAGAAGTGCAGGAAAAATCTCCAGAAGAAACTAATTCTGTAGGAAGAGCAACTAGAACTTCAGAAGACATTTGAGTGGCCACACAAATTTCCAGCTAGGAAGTCTAATAAAAGAGCGGAAGGAGAGATAGAGAAGGTACTGGAGAATCATTTTTAGGAACTAGAGACGCTCATACTGAGGGTTGAGGGAGAGAGGGAGAGAGGAGGAGAGAGAGAGAGAGAGAGAGAGAGAGAGAGAGAGTGTGAGTGAGTGAGTGAGTGAGTGAGTAGCGGGGCGTGGTGGTATAGAGAGTATTTGATAGGTCTCTTGTTCAATTCCATTGAAGAAGGAATAAATTTTTTCTGTTTGGCCCTAGCTGCTGCTGCTGTTCACTTACTTTTTCAGTCTTGTCTGACTCTCTATAACCCCATTTAGGGTTTTCTTGACAGAGATACTAGAGTGGCTTGCCATTTCCTTCTCTGGCTCCTTTTACAAATGAGGAAACTGAGGCAAACAGGGTGAAGTGACTTGCCCAGAGTCACACAGCTATTAAGTGTCTGAGGTCATATTTGAACTCAGATCTTCCTGACTCCAGGCTCAGGACTCTATCCACTGCACTGCCACCTAGCTGCCCAAAAGGACTGAACTAAAGGAAACTTCCTTCTTAGTTTCTTCATCTGTAAAATGAGGGAGTTGGGCTAGATTACCTTGGATGTTTCTTCTAGCTATATATCTTTGATAAGTTATTCTCTGATAAGTTCCAAAGAAATAAATTTCACCTGGGGGTAAGGAATTACCCCCCCCCAACAGTAATAGCTGTTCCAGAATCCATTGAAGTACCTCAGGAGGTAGAATTCCCTGGAAATCTTCTATTTATAGCTGGATAACCACTTGTTGAGTCTGATGTGGAGGAATTCTTCTTCCAATACAGGTTGGAACAGATGGCCTGTCTCTGAGGCCTCTTCCTCCTCTGAGATTCTATAATTTTTGGAAAGCAAAGATCACAGTCAACTTAATTGGTAGCTAGATGGTGCAGTGGAGGGAGCACTGGTTTTAGAGTTGGATGAGTTCAGATGAGGCCTCAGACCCTTACTAGCTATGTGACCTTGGGCAAGTTGCTCCACCTTGATTACCTCAGTTTCCTCCTCTGTAAAATGGGGATAATAATAACACTTACCTCCTGGGAGTTGTTATGAGGATAAAATGGAATGATTGTAAAGCACTTAGCCCAGTGCCTGACAAATAGTTAAGACCTATGTAAATGTTAGTTATTATTGTTTCAACTTCAAAATCCTTTCAAATGCTATCCTAACTTGGAAGACTCTCATTTTACAGATGGGGAAACCTGATACTGGAGAGGAAGTCAGAGTTGTTGCCTATTTTCCTTTATCCTAGAGGGGTCCCCACATGGGCAGACCTTCCTGTTTTCTGGGCGCCTGGTAAAATGATCTCATTCATTTCCTTGCTTGGTCTCAAGCAACCAGTTTGCAAGAATTTCCTTTATATTTGTGCTAGCTGTTGATTACCACGCTCCGTTTCTGGAGAGAGGCTTTCACTAAATCATTCCTAATAATATTGAGCCAAAGTTCGTTCAATTTACAGAGTTGTATACAGCTATTTTATTGTTTCTTCCAGAGCTTATAATTATTTTCTGCAGTTAAATTAAGGTGAAGGGGAAAAAGTACAATTTTCTCTAATTCTCAGCATAGTCAGGTCCAGGTGTACATTGATTTTGTGGCATATCGATTTTCATAATTATGTTAAGCAGTGAGGCACTGTTCGCCTTTGTTTATATAAAAACACAGTGACCGCCACCCAACTCACACACACACACACACACACACACACACACACACACACACACACACAGAGAAGGTGCCATGCAGTTCCTGTATCTCTCACTGTGTGTGTGCCCTGTCCTTCACAAGAAGGTAGGCCAGAGAGAAGAAAAAACAGAGGCACATAAAAAACACCCAGTCTCATGTTAACATTTCCTAACAGAGTTCTGTATGTATAGAACGTACGTGATTGCGATGGGCTTTAAAAGTATTTGTCATTATTCAGAATACATGTAATAATATATTTCAAGCTTTCAAGCAATAAGGCAGACTGTGGTGTTTTAGTATTCACAGTCAATAAGCATTTATTAAGCAATGTGCATAGTTACCGTACTAGGTAACTGTAGTTACCGTACTAGGTGGTGCTCAGTCATTTGAGTTGTGTCCAACCCTTCATGAACGCATTTGGGGTTTTCTTAGCAAAGATACATGAGTGGTTTGGCACTTCATTCTCCAACTCGTACAAATGATGAAACTGAGGGAAACAGGGTAAAATTACTTGCCCAAGGTCACACAGTTAGTAAGTACCTGAGGCTGGATTTATACTCAGATCTTCCTGACTTCTGGGCGCAGAGCTCTATGCACTTAGGGACTTAGCAGTCCCCAAGGTACTAGAGAATTAAAAAACAAATAAAAAGGAAGCAGCCTTTGCCCAGGAAGAGTCAACATTCCCCTGGGGGCTAACAATATGTACATAGAAAAGGAAATGCAAAATATATTCTAAATCCAATATCATTTCTGGGGAAGGGGATAGGTCAGGAGAGAGGATGGTTGGGTATCAATAAGTCTGAGGTGGCCTTTGAAGAGAGTTGGCAATTGCAAAAGGCTGAAGGGAGGAAGGAGAGCATGGCAAGAGGAAGAGATTATCTCCACACCATTAGGGAGGTGGGAGATAGTTTGGTTGGAACCTAAAGTGCCTGAGAAGAAGTGATGTGAAATCTGCTAGAAAGATAGGATGAAGTTGTGTTACCAAGGGCCTTAAATGTCAAGTCCTCTGCTGAGGGAGATTAAGCCAGGCATGGCAAACTTTCTGGAGGAAGTTAAAGGAAAGTAAGGGAATGGCTTGGTGAATGAAACTCTTTCAAGGAAGGTACAGTACTAGGGATGCAAAGAAGGAAAGAAACATATGTATGGTGTTGTGGAAAGATCATTGTGGCCACAGCCAAGAGAAAAGGGTAAATGAGGGAGGTGGTTATGGAAAGGACACTTGCCCTGGACCCAACACTAGAAATTTCCAGAGAAGTCCTACCTAAGTACTCGACAATGGGCAACACTTCAAAAATCATGTCTCCTAGCTTCTTCATTACTTGGGAGGTCTTGGAGAGTTCCTGCAGCCAAAAATATTATAATCCTGAGACTGACATGAGGGGGAAATGTCTCTCTACTTCTCCTGTCCTTGGACAGCAGTCTCTCCTCTGGGCCTGATCTAAAATTTTCCACTAAAGTCCTTCTCTGATGCCTCTTAGTGGTAGGGAGGTGACGGTAGTTCTGGAAACCTCTGCCAAAGGAGTGCAGGTTCTGGAAGGTCCAAAAGCATCATCATAAAATGTTATCTAGTCTGGAATTGCACACTTGCAAGCTGTGCAGCCCTGGGCAAGTCACATAACCTCTCTCAGTCTCAGTTTCTCATACGTGAAATGGGGATAATAAGAGTACCTACCTCCTACCTAGAGTTTTCTGAGACTCCAATGAGATAACACAGGAAAAATGCTGTGCAAACCTTAAAGTGCCATGTAAATGCTGGCTCTCATTAGCTTGTTGTTGTTATTTTGTATGGCCTTAGAAGTCCCTGCCAACTCTGAGCTCCTTTGATTCTGTGAACTTGCTTAACCTCTTTGAGTCTCTTTCCTCATCTTCTAAAAGACAGGGTTGGACTGGATAGCTTTTTGTAATTATGTTTTGGGGCTGCCAGGCTCTAGGACAGCTCCACCTCCACAAGAATCCCCTCAACAGTGGTCATCTAGCCTTCACTGAATGAAGCTTAGTAAAGATAGGAAGAACTCCCTTCCTGATGAGGTAGCTTTTTCAACTTTTTTGAAATCTTAGGAATTTTTGGCCATGTTTTCAAGGGACACTCACCTTGGCTTCACCTGGCTCCCCAGGCTATGTGGCAGCTGGGAGTTATGGATCCTTCACCATCCTACCTCCTCTTGTTCATTTGGAGAAGTAGAGGTATTAAAGTTTTCTCTGCCCCACTCTCTCCATGATTTGTGATGCTTGTCTAGTCTCCTATGCCCTTAACTCTTAGTAGGCCTCTCCTGTGTAGCTTCAGAGTAGAGAGCTGAATGAGGGATGAATCTCTTTTGACAAAGGCTCTTCCCATAGTTGGTTGTTCGACTTGAGATTATTTATTTCTCTCCCCACCAGCCCCTCATTTATCATTCTGAAATGTACAGAGGCCTAAGTGGCCCCAACACTTGCTGCTCCCCTCAGGAGTATGCATCAATACCCAGCACTGGCTAGAAGGCTGTGGAGTCAGCAAGCCCCCTTCATTGGAATGGAATTTAGGGTATGTTCCAGAGCCAATTTACCCTTCCAGTGATTGCAACTGCTGCCATCTCTACCAAGTGCCAGAGCAATGAGCAGGTTCTAAGGAGGCCGATACCTGGGCCTGCTATTGTTGTTACTGGTAAGTGAAATTCAGGCTGTGCTGATATTCAGAGCAACGGAATTGTCAAAACCATAATGCACCCCTACATATCTAGATATTGCCATCAATCTTGCTGCCTGTTTATATATTTACATCTCTCTATGGAATCTAAGCTCTTTGAGCTTTCTTTCCTCCCCAAGTGTAGAGTGGAACCTTTTAATTTACCCAGGAGTTTTAGGGAGATCCCAGAGGTCCAAAGGTTTAGTGGCTTGCCCATGGTCACACAGCTAATAAGTGTCAGAGGGAGGATTTGAACCCACACTCTATCAAGCATTCCATGATGCCCCTCATATGTAGTTAGCTATATGTAAGCCACCTTTAGGAAAGCTGCCATCAGGCTTGCATGTGGAGGGAGGAGAGGCAGGAGAGGGGCTGGTTGTAGCCTGTGCAAGCATCTGTTTATCAGAATAATAACCCCCTTTCTACAGCCCTTTGAGGTTTGCAAAGCTGTCCTCACAACAACCCTGTGAGGTAAGTTGGATCAATAGTATGCTTATTTTGCAAATGAGGAAACCAGTTCAGAGGTTAAATGACTTACCTACAGCCACACAAGCCTATAAATGTCTAAGGTAGGCTCCAAACCCAGGCTTATTGTCCCAAGGCCAGCCTTCTATCCACTGCGCTGCTGTTCATGTTTACACCTAATGTGTATCTTCTCAGACAATGCCTTGCACACAGGAGGCATTCAATGAATCTTAGAAAATCAATTTCATTTAATTTACGCATATAGCTTTGACTTTGGGTTATAATCTGTTTACCCAACTGTGCAGTGTGCTGAGAGTTAGAAGTGTCTGGCTCCCCCACTGTGCCACGCAGACATCAGTTGGAAGGACTAAGGAATGTTGGGTAGGCCCACTCTTAGAGCTTTATAGCTCCCTCTTCAAGCAGAGAGTTATGATTAATCCAAAATGCAGCCTGAGCACGTGTGGGACCTCAGGAGTATTCTAGGCTTGATCATCATCAGCTAATTGGACAGGAATCTAGCTGGAGTGGCAGAATTAGTCAGGAATATGCAGATGAAGTAGGAAAAAAAAAGCTTTGTAGTTAAGCAGGCAGGATTATGCAAAACCAATGTCTAGAGGCTTCAGGCCAATTCTCTGGCTGAATATTTTTCAAGCTGCTAAGCCTGAGGCCCTGTAACCTTCTGCACACACAGGCTCCTTTCCTCTGCATATGTCCAAAATGCATGCCTCAGGCTCCCTGGAAATGGGGGTCTGCAAAGAAGGGGCCAGAAGGATGTAGGAAGGAAGAGGGAGGAGGGAAAGACAAAGGGAGGAAGGGAAGAGAGGGAGAGGGACAAAATAAGGGAAGGGAAGGGAAGGGAAAGACTAGAAAATTGTCCAGAAGGGGTCAAAGCCAGCCATCTCAGGTGCTACTTAGAAAGCTAATGTATTTCCCATATTTTAACAATCCTTAGTAACAAATATCCACACAAACATCCCTCCCCTCTTTTTTGCCTCTTCTAGGTATCCACATCTCTTTAAATAGCTAACTCACTGATCTTTAGTTACTTCCTTAGTGGGAGGATGGGTGTTAGTGGAAGCAAGCAGTAAAGAAAAGCCAGTACCACTGCTGAATAACTCTCCACCCCCACCCCCACCCCTTTTTCAAAGACACAAATGACAGCAATGACAACAATAAATGGTCACTAGATTGAAGGAGACAGTGAGCAGGAGGAGTAGAAAGGGAGGGAGATCAGAAATTACTTGGTTTTGCTGATCACTGTCCCTTGAAATAATAGGTGCTTAATAAATGCCTGTTAACTGACTAAGCCCGATAGATTTGGAAGGAGCTTCAGGGCCCTTTTAATTCAATCCTCTCACTTTATAGATGATGAAGCTAAGGCATAGAGAGGTTGAGAGTCTTGTCCAGGGTCCCAGACAACTGGTACTATGAAGTAGGAATCTCTAGTATCATTTCAGCTGCTGTGGCCCCATCCAGCCCTGCACCTAACTCCTTGACTCAGGCCCTCTCTTAACTGGTTTGTAGTCTGGGAGGTGGTCAGTCATCTTTTCCTATGTCCTAACTGCTTACAGGTCATTTCCTTTAGTTGCAGAATCAGTGACCACAGAAGGAGCATTGTGTTTTATCCTTTTTATTTCTGCATTATGTATTTTTAAACTTCACTTATTAGTTTTAATTGGATTTTATGGCTCATGAGCACCTATTACATTTTCTTGAAGGAACAATAAAACCACCTCAGACCTGCTGGACTAAGCCTTAATATTCTCAGTCTAAGACTCTCTCCCTTGGGTCACAAGGCCAGTGCTTTTCAGGGAAAATTTTTCTTAAGGGCCTTAAATGGAGGCTTAAACTTGAGCCATTAGTCTGATTGGGTAGTGCTTTCAGTGCCCCCCACCCAGATGCCCTTCCCCCGGCGGCCATTGGTATGCTCTTTGGCCTTTATTTTCTTCCCTTATTCGGGTTATGTTCTAATATTGCAAGCCAGGATCTCAGAAGAATCCAACTGACGAATAACCCAAAGGTCCAAGTCGTTTGTATGGGGTGTGAGTCTGCCGGCAAGGCTGACTTGAGTGGCAGGCACCATCTCCTTGGAGCTCTTCACACAGAAGTTGCCTGAGCATTTGTCAAGCACATTTGTCAAGTTAGGGGTCCTTAGGGACGTCGGGTGAACTAATCAGCTTCTGAAGTCTCTTCTAACTCTCAAATTCTGTGATTTTAGATGTGAGATGATGTAGAGGATATTATAGAGGACATGAAAAAGGCCAGTCATGTTCTAAAGAAAGGGAATAAGCCTTTTTAGAGCACCTACTATATGCTAAGCACTTTTTTTTAAAACAAAAACTAGGTGCTGTTATGATCCCCATTTCACAGTTGAGGAAACTGATGACTTGCCCAGTCCCTCATAGCTCTAAATTGGCTGAGGCATGATTTGAACTCAGGTGTTCCTGATTCCAGGCCCAGTGTTCCTTTCATTGTACCATCTGGCTGCTATGAGAATGAGAGCCAGCTTAAGTACTACATTGGTACCCTCAAAAAAGAACTCTCTCCGATTACATAGATATACTCTGAACAGAGGGCTTATGGAAAGACATGGACAAGAATCACACAGGATCAGAAGGCATCTGTATTACTAGAGAGAGTACGTAAAGGATGAAATCACATATCTATTGAAGTATCATTGGGTTAATATATTTATTTTAGAGAAATGAAAGCATAATTCTTTTAAGCCAGTCCTTCATTTCAGACATATCAATGAGATGTGGACACTTAAACCCTAACCTTGTAACTTGAAAGAAAGGAAAAACTCAACATAAGCCCATTTCTTTCTAAGTTATCTCTTTCTTGAGCTCTGTTTTCTATCACCTTGCATCACAAATAGTGAAGGCAGGACTTAATGTCTCTAAATCAGAAAACTTTTAGCAAGGATGAGAAGATAGGATTTAGGGTAAAATCCGAGTTGGCAGTCACAACTTCCCTGGATTCCCTTTCCATTCCTTTCACTCATTTCCCTGTACGTGTGTGTGTGGGGGGGGGGAGTAGTTGGAATACTCCTTGAGCCCCATTGCCACTTCCAAGCTCACCTTCTACCACAATCACTCAGTAACTTGTACTTTGAGTTTCACTCAATGCTTATCTACCATTGAATCAAAATTCTGGTGTTACCTATCTACTTCAAGGACATTCTCCTTTTATCCTTAGTGAATTCAAGACCTGGCTCATGTCTTTTCCTCCTTCTCAGCTCATTCCTGCATACTAGGAAATGTTAGTCTACATATTGATACTTCCTAAAATGATTCCCAATTCTACAACTTACTTATGAACTATTCCTCTACCCCACATCACGTACACACAGCAATAGTCATGTGATTGATCTTGTCATCACCAATAAATGTACTACTTCCACGTTTGTGAACTCTGAAATTCCCTTATCTGATCATAATCTGGAATAATCCCACTTTGTCACTGGCTGTTCCTCATAACTAGAATTTTCTCCTCCCTTATGTCTGCCTCCTGGTTTTCTGGCTGCCTTCAAGTCCCAGCTAAAATTCTGCTTTCTTTAGGAAGCTTTTTCCCAATCCTTCTTAATTCTAGTGCTCTCCTTCTGTAGATTTTTTCCCATAGTATCCCATAGAGAGCTTCTTTGTACATAATTGCTTGCATGATTCCCCCCCCACCACCACCACCATTAGTCTGTGACTTTCTTAAGAAGAGGGGCTGTCTTTTGCCTTTCTTTGTATCTTCAGTGCTTAGCACAGTGCCTGGCATATCGTAGGTACTTAATAAAATTTCGTTGATTGATCAGGCCAAGCCAGGATCTGGGTCACCACAGTTGTAGTCACAATTACAGTTTAGGGGTCATCTAGTTGGAAATTTTAAAATGATCATTTGTTATTGTTCAGTTGTTTTTCAATTGTATCCAACTCTCCATGACCCTATTTTGGATTTTCTTAGCAAAGATATTAGTATGGCTTGCCATTCCTTCTCCAGCTTATTTTACAGATGAGGAACTGAGACAAACAGAGTTAAGTGGCTTGTCACCCAGCTAGGAAGTATCTGAGACTAGATTTGAACTCATGAAGATGAGTCTTCCTGATATCTAAACCCAGTGTTCTATCCACTGGACCACCTAGCTGCCCAAACCCTACCCCTTAAATAATTGTTACAATCCTGTCTTTGGAACCTACACTGCTTTGCATGCTTCCAATTGCTTAGATGGATGTACTACAGTGTATACAATGGCTACAACAGTGTAGATGAAAAAATCAGTAAAAGAATTAAGAGGGGGGGCTAGTATGACAAAAAACTACTGTATACATTGTCAAACATGGTCAATACTGTATTTTGCTCCACTGTTTTTATTTATTATAAGAGAAGGTTCTGTTCAAGACTGGGACTGGAAGAGGGTAAGGAAAAAGGGAAGGGAATGGCAGTAACGATGAATATTTCTAGAAAGGACTGTGATTATAAAAACAAATGTCCTTCATATGTTGAAAACTAAAGATGTTTAAGAAAAAAAATCCAATCACTTAGCTATCAATAAGCTATATCCTAGCCCCCTCCAAGTATAACTCATGCAAATAATATTCATATATGGGGCTATTGGATTCCCTGTTTTGATCCTGTTTGGGTTTTACCTCTATACACTAATGGTTTTGAGAAATTTGATTTGCCCAATGAGGGGAAAAATGATTGTCAGATTTTCTATTACTCTGCTTTTCCTCTAACTTAACCCTTAGAATCAAGGTATTTGTTTTACACTAAGTCAAAAGGAAGGGTTTTTTTTTGATGTCTCAGAGGTTTCTCCCTCTGATAAAGGAAAAAATAATAACTAGTAGTTAATATTTATATTGTATCTAGTATGTGCCAAGCATTGTTCTAAGTAGTTTTTTTTTTACAAATATTATCTCATTTGACCCTCACAACAACCCTGGGAGGTATGTGCTGTTATTATTTCCGTTTTATCATTGAGGAAACCGAGGCAAACAGAGGTGTAGTGACTTGCCCAGGGTCACGTAGTTACAAAGTGTCCAAAGTTGGATTTGAACTCAAGTCTTCCTGACTGCAGGCCCAGCAGTCTTCTGAGTCACCTAGCTCAAAGAAAATGGAAAATTATAGGATATAGAAAATGACCAAAGCTCTTAAATCTCATTGGCCCAAAGTCATGTAACTTAAAAATATAAAGGCTTCTCTGAGAGCTTTATTAGTGTCTACAGGGCATATCATGTCCAGAAACTGCACCTAGGTTGTTGTCAGATGGTATGTATTCCAAGAACATTTGTAAATAAGTGCATCACAGTTCAGATCACTTGGTCTTTAGCTGGTGACAGAAACCCTGAGAATGTGCAGTGACTCACACTTTCAGCTGGATGGCCTGAATAAGCTCAGCACTGCCCTTTGGCAATGAGAGAGGGCCTGCCTCATACTTGCCAGTTCAATGTCCTTTGATTACATCTTTTTCCCCATTGGAATTAAGCTGTCATTTAGGAGAGCTTCAGCAGCCATAATTTACTCAACTTTGGCGTTTTCTTGGTTGAGTTACTTGGTACAATCATAAAATAATAATGATATTTTCCGTTGGAGAACAAGCCATGCTCAGAACATTTTTGTAACTCAACTTGCTGCAACTGATAATGAGATGTGAAATAATGCATGCAAAATGCCCCTTAAGAATGATGTGAAGGCTACCAGAGCTGAAGCATTCATTGCCCTTGGTAGAGAATGGGTGAATTACTTCAATATATACCTATGTGAATCTGTGTAGTGACATATGAAGGTGGCAATGTGTGTATACACATACATATATATTACATACAGCAAACATTCATGTATTTACATGCATATTCTAATCATCTGTTATTTTGTCAGCTTATTGAATTCCCTACGTGGGAAAGCTCTTCACCAATCTAGACTACAACCTGTCCTTGACTTAGCCCATAATTCCTAGAATGTTGTCTTATACACACAGAGATTAAGCGATCTTTCCAAGGTCACAAAACCAGAAAGCATCATGGGCTTGATAGGAACCCATTTCTTCAAGCCTGACTCTTAAGACCAGTGTGTTGTCACTTTGCAACACACTCACAATCACATGTGTGTGAGTATATGAATGTACATATGTACTTGTATATAAGAAGGGAAAGGAAAAAGAAAGTGAATCAGAAAGATATGAGCTTGAATTCCACCTCTGACATTTGTTAGCTATATGACCTTGGGAAGGTCACTGACTCTCTGAAACTCAGGCAATTTTCTTAGATTATGTTTGACTGGGTTATGATCTTCATTAGTGAAAATATATACATACACCCATACTTACATATATAAATATACACACATATGTACATATGCATATATGCATGACTATATATGTATATGCTCTTGTTCATATTCACAATGGTCCCATATACATATTTATATTGCCTTCAGGTAAACCGTCCTTGACTTAAAAAATGGTATTTCACAGTACCTTTACTCCCTCTTATCTAGGAGCTAAGAAAATGACTGTTCTTCTAGATTATGGAAGCTTTTTAAAAAATTGAGTTTTCTAGGCTGTTTTGCTTTGTGAATTTTCATTTGTCAGAGTCTATAATCTGTCTTTAAAATTTAATTTGAAGAAAATTATGGTATTCAAGACTTTAAGTTGGAAAAAAATCACCCTGTAATTTCTTCCTAGACTATAAATTTGTAAATGATTTTCCTCTACAAATTAGTTCTGGATTTCTCCTCCTTTCAATTTCATCATCTCAAATTGTCTTTGGTTCAGAATGTTGAATCCCTACAAGGTGACGACACGAATAGTTAACTAAGGACACGATGCTTGACTCCTATCAGCATGAAAGGAAAACAGACTGTGCAGGCAGATGACTGGAGGAGACGACTGGATAGAACCGGAGAGAATCTGGAAATGCTTACCATAATTTCATGATCTCTTGAATATTAGCACCCTGCTCCCCTTTTCTCCGCTCAAGTAGCATCACTGTATTCTAGGAATGAAAAAAGCATGGAGTAATGGCACATTCTATGAAGACATTATTTAAAATGAGAACCAATTCTTCTGCCCCGTCCCCCAATACTTGTCTGGTGGTGGGGGCTGTGGTTTGTCCTTTGTCCAGAAAGAGGACCATGATATCAGGAAGGTGGTACCATGACTTGCAAGTAAATTGGATTTAAGTGAGAGAGGGCTGTGCAAAGTCACCAACCTCACTTTCTCATCCAGAGCCATCTGGATCCAGTGGTTAGACAGAAGTCAGGATGACTGGTGATGGCTCTGAATGCTATGGGAGACGTTGGCCTTTATAAGCTAAGGTATTTCCAAGTTCTCACTTTGACTGAGGCAACTCCCTTTTAGTGATTAAGGCTAAGTAAGAAATGAGCCAAACAATGGACTCTTACCTAATTTAAAAAATCAATATAGGAGGGGAAGACTCTCAGGATTTCTAGCCAAAACAGAAACAATTACTATTTACTTTCACTCTGAACCATCAGGGTCCAACCAATGACCACTAAGTGGAGCTTGGGCTGGGACCTATTGTTGGTCAATCAATGTCTAAGGTGCTGTCTTTAAGAAAGAAATTTAGGCAGTAAACCCTAAGATGTCTTGCTAGGTTTCAGCCATCAAAATTTACATTCCTTTATGCAGAGTATCCACAAGTAAGGATGTAATACCCTATGCACACAGAGATGAAGAAGTGAAGAGAATGGAAGGAGAAGAAAGGGAAAGGGAAGGAGGAAGGGAGGAGCTACATTGCCCAACTGAAACTAGCTGGTTGGGTCCCCAGTGGCGGCATCTCAGACTACTCACAGGTTGTTTGTCCTTTGTAAACAAAGAGGACAGTGACATCAGGAAGGCAATACCATGACATGCAAGTGAATTGGATTTAAGTGAGGCACAGCTGTGCAAAGTCACCAGCCTCACTTTTTCCTCTGGAGCCATCTGGGTCTAGAGGTAAGATGTAGATCAGGAGGACTGGAGAAGCTCCCCTCCACCGCAGGTGGTTGACATAATTCCTCAGATATAGGTTGCTAATTTTAAAATGATTTACTGAAAGTAACTTAAAAGTTTGCAAGGAGAGAGTTTTGTTGTAAACTTAAATAACATGCCAAAAAAAGCACAGTGTATGTACCTTTTTAGAGAAGCATCAAAAACACTAGCTCTATTCCAACCCACCCCACCCCAAGAAAATTTCTAGGTGAGTCTGACTTTTATACAGGGTATTTTCCTAAGGAATCTCAAGGTCAGGTTAGGAAGAGAAAAATGGTACACATTCTAAAGCAGTATCCCAAAGATTTTTGCAGCAATACTACTTTTTCTGTAAGTATCTCATGGTGTAGAATGAGATTAATTTTTAAAAAGATTTACATAATAGAAGGATATTAAAGCTTTGTGAGGAAGGGAGTGACATGATCAGACCTGTGCCTCAGGAATACTTTAACTCTGACAGCTGAATAGAAGATGGTTTGGTTGGAGAGGGGAGAAACTGAATTCAGGCAGACAAATTAGAAGGCAAAAGGTAATGAGGGACTGAAATAGGGTTATCCTGTGTATGGCTTGTACATACCTAGTTGCTTACATGTGGTCTCCTGCATTAGACTGTGAACCACTAGAGAGCAGAGGCTGTCTTTTGGGTTTTTTTTTTAATCCCTGTCACTTAGCACAGTGCTTGGCACTCAGTAGGCAGTTAATAAATGTTTATTGACTAAGTGGAGAGTATTGGATGAATGCCAAGAAATGTTAAGGAATAAAGTGGGCAAGACTTGACAAATGAACGAAGAGTCAAGGCTAACTTTAAGAGAGCAAATCTAAATGACTACAAGGATGGTGCCATCTTTAATAAGAACAGCGAAGCTAGGAAGAAGTTTGAGAGGATAGGATTTCTGTGCAAGATATGGTGAATTTGAGATGCCTATGGTGTATTCAGTTTGAAATATTCAGTAGGCAGTTAGGCTCACTGACCCTTGGATATTCAGTTTGAAATATTCACTAAGCAGATGGAGATGTGTGGCTAGACCTCAGGAGAGATTTGACAGCTGGAAATAGAGGTGTGGGAGTCATATAGGCATGGGAGTCATCTGCATAGAGGAGATAAGTTAAATGCATGGAAGTTGATAAGTCAAGAAGAGGGAGATTGTGCAAAGACAGGAAGGCCCAGGACAGAGTCCTTGAGGCCACAGTAGGATGATGAACTAGGAAACAAAACAATGACCATGCAGAAGGAGAACAAGCCGTGTCATGAAAACCTAAGGATGAAAGAGGAAGATATGGTAAACAGTGTCAGCTTACTCACAGAGGTCAAGAAGAAATAGGACTATAAAGCTGAGAAAATATCATTAGATTTGGCAATTGAGAAATTGGTGGTAAGTGTGGAGAGAATAGTGTCAACTGAGTGATAAAGCGGTAAACTGGAGTGTAAGGAAGGGTCTGAGAAGTAAGTGACAGAAGAGGAAGTGGAGGTAACACATCTAAACAGCTTTTTCAAGGAATTCAGGTGTCAAGAAGTGGTGAAATATAGCTTAAGAGGATGGTAGGACAAAATGAAGGCTTTTAAAAATATTCCGGACACTGGGGTTTATGTTGGGATCATGGAATAAGCTTGTATATAGGGAGAGATTAGAGCTCTCTAGAGCAGTAACCACATTACTGCTCTAATCTCTAATCTCTAGAGATTAGAGCTGGGTGGTGCAGTGCTGGGCTGGAATCAGGAACACTCATCTTCTTGAGTCCAAATCTGGACTCAGACACTTCCTAGTTGTGTGACCCTGGGCAAGTTATTTCATCATTTTTGCCTTAGTTTCTTCTTCTGTAAAATTAGATGGAGCAGGAAATGGCAAAACACTCCAGTATGTTTGCCAAGAAAACTCCAAATGGGGTTATGGAGAGTCAGACACAAGTGAAACAACTCAGCAGCAACAATATTTTATATAGGGATGTGTGTGTATGTGTGTGTGTGTGTGTGTGTATGTTGTCTTTGCCTCCCCTTCCCAACCTCCACCAAATGTTAACTACTTCAAGAACAGGAACAGTATCTTATTCTATTTTTGTGTCCCCAGAACCTAGAACAGTGCCTTGGATATAGTAAGCATTTATCATAGGCTTATTGTATTGTTTAAAGAAGTCCACAGAAAACCAAAGGGAAGTGATAACCAATGTGGTTCAGTGGAAAGAATGTTTAATTTGGAGTCACGAGACTTGAGTTTGAGTGCTGGCTCTATTACTTGCTACCTGTGAGAACCTGGATAAGTCATTTCCCCTCTTTGGCCTTCTGTTTCCTCCTCTGCAAAAAAAAATTGTATTGAATCAGGTGACTAAGATTCCCTTCTAACTCTAAAGCGATGTTCTTATTCAATAGCCTTACTCTCATTTCTTTTCCTAACTTTTCTTTTACCACTCTTACCTCTTTCTTTAACTTTTCTAGGAATTCATTTTTTCTGCCTTTTATTTTGGAGCGGGGGAAAGCAGAGCAAATGATGTTAAGTGACTTTCCCAAGGTCACATGACTAGTAAGTGTTAAGTGTCTGAGTCTGGATTTGAACTCAGGTCCCCCTGATTCCAGGGCTAGTGCTCTATTCACTGTGCCACCTAGTTGCCCCCTTTTCTGGGAATTATTGTTGGGTTTGGGTATAATTTGCATTTTTCTTGCTTTTTGGTAGCTATTTTCAAAATATTGTCTTCTGAGTTTATATTTTGGTCTTCCCTGCCATTGTAGTAGCTTTTATGGTAAATTATTTGTTATTGCTTGCTTGTTTTTTTTCCATCCCATTTCTTGACTTTGAACTAGGGAGGGGGAACCTTGAACCTATATTTAAGTTGGACTTTGCTCAGTTCAAAGTTGGGAGCCATTATCCCAAGTTTCAGGCTATTTTGTGCTACTGTTTTCAGAGCTAGTTGGGGCGGGGGGAAGGGGAGGGCGGTACCTACAAGTTTTGTACAAGACCTGCTTCCAAGGTGGTGTGATATAGGGAGAGACATGGTTACTGCTCTAGTATTCTGTGCTCTGGTCTTTACTCAGGAAAGATTCCTGATCCCCTGAAGACATAAGCACTAGTGCTCTTCTTTGTTTTGGAACTCTGACCAGGGCCCCTGTTCCCTTTTCACTGATTTCCAATGCTCTCCTCTACCCTTGAACTGTGACTCAGAACTGCATATGGACAATAGAGTTGCCAATCAGTGCCAGCTGTACCCAGTGACAGCAAAGAGTCCCTTGTAATCTCTTTTTGACCACTTGTCTGACCCCCTTACCATCTTTGGATTGAGAGTTCAGGAAGTTGCTGCTGCTACTCTTGCTATTCATGAGGTGCAGGCTTTGGGAGCCCCCTTGAGCTCTCCTGGAATCTTCCCAAGGGAAGGCATTTGCCTGAGGTCATGGGCCTTAAGTTGTGGCTCTGCCCAAGTCTTTAGCCCCTCTTTGTTCCAATAGTTTCCCACCCTTGATGCTCCTGTTCCTACCCCTGAACTGGCCAGGCTCACCATTGTCTATGGTCTCCAGGTAGCCTCTAGTAACTTCCCACCCTTAATCACTCATTACTGGAGTCTGACCTCATCTGACTCTTCCTGAAGACCCTCCCCAAACTCTTCCTCTAGACCACCCCTAGATTCCTCCCACAACCTTTCTGTATATAGGATCCCATCTTCCCTCCATGTGGTGTGAGAGCACCACCAAATGCCCTAGCACAGACTTATTCTGGACTGAATGCCCAATGCAAGCCTTACAGATACCTATGCTACTTAAGAGTCTACCCAATATGACGAACTTAAATAAACTTTGCTTTTCTTTGGCTGAGAAGACTTGAGTGGAATTCTTTCCACAGGACCTGGCATGTTGGTATTTGGGGATCTCAGGAAACCCTAACCTTCTTTGTGAGAAACCTCTTCATTTTTAAAGCAGTAGAGCCCTTTGTTTTGGAACTCTGACCAGGACCCCTGTTCCCTTTTCACTGATCTCCAGTGCTCTTCTCTACCCTGGAACTGTGACTGGGAACTGCATATGGGCAATAGAGTTGCCAGTCAGTGCCAGCTGTACCCAGTGACAGCAAAGAGTCCCTTGTAATCTCTTTTTGACCAGCTGTCTGACCCCCTTACCATCTTTGGGCTGAGAGTTCTTGAAGTTGCTGCTGCTATTCTTTTTTTTTTTTTTTTGCTTTTTGGAGGGCAGTTGGGGTTAAGTGACTTGCCCAAGGTCACACGGCTAGTTTTTTGTGTTAAGTGTCTGAGGCCGGATTTGAACTCAGGTACTCCTGACTCCAGGGCCGGTGTTCTATTCACTGCGCCACCTAGCTACCCCTTGCTGCTGCTATTCTTGCTATCACTGTGTGTGTGTGTGCTCTAGACAGGCCTCTACCCTGTTGTCACAGACATCTCCTGCCAACATCTTAAGTTTTCTTAGACCAGAAAAATGTTACACCCTGATCTTTTATTGCCTTGGCCACTGCAAAATTTGATTTGAGGCATTATTTCAAAGTCTTTTGGAATGAATGTTGAGAGAATTCAATTGGGTGGCTGTCCCTAATCCGCCATCTTTGCTCTCATGAGTCATCTATCTTATATTTCCTTGTAAGAGTGCAATCTCTCCCAAGCAGAATTTTATAAGAAAAATAAAGAGCATTTCCTTCCCCAGACAGACTTTCATTATTGTCTTGACTGGTTTTAAGCTGCAGCTATGTTACATTAGACAAGTCACCTCATGTTTCTGAACTTTAGTTTACTTATCTATAAAATTGGATGGAGCAGAATAATAGTCATACTTTCTTCACCTCTTTGGCCTCTAGCACCCTAATATTCTCTGCTACTATGCTCCTATCAAAACCTGATGGGTTCCTTTATCCTGAGCTATAAGTATCTGATAAAGCTGAAGGAGAACCTGGAGAAGACTTCATTCAATTTCACAAACATTTCTTTAGTGCCTTCCTTGTACAAAGCATGGTGCTAGGTCCTGGAAGTCTGAAGACAGAAAGGAATGAGACAGTTAGCTTCGGACTGAAATTCTGTCATGTGGAAGAAAGATTACACTTGTTCTGCTTGGTCCTGGAGAACAGAACTAGAGGCAAGGGGTAGAAATTGCAAAGATGCTGGTTTCGACTTCATACCAATTATGGCTGTCCTCAAATGGAATGAGTTGACTGTGCTCCTCCTCCTGGAGGTCTTCACACAAGGGTTGCATGGCCATTTGTTGGGGATGTGTAATGGTAATGGAATTTGGAGATGCCCCTGTATTGGCTTGTTTTTGGGTTGAGTGTTAAAACCTAGAGCTTGTGAATCCCACTTGTGGGATGGACTTGTTGACATGAAGAGAGAGGGCTGAATTGGGAGGAGCCATGAATTGGGAGAGAGGCCCAAGCCCAGAGAAGGCCAGAAGGACTTTTGGAAAGCAGAGAGAAAGACTTCTGAGGGCCAGTTGGAGCTGCCCAGGACTTTTGAGAACTGCCACTCAGAGCTGGCAAGAACTGAGGAGGCATGGCTGTGATGCCGGTATTTTATTTGTCTGTTTTGATGTTGTTTTGCGAGATTTACCTGCTGGTGAAGGACAGTGCTGCTGTTGTAGAGGTCCTGGAAACTTGCTGTTGGTTTAGAAGCCCTGAAGGAGGATTTTCTTGTCGTATGTTTACAGAAGTCCTGGAAGAGGGTCTTGCTGATATTTTCAGGGGTTCTGGGACTGTTCTACAGGTAGAGAGTGACTTGATGAGGACACTGGCTATGGCTTTGTTGAGTCTTGTCAACCCAGGAACTGAGATTGCTGAGGGCTTGCCTCCAGTCAAGATGAAAGAAGGGCCTTTCCTTGAGTTTTCAATGCTGAGATGATATCTTAACCTTGTTGTAGCTTAAGGGTGGATGACCTTTTGTGCTCTCCTGCCCCTTTTGAGAAGGTGCTTGATGTTAATGGATGGTATTGTAATTCAGTAGGGTCCAGGAGTGGGAAACCTTTGGCCTTTTTATGCTCTGTGACTGACTAAATGAATGTATTTTGTTTAAGATTGGAAACTATTTTCCATTTGAGAAGAGAATAAATGAATGTACTGCCCAGGAGTGGGCTACTTTGATTACTGATCCAGGGGTGGGATACTTGGACCTTGGTACTTTGCAATTGAATTGAGAACTTACTTGCTAAATGAATGAGTTAACACTGTATTTTGACTTTCTCTGTTTTGTGAATGTTTTGCTGAATAAATGGGGTTTGCTATGCTGGTAATCCAAACCTTGGATTCTGAGCCTTTTCTTGGCATTACAAGATGTTGTTCAGTAAGGGGGTGGTAGGAGTGGAGGTCAGGGTGGAGGTCTCTTTCACAATTATACTGAACAGCCTCTGAGATCCCTTCCTATTCTGAGCTTCTGAGATCTGAAAATGACATACTATCTAAATGCCCTCCCTGCTCTAGGAAGTTCACAATCACTTATTAAAAATTCATCTTTTAGAAGCAGGGTATATGACTTCAAATTCAAATGCCTAAAGAGACTGGGTCCTAAGTGATACCAATTCCAACAGGGTGGAGCAGAATTTTCTGAAGACACCATACTGTTTTAAATCATCTTTTCTTTCCTTTCCCTAAAGACTCTTAAGCAATTTATAAGTGATTTTCTTCCTTAGCAGCATATGGTAAAACTCTAGTTTGGAATGTCACTTTAGGCACATTCATGGGGAATTAACGTACTAATTACAAGAAGTTTCTTTGAGAAGTGTAATGCATGGAGTTAATTATTATGTTTTTGGTTTTGTCTGGTTTTAAAAAAAATCATCAGCAAGCAAAGATAGAAGTAAAACAAACCTGACTACTTCTAGGCCAGAAGTAACCCTTGGTGGGAAATGGTATCCCAAGTGGGGATAGTGGGAGGGGTAGTTGCCGGGCTTGTGAATCCATTTGCATCATTAGAACCAGGAAATGAAGTGTCCTTGAAAAATTTATTAATGGGATTATCCCAGAATTGGGGTCTAATACAATCTTACTATCCGTGGGATTTTAGTGAAGTCACTTCTCTGGGCCTCAGATTCCCATCTTCACATGGGGGATTATGACTAGATGGCATATCAGGACCATTTTAAGGCTAGCCCTCTCTAACCACTAAAGACTACCTCTTTGTGAAAACCATTCATAAATTAACTTACTCTGGAATACTATATCTAATCCTTTGTTATATCATGGCCTTCTTTGACATTTTACTTAGTGAAACCTATGGACCCCCTCTGAGAATAATATTTTAAAATTCTTAAATTTTAGCATTAAATTTAGCATTAAACCGTAGCATTACAAAAGGAAATCAATTATCTTGAAATACAAGTTCACCAATGTCGGGTAACATACTCTTCCTACAAGACAGTCTTTTAGTGGGGATGTGTTTCCCTCCCATTCTACAATGAAGCATAATGGAAAGAGAGCTCTCCTTAGGGTTAGGGACCCTGGATTCAGATCTAGAATTCTATAAAAGCCATAGATTTAGAGCCAGAAGGGACATCATTAGGGACCATTTTGTCCAGCATTCTTATTTTTTATATAAAGGCCCTGAGGCCCAGAGACAGGAAGTGACTTCCCTAAGGTAACACAGGTAGTAACTGATGGTGCCAGGATTCATATCTAGTTCCTCTGACTTCAAAGCCAATGCACTCTTCCACAGATTGCCTTGTATTAAAGATGTGTTCTACTATTTGTTTTCCAGGGATGCTTTAGAATCTCTATTAAAGAGAACTTAATAGCCAACAGATTTTTGCCCTTTTCAGCTGTACCTTTTTGTGGATTCTTGGACAACATGTTAAAATCTATGATGGCTAGTGGTTTTTTTTCCTTTAAAGATCCATTCCAGTTGGTAGAATGCCCTTGATCCCATGAGGTAGACGTGGCAGACCAAGTCACATTATTTTCTCCCTGTCTGTCCAAATGCAGTGTGCAGATGTTTCTTTCCATCTGCAGTATTTGGAAATAGTTCTTTAAGTGTCTAAAAGTGAATTCTTTTTTTGCTCAGCCACATTACACTATCCTGAGTTACCTTGTATGTTGCCAGATATAGACAGTTGCCTTTCAATCATTTTCATTTGAAAAACAATCATCTATACTTTTACATGGACTTATAATAAGGGATACACTTTGGCTTCTTTTTCCTGTAGTAGTAGTGATGGTTTAACTCTGAGCTGTCTATACTCACATCTAATCAGCTTTATGGTCACCTTTGCCAGAGGGATAGAATTAGGAGATCACTAAAACACCATGGAATAGAAAATCCAGGCAAAATGATGCTCCTGGAGATTGAACCATGTCCTTGCTAGTATCTCTTTTATTAAATCAGTACCTGTGATTTCATTGGCTCAGAGAATTTTCAGTTAAAAGGACATTCCCTCCACTAATGCGTATTGGCATCTTTTTAATTTTAGAGTTGCCTGGGACACTGTTACCTTAAGTGATAACCATTATTTTTTGTCCCAGGTAGGACTTAAACCTAGTTATTTCTAATTCTAAGTCAGGCTTTCTGTTCAGTGGGCTATACAGCTTTAATCAGTTTAGCAGGTTGGCTTATCATTGACCAATATCTCTGGTCCTATGAATCATATACTCAGGTTGAGGGCCTAGTAGGATTACCTAGAGGCTTGTTGCAAACCCTCCCATTTCATATGTGACCTGGAGTGGTAGTTAGAGGGCCGTGATGCTATCTTGGTGGTGATAGACACTTGAACTTGGGTGGATCACTTTCTGCCTGGACTAGACCAGGGCTTCTTAAACTTTTTCCACTCAAGACCCCCCTTTTTTCCATTTTGGCAGCCTTCTTGGGGCTGCATGGCCTGAGGGCATATGCATTGTGAAGTGTATATGTTTTGTGTTCAGAGTTAAGGCTGCAGTGAAGTTATGAGATGCAACATGGGCAAGCATTGCCAGAAATACCTTGGATTCATTACGTGTTTGATTTTGAATTAATTTTCGGTTGTTGTGTATTCAAAAACCTTTTACTGTTACCAAATTTTTCACCACCTCATATGGTGTGGTGACCCACAGTTTAAGCAGCACTAGACTAGATCTCTGACCATGGTTGAGACCTCCTGATTCTTCTAGAAGTAACTGTATGGGTTCACCAGCAGCCTTCCCTCTTACATCACTTCCTCAATTTATCTCAGACTTTTGGATTGCACTTTCCATAGACTATCAACCAAAAATTCCACTTTCCATAGCATATTCTCCCTAGTCCAAGGGGAAGATGGAATACAGGTCCTAAATCTAGAACAGCATCTCTAGGGTGAAACCACCACTAGAATGATTGGGCTATTTATGGAGTTTTGTTATAACTGGAACTCCTTACGCACTTGGAACACATCTGTCCAAGAGAACTCTGGTTACTACCTTCTGTGTGTTTTTTTTTAATATTCAATACCTACATTTCAGTTCGTACAATCAAAAACTACTGGGGCAGTTGGAGGCTGCCCAGGCTGACTTATAGAGTCCCCTATGAGCAGATGCCATGGCATTCATATAGATTTACAAGTACCAGAGAAGCACCAGGAAGCTCTTGAATAGAGGCCAGACCTAGCTCTCTCTCTCTGCACTCTCTGCACTAGCAACCTTTTTAAGAGACTGGTGGGCAGGCGAGCAGACTCTTCCACATCACAGGGGTGGTCAGGTCTCTGTCCTTCCATTTGGGGTTCCTACTCTCATTCTCTCTCTACTTCACATTCTGAGCATTTTTTTAGGAAGGGTCCATCTTATTCCAAACTATACCCTCTTCGTAGGAAGATGATGCATTTAGGATGACCTCTATTTATGAGAAATGAAGAGGCAACTTCTAGTACCTAGTGGTTTTCTAGTAGTGTAGATCAAAGAAGAGAATTTGAGAAGCCAGGACACAGTATATACAACCCACAACTGCTATTAGCATTCTACAGGTGTCATCCCATTGAACTCCCCCTTGGAGATCCAGATGTCCTGGGGGAACAGAGGGAACAAAAGCTAGTAGGCACAGTTAGTTCAAGATGGCAAAGGAGACCTGACCCATGATCTTGCCGGGAAATCATTGTAGTGGTCAAGGGAGTTAGAAATGCAAATAGCCCCCTACAAAGACTGAAACTTTGGGGGGATTGCATTGGCTTAGAGGACCAGCTTCCTGTCATTCTCCGTTGGTAATATTTAGTAAGTCATTTAGTGAGGAAGCAATTATTAAGAACTTGCTATGGACTTGGCACCATGCCTTCAGGATGCCCAACTATGTACCTACAAGATGTACAGTGGAAACAGAAGGTAATTTTGCTTTCGATTTTAGTATTAATTTGCTATTCTTCTTCCCATTCCTGTTATTTCCATTCATGTCCTTTTGATATGCTCAAAGATAGTCAGGTAGCCACCCAGCCTGCTTTGGAGTTGCTATTTGTTCTTCTCCTGATTTGGCTCTTACGCTTCTCCTTGCCAGGAATTGATTCTTTGTCCTCTCCCTGGGTGTTGGCCTATGCTTAGGGCCACTACCTCTACCAGATATATAACGGATGCATATGGTCATCCTGGAACTCTGCTCTCAATTTATGCATACCATCTGATAGCACCAGAGGAAATGCACCATGTGAAATACTATCAATAAAAGTCTTTTAAAAGCTCACACAATTTGGCAACTCCCCACAAGTTCTGGCTTAATTTTTCTCTATCTCTTCTATGCTGGTGATCACACTTCAGCAGAAACACAAGAGAAATCTGCTTCAACTCAACAGTTAAAGGGCTGCATAGGAAAAAGGAAGACAGCTGGTTACTTAAGTACTGGGATAAGCAGTAGGAGGACCTTGTATAGAGTTAAACAGCATGCAAGGCCTCTGCTTGGCAGTCTACCACAGGCTGGGCCAATGGGGACTGGGGAGCCCAGGGGAGGAGAATTTACATCTCTGTCATGAGACACATGCTGCTAGAGTGGAAGGGAGAATGTTCAAATGTATCCTATGTGCAATGGTACGTTTACATATATGCATATATATGTAAGAGTAAATGATATGTTTGCAGAGAATTCTAATGGAAGAAGGAATAAGAAGTGCTTCGTCAACATTGGATGCATTAGAAAGACTAGAGTGTGACTTTTAAACTGAAATATAGGCAAATAGAAAAGTTGTCAATAAAGACATAAGGAAATACCTCCTTTTAAGTCTTTAAACATATATCCATTACATTATATTAACTCTTTTTGTGTTGCATTATATTTTTATTTATTTTGTTAAAACATTTCTTAATTCCATTCAAATCTGGTTCTAACTGTGCTGCTTCTAGCTCAGGACTCAATTTTACTGCTTTGCTATAAACAATGATGAAAGAGATGGTTTTGGAAAACCTGAGAAGACTCACATGAACTGATGCAGAGTGAAGTGAGCAGAGCCAAGAGAACAACCCATACAGTAACAGAAAACTTGTAAAGACAAAGAACTTTGAAAGACTTGTACTCAAGATGTAGAATGAGACAGAAAGTTTTAGATATAAGTTGATGTTGGAATTTGTTTTGCTAGACTATGCGTCATTATTGTTATAAGATTTTTGCTTCCTTTTTTTTCAATTTGGGTAGAGAGAAAAATAAATGCTTGTTAAAAGAGAGTGGCACCTGGACTTTCTGACAAAAAAACAACTTCTTGTGTTTTATGGAAGGATGAGAATTCATAGATGCTACCAAGATTAAAGACTTCTGTTATTGGTTTTGCATGAAGAGATAAGCTGTGGTGGACAATACTGCCCTCAAAAGGGAACACTGTTTTGACCAGACCTAAATGAACAGGACGTTTACTCCTTTCTGGGACCTAGATCTAAGTTGTAGCAGAGAGCCTTTTGAAATTTGTTAAGACCTGTGAACCACAACCCACTCCTGGTGAAGCATAGGGGATAAACAGGACTGCTTGAAGGAACCATAGAATCATAGGGTTTAAACAACCCTTATTTGTAGCAGTGAAGTGGCTCAGTGGATAGAGGGCTTAGGCCTGGACTCAGGAGGAACTGAGTTCAAATCTGGCCTGAGACACTTACTATCTGATGCTGGCCTAGTCACTTGACTTTGTCTGTATCAGTTTCCCTATCTGTAAAATGAGCTGGAGAAGGACATGTCAAACCACTCCAGTATCTTTGCCAAGAAAACCCCAAATGGGGTCACAGAGAGTCAGGCAGGACTGAAAAATGGCTGACTAAAGTTTCTTCTTAAAGACATATAGTGATGAGGAGTTCATTATTTCTCCATGTTATTTCATTCTAGTATGCAAAGCCTTCTCTGGGATTAAAAACAACAACAATACCCTGGTCAGTAAATTGAAGGAGTTGGGGGACGCAGGTAGTGTTTTCATTATTGCTTCAGACTGAATGGAGCCAAACTAGTCAAGGTAAATACATGGGCTGACCCAGTAGCTGCAGTATCTCCACTGCTCACTGAAGAACAACTACTCTATATGCTCTTTTTTTAAGTTTACGTTTATTTTTTTTCATTGAATAAGCATTTATTTTCATTCTCTCTTAACTACCTCTCCCTGCCACTAGAGAAAAGAAAAATAAAATACTTTAACACATGCATGTTAAAACAAAACAAATTTCTACATTGGCCACATCCAAAAATGTATATTCCATTCTATATAACCTCTCTGCCAGGATGTGAATAGCATGCTTCATCATCAGTACTCTGGAACCACAACTGATCACTGCACTCACAAGAGTCAAGTCTTTCAAAATTGTTTAATCCCTGCAGTGTTGTTGTTATATAAATTTTTCCTCTGGGTCTGCTTATTTAACTCTGCATCAGTGTATACAAGTCTTTCCAGGTTTCTCTGTCACCATCTTTTTTTGTCATTATTTACAGAACAATGATATACCATTACACTCATCTAACATATTTTGTTCAGCCATTCTCCATTTAATAAGCACTTCCATTGATTCCAGTTCTCTAATGGCCTACAATATGGATAATAAAACCTACAATAATCATCATAGCATCTGGGGCATAGTTCCAAATTGTTTTCCAGAATGGTTGGACTGGTTCAAAGCTTCACCAATGCTCCTAAAAACTTTTTAAAAAATATTATTTAGTTTTAACATTCTTTTCTTTTTAAATTTTGAATTCCATATTCTCTCCTTCCCTCCTACCCCCTCCCACACACACTGAGAAGGCAAGAAATATGATGTAAAGTATATGTGTGAAATCATGCAAAACATTTCCATATTGGCCAGATTAGGGGAAAAACAAAACAAGAAAAAATTTAAAAGTGAAAAACTACATTTCAGTTCATCCTCAGAGTTCATCAATTGTTTCTCTAGGTATGGATAGAGTTTGTTTTGTCATGAGTCCTTTAGAATTGTCTTGAATCATTGTATATATCAGAGTAGCTATGTCTTTTATAGTTGGTAATCATTACCACATTGTTACTGTGCAAAATGATCCCTTCGTTCTTCTCACTTCACTTTGTAGCAGTTCATAAAGGTCTTCAAATTTTTGTTTTTTCTGAAACCACCCCACCTTGTCATATCTTATAGCATAATAGTACTCTATCACAATCATATGCTACCACTTGTTTAGCCATTCCCCAATTGAAAAGCATCCCCTACATTTCCAATTCTCTGCTACCACAAAAAGAGAAGCTACAAATATTTTTAAAGTTGTAGGTCCTT
The DNA here is from genome assembly GCA_028646575.1 of Pseudocheirus occidentalis. Classification (NCBI taxonomy): domain Eukaryota; kingdom Metazoa; phylum Chordata; class Mammalia; order Diprotodontia; family Pseudocheiridae; genus Pseudocheirus; species Pseudocheirus occidentalis. The sequence goes on along the minus strand of CM053602.1, from coordinate 28,918,885 downwards.
TTCATTTTAAATTTTTTAAAATTCCTTTTTCAAACTTATTTATTTACTTTTAGTTTACAACATTCAGTTGCACAATCCTGTGAGTTCCAAAGCCCTACCCACCATGGTGGCATGCAATCCTATATTGCTTCTACAAATACCATCGCATTAAACGTTAGTCATGTTGTAAAGGAGAGTTATAATCAATAAACAATGAGAAAGAAGGAACAAAACAAAATACAAAAGAGAAAGAGAGAGAGAGAGAGAGAGAGAGAGAGAGAGCACGTAGTTTGCTTCAACGTGGATTCAGACTCTGTAGTTCTTTTCTCTGGATGTGGATATCCCTTTCCATCACGAGTCTTTTGGACTTGTCTTATAACCTTACATTCATGAGAAAAGCCCAGTCTATTAAAATTAGTCGTCAAAGAAATGATGTGTCGGTAATTGTATGCAAAATTATCCTGGTTCTTCCCCCTTTACCTAGCATCAGTTTATATAAGTCTCTCCAGGTTATTGTGAAGTCTGTCTCCTCCTCATTTCTTATAGCACAATAGTATTCCATTGCATTCATATACCACCACTTATTCAGCCATTCCCCAATTGATGGGCATCCCCTTGATTTCCAGTTCTTTGCCACCACAAAAGTGCTGCTATAAATATTTTTGTACATACAGGTCCTCCTCCCACTTGTATGATTTCTTTGAGAAACAGCCCTAAAAGTGGTATTGTTGTGTCAAAAGGGTATGCACATTTTCATAGCCTTTTGGGCATAGTTCCAAATTGTTGTCCAGAATAGTAGGATAAGTTCACAAATATACCAACAATGCTTTACTGTTCCAATTTTCCCACATCTTCTGCAGCATTTATTATTTCCTGTTTGTCATATTAGCCAATCTGGTCAGTGAGATGTGGTACCTCAGAGATGTTTTGATTTGTATTTCTCTAATCAATAGTATTTTAGAGCATTTTTTCATATGCTTATAGATATCTTTAATTTCTTCCTGTGAAAACTGCCTTTTCATATCCTTTGAGCATTTTTCAATCAGGAAATGACCTATATTCTTATGTATTTGACTCAGTTCTCTGTTTATTTTAGAAATGAGACCTTTATAAGAAATACTCGTTGTAAAAATTCTTTCACAATTTTCTGCTTCCCTCCTTGGTTATATTGGTTTTGTTTGTACAAAAATTGTTCAGTTTAATGTAATCAAACTTATCCATTTTGCATTTTGTAATGCTTTCTATCTCTTGTTTGGTCATAAATTCTTTCCTTCTCTATGAATCTGACAAGTAAACTATTCCTTGCCCTTTCAGAAGACTTATAGTATCAGCCTTTATATCTAGATTGTGAACCCATTTAGACTTGATTTTGGTATACAGTGTAAGATATTGGTCTATGCCCAGTTTCTGCCACACTATCTTCCAGTCTTCACAGCAGTTTTTGTCAAATAATGAGTCCTTATCCCAGAAGCTAGGGTCTTTGGGTTTATCAAGCAGTAGATTACTATAGTCATTAACTGATGTGTCTTGTTTATCTAATCTATTCCACGGATCCACAACTCTATTCCTCAGTCAGTACCAAGTAGTTTTCATGACTGCTGCTATACAGTTTAAAATCTGGTAATGCTAGGCCACTTTCCCTAACATTTGTTTCCATTAATTCCCTTCATATTCTGGACCTTTGTTCTTCCAGATGAATTTCATTACTATTTTTTCTAGCTCTACAAAATAATTTTTGGTAGACTTATTGGAATGGCACTAAATAGGTAAATTGAATTGGGTAAAAATATCTTTCTTATTAGTTCAACATAGTTATGAGCAATGGATGTTTTTCAAATTATTTAGATCAGACTTTATTTGTGTGAAAAGTATTTTATAATTGTGTTCATATAGTTCCTAAGTTTATTTTGACAGGTAGATTCTCAAATATTTTATAATGTCTGCAGTGACTATAAATGGAATTTCTCTTTCTCTTTCTTGCTGTTGAACTTCATTAGAAATATATAGGAATGCCAAGGATTTATGTGGGTTTATTTTGTATCCTGCAATTTTGCTGAATTGATTTATTATCTCCAGTAATTTTTTTTACTTGATTAAGGGTTCTCTAAGTATATCATCATATCATCTGCCAAGAGTGATAGCTTAGTCTCTTCTTGGCCTGATCTAATTCCTTCAGTTTTCTTTTCTTCTCTTATTGCTATAGTTAACATTCCTAGTATCAAATTGAATAAGAGGCATGATAGTGCAATCCTTGTTTCACACCTGATCTTATTGGAAATGCTTCTAGCTTATCCCCATTACATATAATACTTGTTAATAGTTTTAGAGATAAGCTATTTATTATTTTAAGGAAGACTCCATTTATTCCTATACTTCATAGTGTTTTTAATAGGAAGGGGGGTTGTATTTTGTATAAAACTTTTTCTGTATCTATTGAGATAATCATATGGTTTCTACTAGCTTTGTTGTTGATACGATCAATTATACTAATTGTTTTCTTAATATTGAATCATCCTTGCATTCCTGGAACATATGCTACCTGAACAAAGTGTATTATTCTTGTGATAAGTTGCTGTATTCTTTTCGCTAACATTTTATTTAAAATTTTTGCATCTATATTCATGAGGGAAATTGATCTATATTTTTCCCTCTGTTTTGGCTTTTCCCAATTTAGGTATCATTACCATATTTGTGTCATAAAAAGAATTTGGTAGAACTCCTTCTTCTCCAGTTTCCCCAAATAATTTATAAAAGTGTTAGAATCAATTGTACTTTAAGTGTTTGATAGAATTTGCTTGTAAATCCATCTGGCCCTGGAGATTTTTTCCTAGCCAGTTCATTGATGACATGTTCAGTTTCTTTTTCTGAGATGAGGTTATTTAAGTAATTTGCTTCCTCTTCAGTTAATCTGGGCAACTTGTATTTTTGTAAATATTCATCCATTTCACTAAGATTGTCAAATTTATGGACATACAATTGGACAAAATAATTCCTCGTTATTACTTTAATTTCCTATTCATTAGAGGCCAATTTACCCTTTTCATTTTTGATACTAGTAATTTGGTTTTCTTCTCTTTTTTTTTATCAAATTGACTAAAGGTCTATCAATTTTATTGTTTTTTTCCCCATAAAACCAGCTCTTGGTTTTATTATTAGTTCAATAGTATTCTTTTTTAAAAAATAAATTTTATGTTTATTTTTAGTTTACAACATTCATTTCAACAAGATTTTGAGTTACAAATTTTCTCCCCCACCGTTCCTACCCACCATACCAAAACAAAAATCCCACTGAAGACCCCCTCCCCCAATCTGCTCTCTCCTATATCTTCCCCTATCCCCCGTCTGACTTTCCAGGAGGGCAAGATGGATCTCTATATCACAGTGCCTGTATATCTTATTTCCCAGTTGCATGTAAATAATAATAATAATGATAATAATAATAATAATATTTTTAAAAGATTTGTTTTAAAGCTTTGAATTCCAGATTCTTTCCCTTCTTCCCTCATCACTCACCCTCACTGGGAGGATAAGAAATTCAGTATAGGTTGTACATGTGTAGTTATATAAAACATTTTCATAGTGGATATATTGTGAAAGACTGACTCTATTTCCCTCCATCCTATCCTGCCCCCCCTACTTGTTCTATTTTCCACTTTGACCCTGTCCCTTTTCAAAAGTGTGTGCTTCTAACTACCCTCCCCTGAATCTGGCCTCCCTTCTATTATCCTCCCTCTTATCCCTTTTCTCCTTACTTTCCAGTAGGGTAAGATACCCAATTTAGTGTGTATGTTATTCCCTCCTTAAGCCAAATTCAATGAGAGTAAGATTGACTTTTGCCTTTCTGTTCTCCCCCTCCATTATAACAGTTTTCACGTGCCTCTTTCATATGAGATAATTTACCCTATTATTTCTCTCCCTATCTCCTCTCATTATATTCCTCTCTTACCTCTTAATTTTATTTTGTAAATATCATCCCTTCCTGTTCAATTGATCCTGTGCCCTCTGTCTATTTATACCTGTGCACATATATACACAGTCACATATTTATTCAAAGAAGATATATCCTCCTATATAGACACATGTGTATGTATACATATATGTATATATACATACACACACACACACATATATATATATATACATTTATATTACCTTCATCTATCATACTGAGAATTTCATAAATTACAATGATCATTTTTCCACGTATGAGTGTAAATAGTTCAACTTTGATAAGTTCCTTATGATTTCTTTTCCTTCTTTACCTTCTCATGCTTCTTGTAGTTGAATGTAAAATTTTCTATTCAACTTTGTTTTTTTGTCAAGAATGCTTGAAAGTATGGGGCAGAGCCAAGATGGCAGCATAGAAGCAGGAAAACTCCATGGTGCCCCACCTAACCACCTCAAATACCTGTAAAATATGACTCTAAACAAATTTTAGAGCTACAGAACCCACAAAGTGACAAAGAGAAACAAATCTCCCACTGAAGGCAGCCCAGCAGGTAGACAGAAAGGGTCCATTGCAGCATGCTGGGAGCCAAACCTAGCCCTGAGTTAGCCCATGGTTTTAGCCCCAGGGTAGCCTCAACCAGCAGCAGCTGTAGAAGACTGCAGAAGAGTGGATCACCAGCAGCTGTGGTGGTTGCCAGAAATATCAACCTGTAAATGCCAAAGACAAAATTAAAAGTCAGTGTAGAACTCTATTGGAACTGGTGGAGATGGAGGCACAGCCCGGCCTCTGCCCCTGGAGTGAGAAACGGGGGAGGTGCAGCAGCCATGCAGCCTCCTCCCACATGGCTGCTTCAGAACTCCTGGCCTGCAAATCATAGGGTGGGGAAAGCAACCATTCAGGGTGTAGTCACTCTTGCTTTAACCTGCCTGGATCAGGATTGTGATCTTAGGTGGTGGTCCTGAGGTGTGTGAACAGTGAGCCAGAGTTTGTGGGGGATGTACTGATGGCACCTTCCTAATAGTTCTGGCAGGTATAAAACCCCAGCAATTTGGGTCAAAACTCTGCCCTCTGGAAGCAGAATTCTACTATGGCAAAGAGCTCAAAAGTCAAGTAAATGAGTGGCAACATGAGCAAGCAAAGGAAGCAAAGCAAGCACAGCCATCCAACTTTAGATTCCCTTTTGGGGGACCAAAAGGATCAAAGCACAGAACAGGAGGAAGACAACAAAGTCAGAATCTCCTGCACCTAAAGCTTCCAAGAAAATTATGAAATAGTTACAGGCCATGGAGGGGCTCAAGAAGGATTCTGAAAATCAAGTAAGACAAGTGAAGGAAAAATTGGGAAGAGAAATGAGAATGATGCAAGAAAATCATGAAAAGAGAGTGAACAGCCTGACTGAAGAAAATAAAACCTTAACAAGAGACTAAATCAAATGTCAAAAGAGAGCCAAAAAGCCAATGCCTTAAAAAGTCAAATTTTCCAGATGGAAAAAGAATCTCAAAAGGTCACTGAAGAGAATAATTCCTTCAGAATTAGAGTGGAGCAAATGGAAGCAAATGACTTTATGAGAAATCAAGATACTATCAAACAGATCCAAAAAATGAAAAAAATAGAAGGCAATGTGAAATATCTCACTGGAAAAACTACTGACCTGGAAAATAAATCCAGGAGAGATCATTTAAAAATTATGGGACTACCTGAACACCATGATAAAAAACCCCTAGAAATCAACCTTCAAGAAATTCTCAAGAAAAACTGCCCTGATATTTACAACCAGCAGACAAAATAGAAATGGAAAGAATTCACCTATCTCCTCTTGAAAAAGATACCCAAAAGAAAATTTCTAGGAATATTATAGCCAGTTTCCGGAGTTCCCAGAGCAAGGAGAAAATATTACAAGCTGCCAAGAAGAAACAAGTTGAATATTGCGGAAACACAATCAGGACAACACAGGCTCTAGCAGCTTCTACATTAAGGTAGCAAAGGTCTTGGAATATTATATTCCAGAGATGAAAGGAGCTAGGATTAAAACCAAGAATCACCCACCCAGCAAAACTGAGTATAAGATTTCAGGGGAAAATATGGTCATTCAATGAAATAAAGGACTTTCAAGCATTCTTTTTTAAAATTAAATTTTATTTTTAGTTTACATCATTCATTTCCACATTCATTTTGTCCCACAAAAAAGGAATCTCAGGTTTGATTGTTGTGCTTGCTTTGTTTCCTTTGATTGCTCATGTTGCCACTCAATTACTTGATGTTTTAGCTCTTTGCCACAGTACAATTTTGCTTCCAGAGAGGAGAGCTTTGTCCCGAACTGTTGGGGTTTTCACAGCTGCCAGAGGTTGGGTACCCTCTCTGCAGCCCCCACAAACTCTGGCTCACTGCTCACACACCCCAGGACCTCCACCCAAGACAGTGATCCCAATGCAAGTAGGTTAAAGCAAGAGTGATTATCCTCTGAATGGTCACTTGGTCTCCCTATGATCTGCCAGCTAGGACCTCTGAAGCAGCCATGTGGAGGTAGCTGCATGGCTGCAGCACCTCTGCTGATTCTGATCTTCTCGACAGTGGCTGGACCTTGCTCTAGGTCCCCCTGTTCCCACAAAGTTCACACTGACCTTTTACTTTGTCTTTGGCATTTATGGGTTGATGATTCTGGAAACTGCCACAGGTGCTTGTGATCCACTATCCTGAAGTCTGCTCCAGCTGCAGCTGCTTGGGGCCACTTGGGGCTAATACCATGAGCTCACTCAGGGCTGGGCTGGGCTCCCAGCATGCTGTGGTGAACCCTTCCTGTCTACCTGCTAGGCTGCCTTCAGTGAGAGGTTTGTTTCTGTCATTTTGTGGGTTCTGTAGCTCTAAAATTGGTTTAGAGTCATATTTTATAGGTATTTAAGGTGGTTATCAGGGGAGCTCATGGAGTTTTCCTGCTTCTATGCTGCCATTGTGGCTCTGCCCCCTCAATAGTTTTCTTAATTTCAATTTTATTAATCTCTCCTTTGGTTTTCAGTATTTCTAATTTAGTATTTAATTGGGGCTTTGCAGTTTGTTCTTTTTCTAGCTTTTTCAGCTGCATGCCCAATTTACTTATCTCTATTTTTCTATTTTATTCACATATGCATTCTGAGATATAAAACTTCCCCTAAGAACCACTTTTTCTGCATCCCACAAGTTTTGGTATGTTGTCTCATTATTGTCATTCTCTTGAATGAAGTTACTGATTATATGATTTCTTGTTTGACCCACTCATTCTTTAGGATTAAATTATTTAGTTTCCAATTAGTTTTTAATCTATCTTTCCATGACCCTTTATTATGTATTATTTTTATTACATCATGGTCTGAAAAGGATGCATTTACTATTTCTTCCTTTTTTCACTGGATTGTGAGATTTTATGCCCTAGTACACAGCCAGTTTTTGTGTATGTGCCACGTACCCCTAGGAGAAGGTATATTCCTTATTGTCCCCATTCAGTTTTCTCCAGAGGTCTATCATATCTACCTTCTCTAAAATTCTATTCACATCCTTAACTTCTTTCTTGTTTATTTTGAGGTTATATTTATCAAGTCCAGAGAGGGGGAGATTGAGATTATATCCCCAGTATAATTTTGCTATCTATTTCTTCCTCTAACTCCCTTAACTTTCTCCTCTAGGAATGTGGATGCTATATCACTTGGTGCATATATATTTAGTAATGATGTTGCTTCATTATCAATGGTGCTTTTTATCAGGGTATAGTTTCCTTCCTTCTCTCTATTAATTAGATCTATTTTTGTTTTTGCTTTATTTGCAATAAGGATTGCTACCCCCTGTTTTTTTAATGTTAGCTGAAGCATAATATATTCTACTCCAGCCTTTTAACTCTACCCTGTGTGGATTCCCCTGTTTCAAATGTGTTTCTTGTAGACAACATATTGTAGGATTGTGGTTTTTAATCCGTTCTGCTATCTGGCTCCATTTAGTGGGAGAGTTCATCCCATTCACATTCAGAGTTATGAATACTATCTGTGTCTTTCCCTCCATCCTATTCCCTCCCCTGTTTATGCTTGTATTTCTCCCTTCCCTTTTCTTTTCCTTAAGAGTTTTCCTTTTGACTACTGCCTTCCTAGGTATTCCCTCCCTATCTACCCCCTGTCTTTTCCTACCCTTACCCCTTGCTACTTTTTCCCTCCCTTCTACACACCCCGCCTTACCACTTTCCCCTTCTGTACGGTGCGTTAGATTTTTATACGTCATGAAGTATGTTATTAATTCCTTGAACCCAAACTGAAGAGAATAAATCTCATACAATACTCCTCTCCCCCATTCTTTCCCTCTGGTATAATAAGTTTTATGTCTCTTCATTATAGACTCCTATACTTAACTGATTGTGTTATTCCCTCCTTGAACCAAAACCAATGAAAGTAAAGCTCACAGAATGTTTATCTCCCTCCCTTCTTTCCCTCTACTATAATATGGTTTTATGCTTCTTTATGTGGCATAATTTACCCTTTTATGCTTCCTCCTTTCTTTTTCTCTCATAACAGTCCCTTTGTACCCCTTAATAAGGTTTTTAATCATCACTTTAGTTAATTTAAACCCACACCCTCTAACTATGTATATCCCTTTTAAATGTCATGATAATTATACAATTTTCAATACTGACAAATATAAGCTTCCCATATAGTGATGTAAACAGTTTACTCTTATTAAATAACAAGTTGTGTGTGTGTGTGTGTGTTCCCTGTTTACCTTTTTATGTGTCTCTTGAGTCTTGTATTTGGGGATCAAATTTTTCATCACGAAGGTCTGGAAGTCCCTTATTTTATTGAATGACCATCTCCTTGCCTGAAAGATTATGCTTCATTTTGTGGATAGTTGATCATTTGTTGTAGTCCAAGCTCTTTTGCCTTACAAAATATCATATGCCAATACCTCCAGTCTTTCAACGTAGAAGCTGCTAGATCCTGTGTGTCCTTGACTGTAGTTCCTCAATATTTGAATTGTTTCTTTCTAACTGTTTGCATTATTTTCTCCTTGACTTGGAAGCTCTGGAATTTAGCTATAATATTTCTGGGAGTTTCCATTTTGGAATCTCTTTCAGGAGGTGATCAGTGGATTCTTTCAGTTTCTATTTTACTCTCTCTTTATAGGATATCAGGGAAGTTTACACTGATAATTTCTTGAAATATGACATCTAGGCTCTTTTTTCCATCATGGTTTTTAGGTAGTCCAATAATTCTTAAAGTATCTCTCCTTGATCTGTTTTCCAGGTCACTTGTTTTTCTGATGTGATATTTCACATTTACTTCTATTTTTTCTTTCTTTTGACTTTTTTCCATTGTTGTAGTTATTTTAATTTTTGTTGTTGTTTTTTAACATCTCGTGAATTCTGAATTCATTATATTCCACTTGCCCAATTCTAGTTTTTCAGGAATGACTTTCTTGAGTAAGATTTTGTACCTCTTTTTCCATTTGGCCAGTTTGACTTTTTAACTTCTTTTCTTCAATGAATTTTGGTACCTCCTTTTCTATTTGACCTATTCTTCTTTGGTAAGGAGGTATTTGTCTTTAGTGAATTTTTGTGTCTCTTTTACCATTGGGCCAACTCTTTTTTTTCCAATTTATGTATGTATTCTTCATTTTCAACATTCATTTCCACAAGATTTTGAGTTACAAATTTTTCTCCCTGTCTTTCCCCTACCCCAACCCCCAAATAGTGAGCCTACTGGATATCCCTTCCCCCAATCCGTTCTCTCTTATATCTTCCCTTATATTCTCCTATCTTATATCTTATATCTTCCCCCTAACTTTCTAGTAGGGAAAGATGGATTTCTATACCCCAGTGCCTGTACATCTTATTTCCCAGTTGCATGTAAAAAAATAACATTTGTTTTTAAAACTGAGTTCCAGATTCTTTCCCTTCTTCCCTCTTCACCCACCCCCACTGGGAAGATAAACAATTCAATATAGGTTGTACATGTGTAGTTACGCAAAACATTTCCATGGTAGTTATATTGTGAAAGACTAAGTATATTTCCCTCCATCCTATCCTGCCCCCCACTTATTCTATTTTCTCCTTTGACCTTGTCCCTTTTCAAAAATTTTTTCTTCTAACTACCCTCTCCTCCAATTTACCCTCCCTTCTATCATCCCCCTTTTTATCTCCTTCCCCCCCTCTACTTTCCAGTAGGGTAAGATACTTAATTGTGTGTGCATGTTATTCCCTTAAGCCAAATTCAGTGAGAGTAAGGGGAGCAACTCTTTTTTAAAGTATTTTTTCTTCAGTATTTTTGTGCATCTCTTACCAATCTTTTAGTTTTCTTTTCATAATTTTTCTTGAATCATTCTTATTTGTTTTCCCAATTTTTCTCTACTTCTCATCTCTTTCTTGAGCTCTCCTATGAATTCTTGTTGAGCCTGTGTTTAATTAGCATTTTTCTTTGATGCTTTTCTTGTAGCTGTTTTTCCATTATTGTCTTTTGTGTTTCAGTCTTCGTCTTTCCTGACACCACTGTTGGTTTTTATGGTCTTTTGTTGTTCTTGTTTGCCCATCTTTACAATCTATTTCTTGACTTTGAAGTTTATGTTAAATTTGGGCTCTGCGCAGCTAGGATTGGGGAAGCATTGTCTTGAGCTTCAGGCTTTTTAATGCTGTTTTCAGAGCTAATTCTGGTGATCTGCAAATTTTCAGTGCTCCACACAAGGTGATATGATTCTTCTCTTTGCTTTGAAATTCTAACCAGGGATCCTCTTCCCTTGTGAATGATCCTCAGTGTTTGTCTCTGCCCTCAAACTACAACCCAGAACTGCATATTGACAATAGAGTTGCCAATCAGTGCCAACTATACCCAGTGCCAGTAAAGGGTTCCCTGTAATATCTTTCTGACCAGTTGTCTGACCCCTTTACTGTCTCTGGGCTGAGAGCTCCTGAAGCTGCTGTTGCTGCCACCTCTAAGATCTGCCACTATTGTTGCAGCCACTCTGGATACTCTAGATAGGCCTCCATCCTAGCCAGGCCCCTACTCTTGTGTCACAGACCTTTCCTCCCAATTTCCTAAGTTTTCTGAGCCAGATAAAATGTCTCACCCTGACATTTTATTGACTCTGCTGCTCCAAAAAGTGATTTGAGGGGTTACTTTAAAGTTCAGAGAAGAATATTGAGAGATTTTAGCTGGGCTTCTGCCTCTCATCTGCCATTATAGCAACTCTTTAGAAAGATCATTTTCCTATATTTTACCTCTTTTAATCAATAAGGAAGCACTTATTATGTGCCACTTAGTAGGGATACAAAGACAAAGAAGAGAAAGAGCCCCTGCTCTCAAGTTGTTTATATTTTAGCAGGAAGCTGCAATATGTATACAATAATAATAGGCGTCATAGGGGGTTGCTGAGGGAATGCTTGGACTTGGGAGACTCAAGAAAAGGAAGTAGAGGCCAGTGACAATTGAGATGAGCCTTGAAGCAAACGAGGGGGTTCCCACAAGGGAGTGGGGGTGGGGAGAGAACGCTAGACTTGGTTTACTGCCTATAGAAAGGTATGGAGACAAGTGGTGGAATGTCATGTATAAGGAATAGCAGGTAGACTCTTTAATGAAACAGTAAAGTTCTCCTCTGACCTTTGAACTATGTAGAAATATAATGCTACCAGCATCACCATCATCAAAATATTCATTTCTATGTCAAACATGACAAACTCTCATTTTACCTACAAAACTGATTTTTCTGGGAGTAGGGTGGTGTTCAGACCTGTCATTTCATTTTTGTGGAAATTCTTGATGTAAGAACCCTCTTCACCAATGCAGATTAGCAAAACTCACATTCTTTGAGGGTTATCCAAGGCAGGTAAATTACAAATGAGTTATCCAAGGCCACATAGCTACCATGTTTCAGAGGTAAGACTTGAATCCATGTCTTTCTGACTCTATGGCTGATACTCTTTCCAATACAACTGTCTCTTACCTGTCTCTGTTTTCTTTGAATTAAAAAAAGACTCAAGCATCCATCCTTTAACATGAGTTAGACACAAAAGCTAGAATATGTTTTGAATTCCTGTTTACAAAACAGAGTTGCTTCTTGTGGGGTTTGATGTGCTATTGGAGCTGATCCACTGGAATCTTGGGAAGTGGTGGCTTAGGCTAATGAAGGATTATTAATGAAGACGGAGTTATTTATTGCATCTTTTTCCTGTATGTGGCCTGGAAGACAGTACTTAAAAGCAAAGGACCAGACTTGAAAGAAAGGATACTAGGGAGAATTTCTAGGATGTCAAAATTGCCTTTATTGACCTTTCCCAATAGACCATCCCCTTTCTTCCTCAGATCCTGGGCAGCTCAGAAAAATCCTAAAGGATGGAGACACCCTCATGTATGAATACCACTAAGGTATTCAGATGAATGTTCCCCTTTAAAAAATTATTTGATAATTAGGTTTCTTCTGGCAATAACACAATGTTCTTTGTACTGTTTAGTTATCTGAATGTTTTCATTGGCCATTTCAAATGCATGAACAGGTGCTACTGGATTGAGGATTTAACCAAACAGTTCAACAGAGAGGGAGTGGGTATAGCTTGGTCTAGCATTCATCCTGGGCATCAGGAAGACCTGAGTTTCAGTCCTACCTTTGAAACTTTCTTACTGTTTGACCTTGGGCCAGTGACTTCCCTCTCTCTGATGCTGTTTCCTCCCATGTCAAAAGAAGATGAATAATTATCCCTGGGGGCCCAGTCAGTCAACAAGCATTCTGTTAGTACCCATGTGCTGGGTTCTAAGCACTAGAGATGAGAAGAAAAGCAGAAGTCAGGCCTTTCTCTCCAAGGAGCTTCTGGTCTAATGGGGCTACCTCCCAGGGGCATCCGGAGAATCAAATGAGAGGGCTCATGGAAAACATTTTGCCAAGTTTAAAGTGCTATTAAAGATGTGATCATTGCTATTGGCAGCACTGACTGGAGAAGTTGGTTGTTTGGCTTTGATCTCCCTGTGGGAATAATGTTAATAATAACTCCTGCCTCCTGTTTGGATAGTGCTGGGAAGTTTACAAAGGACTTTCACCTACTGATCGTCCTTCCTTCCTCTGGTGGCCACAAATAAGAGCCAAAATAAGAAAAAGAAGGCTAGTGGGGACATGTAGAGCTAGGGAAGTCCCCTAGGCAGTCCCTTGGGGTCCTATGTGAGATCTTCATCAGGACCTTGAGACCCATTAGGGGAAGAAAAGGGAACAAGCATTTCTTAAGCACCTACCATATGCTAGGCACTGTGTAAAGCATTTTAAAAGTATGATCCTGTGGTCCCTGCTATATTACCCTCCCCCTAATGCATTTCTCATATACTCCATTGCCAGAACACTAGCTCCTAGCTTTATAAATCCTTAGCAAGGGCTGATACCATAGGAGGCTGTGTGAGATGGTAGAGGGTGTACTGGAACAGAAGAGACCTGACTTCTAGTACTGGCTCTGACTCAAAGAAGTTGTGTGACTTCGGGAAAACCACTTCTCTCTGAGCCTTAGCTTCCACATCTGTAAAACAGGGAATGGGTATATACACTAAATCATTTGTGTGTTTTTTTCAAAGTTGCTGTGTGGCTTTAGGAAAATGGGCATTGGGGATGGATTCATTGATCTCAAAGGACCTTTTCTGGTTTTAACAGCCTAAAAACTACCTTACCATTACCTAGAAAGATGGCAGTGTAGACAGAAAAAATATTCCCCTTTTCAAACAAAATATCAATATATACAGAAGAGGAAACTGAGGCAATCAGGGTAAAATGACTTGCCCAGGATCACACAGCAAGTATCTGAGGACAGATTTGAACTTGTGCACTCCTTATCCCAAGGCCAATAGTTGCTCTTTTCACAGGTCCTTCTTAAAAACTGAATTGTTATTGCTTGTACCTATACCGGGTAAACTTTTGGATTGCTGTATTCTTCCTGTGAGGCTAGATTAGACATCAGGAAGACCTGTACTGGAATCCTACTGCTGACACTAGCACTATCATTTCTGAGCCTCAATTTGCCCACCTATAAAATGGAGATAATAATAGAGCATTTCCCTCCCAGGCAAATGAAATAACAAAATAATGCATGTAAAGTGGTATAGAAACGCTAGTTTTTATTATGAATGGGAATTCTCTGAAAAAAAAATTGCATAGTGTAATGTAAAAGCTGGCAGCATGCTGGAGGACAGCTCTACTTAGCCCAAGATAGTAATGGCCTGCTTTTCTTTCATGGTGTCATAAATTTCAAAAGTTACAATTTTAATAAAAACGAAACCAAAATGGTCTCTTGCAGCGGCTCAGTTTTCCCCATCTTTCCAAATAGTGCAATTAAGGAAACACTACATGAATTAAAGGGACTAAGCTATTAGCACATCTCCCCATGAATCAGGCGGATCTAATTGCCATCAATTACAATATGCTCACTTGCTGAAAGAGTTCTCTCTGACATTTCATCGTTTTGTTTAACAAAAATAAATCAATCCCTACACCCTTCATAAGGAGGATGCATTATTCAAAATCATATAACTCCTGAGAGGAACAAAAATAAATGTTAACAAACAAAGGAGTATATAAAATTGTAGTAGCAGGAAGCAAGCTCCATTGTAATTAATGTCAATGAGAGCTTCATATTGACATTTTTATACTCATATATAGGGATAATCTTAGCAACTTGAAGGAAATTGTCCGTTTTGAAGAGGAAGTGTGGCCAGTTCTGAAATCTTTCTTTGGCTTTCGTGTGATGCCTTCTTGTGGACTTCCTGTGGCCTGGAGTTCTCAAAGGCTCCAGCCACAGAATAGCCTTTTCTTAAAGGCCCTTCAGTGTTGGCAGTTTTATGAATAGTCAAGGCCTCATGGCCTCTGACACTGAGAAGCCCTGGACTATCCCCAGGGACTCTGGAGGGCTTGGAAAGGCCTCAGCTATCTCTGCTCTTGGGACCTAGCCTTTAGCATATGCCATGCATTTGGCAATGCCTGTTGCACAGGATTCTCCTTGGGGACACACCAAACCCAATGGGGAACAGCCAAGCCATCCCTGAAACTAGCTGCTATAGACCTGCCCTACCCTTGCTGCCCAGGGCTCTTGCCTGACTCTCTGATCTGTCAACATGGTTAACACTGAAGTATAAGGGCTAGTTTAAAAATAAATATTGCTTTTTAAGTCTGGGAGAGCTGTGTTTTTATACACTGGCTCCTGAAAGCCACAGGATGGGAAGAGAGTGAGGTGGAAACACACAAAGTAGACAAGAGGCTAGTTCCTTCATCGGAGATATTGGGAAAAGCTGCTGACTTCCTGTCCCACAGATCAGTTCTTCTGTCTCTATGATTATGATAATAAGACATTCAAGGACCAGTCTGCCTAGGGCCCCATCACAAGGAGGTTTGTGTGCCAGGTGACACCGTCTTTTAAAAAAAATTAACAGAAACTCACAAAAAACTATTGATTCAAGTGTGAAGGTTAGAGGATTGGAGCATCATCTATCTAGAACTGAGAGGGCCTCAGTGGCCATGTAGTGACTTCTGGTCCTAGATATATCATCCTATTGATAAGGTAGAAAAGAGTGCTGGAGGCAGATGGAGCCAGCAGAATATAGAATGTAAGATATGAGAAAGGAAGCAGGGGGTGACCAGCCAGGAAAGAAGAGAAGGAGGACTATACATTGAAGCCCCCACCTTGGATTTACTTGTATGCTTTCACAAAGCACTCCCAATTCCAGAACATCTCTTCCCCTCCCCTCTTCTATTCTCTGTGTTTATCTGTATAATAAAGGTACCTCTCCTCAGACCACCTGATATCCCAGACATTTTGGAGCCTTGCTTACTTCTCCCATTCTCTTGTCTCCTTTCCCCCAATTCCATAAAATTGTATTTAAACCAGACACTTAACCCCAGTAAGCACTTTTGCCTCCTATGGGAAGCAGGGCCATTCTGATCCCTTAGGGTTGTAGGATCTTGCGCTCTATTTCTCTCATGTGGAAGCAGTCCCACTTGGGTGCATCACCCCAATAAATGCCTTTCTTTAACTTAGAGACTGTGCAAGTGAATCCTTTCAGGACACTAGGATATGCACATCTATTCCTCTTCACTATGATCTAGTCTAGTCCCCTCACTTTACTGAAAGGCAAACTGAGGCTCATGGAGGTTAACTAACTTGCCTGAGGTTCCTCATATACTAGGTGGCATAGCTGGGTTCTGGTTTTTCTGGTTTTTCTAGTTCTGGGTCTTGTGCTTCACCCCATGGAGGAAGGACCTAACCTGATGCAAAATCATAAAATCGTGAATGATTAAAGTAAGTGGTGAAACAATGGGAAATTTTTAAGGGAAAGGGAAATGACTGACTAGGTGTTGAGGAAGTCACAGCCTTTCAAAGCGAGGACACTACCTAAAGGGATAGCGTCATCTTCCACTGGTGGGTAGACTGGATGACCTTTGTGTGGAACAAGTGAAAACTTTTCAGTCTTGGATTGTTAACCTTTCCTCTCCCTCCCCTTCCCTGGCTGCTGTCAATCACTTTTATCTTCCTTTGTCTGTTTTCCTGCCTTGGAGAGACCCTCCCCACCTTTCTTCTCTTGCTGTCCCAGTTGGGAAGAATTTAGTGAGGTGAGCCTCTCCACCAATGAGAGAGGAAACAGTCAGGAAAGGGGGCCTGACCCAATTGAGATTTTATATTCTGGTTCTAACCTTTGAAACATGCCCTCTGACTCATGTTCTGTCCGACACGGGATAGTTAGCCTTCTTCTCCCAGGGAAGAGAATAAACTCCTGTTTTACCCTAAGGCATCTCTGTGTTTACTTTTCTTACTATATTAAGGATAAAGTTATTTTTCAACCCAAACACCTTAAACATGGGTCTACTAGACTGAGTTGTGGGACTCTATGATGGGATGAATAAAAAGTGTGCCTACTTCTGTAGCTTTTGGTATTGTCAAATTAGCAGTGATTTCTTTGGTTTTAGTCGAAGAAGAGCCTCGGGCTATGCAGTCTTTCCATGTAGGAGACAATGGGGAGATTGCAAATAATAAAAGAAAATTTGAAATCCAAGAGGTTCCCCATGTGCAGGTTACATGTATATCAGCCAATACTGTCATATTCCTGTGACTTTAAAGCATGATGCTAATTTTGTCTTCTCTGATTGGTCAAACAACTGAGCTGTTGTTCATCTTTCATTTTGGAAGGAGACCAATGATATGTCATGGCCGGATGTCTTGACTTGTGTGTGAATTGGATTTAAGTGAGGCAGAGCTGCTCTCTCTCTTCCTGAGTCATCAAAGTCCAGTGGCAGAACAAAAGTCAGGATTACTGGTCATGGCCCAGGGTATAGTGGCTGACCTTGACATTTTTGATGCCTGACCAAGCTCTAAGCACTTCACAGCACCTGCTTCAGCCACTTTCATGACCTTTGGAACAAATTGTTCTCACATGCCCATTCTGCTGGGGGAAGTCTTCATATATTGGGGTAGACATCCCCCTAACTCTCTGACAGGTGCAAGGCCTGTCAGTTACCCTCTATCTGGGTTAACTTGTCTACCTAAATAGTTTTATCAGGGTGTGGCCGCTGTGCAAGCTCCAGCTTCTTGGAACCACAGGTGAGAGTTGGCTCAATTAGGTGGACACCAAAGGTGGCTGAGCACCCCTCGCACAGAACAAACAATTGAGCACAGCGCCTCTGAAAAGGAGAGCTAAATGGCTAATTGTATGGGTTGAAGCAGGAGGTGCTTATCTGTCTGGACCTTCCAGCAAGGCATCCACAGTCTTAATTCTACCACTAGCATCATAGCCTTCTACTACTCTGGAATAATTTGTATATATTTTGTATTTAGTTTACAATGTGCATATTGTTTTCTCAGATAGATGCTAAGTTCCTTTAGGGCAGGAGTTGTGTGGCTGTTGTCTATGTATGTCCAGTGCCTTGCATAGGTGCTGGCACATAACAGTCACTTAATGAATCTGTGTTGAATTTCATTGTCTTTTAATTTATCCAAAAGCAAATGCTTCCTTTCATTGTTGTTCAGTCCTGTCACACTGTTTGTGACCCCATTTGGGGTTTCATTGGCAAAGATATTAGAGTAGTTTGCCATGTCCTTTTCTAGTTCATTTTGCAGATTGGGAAACTGAGGCAAACAGGGATAGGTGATTTGCCCAGGGTCACACAACTAATAAGTGTCTGAGGATGGATTTGAACTCATGAAAATGAGTCTTCTTGATTCCAAGCTCAGTGCTCTACCTACTACACCACCTAGCTGCTTCTAAAGCAAATTAGGCTCATGAAAAAAGAGAAAATATGAGACTAAGAGTTAGGAAAGTATAAATTGTTAGGTTATTCCAGGGTACAAGGAAAGGCTGTTGGCATGGCATCGATCAAAAAAACTGAAACAAAACACTATTATGATGTCATTTATACAACCAGTTTGTTGGATCCATATATATATATGGTAAAATTGGAAGTTACTGAAATATTCAGTCATTTTTATCTGGAGCAGTAGGACCTAGATTTGAATCCTCCCTAGGATACCTAATAGCTATGTGACCTTAGATACTTAACTTTTCTGAGCCTCACTTTCTTCATCTATGAAATGCAAAGAATGATACCTATTGTGCTGTCCCCACAGGGTTGCTAGGAGGCTCAAACGAAAAAGAATCTGGAAAGTTCCAGGCCAATTGAAAGCTACATCTGCATGTCAGTGTGAATACTGGTCTTCACCCGATTGTGACTTACTAACATGACAAGTCATGGCAGAACCAAATAATCCTTTAGCTGATTCTGCTCTGATCACACACAGATACATCCCCAATGCTAAGCATTTCAATCACAGTGCAACAAAATAGACATTTAGAAGCAGAATATGTGCAGTGAGGTCTTTGACGCTGAAATCATGAATCGACAGATTCAATATTTTGTCAGTAAATGGGGTGTTTTTGCCACCATCCTGCTGCCATATTGTTTACTTGAATTTTTTCCTTAGCTGAATTGGCACAAACCCCAAAAAGGTAGATTTTCTTTGCCATCTCTAGCCTTCTCTTCGGGGAAGTAGATTCTCTCTTGACAAGCAGTTGAGTTCATGTTCAGAGGCTTTGAATTCAAGCTATTTTGAGTGGGTTCTGGGCTTTATTCTTCACTCCTGTAGAAATTTTTGTAGAGCTTCAACTGAGCCTTGTTTATTCCACCAGTAAGAGAAAAATATTTGATTCAGAAGCTTTTAAAATCCATGAAGCCAAAGAGGCTCAATGCTTCACCAATTTCACACCACCTTTTATTCTTTCTACCTTCATATATTTTTGTCTCATTTATGGTGAGGTTTTCTCACAGGAAGGAAGGAAACAAACAATTAAGTGTCTAGTATGTTCCAGGCATTATGCTACGTGCTTTGCAAATATTTTATTTGACCTTCACAATAGCTCTGGTGCTTATTAGTCCCATTTTACTGTTGAGGAAACTGAGGCAGACAAGAGTTTAGCAACTTGCCTAGGATCATATAGCTAGTAAATGTCTGAGACCAGATTTGACCTCATGTCTTCCTGACTCCAGGCCCAGCTTACTATCCACTGCACTGCTCTTAGGTATGATAATCTTTCATAGTTTATATTAATAAGGTAAAACTCTAGTGGAAAGAATGTGAAATTTGGAATTAGAGTTCCAGGACTCCAGTCACTAGCTCTATGACCTTGGGCAAGTGACATAACTTCTCTGGTCTTACTTTCCTCCTCTATATAAGGAACAGGGTGTCCTGCATGACCTCCACAGTCCCTTCTATCTCTAAATCTGTAATCTGATGATGACTCTATGAAGTACCAAATCTCTGTAATCATGTACTGTGAAATCTCATCAGCAGGGATTGGGGGAGGAAGGGGAGACAGAGAGGGTTTGCCAATGAGATACGCAAGATAAAATTGGAAGTTTTGACATGATTGGAAAAAGCCATTTGAGTTGATGGTGGGAGGTGGTGTGTGGGTTGGTGGACAGGAACACTGACTTTCCGGGGGCAGAGAGGATTCAAACCCAGCTATTCTCCAAAAGAGTGGTGTTGTGGGGCAAGCCACTTCCCTTTTTAGGTCCTCAGTCTCTTTATCTGGCAAAAAGGCGATTGGAGTATTTGGCCCCCTGAGGGCCCTTCTAGGCCCAAATCTTTTACTGCTTCTCTTTTAAGAGCAAGAATTGAATCCAAGGAGAATGACTTTCAAAATGAGTTGATTTGTTTTTAAGTGTGCACAAAGGAATGAGTCATGAAGAGAGGGTTAATCAGCTTTTCATGACTCATTACTTGAATCCCTTAATACCTGTTAATAACATATATTTGATATCATATTTACACAGAGGGCTGCTGAGACACATAAAGGCACGACAGGCTACATTAAAGGATCTTTTCATTGAATCTGACATTAGTGCTTTGTTTAAGCTTTTACAGCAGAGATCAGAGTCAAAAGTGCCTTCAAACAAGAAAGTGGCATAGATGCCATTGGCTCAATGCACCTGTCAGCATCCACAAGGGAAACATTGCCCCACAGAACGGGCACCCTGTGCAGACCTAAAGTAGTCTGTTTGGTTCTTTGGGAAACACACTAGTCTCAGAATTGATGTAGGAAAAGTGTTTGGAACTCTATTCATTTGTGGGTGTTTAGCAGTTTGGTTGGTAGCCAGTACAAGTCTATTTGGAGATGCCCATAATTCCATGGATTCCCTTCATTTCAATTCCATAAACAGCCTGCTATGTGCTAAGCATTCTGCTGGATGCCATGGCTACAGACAAAAATGAAATTCCCTTGTGCCATTAAGGAGTTAATATTCTCTTGGGATGATATAGCATATATTCAAGTAAGTAAATACATATTTAAGTCAGTAAGTATACAAAGAGTATACCAAGTAATTTCAGGAGGAATAATGGGAGAGGAAGACTACATATAGGAAATGGCATCACAAAGTGCTTTGAAGGAAGCTAGGGCTTCTATACACTGCAGAGAAGGGGCAACTGTTGTGCAAAGGCTTGGGACATGGCATGTCCTGAACAGGGAATAGCTGGCAGTCTGGTCTAACTAGAATCAGGTGTGTGTGCGTGTGTGAGTGCTTGTGCGTGTGTGTATATGCTTGTGTGTATGTGTAATACAGAATAAAACTGGAAAGATGGATAGGAGCCAGATTGCAGAGGAGTCTAGGATTATGTCTCTGCCTCTTAAAATACTATCCATCCTTAAGAACTAATTGAGCACTAATGCTTTCTCTTCCATGAGGCATTTCCTCATTTCTTGGAGTTACAAGTATCCTTTTCTCGACAGAGATGCCACAGTACTTATCATCGACTTAGAGGGGGTGGCGAACCTGCAGCTTTCAGGCCACATGTGGCCCTCTAGGCCCTTGGGTGTGGCCTTTTGACTGAGTCCAAGTTTTACAGAACAAATCCTTTAATTAAGGGGATTTGTTCTGTGAAGTTTGGATTCAGTCAAAGGGCTGCATTTGAGGGCCTAGAGGGCCACATGTGACCTCAAGGCCACAGGTTTCCCACCTCTGGACTTAGAAAGTCTATACCCTGTCCCTTTCTGGATGAAACTGAGACTCCAGAAGCTTCATTGATTTGCCTAAGGTTGTATACTAAATGATAGAGCCAGAAATTTGAACTCAGGTCCTTTAGGCTAAATTCAACCTTCTGCTGACTCTGTTATGATGCATTAATCATTTTCTATTATTCTGTCCTATTAACCATATCATGTTATAGAATTTGTGTGCATGCCTCATTCCTCTAAGGCAGTGGTTCTCAACCTTCCTAATGCTGTGACCCTTTAATACAGTTCCTCATGTTGTGGTGACCCCCCCAACCATAAAATGATTTTCATTGCTACTTCATAACTGTAATTTTGCTACTGTTATGAATTGTAATGTAAATATCTGATATGCAGAATGTATTTTAGTTGTTACAAATTGAACATAACCCACAGGTTGAGAACCACTGCTCTAAGGGACTATTAGCTCTTTGAGAGCAAGATTGTGCCTAAGTCACCTCTAAATCCCTGAGAGACTTTTCCATGAGTGGAGAGGTAGAGAGAGTGCTAGGCCTGGAGTTAGGAAGACTGAAGTTCAAAGCCAGCCTCAGACACTTAGTAGTTGCAGTTTGTCTTAGTTGCTTCATCTGTAAAATGGGGATAATAAGGGTTACCGTGAGGACTCAATGAATGTGGTAACTGTAAAGAGATTAACATAGTGCCTGGCACATGGTAGGTGTTATAGAAATGTTACTTCTTCTTATTATTATTTATTATTATTATTATTATTATTATTATTGTAATCAGATTTATCAGGGACTGTCTGGATCAACTAGGGCAGTGATAGCATATTGAAGTAGAAATGGGGGCCACCAAAACGTAAATTAAGATTTCTGCTGGTTGTCTGTTGACTTAGAAAAACACATATTATCTAGATATACTTGTATTTTTCTTTATGTTATTAAATATGTCCTAATTACATTTTAATTTGCTTTGGGCTATTCTTAGGAGTGTTGTAGACTATAATGCTGCCATACTTATCTCCTCTAACCTTGGCTGGCCTACTATAATTTTACAACTGGGACCCAGAGAGGGGGAATGACTTTTTTCCTCCCTCCCTCCATCAGATATTTAAAAGCAAGAAATAACAGTAATGTTAATCTTCTCTGAAAAAGGGCAAACCACTTAGACGAATGAGTGCCATGTGTTTATCCATTGGTTCAGCTGTGTGCTCTGTAAAATGACATTTTAGAGTATTTCACTTTCTAATGCCCTTTACAAATGTTACTAGAGTGTTTTAAAATCACAAGTTCTTAAAAGCTTGGCAGAGACTTCTGAGGGCATCTAGTTCAACCCTTTCCTTCTACAATTCCCAGAAATGAGGCCCAGAGAACTCAAGAAACCGGGTCACTCAACAAGTCAGTGGCAAAGCTGGGAGTAGAATCCAGTTGTAACCCACTGTCCTCATTGTTCATTACAGCCAAAAGCTATTAGTAAAAAGTTAGTAAGAGGCAAGTTTGTGTAATGTCAAGAGTACTGGGTTTGTTGGCAGGGATAGCTGGGATGTCTTACCCAATGGCACTTACTCTGTGACCCTGGACAATTCACCCAACTTCTCAGTGCTAAGTCCCAGTTGAGTTATGCCATGCCTTGCCTGAATGAAGGTGCTCCCACCCTAGGGGTTCCCCTGTAAGGGGAAAATCACAGGTGCTTTAGCTGTTCTTATAAGATATGGGTCTGGAACAGTTATATGCTCGAATATTTCAAGGATCTTAGAGTTCCACGGAATTGGTGCCACCTCCATTGGTCTTTATCCCAGTCCCTGAACATCTTACATCTCAAGACAACTTTGGGAGCTCTTCTGGCCAGAAAATACTCCTCACCCAACAGCTAAACTCTTTTCCCATTCTTGGTTTCCCATGGCAAGAGACAGGGAGGCATCCTTTCATTCCATTCTGACACTGAGATCTTAGGGACAGAGATTCAAAGCTAGAAGGGACCTCAATTTCTTTTGTCTTGTCCACCAATGATGAAACTGAGACTCAGTGACTTGCCCAAGGTCTCAACATAAATGTGTGTGTGTGTGTGTGTGTGTGTGTGACATAAGGGCTCATATAGCTAGCTGCCATAGTGCATCAAGTGCTAGACTTGAAGTCAAGAAGAACTGAATTCTAATCCTGCTCAATTGCACTTATTGGCTAAGTTACTCAGTCTCTCTCTGTGCCTCAGTTTCCTCATCTGCAAAGTGAAGAGGTCATATTTGATGGCCCCTGATCCCCTTTTCTAGCCCTAAATCTATAATCCTATGGCTCTAAAGGCTAGGATATATGGATATGTTCAGCTAATTAACATTTCAAGTTGATGGAGGAGACCCAACAGACTGACATGAGTAAATGATACCTCCATTTCTGCCCAAGAGGCCAAATTAATAGTCAAAGGGAATGGGACTTTTCAGAAGCAATTACCATTTTCAGGCTAGTTTGACAGTCTCAGGCTAAAAGGACTAGGAGAGCTGATGGGCATGACTCCCACTGGACTTCATGGAAATTAGGGGGAAGGAGGAATAGAACCTTAAAGGACAATGCCTGCAAATGGCCATATGATTTCTGCATGATATTGCAGGCTTCTTAATCATGCCTTTCTCTTCTTCATGTATTTTTTAAACAGGTAGGCCCAATATATCCTTGTTCAAACTCTGTAGGAAAGTGGTATTTTCACCCACAACTATACTGGGAAAATCAATGTATTAGCACAACCTGCTACTGACTCACCTCCCCCATGCCAGAAGGTTCAACATCAGTAAACCAAGAGAACCCTGGGTCAGGTCATTTCAGGAAGTGGATGCTGAGTTCTGAACTTGTTCATAACAATATGTCTTTACCTCTTGTTTATAGATTGTGCAGTAGCTTGTGAATGTTAATTGCCTCGTGTTCTAATTCAGAGGTGGACAAATAATCTCCTGCCTCTTGACAGGTGAGCACATATGAGGAAATGGAGAAGAAGGAAAGGTCAGCAAGAGAATGAATTTAAAAGCCAATAGAATTCAGCTGTCCTGGAATGAAACTCACACAGTAATACCCAGGGTGAACTTCTCCCTCTCATTCTCATGTTTCTGTCTGTCTTATCTCCACCCTGGCCCCCCTGACCCCATCTCTGGTAGCATGGGCAGAGAGTTTGAAAACTTGGGTTCCAATCCTAGACTTCCACTTCTTAGGTGTACAGCCTTAATAAGTATGTCACTTAATGTATCTGGGCCTCATTTAAAGAATGAGGAGCTTGTGCTAGATCAAGACTTCTTAAATTGGCATTCACAGACCATGGATGGATTTCTAGGGCAGGAACCCCCATCAGAGAAATTATATCTTTATTTTCATTACCCTCTAATTGAAATTTAAGATTTCCTTCCATTGTAAATTAAAAAAAATATTCTCAGAAGATATATCAGCTTCACCAGACTACCAGAGTGATTCAAGTAAAGGTTAAGAACTCCTGTGGTCTTACTCCACCATCTTGGCTCTGCCAATGCTGTGGGCTTAGAAGGATAGATAAGGGAGATTTCCCTCAGCTGATTGTCTTAGAAGGGGAAAAAATGGAAGGTTCATGTGTATGGGGGGAGGAGTGGTTAGTGGTACTTGAAACGAAGCTTTTTAATATTGGAACTCTCATGGCTTATAAGACTGGTTGTCAAGGAAGCTTTAGGGGGGGTTGACAAAATTCAAATATACAGCCATTACAGATACAGTGAAGACTTAATATTTCTCAAAAGAACTAAACATAGGGAAATCAAATTATTCTAAATGTCAGCGCCCCCACTTTACCACCAGGAGAGATTTAGTCAAGTTTTCCTGACTAAGTCTTTCAGTCTTATGGTACCTACTAAGAAAACAGATGAGCCACCTAAAGTTTGGAGACGTTGGTGCCCAAGGTCATATAGGTAGCTAGAAGGGCCCTTTCCACTCCTTCATACCAGAGTGAGTTCCATTGAACTTTGAACTGTTTACTTTAAAGTACAAGGTCTAATCTAAAGGTGGGGAACCTGCAACCTCGAGGCCACATGTGGCCCTCTAGGTTCTCAAGTGTGGCCCTTTGAATAAATATGGTAAAAAGGGAAGTTGGTATTGACTTCTACATAGACTGGATCATAGAGCTTGGATTTGGTCTGGTTGGATAACCAAAAAGTATATCCAAGGCCATTCTCCTCATAGGCTTTGTTATCAGGAATTCACATGTGGCGCCCATCACAACTTTTGACAGAATTGTACCTTTATTTTTCTGGTTTCTGATGTCTACCCCAGTGCTGCCTATTGAAGAAGGTGGTTTTCTATTCCATCAGTTTTTTCCCCAAAGCTTTCCCTCCTACTTAAGATTTGCTCAGTGTGGGCCTTAAGAAGAGAATAAAGTAGGGGCAGCTAGGGGGTGCAGTGAATAGAGCACCGGCCCTGAAGTTGGGAGGACCCAAGTTCAAGTCTGGCCTCAGACGCTTAACACTTACTAGCCATGTGACCTTGGGCAAGTCACTTAACCCCAATTATCTTGCCTCCCCCCCCCAAAAAAAAGACAAGAGAATAAAGTAGAACGAAGATATGTTATGAGGACATGATGAAAGACAAGCAAATTATGTGCACACAGCAGAGGAAGAAGAAAGTTCCCTAAGACAGTCACCAGGAATACCATGAGATGTTGGATGGCTGCTTACAGGGCCAATGTCGACACCCTTGCTAATTTCATTTTATGCGTTTCTGGTATTCTCCCATATTGATTGTTCTAATACTTTAATAACTAAAGTATCTGTGATTTCATTGATATGAATGTCCCCTCACTAAGATAGATCACAGCCCCTTTGTGAGTTTCATGAATTGCTGTGACCAGTATTATAGGATTGTTGGGGTGTTATATTGGGGCATGATTAAAGGTCATTATAGGGTCATAGATCTAAAGCTGGAAAAGACTCTAAAGGCCATCTATTTCACCTCCTCCATTCCCTTGCCCATTTTATAGATCAGGAGACTAAGGCTCAGAGGAGGAATATGACTTGCTTGGGTACTCTGACCTTAATTCTAGTGTTCTTTTCACTGGATGCTTCAATCTTCCTCTCTCTGGGGCCTTGGCTATAGCCAAAGTTGTCCACAATGACCCATCACCAGGTTAATATTAAAATCCTTTGTAGCTTAAAAGGACTTGCTGGAGCTAGGCCTCTTTTGACAGAACCTTCAAGAACCCAAGCTCACCTCCCCACAACAACGAGATATTGAGATATGGGAATAGAACAATAGAAGTTTCATAGCCATTGCCATGGAATTTGAGAATTGTAGGAAGGGAGAGGCCTCAGAAATCATCTGGTCCAACTTTTTCTCTCTGTCTATCCCTCTCTCTCTCTCCCTCTCTCTTTGTCTCTCTCTCTCTGTCTGTCTCTATCTCTCTGTCTGTCTCTGTCTCTATCTCTCTGTCTCTCTCTGTCTCTCTCTCTCTCACTTCTTCCTTTCCTTGTTTCTTTCCATTAAGGTTTTATTGGTGCCTTTTTGGTTTTGCTTCACAACCCTTTCCAGATATATCACCCTACCCACTCATGTCCTCTTTTAGTGTCCTTTTCTCTTTTCAGTGTTACCCATAGTCTCTTCCCTGAGGCCTCCAAGAGTCTTCTGGGAAAGGAGAGGTGACATCTGAAATCAAAGAGAAATTAAGGCTTCACCCTAATCCCCAGTGGAAAAATGGCATTCACCATGATTGGGGGTCTGGTCAGCTATATGTGGTGAAGCAGGTCTTCCACAGCCACTCATGTCTTTCCCCACTGGTGGCCACCTACCCTGATTGTACATAGACATAGTCTTGTGATACCCTGTGTTTCCTAAGGGAAAATGTATCATTGTAGCCTAACCAAGAGGCCTTCCCTCCCATCTGCCCTCCAACCTCAAGGTCTACCTCAGCCCACTTTTCACTTATTCTTTATGTACATATGTACTCTCATATGTACACCATTGTTTGCAACTGGTCTACCTCATTAGAATGGGAGCTCTTTGAGTGGGGACATGCATTTGTAATTCTTTGTATCCTCAACACTGCCTGGGCTAGAATAGCCAATTGAGTACTGCTTGTTGAGTGACTACCAGTGGTAGTGCCTAGCCAGGAAATGCTCTAAAATGTTTCCTGGTATTTGAGAGCAGGAGAGTCCTTCCATATCCCATCACATAAGTGATTGCCTACTCTAAGTAGGCAGAAGGTTGATTTGGGGGAAGCCAGATGATCATCAGCACAAGAGACGATTTCTTTTCAGAAGGATGGAGCAGAAGGAAGTTATATGGTGCCTACAATTTTGCTTGAACAGAGGCCTTGTTTCAAGGATATCCTCCATTTCTAAGGAATGGGCCTGGGTACTGGGAACTAGGTCGTGGAATAAAAATATCTTTTTTTGAAGGAATAAAGAAAATCAGAGGAAAGAGGAGAGAGAGAGAAGTATCTTCCACTGGGCTCTTGTTGTGAAACCAAGGTCAGCTTGGGAATAGACATGGTTTTCCCACAGCACAGACTCATGTCAAGGGAGCTCTAATCCTGTACAGCTCTTAAGGGGAGCTCAAGGTAAGGCTTCCTGTCTTTTTTAAGTCCATACTTTTCCAACTGCCTTAAGTAGTTTTATTTTCCAAAAAAGCTGATATGCTTTGCTGGGAGATTTGTGTATAAATAGACAAAGAGCTGTTTGCCTTTGGGATTGTTTTGGTAACTTATGGCTTGCACACAGAGCCATAGAAATCAGGCCTCTGCTGGGGCCAGACAAGCCCCCTACCTCTGCTGGAAAAGCTGCTTGGGGGCACAGAAAAACCCAGCTTTGGTTTATACTTGATTCCTCAGCAATATGAAAGTGTTTTTACAGTTTCAGCCCATTCAACCCAGGTGCCTAGGGGATGGCTACCAACTAGTCAATTTGTTTTGGGGCAGTCTCAGACTCTCTGAAACTTAATCAGGAATTATATCTGTCCCCTTACCATGACTGGGGGTAGAGTCAGTTATGTGTGGCCAAGCAGGTCACAAGGGGGATTCTAGAGAAAAAGTATTTGCAGAGGTCCCAGCCTAAGGAGCATCTCCTTGTGTGCTCAGTGAATCCAAAGAGAACCTTACAGCCTGGCTTTAGTCTCTACCTTATAGGTTTAAAACACATTATTTTTTTTTTACTCAGTCTTGAGTATACCCAGTATGTCCTGCTTCCTGTTCCTCAGGTACATCTCCATTCTTTTGAGCAGGCAGTTCTCCACACCTAGAGAGCACTTTCTCCTCAGCTCCATGTCTTAGAATCCAGAGCTTAAATGCTGCCTCCTTGTAGCGGTAACCACACTGGCATACTCAGGATGGCTGTTAGCACAGGATCTTAGATCTGCTTCACTAGGAAAGATAGCTGTTTAAGGGGTCAACAATCTTTTTTTTTAATTACATTAACTAGTTCAGGGGAAAAGTCAGCACCCTGAACTTAAGAGAAAATATAGAGAAAATACAAGCAGGGTAATAAAAATCAACAGGCAGGGCTGCTAACTGTCTGAAAATTAGCACAGATCAACAGACGTGTCTAATTGTTTGATCAAGGCAGTACATACGTAGTTACCAGAGAAAGAAGCACCAGCATCTGGATTTTTCAAAGGGGAGAGGGGGCTTCTTAACAACTACCCACAGTCTCATCTGGTCAAATCATAAGAACACTCTCCAATGCTCCAAAGCAAAATGCTAACCTCAGAGTATAGATACTCTTTGGGGAGTCAGAGGGCATCACGGCCCTCCTGACCCAGTGACTAATTAGAAATTAACAAAAGGTGTGAAAGCCTTCTGACAAGCAAGCTTCCCTTAAGTAAGTTTCTCTTAATTGGCTCCAAGTGAAGCCTAATAATGGGTGGGGAAGATCTTAAATCCCATTAACATTACACTCCTTTGTGAAGCCTTCCCAAGTTTCTACCCCCTCAAGTGGGTGCTACCCCTCAAATTCCCTTATATTCATTTTTTATATATTTTATATGTCTTGTACATGATGTTCCCCCCATAGAACATGGGCTTCTTAAGAGCACAGAATGATTAAGGCAGCTAGATTGTAGAGAGGTCGGAGTACTGAATGTAGAGTTAAGAAGCCTCACATCTGGGGAGTCAGAGACAGGAAGTTCAGATCTTGGCTTAGGCAGTTATTTTGGAGTAAAGCCTTAGTTTTCCCATTTGTAAAATGCTGATAATATTAGTACCTTCTTCACCCAGTGTTTGTGAACATGAGAGATTATATGTTACATTTTATATACACACACACACATACACACACACACACACATACACACATACACACATACATAAGGGCCAGCTAGGTGATGTAGAGAATACTGAGTCAGAATTACATCAGTTCAAATTTGACGTCAGACACTTCCTAGCTGTGTGACCCTGGGCAAATCACTTTACCCTGTTTGCCTCAGTTTCTCATCTGTAAAATGAATTAAAGAAGGAAATTATGAACCACTTCATAGTATCTTTGCCAAGAAAACCCCAAATGGGGTCACAGAGAGTCAAACAGGAATGAAAAGACACAACAAAATACATGCATATGTATATATACACATACACACACATATACCCACACATACTTGTATATATGTGTATATATGTATATGTATATATGCACATATATACACACATATATTAGCTAAATTTTGCTTTTTATTCCCCATACCTTCCACAGTGCTTGGAACAGTAGACAATGAATAAATGCTTTTCATTAGTTTTTCCTCGATATTAAAAGCCTGCTAGTATTCTGATACAGAATACCTGCATCGGAAAAGACGTTGGAGGCCCTCTATAGTTCAAGCCATGCCTGTGTTTTCCATAGCTGGGTAAGATGATACATGCATCCCCCCATGTCAGCCAGCAGAGTATAACCTGAGTTGTAGCTGCACACTTTGTACTAACAGCGGTTCTCAACCTTCCTAATGCTGCAACCCTTTAATGCAGTTCCTCATGTTGTGGTGACCCCCAACTATAAAATTATTTTCGTTGCTACTTCGTAACTGTAATTTTGCTACTGATATGCAGGATGTATTTTCATTGGTACAAATTGAACATAACCCACAGGTTGAGAACTGCTCAAGCAAGCAGATGAAATCTGTGTCCAGTAGCCAAGGAATATCTGAAAAGCCAAACTACTTGATTTAGGGTAAAGTCACTGGTGTGTTGTGATCATAAGTAGAACTACAAGAAAGGGATAGTAAAGGGGAAGAATCCAAGGGATCCCATCATCCTCTGGTGTGAAACCAAATGGGCCCTGGCTCAGGTACCATTCTCTGGGCCTAGGGTCTATGGAATTGGGAGGGCAGCTCTGGAGGTTGTCTCTGCGAAACCTTGGACACAATCTCTCCCTTCTCTGGGACTCCATTGTTCTGTGAAATCTTCTCCTCCTTTGCCGAAGGTCCCCTCCAACTTTAAGTCTAGTTTAGGATCTGTGGTTTAAGCTTACTAACAGAGAAGCTGGACAGAAAGGAGAAAGGTAACTTAAACCTTCAGTAAGCTGAAGTGGAAAAAACAAGGGCCATTTCCCCTCTTCTCTCAGCTTCTTTCTAGAAGGCAGAGTATCCTCCCCCTTCCCACCCTTGACTCCCCCAGCTCTCATAGCCTCATGCCAAGGTGGCCAAGTAGGGAGGGATCACAATTTGTCAGAGCCAGAATTTCCTTAGGAGTCACTGAGTTCAGCAATTTTCTAAGGAGGGAAACAGTCCTAGAAGAGAAATAGACTTGGGATCACAGAAAACTCATGCTAGATATGCCTTAAAGACCATCTCATTCAGTCTCCTTACTTTACTGTGGAGAAAACTGTGGTCAAGAGAAGGGATTTAAAATGGCAGTGTTGGGTGGAACCTAGAAAGTTCCCTAGACTGATCTTCCTGCTTTACAAGGACTCTTGGCTTTGTTCCAGGGTCTCAGTTTCCCTTTCTGTAAAAGAATGGATAGATTAGATTTGAGATCTGCTGCGTGCCAGCCATATGCAACTTTCAGCATTCCCAAGTGTTGTCTGAATCAGAATAGAATATAATTGGAAAATATTTAATGAAATAAATAAAAATACAATAAAACAATTTAAAACCAAGTCAATATGTGGCCTGCTGTACAGGCAGGGTAGGGCCAGGTTGTGAAGGGCCTTAAATGCCAAACTGAAGAAGTAATAGGGAGTCAATGGAGTTTATTGCCTAGGAGAGTAAGATGGTCAAAGCTGATTGTGCTTGAGACAGCTGCTATTGGGTGACTGTATGGAAGATAGATTGAGATGGGGGGGGGGATGAAGCTTGAGACCAGGAGAACATTTAGGTGGCTTTTGCAGCAGGTAAGGAGAGAGGTGATGAAGGCCAGAACTAGGATGTTGACTGTGTGAATAGAGAGTGAGGTAGTGCATGTAGAAAGATGATTTGGTAACTTATTAGGAAGGGGGAAGAAGTGGAACGTGAAGAGCGAAGGATGATGCCAAGGTTTCAAAATGACTAGAAAGATGGTTGCCCTTGCTAGGATTAGGGCAGATGGGAAGAAAGATGGGTTTGGGTGGGAAATCCAAGTTCTATTTGGGAAGATGTTGGCTTAGGAAGCTTAGGAAGCTGGGTGGCTCAGTGAATGGAGTAGTGGGCCTGACTACAGCTACCTGATTAATACCCCATCTCAGATATCTTGAACTGTTTGAACCCAGGCAACTCTCTTAACCTCTCTCAGAGGTTTGTTTATCTGTAAAGTAAGGATAGGATAATACAAATAATTATGTCATAAGGTTGTTGTGAGAATCAAATGAGATTTTGTGTATGTGTGTGCATGTATGTATGCATTCATATCAATCTGTCTGTATATCACTCTGTAAACCTTAAAGTGCTGTATACATTTAGTGACTGGTGATGGTGATGATGATGATATTAAAAATGATGATGCTGCCCACTGCCATCGCCTAGTGAATGCCCAGTTTGAAAAGTCCAATCGATGTTTTTTTTTTTGCTTTTTGGAGGGCAGTTGGGGTTAAGTGACTTGCCCAAGGTCACACGGCTAGCTTTTTGTGTTAAGTGTCTGAGGCCGGATTTGAACTCAGGTACTCCTGACTCCAGGGCCGGTGCTCTATTCACTGCGCCACCTAGCCGCCCCAGTCCAATCGACTTTTGCAGCACTAGAGATCAGGAGAGAGACTAGAAACAGGGAGTCATCTGCACAGAGGTAATTCAACCCATTGGAGTTGATGAGGTTACAAAAAAAGAATGTGGAGAGAGAAGCCAGTACAGAGCTTTGAGAGCCTCTCTCAGTTAGGCCCATCATATATAATTGATGATCCAGCAAAGTGACCCAAGAAAAAGTAGCCAGCCTGGTAGAAGAATAACCAAGAGAGAAGGGTGTTTATACCAGGGTGGGGATCCTGCAGCCTTGAGGCTATGTGTGGCCTTCTAGGTCCTTGGATATGACCTTTTCACTGAGTCCAAGTTTTACAGAACAAATCCTTTTACTAAAGGGATTTGTTCTGTGAAGTTTCCATTCAGTCAAAGGGCCTCCCTTGAGGACCAAGAGGGCCACATGTGGCCTCTAGACCTAAAGTTCCCCACCCTTGGTGTAATGGATCTGTCAGTTTACCCAGGTGTTGGTGTGTTGGGCTTAGTTCAGAAGGGGAACCTGTTTCCTTTTGTTGTCTCTGCTTGTTCATTTGAAGGGTAGTTCATAGTGACTGGATTTTCCAGGCATTTGGGGTGATAATGAGGGTGAAGCTGATCATTTCTCTGAAAATTGTACTTAGACTTAGCTCTAGAAACTGTCATTAATCAGTATTCCCTGAGTAAGTCCTAAAGACCTCACTGGTAACCTAGTCCAAATCCCTCATCGGGCAGAAGAAAGGAAGGAGTTGGTCCCCAATCATCCAGGCTGCACAGTACTGTATAGTGCAGACTTTGAATCCAAGTGGAGTCAGTGGGGCCTCAGCACCAAGATCCTGCTCTGAATCTCACTTCTGATACATATTTGCTCTCTGAACTTGAGCCAGTCACTTTAACCCCTCAGTGCTCTAGGCAGCTCTCTAAGACTAAAAATTGTTGCGAGCAGCTGCCTGTGTGGGTGTAGGGAGTTTATTCATCCATGAGTTCTTTGTACTAATGATATCACAGGTCTGGTCACCAGCCTTTCCATTAGACAATCTTGTCTACCTGCCCTCCTCCCCATTTTATAGCTAGTGAAACTGAGGCAACTGTCCTAGAAGTGACTTGTCTGGGTTCTTTTTGCCCTTACTAGTTGTATGACACTGTACTAACATTAACTCATGTCTCCTGACTCCCAGCTCAATGTTCTCACCACTCCACCGCATTCATTTCTTCAGTGGGTCCAAAGGAATGCTTGCTTCCCCCAGTCTGGGATTAATTGAGGAGAATGAAGTTATTATCTACTTCAGGGGTATTTGCACCTTCAGAATTTGCTCAGATTCTTGTGTTTTTGGTCGTGGATTGGATCTTTCAAACTCTAGTACTTTCATGGTCTGCATCTGTCTGAGGAAAATGTCTGCCTTCTAGCCTAAGTCCCTCATTTTTCAGATTGGGAAACTGAGGCCCAGGGAGGTGACGTTCCTTTATCTGAGCCTTTAAGGAATTTAATGTCTGCTGCTTATTTGATAAATCTCTGGGGTTAATTCATAGTTTCAGTGTGAGTATTACGCAAACTTGATCAGGATCTCTCTCGGTAAATGGAACTGATGAATGTGCAGATACTGTAATGGTATACTTAATACCTGACTCTCAAAAGTGAAGAAACATGGGATTATTGAATCAATCCATTTCAAAGGCTAAGGTTATACCACCAAAAAGTTTTTGTTCTCAGATATGGTTTTTTGTTTTAACGTCCAAGTGCCTTGAAAGCTGCTGACCAAAATAACCCCTCCTGTGGCTCCCCCATCTAGGTGTGCCTGCTCAGGCAAATCAACGTGTATTTTCATTGCATTGGATTTTTTCACAGGGTTTATTGGTGTTCCCCACTTCTTAGCCAAAAGTTTCCCATGCAGAGAGCATTTACTGTAACTGCTTGAACAGGGCTGGTTCTTTGAGTTATTTTTGTTTTTGTTTTGGCTTTTCACTATACCTTCAGCCCTTAGTGCTGGCACACAGTAGGTGCTTAATAAATACTTGTTGACTGCCACAACAGAAAAGTCAAAGAGAGTTTCTCTATAAAACTCATATAATATGAAGCCACATGAATTTGAGATAAAATGTTGAAGTACAACTGACTGGCCCTTGACTCATATGAGTGGGAGAATGGGTATTGGAACATGGGTTCCTTTGAAAGAACTCATGGAGGCTGAATACATATTATTTTTCATTTCCTTTATTTTTTTCATGATTTTTTTCTTTTTGATTTGTTCTTTCTTTTACAACAAGAGTAGTATGGAAATAAGTTTTACGTGATTGCACCTGTAAAACCTATATCAAATTACTTACTATCTTAGGGAAGAGGGAGGTAAGAGAGGACAGGAGAAAATTTGGAATTTAAATTTATTAAAAAGAGTATTTACATGTAATTGGGGAAAATAAAATACTGTATGTGTGCATATGTGTATATGTATGTGTATATTGGTCAATCTGTTGATCTATCTTTATGAAAATGGGTGCCATTGAGTGCTTCTATTAGGAAATGTGTTCCTGCAAGAGTCTCATCAGACTTGGCTTTGGGCTTAGTGCTTATTCTAGTTAAGTGACAATAGCTGGAAAGCTGGTCCATGTGTACAGTGACTTAAAAGAATAGC
This sequence comes from Pseudocheirus occidentalis, assembly GCA_028646575.1. NCBI lineage: Eukaryota > Metazoa > Chordata > Mammalia > Diprotodontia > Pseudocheiridae > Pseudocheirus > Pseudocheirus occidentalis. The sequence goes on along the minus strand of CM053602.1, from coordinate 28,883,772 downwards.
ATTTGGTCCTACCAAAGACCACCTTCTTGCTCTGTTCTGTGGGCTGTGATCTTAGTGATTTGGACTGCTTCCAGGATCTCTATATACCACTTAGGACTGAGGATCAGAACCCAAATTTAAACTATAGCTCAGGTGTTATTTTTATAGCCCTTGGGTAAGAGATTTTTTTGACAGAAATTAATAAAAGTAGATACATTGATTCTCTAAGCAATTCTTGAACACAGCCTCCGGGAAGAGACATTTGTACCAACCCACAGTCCCTAGATGGAGGTGGGGCAAGGTTTTAGATGGAAACCTTCTTTAGGGACTCAACAATGAAGGTGAGCAGAGATTGATCAGTCTTGAGCATTCAAGTTGTGAATAAGAGAATAGTAAGGCATTTTAATAAAGCTAAAGTATGAAAATACATAGTTATCTATATGTGTTTCCTGATTCTAACAAAAGAGCTCTCAGACTAAAATGAGAGAAATAATAGAGTATCTGTGTATAAGGGATGTACAAGAATTGGTGCAATATATAGGGCACCAATTTATCTCCTTTTAGTTTTTACTCCCATAAATTTGTCTCTAAACAAAGGAGTTTACTGACTTGCTTGTTTTGGGATTTGGATTAGGCTATTTATTTATTTTAATTTAATTTATTTTTAGTTTTCAACACTCACTTCCATAAGATTTTGAGTTTCAAATTTTCTGCCTTCCCTTCTCCCCAAGATAGTGTGCACTCTGAAATAGGCTCAACTTACGCATTCAAATTAAACATATTTTCATGTTAGTCATTATGAAAAGAAGAATTATAACTAATGGGAGGAACCAAGAGAAATAAGAAAGCAAACCAAAAAAGAAAAGAAAAGGAGAGTCAATGGTATACTTCCATCCACATTCAGACCCTAAATTTCTTTCTCTGAATGTGGATAGCATTTTTCATCGTAAGTCTTTTGGAGTTGTCTTAGAGCCTTGCATTGCTGAGAAGAGTTAATTCTACCAAAGTCATTGCACGTTGTGGTTGTTACTGTGTAAATTGTTCTTCTTTTGCTCATTTCATTCAGTACCAGTTCATATAAGTCTTTCTAGGTTTTTTCTTAAGATTGCCTGCTCACTATTTCTTTTTTTAAATTAATTAATTAATTTTCTTGTTCGCATCACTCATTTCCACGAGATTTTGAGTTACAAATTTTCTCCCCATCTTTCCCCTACCCACCACCCCAAAACACTGTATAGCCCCTCCCCCAATCTGCTCTCTCCTATTGTAATGTTAATGAAATCAGAAGATCTTCCATGCCCCTTTCTATTGGCAGCTACTAAA
>CM053602.1:28865060-28881970 GCA_028646575.1 Pseudocheirus occidentalis | reverse complement strand
TGTTATGGTTTCTGAATAAAGACCTTAGTTCTGCCTTCCATGTGGAGAGTTTGCTATATTTTGTGATCCAAAACTACACCAACATATTCATAACCATCATGGGTGTTGTGAATATCTCATTATTGATACACCTATGTCCTCCCACATTGCCCCTCTGACTTTCCAGTACAGCAGGATGGGTCTCCCTACCCCAGTGCCTGTATATCTTAATTCCCAGTTGCATGTAGTTAATAATAATAATTATATATGTATACATATATATGTATTTAACATTTGATTATAGAACTTTAAATTCTAGATTCTTTCCCTTCCTCCCTCATCACCCATCCACACTGGAAGGACAAGCAACTCAATAAAGGCTGTACACGTGTAATTACGCAGAACATCTCCACAGTGAACATATTGTAAGAGACTGATTATATGTCCCTCCTTCCTATTCTGCCCCTTGTTCTATTCTCTACTCCTGTCCCTGTCCCTTTACAGAAGTGTGTACATCCAGCAACCCTCCCCCCCAACACTGCCCTCCCCTCCTTCACCCCACCTCTCATCCTCATCCCCCCTACTCTCCTGTGTGGCAAGGTACCCAGTTTAGAGTTTATGTCGTTCCTTCCCTAAGACAAATCCAAGAAGAGTAAGGTTGACCCTTTCCCTTTTGCCTTCCTGTTCTTCCCCTTCCTTGTAACAATTATCCCTAGCCTCTTCTTTATGAGATGATTAACCCCATTCTGTCTCTCCCTGTCTCCTCTCATTCTAATCCTCTCCCACCTCAGAATTTTACCTTTTAAAGTATAATCCCTTCCTATTCAATTGTTCCTGTGTCCTCTATGTACATACATATACACATACTCAGATGTGTTCATATGCATATATACATCCTCCTACATAGACATATGTGTATATATATATATGTATATATACTTTTGTATTTCCTTCACTTATCCTCATACTGAGAAAAGTTTTGTAAGTTACAATTATTGTTTTTCCATGTTGGCATTTAAATAGTTCAATTTTCATAATTTCCTTATGATTTCTTTTCCATGTTTACCTTTTCATGCTTCTTGTATTTGAGTGTTAAATTTTCTTTTCAGTTCTGTTTTTTTTTCTCAGCAAGAATGTTTGAAAGTCCTCCACCTCACTGAATGACCATATTTTCCCTTGGAACATTATACTCAATTTTGCTGGGTAGGCGATTCTTGGTTTTGATCCTAGCTCCCTTGATCTCCAGAATATTATATTCCATTATAGCACAATAGTATTCCATTACATTCAAGTACCACAATTTTTTCAGCCATTCTGCAATTAGTGCACATCCCCTTAATGTCCTGTTCTTGGCCACCACAAAAAGAGCTGCTAGAAATATTTTTGTGCATGTGGGTCCTTTTCCCATTTTTTTTCCTTTTTGGAGGGCAATTGGGGTTAAGCAACTTGCCCAATGTCACATGGCTAGTAAGTGTTAAGTGTCTGAGGCTGGATTTGAACTCAGGTCCTCCTGACTCCAGGGCCAGTGTTCTACTCACTGAGCCACCTAGCTGCCCCCATTTTCCCATTTTTATGATCTCTTTGGGATACAGCCCTAGACGTGTATTACTGGGTCACAGGGTATGTACAGTTTTATAACCCTTTGAGCACAGTTCCAAATTGTTCTCCAGAATATTTGGATCAGTTCACAACTCCACCAACAATGCATTAGTGTCCCAATTTTCCCACATCTTCTCCAGCATTTATCATTTTCCTGTTTTGTCACGTTAGCCGATCTGACAGGGGTGATGTGATAACTCAGAGTTGTTTTGATTTGCATTTGTCTAATCAATAGTGATTTACAGCATTTTTCATATAGCTATAAATGACTTTAATTTCTTCCTCTGAAAACTGCTTTTTCATATCCTTTGACCATTTTTCAATTGGGGGAATTCTTATAAATTTCACTGTTATCTATATATTTTTGGAAATGAAAACTTTATCAGAGATACTGGTTGTAAAAATTCCTTCCCACTTTTCTGTTTCCTTTCTACTCTTGGTTGTATTGGTTTTGTGCGAAATCTTTTCAATTTAATGTAATCAAAATGATCCATTTTGCATTTCATAATGTTCTCTTTCTCTTGTTTTGTCCTAAATTCTACGATTCTTCATAAATCTGACATAAAAACTATTCCTTGCTCACCCAGTTTGCTTATAGTATCAACCTTCATATCAAAATTGTGTATGCATTTGGACTTTATTTTGGTATACGGTGTAAAATATTGGTCTATGCCTAGCCTCTGCCATTCTGTTTTACACTTTTTCCATCAGTTTTTGTCAAATACTGAGTTCTTATCTGAGAAGCTGAAGATTTTGGTTTTATCAAGGAGTAGAATACTATAGTCTTTGACTTATGTACCTAATCTATTCCACTAATCTACCACTCTCTTTTTTTCCTTTCTATTCATTTATTTACTTTTAGTTTTCCACATTCATTTCCACAAGATTTTGAGTTAACAAATTTTCTCCCTATCTTTCCCCTCCCCCCCGTGCCTCTTCTAATTCCTTCAACTTCTTCTTTTATTGCTAAAGCTAACATATCTAGTACAATACTGAGTAACAACAGTGATAATGGACATCATTTTGTCACCCTGGATCTTATTGGAAATGTCTCTAGCTTATCCCCATGGCATATAATGCTTGCTGATGGTTTAAGGTAGATGCTATTTATCATTTTAAGGAAGACTCCATTGATTCCTATGCTCTCTAATGTTTTTAATAGGAATGGGTGTTGTATTTTGTCAAAAAGCTTTTTCTGAATCTATTGAGATAATCATATGGTTTCTGTTAATTTTGTTGTTGATATGTTCAATTATGCTGAGAGTTTTGCTAATATTGAACCAGTCTTACATTCCTGGTATAAATTCTACCTGATTATACTGTATTATTCTTGTGGTAAGTTGTTGTTATTTTTTTGCTAACATTTTATTTAAAATGTTTACACCTAAATTCATTAGGGAAATTGGTCTATAATTTTCTTTCTTTGTTTTGCTTCTTCCTGGTATAGGTATCATTACTATATTTGTATCTTTGCCTATTTTTCCCAAATAGTCTATATAATATTGGAATTAATTGTTCTTTAAATGTTTGATAGAATTCACCACCTGACCCTGGAGAATTTTTTTCTAGGAAGTTTATTGATGATTTGTTCAATTTCTTTTTCTGAAATGGGGTTATTTAAATATTTTGCTTCCTTGTCTGTTAATTTGGGCAATTCATATTTTTGTAAATATTCATCCATTTCACTAAAATTGTCAAATTTATTGCCATACATTTGGGGAAAATAGCTCCTAATTATTATTTTGATTTTCTCTCCTAATTATTATTTTGATTTTCTCTTCATTGGTGATAAATTCATTCTTTTCATTTTTGAAACTGTTAATTTGGTTTTTTTTCTTAAAATCAAATTAAGGTTTATCTATTTTATTGCTTTCCCCCATAAACCAGCTCTTAGTATTATTTTTAATTCAATAGTTTTCTTGATTTCAGTTTTATTAATCTATCCATTGGTTTTCAATATTTCTAATTCAGTATTTAATTGAGGACTTCTAATTTGTTCTTCTCCTAGCTTTTTTTAGTTGCATGCTCTAAATTGATTTTGATCATTTGATCATTGCATTGATCTCCTCTTTCTGTGTTTTATTCATTTAAGCATTTAGCGATATAAAACTTCTCCTAAGAACTGCTTTTGCTGCATCTCATAAGCTTTAATACGTTTTCTCATTATTGTCATTTTCTTCAATGAAGTTCTTGATTGTTTCTATTTGTTGTGTGACCCGCACATTCTTTGGGATTAGATTATTTAGTTTCCAATTAATTTTTAGACTATCTTCCCATGACCCTTTATTACATGTCATTTTTATTTCCTCATTATCTTAAAAGGAAACATTTAACATTTCTGCCTTTCTGCACTGGATTGTGAGGTTTTATGCCCTAGGACATGGTCAGTTTTGGGGGAAATGTCATGTACTGATGAGAAAATCATATTCCTTTTTTATGCCAATTCAATTTTATCCAGAGGTCTAACAGATATAACTTTTCTAAAATTCTATTCACCTCTTTAACTTCTTTTTTGTTTATTTTGAGGTTAGATTTATTTGGTTCAGAGAGGGGGAGGGGAGGTCCCCCACCAGTGTGGTTTTGTTCTCTGTTTCTTCCTATAACTCTCTTAACTTCTCTAAGAATTTAGAGGCTATACTACATAGAGCATATATATTTAGTGGATTAAGTTATTTAACAAAAAAGTGAATAAGAGCCCCTTTAAAAAAAGACTCACTAGAGAGTATTAGGGATGAAGTAGAGGGGCTTTGTACTCTTTTGGGGTGGGGCCACAAATCCTCTTGCTTCTAGGACAGTGGTTCTCAACCTTCCTAATGCTGCGACCCTTTAATACAGTTCCTCATGTTGTGGTGAACCCCAACCATAAAATTATTTTCATTGCTACTTCATAACTGTAATTTTGCTACTGTTTATGAATCTATCTGATATGCAGAATGCATTTTCATTGTTACAAATTGAACATAACCCACAGGTTGAGAACCACTGTTCTAGGAGCTGGGCTGGGTTAGCAAGAAACAAAGGACCTTTTCAAGCACACAGATTGATTGCAAAGAGAAGGTATGGAAGGTACTTCTCTCAGTGGTTTTATGAACAAGAATGTATGAATGAGAAAGCAGGGATCTTCTAAGTCCTTCCGATGTGCCAAGTACCATGCTAAGCACTGGACATATAAATAGGAAAAGTAAAACAATCCCCAATATATAAAAGAGAATTTATTAGCATACTCGCTGAAATCCTAACAGAGACGCATAGAGACTTTGCCCGTTAAAAGTTTTACCAGTGAAAGTGTATCTAGCAGAACCTCTGACAGTCACATTCCCCCAGGAAATCTTCAGCTCTGCACCTCTATCTCTTTGAGGCCTAAAACATTAAGAAAAGGCAGGGAAATGACTAGTGGTTGGAGCAGAATCTGCTTCATGGACATGCTCCATTCATGTTGGCTTTGCTTGCCCCTCCTCCGTATTTGGTTAAACCATATTGCCCCTGATCCTCACGTAACTCTTGCATTACATCTCTCCCAATCAATTTATACTATAAGACGTTTTAGTTAACTGTTCCAGCATGTCCCTTCATGCTGGAGGCATCAAATAGGGGCTCAGAGATAGATGTCTATGTGCCTATTAGCTAGGGAGCAACATAGTTTATCTGGAGAGGTTTTTCAGAGTGTTGGTCACAAGGCTTGAATCTTTCAGTCATAGCCATTCTCAAAGATTCTCTCCTAAGTCACAGAGGCCTGTGTTTTGCCTCACTGTAAGGAGTAGTCACACCAGTGAAATTCAGGGTCCTTAGGTGCACTTCAGTTTATTTGTCATATCCTCTTAGTAGATTGTAAGTTTCATGAGGACAGGCATATTTATTTGTAATTAATATCAAATTTGGGCAACTGAGTTGTTCACCTCAAATTATAGAGATATATGTGTATGTATCTGTATCTATAGATCTTTATACATGCATACTATACAATAAAAATATATAAAATATCAAATTTCAGGAACTTGTATATATAGGCCAAATTGTGTTTTATTTATATATATATATATGTATATGTATGTATGTATGTATATGTATACATACATGTACACATGTAGATCTAAAATGTAGATATAAGCACATATATGCTGTATATAGACATATATGAATGTGTACACATAAAATTCCATGTGTACATATGAACATATTTTTGAAATGGAATAGTTAATTTTATTCGATCCTCTACTTTTTCACTGGGTTCTTCCTCTAGAGAATGTGTTCCTGCTGACTTAATGAACCAACAGAAGATGTATCCTTTAGAATAAAAGAATGCAGGCGTTACTCCTAAAAAAAACCCTCGAATTTGTAAAGGACCTAGTTAACTTTCACACATTCACCAGAAATTAGGCTTGTTTGTTGCTAAGTATGTTCTAGAGAGGCGCCTCCAAAAGACTATAGTGAGCCTTTTTCTTAAAAGAGCAGTGAGCAAATGAGTGTATTTTTGTCCCTGGTTCCATGTTGTCAAAGTGAAAGTTCTGGGATCTCGTTGAAGCAGGTATTTAAATCCAGTGACAATTGGACCTAGGAATAAAAGAATAAACAAAAGCATATTTTGCTAATTGGTTTTTCTCAAATGAAGGTATTAATTGGTGTCTGTACTCTTCAGATAGAACATACTTAGATAAGTTCAGGGTCAGTAAGGTAGGAGGTACACTTAGGGACCACAGCTGGGTCAGCAAAGTAGATCCTTGATTTCCTTGGTGTGAGGAAGCTCCTCGTACCAACATAATTTGATATCCGTGTTGTGATTTACAGCACTTACAACTTAGTGACTTACAATTTAGCCAGTTGCTTGGGTGAAATGAGAAATTGAGTGGCCTCCAGTATGCATCAGAGACAGAACTCAAACTCAAATCTTTTAGACTAAGAGGTGAGCCCTCCATTTACTGTACTGTGCAAGTTTGCTCATATTTTTTTTCCTCACCACCATGGTGTCCTAGGACTCTATCCTTGCTGTTGTTTTTGACAGCCAAGTCTAGTACCATATTGCCACTAGGTCTACTCTGAGCTCTTCTTACTTGAAGCCACCCTGGGATAATCTTAGCCAAGAGCTACATTCATTGTGAATTTTCACATGTTCTCTATCTTCCAAGATGTCATTGTACATCAGATATGGGATTATCCTTTGGCACCATTCTTTGGCATCACATGTTCCTTTGGTGCATATTATACCTCTCAACACAGTCCATGTTCCAGTCAAATGACTTTGATGCTGTTCCCAGAACAGTGAACCCCTTTTCCCACTTGCATACTTTTGCACAGTTTGTCATCCATGCCTGGGATGCTTTTCCTCCTTACCTTCACCATTCCTACCTTCCTTCAAGATTCAGCTCATGAACTTAGTTCCTATGAAAATCTTGTCTTCATATCAATAATTGGGAGCCTTTTCTCCTTCCTGAAATGATCAGGTTATACTTAGATGCTGACATTTAGAGTGTAAGCTACTTGACAGCAGAGATTGCTTTCCCTTGTATTTCTATCTCGACTACCTGGCCCGAAACCTTGCACATAATAAGTGCTTAATGATGGCTTATTGGGTAGGAATAAATGGCAACGTTTAAATTCAGTTTGTACAAAAATAGAATAATTGCAGCCAAACAACTGATGTGGTCAGCGAATGTCATATTGGGAAACCCTGCTATCATATCTTCAAAGGCTCCTTACAATTCGAAGGCATCCACAAAGCAGAGAAACTTAATGAGCTTCTGTAATCTAACGGCTGGGGCTCCCTCAACCCTTCCTGAGGAGGCTACTCCAGGTTCAAAGTACTTACTTTCTGGGTTAGCTTCCATTCAAATCCATACCTTATGAACACCTAGTGATTTGTTGCCTTTGAGAGACCAATCAGAGAATCCAGTTCAAAGTAAAAAAAAAAAAAAAAGCAAAATAAGTGATAAAGATCTCTCTCTTTACATATGGAATATACTTTCCCACAGGTTATTTTGCCTTCAGTGGGAGAGGACACACAGGGGATATGTTTGATTAGGGCACATACATGGAGAGGCAGAAAAGTAGGGACCATGCATAGCCTGGGTAATTTGCACCAATGCTATCCCAGAGCAGGCAATGCCCTCTGATACTGGGCTGCTGCTCTAGGTTAAGCTGTTTTCCTTTGCATTAACCTGGTTTTTGGCTATCTATGCATTAACCATTTCCTGTATGATGGTGGTATAAGAGGGAAACTTTGAGATGCTTTATCTTTAGAATATTTTTAATTGACTTATTTATTTTTAGTTTTCAACATTCATTGCCACAAGATTTTGAGTTCCAAATTTCCTATCTCTCCCCCTCCCAAGATGTCATACATTCTGATTACCCCTTCCTCCAATCTATCCTCCCTTCTATCTCTTCAGAATCTTATGTAAAACAATAATAATATTGTAGACCAGGGGATGGATATTTAGAGTTTCAATGAAGAATTATTGAATGCTACTTTTGAGAGGCTGACATACTAGCTGAGAGTACATTATGAACATGTATAAAAATATGCCAAAAACATAGCGGGTAGCACGGGGTAAAGTGTTAAATTGTGTGGTACAGATTTTAAGGACTTTAGGATACTCCATTAGCAAGTATTCTCTCCAACTTCTCAACTGCCATAGACTTTTGTGTAGTACATAGAATCTTAGGATATCAGGGCCAGAAGGGAAAGTAGAGATCATTTAATTTAATCCTGTTCCCTCCCCCTAACCCTACCCTAACTCCACCATTTTACAGATGAGAAAACTGAGGTTTAGAGTGACTTGTTCAGCTCCGTCATCTCTGTCTCCTTCACAATGCCTAGAGTACGGTCTTACACATATTAGATGGCCCATTTTCATTTGTTAAAAAAAAATGAATGTGATGATATCTGAAGTTTTGAGTATTTAGGCAATATTTAGGCCTGCTGGAATAGGGGAATCCCATAACTTCAACCAATTATTGTCTGCCTTGCCTAAAAACTCTTTGGAGACCCAGACTCCTAAGACTTCATTAGGCTTTGGTCATGACATGCTTGCAAAACTGTATCTCTTGAATAATTACACAGTTTTGTTTGAGACTGAGAGTGACCTTAGATCAACATATATACTATGGAAGAATTTTAGTTCTGTAACCAAATACAATATGATTTTATTTTTAAATAAATATTTTATTTCCCCTAATTACATGTAAAAACAATTTTTACATTTTTTTTAATTTTTGAGTTCCAAGTTCTATTCTTCCTCCCATCCTCTCTCCCTGTCTCATAGACAACCTGATACAGGTTATACATGTGAAATCATGTAAAACATTTCCATATTCATCATTTTGTGTAAGAAAACTCATGATAAAAGAGTAAGCAAATGAAAAATAGTATGTTTCAGTCTGTATTCAGATGTCATCAGTTCTTTCTCTGGAGGTGGATAGCATTTTTTGCTATGAATCCATGGGCTTGTCTTGGATCATTTTATTGTTGAGAATAGCTAAGTCATTCACAGTAGTTCATTATACAATACATACTGTGTACAATGTTCTCCTGGTTCTGCTCAGTGTGCTTTGCATCACTTTATGCAAGTCTTTCCAGGTTTTCCTGAAATCTATCTGCTCGTCATTTCTTAGAGCACAATAATAGTCCATTACAATCATACCACAAGTTATTTAGCTTTCCCCAGTTAATGGGCATTGCTTCAATTTCCAATTCTTTGCCACCACAAAAGAGCTGTTATAAATATTTTTGTACAAATGGGTTCTTTCCACTAAAACAATCTCTTTGGGATACAGACCTAATAATGATATTGCTGGGTCAAAGTTGAGCATAGTTCCAAGTAGTTCTCCACAATGGTTGGGTCATTTAGAACTCCACTGACAGTGCATTAGAGTCCCAGTTTTCCCCCACACCCTCTCTAACTTTTATTATTTTCCCTTTTTGTCATATTGGCCAATCTGATAGGTGTGCAATAGTAACTCAGAGTTGTTTTCATTTGAATTTTTCTTCTCAGTAGTAACTCAGAGCATTTTTTAATGTGACTATAGATAACTTTAAGGATATCCTTTGGCCACTTATCAATTGGGGAATGACTTGTATTCTTATAAATTTTTTTTTTGCTTTTTTGGAGGGCAGTTGGGGTTAAGTGACTTGCCCAAGGTCACACGGCTAGTTTTCTGTGTTAAGTGTCTGAGGCCGGATTTGAACTCAGGTACTCCTGACTCCAGGGCCGATGCTCTATTCACTGCGCAACCTAGCCGCCCCTATTCTTATAAATTTAATGCAGTTTTCTAGATATTTGGCCCTTATCAGAGATACTTATTGTATAAATCCACCCCTCCCATGTTTTCTGCTTTCCTTCTCATTTTGGTTGTATTGGTTTTGTTTGTGTAAAACCTTTTTTGATTTAATACAATCAAAATTGTATTTTATGTTATATGATGCTCTTTATGTCTTGGTTAGTCCTAAATTCTTCTTTTATCCATATATCTGACAGGCAAACTATTCCATGCTGTCCTAATTTGCATATGGTATCACCCTTCAGGTCTAAATTTTTTGAGAGATTGTTAGTTTATACCTAATTTCTGCCATACTGTTTTCTAGTTTTCCCAGCATGTTTTGTCAAATAATAAGGTTTTGTCCCCAAAGCTTAGATCTTTGGGTTTATAAGCACTAAATTACTACTACTGTAATGAATTGTGTACCCAATATGGAGATCCAACATTCTATTTTTTAGCCAGTAGCAGATTGTTTCAATGATTACCACTTTATAATATAGTTTGAAATCTGGTATCCAGTATAATCTTAAATACCAAACTAATGTACCATAATTTGAAATAGTAATTCAGTGATGAACATAGAAGCCTATCAAAAAGTACTTCCAAAAATGGAAAAAAAATCCTTAACAATCCTAAGATGAACCTTCTCTTCTTCTGACCAGTACTGTACAGTTTTGATTACAGCTTTATAGTTTGAGATCTGGTATAGTTAGGCTTACTTCATTCCTAGTTTTTTTCCCATTATTTCCTTTAAGATTTACCCTTTCCATAACTTCCAGTTGATCAGTGAACAGAAGTATTTGAAAATTTTTGCATCGTGTTTGATAAATCCAAGAACACTCACTCCTGGAATAAGGGCTCCCAATGTGAGAAAAATCACCCGGGGCGGAGGAGGGGAGAGGGAAATGGAAAGCAGTCTGGCAGTAATTAGATTTAGACTAACACCTTACACATATACCACAGTAAGCTCTCATTAGATATATGACTCAAATATAAAAGTTTTTATCATAAAAAAATAGAGAAGGGAAATAACTAAGCTTGTGAAAGGTATCTATGGGAGAAAGTATGGCAAAGTGTAAAGATAAACGAAATAGATCATTTCAATTATACAAAATCATAAACCTTGCACACACAGAATTGATGCAGTTTAAATAAAAATAAAATAAAAAGCAAAACAGATAACTTAGAACAATCACTGTAGTAAATGGATCTATTAAAGGTATTCTATTGGAGAGATGGAGGAAATATGATCAACCATCAAAGGTAACACAGGTATTTTTTTAAACATGTATTTTTCAAAAGAAGCAATACAAACTCCTAACCACATGGAAATCTCTAATAATAGGAAAAAAGAAAATTCTATTCAATGTCTGCCTTATACTCATCAGACTGGTAAAGATGACAGGATCATAGTTTTAAAGCTTGAAGGGACCTTAGATATCATCTAGTCCAATCCTTTACTTTTATAGATGAAAACAAAATTGAAGCCTAGAGTGAATGACTTGCCCAAGGCCACAAAGTGAGGGGTGGAATTTGAAACCAGGTCCCCTGACTCAACAGCCAATACTCAAATGATAATTGTTGGAAGGACTGTGGGAGGATAGGCCCTCTTGGTGGAGTTGTCAATTGGTCTACTCATTCTGGAAATCAATTTTGAACTATACTCCAGAGGTCAATGAACTGAACATACCCTTTGTCCCAGCAATGCTACAATTATAATACGCTCTGGAGAGGTTAAAGACCAAACAGCAGTATTTATAGCAATTGGTCATTCAATTAGCAGTAAGTGTTAGAGCACAAAACTGGAAACAAAGTAGATACCCATTATTTGGGAACTTTATAAACCAACAAAATGGTGAATGAGGTGAATACAATGGAATATTATTCCTCCCTAAACAATGATGATTGTGATGGATTCAGAGAAATCTGGGTAGACTTGTATAGTAGAAATGACACTAACTAATCTACTCAAGAACCCTGACAGTAGGCATTATTGTGGAGTTGGGAGTTGGAAATGCAACATGCTTTTCCTAAGCTTACTTGAGGGCAATGACATTGTCTTTGAGGCTTAATTGATCCAAGAAGATTAAGTCCTGAAACACAGAGGTAAGGACTTGATGGCCTAATGCGAAAAACAACAACAAAAAACCTATTCCAGATCAAGTCACCAAACATTCTGTGTGTCAGGTACTGTGTTAAATGCCAAGGGTACAAAAGGGGCAAAAACACCGAATGAAATAAAAAAACGGCCCCTGCTCTCAAGGAACTCATAGTCTAATGACAGAGACAGTAGGTGAAGAACTATTACAATTTAGCTGGGACTGAAAGGAAGCAGGGAGGTGAAGATGAGGAGTCACTGAACTCCAGGCCTGGGTGACAAGCAGCAAAAGTGCCCAGACGTGGGGGTTTGAGTATCTTCTTTGAGGAAAAACAAAAAGGCCAGTGGCACTGTATCACAAAGTACTTGGCAGGTAGGGGACGTATTTATGAATGTACATGTGTGTACATATGTATGTATATACACACATACACATATATGTATATATAATATTATATCCTTGAGGTAATGGAGAACCATTGGATATTATTGAGTGTGTGTGTTTGTGTGTGTGTATGTGTGAAAGATACAGAGAGGGAGAGAGAGAGAAGGAAGGAAGGAAGGAAAGAAAGAAAGGGAGAGAGGAAAGGAGGAGGAAAAAGAGAGAGACAGAGAGATGGTTGAAACTGGTTTAGGAAGATCACTTTTAGTCTAGTACAGGATGGATCAGACTGGAGAGACTTATGGAAGGCAGCCCAACCTGCAAGCCATGGCAGTGGTCCAGGTGCAATGTGATAAGGATCTGCAGAAGGATGGTGGCAGTATCAGAGGAGAGAAAGGAGAGCATATTGGAGTTGCCCTAAGGTGGAAACCAAAGAGTTTCCCAACAGATTAGACATGGAGGGTAAGGGACAGTGAGGAGGGTGACAGGTTGGGAGCCTAGTGCTTGGAGGATGGTGGTACTGTGGATAGTGATAAGGAAGTCAGGAAGAGGGGAGTGTTTGGGCAGAAAAGGTAATGAGCATGTGTGCCCTGAAGCTTCTTTTGTTGGCCATACCAGCTCACCAGTCATGAGGCTGAAGAACCTCACAACTCTTGGCGTCCTAGCTTGTTGCACTTAGGGTACCAGGAAGCAGCATCATTAGTTAGCCCTGAGATAGTTTAAGCCTCAAAGATGCTTTTATTGCCTTTTAAGGAAAAACTAGCCTGGCGTACATGGCAGCTGTAGCCCTTATCACAGAGGCTTTAAAGCAGAGACTGGAGAAGTCCGTCTTAGGAAAATTTGTGGGCATTCTTTTTTTCAGGTATGGGTGGGACTAAATGGCTTCTCAAGTCCTTTCCAGTTTGGAAGTATTGTACTTCTGTAAATAGTCTTAGTTCTGTTCTTGCAAGTCTAATAAAATCCTTTCCATTGATGCATTTTATTTATTAGCAACATGCCATGCCTATGGTTTTGTCAAATTTCACAGATTCTCTCTTCTTTTAATTGCAAGCTTTTATGTGAACTTTAAGGGCTAGAAATTTAAAAAAACGTATTTGTTATAGATTAAAACATTTGTGTGCACTTCAGTAAGTAATCAGATTAGTGATTAAGGATGGGCATCAAACTAATAATGAAAGGGATGTTAGAATTCTTTGGGGCCATACATTATAGCAATTCACCTCTGATAAATTTGTAGGGAGGTGGGGAACAGAACTTTCTAGACTGGATAGGGATTATGGGATGGAACAGTAAAAACCAAGATGTGAGGCTATAGGAAGGAAGGAAAGAAGCAAGCATCTATTAAGTGCCTACTATGTACCAGACAGAGTGCTAAGCATTTTCTGACTATGTCATTTGAAGCTCATAACAACCCTTGGACATAGATACTATTGTAATCGTCATTTTACAGTCGAGGAAACTGAGGCAGATAGTGGTTGAGTGACTTGTCCAGGATCACACAGCTGGTAAATGTCTGAGGCACACTTTAAACTTGGGTCTTCTGACTCCAGGTTACCTACCTGCTTCTAGGTATTTATATGGTTTAATATCATAGCATCCATATAATCACTAGATACCCATGCCTCCACCTCCTTGTTCTGACTAGTCAGGCCCCGTGCTAAGCCTGAGGGTACTAGAAAAAGGATCAAAATTTATTTCCTTGTAGTGTTTTTCTCTTTAACACAAAAGGGAATGACTCTGATGTTTTGCTATTTTCCACTTAAAGCTTCTGCAGTTAGGGAAATGACAACTGATTTCTTTCTCATTTTTCCAAGCTTCTTTGTTCTCCCTCCAAGTTTTTTGTAAGATGAAGTACAACTGTTGTTGTTTAGCTGTATTTTAGTCATGCCCTACTCTTTGTGACCCCATGTCACAGATTCTGGAGTGGTTTGCCATTTCCTTCCCCTTCTCATTTCACAGATGAGGAAACTGAGGCAAACAGGGTGAAGTGACTTGACCAGGGTCACACAACTAAGTGTCTGAGGCCAGACTTCATCTCAGGGAGGTGTCTTCCTGATTCCAGGCCTAGTACTCTACCCATTGGATCACCTAGCTGCCCCTGAGGTGTGACTAGGGAAGAGAAAAAGGAGGAGGCAAGGCAAAGGAGGGCAGCCATTGTGGGTACAGCTTTGGTGAAGATGTAGGAATGAGCCCCATTCCTAAGGCCATATTCCAAGCTCTATTCAAATCTCCCTGTGGCCCTGATTCCTTTTGCCCTAACTAGCTCTGACTAGCTCAGGTCTCAGTTGGTCCCAAGGCCAAGGGTGAGCTCAGATACAATTCTGAGCTTCAGGTATGATTGTGGACTAAAGAAGAGCTCCATCCATGTGCCAGAATTTGCCCAACCTTGACCCCATACCCCTAGTCCTGATGCCCAGGATACCTTTAGAGCTTTCTCTTTTTCTAGGGTTGCAAGAAAGGAAGGGCTGGAAAGTTGCTTCCCTGGACATACTTGCACAGAGCAGATCCCTTCTTCTTCACCTGTGGGTTTCTCTCTGGAATCCCTTTGTATCCTTTAAACCACAAGTCCCAGGGAAAGCTTATCTGCTCCCTGCTATTTGAACTCTTAGTTATTAAGACCAATTAAAGAGTAAGTGACCATAGTATCTCAAAAGCATCATATTTGCATAATGAAGGCTGATCTTTTATTTTGGTTCCTGGACAGCCCCCTTTGTGCCTCCACAGTGATATCCCCTGGAGGTCAGTCATCATTATAAATATAAAGTGACTTGTGCAGGAACTCAATTAAGAACAAATCCAAAGGAAGTTAATGCCCCTGAGATTCATCTATTTATTCTCTTAAACAAGGAGCATTACAGTGACTGGGAGGATAATAAGACCGTGCTGGATTTGTAGAAGTAGCTGAACAATTAGGAGGAGAATTTAATCATGAAATATCTGTCAACAGAAAGCATCCAACACCCTTTATTTATTCTTTCCACAGGGCCTAAAGTAGATAGGATCTCCAATCGAAAAATGTTTTAAGAATATATGTTTTTCTCAATGAGATGAGGAAAAGTGTTCTCTGTGGCATTGGAAGTTGGGAAGGGAAATTATTTCAGGCCAAGTACTCAGTCAGAAAGCATTTATTAAGCACCTCCTAGGCCCTCAGCTTCCTCACTTGTGTAATAAGGGGATAGGACTAGTTTATTTGGAAGATCCCTTCCAACTGAAAATCTGTGATTATCTGATTCTTCCCTTCCCTTTTTCCACCCCCTCCCCATCTCTCTCTCTCTCTCTCTCTCTCTCTCTCTCTCTCTCTCTCTCTCTCTCTCTCTCTCTCTTTTTCTCTCTCTCTCTCTCACACACACACACACACACACACACACACACACCCCTCCAGTAAAAGAAACCAAAATGCAAAGTCATCAGTATTAATACTTGTGCAGGAAGAGACTGCAGCTGACTAAAATGAGGTTTGGGGATTATCTGAGGGTTCCAATTATCCTTGGTATACCTGTCACCCATTTCCAGAGAGATGTCTGTGTTCATTAAAAATTAAAGTTAATGTCTCTTAAAGGCAAACTCAGATTGCTGGAGTTGAAGAATCTTTTCTAGAGAAAGAAATCCCTGGATAATGCACATATTTTTCAATATGTGTCTCAAGGTTTAATATTAGGAAATACACCACGATGCATACTAAAACAGAGCAGGATGGAAAACAAGCTCATGTTTAATGACATGAGCCATTATTTCACTGATACAAGGAACTCTCCCAGTGCGCCCTGTCTGCAGTTTATAGAGGGTCCTACGGTCAGTATGTGTCAGTGCTGGCTCGTCAAGGCTTTGTGATCACTCTCTATACACCAAACCCTGCACCATTAGTAAGAAAAATCAATCCAAGCAGCCAGGTGTCTCATTAGACAGAAAGCTGGACCTAGCAACAGAAAGACCCGAGTTCAAATCTGTCAGAAGACACTTAATAGCTGTGGGATTCGGGGCAAGAAAGACCCTTAATCACTGCCTCAGCTTCCTTGTCTAGAAAATAATGCCACTTAACATCCAAGGTCACTATGAGGATAAAATAGTGTTTGTAAAGCATTTTATAAACCTCAAAGCCTGAGATAAATGCTAGCTTTTACTATTATTGAGAAGGTGGACTTCATGTTATGGAAGTGGCTTCTGCTGATTGTTGAATTGTGTTGATTGCTAGTGATGATGTTAGTGGGCAATATTCTTCTTTCTCATGATGTTCAACTGCAAACCTACAGCTGTGCTTCCAAGCAGGCCTATTACTACCTTGTTACCTTCTAGAACCCATTATAATTTGTTAGTTTTACTTTGTGTTGAAAGTGTGCTCAGCCCAGGTAGTCAGCACACTTTGACTTCAGCAGGAATTGTGTTTTTGTCTTCCATGGAAAGGCAAGGTGTGTTGCTGAATTCTGCCTGGATACACATTATTGACATCCTTTAAAGGCAAGCCAGCAAATACCAGGCCATTTTAACTGTGGAGTCAGAGGCAGAGCGGACACTGGAAGTTACAGAAGCTTACAAGGGGGGAGGGATAGGAAGGAGGGACATATGATCACTGTCACAATATTTCCACTATGAAGATGTCCT
>CM053602.1:28848249-28864560 GCA_028646575.1 Pseudocheirus occidentalis | reverse complement strand
TGCCCTACCAGAAAGTTAGAGAGCAGATCAGGGGAGGGGCTTTACAGTGGGATTGCTGTATTGGGGTTGTGGTAGGGAAAAGACAGGGAGAAAATTTGTAATTCAAAAATCTCATGAAAATGGATGATGTAAACAAGAAAACAAATAAAAAATTATTAAAAAAAGAATAAATGTATGTACAACAAAAAGCACATGTGGGCACAGAAAAAAATAAAGTAAATGTCTCCCTTTGACTTACTTAGACCATTTCAAAATACTGAGCCAAGGTTGAGCTTGAGAAAGATGGCTGAAGGAGAGCAATGTTATCCTAATTTTTTTTCTCCCAATGGTGAAGCATGCTTCCCTTCTCATCCCCTACCCACCTTCCTCAAACTCATTCTGCCCAAGGACAATGTGGGTGGCCACTCTTGTTCCTTTTTCCTCTGACATCAGGCCCTGGGCTAAAGGAACCCTGATGTACAATTACTGAGGAAGCTGGACTGAACTGTGGAAGAAAAATTAGGCTTTCGTTCCCATCTTTAGCCTAAATTAGCCCCATACTCCTTTGCCCTGCCTCTTCACATAAGCAAAATCTCCCAGGCTCAATGCTGGAGAGACTTTGGGAAAATGGCTACAGTGATGGCCTGGTAGTGGAGCTGTCAACTAGTCCAATCATTCTGAAAAGCAAGTATGAACTAGACTTCTAAAGACTATTAAGTCATGTATCCTCTTTAACCCAGGGATGTGCTACTAGGATAATACCCCAAAAGGTCAAGGAAATTGTAGAAAAAGGATTTATAGCAGCTCTTCTTGTGAAAACTGGAAACTAAAGGGATGGACACTACCTAGGGAATGAATGAACCAGTTAGGGCATGTGAATGTGATGGAATACTATTGTGCCATTAGAAGTAATGAGGGGAGCACTTTGAGAAAAACCTGGGAAGGCCTGTATGAATTCAAAGTGAAACAAACAGAACGAGGAGAACAAGTTATACAATAAGATGAGTATTGTAAAGACAGATGAATTTGAAAGAATTTAGAACTCCATATAAAGATAAAGATAGATAGAGATAGAGACATGGTCAACTATACATATGTTATAGATACAAAGGTGCCCTAAAAGTTGCTATTAAGGCTTGCTTTTCTAGTACTTCATGAAGCTCTTAGTTTATTCTCTTAAGCTAAAGGCACCCTAAAGTCTCTTCCCTTATCTTGAAATGCCATAAAACTTCCCCCTTGTCCTGGACCATGGAATTCCTTTTCTTCCCCCATTCTGGGTCATAAAATTTCCCCTGTCTCCCTTATCTTGTGTCATCCATATTCCTCATCCTGTCCCTAAATATCCAACCCCCATTAGAAACCCTACAATTATGTCATCATCCTACAAGCTGTACAGCTTTCTGTGTATATAAGTCTGGTACTTTTCTTATATCAATCTCTTTAGTTTAACTCCTTGCTAGGTCTCAGGCCCATATGCTTTTGCATCAAGAAAGCTCCCATTGGCTAAAGAGAAGGTCTAAGTGAATTCTTTAAAAAACTGAACCAACTCTCTCAACTCTGACC
Source organism: Pseudocheirus occidentalis (assembly GCA_028646575.1). Lineage (NCBI taxonomy): Eukaryota > Metazoa > Chordata > Mammalia > Diprotodontia > Pseudocheiridae > Pseudocheirus > Pseudocheirus occidentalis. The sequence goes on along the minus strand of CM053602.1, from coordinate 28,863,018 downwards.
TCAGCAATTTGGTGGCAAAACCCAGGAGTCCAAGTATTAATTGGATCCTGATGATCTCCTAGCCACTAGGAAAACAGGTAAGCACCCTTTTCTTTGTTCTCTTCCCCAGACCTTTCTGCTTCTGCTGTCTTCCCAGCAGCAAGACCGCTGGAGTGCCCAGATACTTCCAGCAGTGTCTGAAGCTCTGCTGACTTCTGGGCAGTCAGTCAAACTGTGGACCCTCATATAAGAGAACACCCTTGTGCTGGATCAGTTACATTTGTTTTCTCCCCTCTGTCCTGTGATGTTGGGACAAGCAGGAAGAGGTTGCTAGGAGGCTGCTAGGGCAGGGAGGAGACCTTAAGTCAGTGGTTCTCAACCTTCCTAATGCCACGACCCTTTAATATAGTTACTCATGTTGTGGTGACCCCAACCAGAAAATTATTTTTGTTGCTACTTCATAACTGTAGTTTTGCTACAGTTATGAATCATAATGTAAATATCTTATATGCAGGATGTATTTTCATTGTTACAAATTGAACATAACCCACAGATTGAGAAGAAACGCTGCCTTAAGGAAAAGTGCCTAGTGTTCCATTATAACACAACCTGACCTCAATATAATCTAGAAAAGTAATTTGCGAAAGGGATTTCTTAACAAAACAAGCTTAGTAACAAATTTGGTCTCCAGAACTTAAAGAAAAGGCACCTTGCTCTACTTGAGCAAACTTTTTACCCTGTGTTGTTCCTTCCCCTTCCCCATGGGATGTTGGGGAGGTGAGGAGGTGGATGTCTGTGCCTGAGTTTCTTTGGGGGGGTCCCTGCACCCTGGTTTCAGGGTCTCTGTGTCCTGTGGACTTCTGTGTCTGTTTTTCTTTGGGGTTCCCCGCATCCTAGTTTCTAGGTCTCTGTACCCTGTGTCATTAACTTCAAACTTTATGTGTGTTTTCTAGTTTTTTCTTTTAAAGTGCTAAGAGTATTGGGCTTTAGAAATTAAAATGTTACTACTAGTGATAATGAATCCAAATTGGATTTGTTCAACCCTGTATAAAGTCTTCTGTGTAGGGGAATTCCTACTAAGTTCTTAAAGGTCTGGTAAACTTTGTTATTGTGATAAGGCTAGTTTAATTGGGTATGTTTTTGCCTTAGAAAAAAAAAACTTAACTTCTTCCCCAAGGTAAACACCTTTTAGTACTTATGAATTTGTGATTATTGAGAATTTTGGTTTCATAGGAATTTGGGGATTTGTGATACTTAAAAGATATTTTATTCCAACTTGGTTTTGATAAATCCCAGCCTTAAAGGTCTCCAGCTAATTTATTTTATGAAAGTTTAGTGATTATTCCTTTTAACATGAGGATAAATTGTAAGCTTTTTATAGAAAGGGAAATATTTTTTACAAATAAATGTTATCTTCCCCCTCCAAAAAAGCAAAAAAAAATGTTATGCAAAATCTTTTTGTATGATTTTAAAGGTCCACTAAATTTTTTACAAGCTAATTTGTTGCAATAATTTGATACTGATAACGATTATATTCAAACCTACTGTAAATTTTCTAAGTTTCACTCCTAGGTTTGTTGTATTCATGAATCAGTCTTAAATAGGTACTTTCAGAGAAGCAGAATCATTGGATCCTGTTTCAGGTATCCTAAGAAAGGGCACTAGTCTAGGTACTGTCGGTCTGAAAGTTTCAATGTTCCACTCTAAATTTTAAGGAGTGGGTGTAGAAGTGAAAAGTTAGAACAGCTAAAAAACAGCTTAGCTGATTCTTCGGTTTTGCAGGGTTTTGCAACTGATCATTAAGGAGTTTTGAAACACCTCCTGCCAACCCCAGTCATTCCCTTCCTCCACTTCCTCCCCTTGGTGAGAAGAAGGAGGCGGAAGGGGCATCAGCTACTGTGAGGATCCTGTCAAAAGCCTGGAAGCACCTCCCATGAGGTAAGAAGCCAGCAGCTGTCTGGACTGGGTAAGACAGTCCGTCCTTCTATCAATAAGTTTATGTGATCTGGGAACACAACTGATATCATCTGAAACTTATTGTTTGTGTTACAGCTAAAACAATTTGGCTTCACTTATGAAAACTGTAAGATTGCTGGTTGTTTTAACGCTAAAACCTAAAGTTGGTAATTGATTACTCTGTGCATGCATGCTTGCGTGTGTGTGTGTGTGTGTGTGCGTGTGTGTGTTGTATGGAAAGGAAAGTTCAGAGCAGTCCTTAGGGCTAGTCAAAAGCACAGCCCGTAGCAACTCTATCCTATGGGGTGGAAAAGGCAGTCCCTTCTCAGGGGTCCCTCCCTCTCCATCCTCCCTAATTTTATAAGCATGTCAAAGAGCTTGTTTGTGTTATGGAGTTCCTAAACAGGAAACTTGGCATGCTGAGAATTTGCAAATATATAGAAGTGATCTCTAATGATTGGCTTTTGCATGAGGATAAGTTTAAATTTGAGATGTAAATCCTGAGAAAATTCTTGATTAGTGAAACTTGCCATCTAAGGCAAAAGTTCTTAGAACTGTAATGGATTTATTTTGCGTTGTCTGATGGATCATAAAAAATCCATCAATGGTCAATAATCCACCTTCTGAAAGAAATGCCGCAAGCTACTCAGGGAGAATGTGACTGTTACAGGTGTACCTTTACTTGCTCTTATATTTGGTTTGTCTGGGAAAGGAGAGAGGACAGTCCTAGCCTCAGCCTAGGCTGTGATCCTCCTGGCTCAATATTCCATTGTGCTCCTTTGAAAAGGAATGTTTCTCACCTGACTGTTTTTCATTCCGACTATGAGGTGGAATTGATACTGTGTGTTTGCAAAACTACGACTTTTATTTAAACATGTCCTTGTTTTTCCTTTTTATGGCAAATTTCTATAATCAAGGCAAGTGGTCAGTGAAATATATGTGAGCACAATGCACGTATATGAAATTTTGTAGTTTTCAGTCTAAATGTATAGTCATTTCATACTCCAGACAACTGGGTAAATTAGTGAATCCCTAGAATAGAACATTCTTTCTGATTGATATGGAAATTATTAGAAAAAGGGAAAAGAAGTTTGTGCAACAAAGGTACAAATACAGTTGAATCATTATCCCAATGTTGAATGTATCCTAGGCTGGGATACATTTGAGCTACTGTAATAAAGTATGTGTTTAAGGTCTGAGTTATTCAGTCTAAGATTCTATTCCTTTTTATATCTTGAACAACTTGGAAAATAGGTATTTGGCCTAGTTATCTGCCTATTACTAGATATACGGCTGTATGGAATAAGGTTCTTAAATGTTTCAAAGTTATGTTAGAATAATTGGATAATGGTACAACTGATTAAGAGACCCAGTTGTTATTCTATTAATTACTGAAACTAGATCAGAAACATCTTCTGTTTGAGGAAAAGAATTTTAGTGCAAATTTCTTAGAGGGAGGCAACTTATAGAATGTTTTCCTATTAATGGAAAAGTCTATTTCATTCAAAGTTTGTTACTGTTGTGGAAATAATACCTGTTTATACTGTGTGTTCTCTGGTACAAACATGTTTTATTATAAGCAACTTATTGATATACACTGTTTTGGAATTAATTACTTATGGATCCTCCCAAGTCTTTTAATCAGAGTGGAATGTTTTGAGAAAATTACAAGATCAGATAAATCCTGTGTGTCAAAAGTAAATAATGGCACCTTCTGGCTCTTGCTTTCTTTCTTTGTTTTCCTCTGTTCTAACATCACTTTTACTGCTCCTTCTACTTGGGTCCTACATATTAACTTGTCTGTCAGATTTGCGTCTCCTAGACTATAGGCTGTGCATGACTATAGGTCATGCAAAAAGGATACCTGTTCCATATTCTTCTCATCCCCTGGATGCTTCTTCAGCCTCATTTTACCCCCCCTCCACACCTTTGTCCCTCTCCCAAAAGCATTTGGGTGCATAGTGAGGCAGACAGGAGTGCTGAGGCAGATGAAGCAAGCAGGAGGCAGGATGTGAGGTGTGACCATCCAGAAAAGTGATCAAAGGAGGCTATGCATTGAAGTCCCTCAGTGTGGGGACTTGCCCGAGTGCTTTCTAGCTATGCTGTGTTCTGGGCCCCACCTTGAACCACTTCTGTCTGTAGCCCACAGATTCCTGAGTCCCACTGTATGCTTACAATTAAGCCTGCTTCCTCAGAACTGGAAGTCTGATGCCTTCATTCAGATATCGAACTCTGTGGAGCAAGGCAGAGTACATGATTCCTGGGTGTGTCACCATCATGCCCAGGATACTAGCTCTGCCTTTATTCCCTGGAAACTCTGCATGGAACTTATCCTTTGAGTGCTCCAAGGACATAACAGGCAGCCTCTTGGATGCAAGGCATCTACTCCAGCCTGAAATCTCCCCCTACCTCCTCCTGGGGGTCATGGTTCCTCTCCCTCCTTTCCCCCATTCTGATCCCATTATTAATAATCTCTACTTATTTTTATATGTGGTCCATGCTTGTTTAACCTCCTGGTCCGCTTTGTGTCTTCTCCCCTGTAGAAATCCCATTCTCCACTTTTAGGGTACCAAGCCCTTCCCTTGGTGTCCCATCTCTCTCCACCTTGACCCCTCCACGCTGACTAACCCTCCTCAACCTATTCTGGACCCTTGAAATGAACGCTTCACTTCTGTTCACCTTTGCCCTTTTTTCCCAAAAGAATTCTCCTGCCTAGTGGTTGAGTGGAAAAATGAAGTGGATACAAAGGTGCCCTAAAGGTTGATATTAAGGGTGGCTTTTCCAGTACTTTGAGACGCTCTTAGTTTATTCTATAACTATGGCACCCCCAAACCGGGCCTTCAAATAACATAAAAAATGACATCAGGTAACCTAGGTCATGGAAATACAAGTCTGTGAAAGGAATTGACACCAAATTTCTGAGAAAGATAAGCTTTCCTAAGAAGATATTGAAGACAGAACAATAATATCCAAGTCATAAGTTCATGAGCAGAGGCCATCATGGCTTTTAGCACCGAAGTCCTCAGAACTGAGCTCTTCAGGCCTACCACAGCCACAAATCCTAAAGTCAATACCAGATACGCTAGCCCCAATGAACACCAAGTCTGACTCTGATGTTGCTAGTCCCATTCACCCAAAGTTTAACAAGCCCACTGAACTGAAGTGGATTAAGCCTACTCACTCCAAGGTCAACAAGGCTAACTTTTAAACCTAGCAATCCTAATGCTAAGCTTTGTGACCCCAAGCCCACTCACCCTAAAACAGTCAGACACAAAAGTGCCCGTGCTCAGTCCTCTGGAGTTAAGGCTACTACTCCCTAAACTTCTGATGCTTTAGGACAAAAGGCTTTGTTTCAACCTGAAATCACACCTTTTCTCAGCCAGGCCATGGTAACTGATTTCTGTATACCAATGGGAAAGAAGGAAAACAATAAGCGTTTACTAAAATAAGTAATGTGTGCCAGGTACTGTGCTAAGTATTTTATGTAATGTCATCTCATTGGTCCTCACAACAACCCAGAGAAGTAGGAGATCTTAGCCCCATTTTATAGATGAGGACACTGAAGCAGACAGAGGTTAAGTGACTTACCTCCGGTTCAAAGAGCTAGTAAGAGTCTGAGACCACATTTGAATTCAGGTCTTCCTGACCGCAGGACTAGTGGTCCATCTGCTGGGTCTCCTAGCTGCCTCTAAAACAGTGAGTCACCAGAAAAAAATGGAAATTTATTTTAAGTACATTGTCTCTTACGTTTTCTGTGTACCTTCCCAGAAACTAGTATATCATATCCTGCATAAAGAAATGCAAACATACCAAAATCCAAACTTAGCAAATAGGAAAATTCTAGAATGACTCTTCTTTTTACAAAAAAACAAGATGTGTCATCTGAGCACTGCTCTAAGAATGAATTTACCTAATTCATTTCTTTTTGAGCTTCTACATAGTGATTGTGACTGAGAAGGCATAGCAAGCAGCAAAGTACAACAAACATTCCCCCAAACCAGGGGTGCCCACCTTCCTTGCTATATCTACTTAGGACCTGGGGAAAACAGACTGAAACTTAAAGTGGTTACTAGTAATAATAATTTAATATCAATTTAATAACTTCAGTAAGGGCCAGGGCCTGAACTAGTCAAACAGAAAAAGAGCCTGGACCTAACAGCTTCTTTGTTTTCTGAGTAAACTCAGAGAATACCTCTTCCTATGTCAACAAAGCAAGATGTGGCTGACTTTATAGTCATTAAGGATGAGATGCTTAACCCGAGGCACTAACTTGAATACTGGGACTTTCTCTTATCTTAATATATTTTGGACATATACTAGGTTATGGCAAGTTAATGGTAAAGCAAACACAGATATCCTGATTCATAATTTCCATTGACACTTTGTCAATTTTCTTATTTCCAGTAAGAAAATTCCTTTGATTAAGGGATGATTAAACATTTATGGAGATCATGAATTTGAGTGACACAGCCACACTAAATTTGGATGGTTCTAAAATGTCTTTAAGCTTTCTCATTCTTTTGTTCAGGAGATACTAGTAAAGATACTAGACTAGTTTGACATTTCCTTCTCTAGCTCCTCTTCGACATGAGGAACTGAGACAAACAAGGTGAAGTGACTTGTCCAGGGTCACACAGCTAGTAAGTTTCTGAGGCTCTAAGTTTGTGAGCTCCTTGAGAGCAAGGATGATTTTGCTTTTCAATATCCAGTCACTTCCCAAACTCTCTTGATTTCATTTTCTTAACATCTTGTCTTATCTCCTCTGACTATTCTACTACCCAGGTAGAGGCTCTCACTACTTCACACTTGAACGGGCAGTAGCCTACTGGTGGTCTTGTAACCTCAAGTCTCTCCCTACTCTGGTTTGTCCTCTATTCAGCTGTCAAAAGTGATCTTCCTGAAGCACAGGCCTGACTGCTCAATAAACTCCAATGGCTCCTTGTTACCTCCACAATAAATTATGAATCCTCAAATTATGAATACCCTCATAACCTGGCCTCTTTCTACCTTTCCAGCCTCCTTACACTTTACTTTCCTTCCATATTTCATATAATTTTGTGACACTGGATTCCTTGCTCTTCCTGGAACATGACATCTGTCTCCTGACACCCAGTTGTCCTTCCTGCCAGGAATTCTCTACCACCTCTGATTTCCATCAAGAATTAGCTAACATCCCACCACCTTCTACAAGAGATCTTTCCCTGTCCCCCTTAATGGGAATATCTTTCCTCTGATAACTCAGAGATTTTTCCTTTATATATCTTGTTTGTACATAGTTGCTTGCATGTTATCTTCTCCATTATATTGTGAGATCATTCAGAGAAGAGCCTGTTGTTACTTTGCCTTCTATCTCCAGCTCTTCTCACAGGTGCTGGCACAATGGAGAATATATGGACTTTATAGAAACATCAGAAGACTTCTATGAATGGATGCAGAGTAAAGAAAGTAAAGGCAGCAGAACAATATACAGAATGACAATCTAAATGAAAATATTAAAAGGCACATAAATTGGAATTCAATTCCCCAACCAATCTTGTTTCCAGAGATGGATAGCAAAATGCGCTTTCCTTTTTCTCAGCAGATGTGGTAACCTATGGATTCACAACACTGCACACATTGACAGATTCAGTCACTCTTAGTTACAAAATTCAATTTTTGTCTTCTATTTTTTAAAATCTAGGCCTGCAATTAAAATTTTTTATTATACTTATTTAATGCAATTTATTTAGTGAGCTCCCTACTATTAGACATTTGTTTCCGGTTTTTTTTTTACAATTACAGTGATACTATGAGACTCTTTAAACTAGGGATTCTTAATCTTTTTAAATCTTAATCCTTTTCAGAGTAATGCTTTAAATGAATGAAATATAATATAATTATAACTATTTTAAAGAAAAACAACTGAGTTCATGGAACCCAGGAGAGGAACATCCAGTTTAAATAAATACATGTGGGTAGGGCAGTGGGATTTTAAAGAAAACTCTATGAACTATTCCCAATGATGGAATGACGGGGTTAAAAGGTAGGATTATTTATATAAGTAAAGTTAATATTTCAAATCTGTGTCTAGAACTTTATACTCACGCCTACAAGATTTTACCTCATTAGATTTGGCCTATTGTCCTTTTGGAGCTTCACGCTATCTAACAAAAGGACAAACATTCCACTTATACTTTCGTCCATTCCACCTGGGTTTTCATGCATGCCATGGACAAAAAATGTCAATCACAATAGGGTAAAGGAGAGATGCCCAGTGTATTCCATTGGAAACTACTGTCCATATATGGTCTTCTATAGCTTTCTTATTTTCTGTGTGAGATGTAGAGAATATAATCATATGGAACATTTCAGGGAAAGAAAACATCTTGGATTGGCATATGATGCATGGAAAGAATTGTGTGGGACATGAAATTAGTGAAAAGCTTCTCAGTCTGGAATGTACCCCCCCCTCCTGAGTGTCTACCCTCCCCCTTCTCCTGTCAATTACTTTTATCTTCCTTTGTTCATTTCTTCCTGCCAGGTGAAGGCCAACCCCCTTGTAGTCTCATTGGGGAGGAGGTTGGGAGGTGAATTTTTCACCAATGAAAGAGGGCAGTTGGCCAGGAGAGGGGACATCGTAATTAGGTTTTTAAACCTTGGAACAGGGCTAGGCTCTCTCTCTTCCGGCCCGATCTCATGCATCAACATGGGTAAGACATCCTCTCATGGGGCACCCCTTTCTTCCCAGGAGAAAGGGAATAAATTCCTCTTCTTATCTAAGGCATCTCTGTGTTTACTTTTCTAATTAAATTAAGAATAATGGGTATTTTTTATACCACAAACAGAATCATGCTCAATTATGTAGAAAATCATAAACAATGCCAATGCAAAGCAAAAAATACTATAGTATATCTTCTATCCACATCTTTTCCCTCCAAAATTAAACTGAGTGTATGGGAGATGTTTAAAGGATAGTCATTTAAAAATGGCAAATGACTAATAGGGAAGATCATAGAAATAATAATGAATAATTTTGATTATATGGCGTGGAAAAGCTTTTGCACAAACAAAATCAGTATAGTTCGAATTAGAAGGGAAATAGTCAACAGGGGAAATAAATCTTTACAGCAAATTTCTCTGATAAACATCTGATAGTGGTAGGGATTATACTTGTGTTTTTATTAGCATAGAGAAATTCTGTTGAGGATGGCACCTTAACTGCAACTTGGCGCCTTAGAGAACACTGAAGAATTTGTAATAGATTCATGTTGTCACATAAAAGCCTCTTTCTCTGTTCTTCCTTAGATAAGGAAAAGGGCATATTTGTTGATGACAGTTATCTTCATACAATAATAAAAACTGTAAAACGAAAAAAAGGAATCAATAAAGTATGGAAGAATTGTGATTTGTGTCTATAGAGGGCATAATCATACTTATGAAAAGATCGTTTTTGAATAAGTAAAGAAGACAATAGTATTGCAGAATATACCTTTCAGATAGCTACAAGCTTTCCTTAGAATCAATGTCCAAAACTGGTTTAATAGAGTATGACTTTCTCCCCACCCCCACGGCCAACTCCCTTTATTTAGGGGGACCTCCTGTCTCCTGTTGCTTAGATAACAAGAAGGGGTTGGCTAAGACAGGAAGCCAATGTGTATGTATATTTAAGAAGAGCTCCAGAGGACAGGCAGGCAGAATCAAGAATTTTTACTCCTGGTGGAGGAAACAGAATTGTTCCAGCATCTGGGAGCTGGGCTGCTATTGGACTGAGAACTGAGTTGGAGTTTTTTATGAAACCAGAATCTGGTGAAGGCCAAAGTGGCTGTTGCCTCCTCGAAGGCTGAGATCTCTTCTGGGTCCTCGGACCAGCTGAACTGCTGGAGGACTGAAGAAGCATTACCAGGATAAGCCTTTGTTTGTGGCTTGATTGATCCTTGAGTTGCCAGGAACAAAACTGGTGAAGGTTTTAAGATGTGCTAGACCCCCTGAACTTTGTTATGTGACAGGGACTGCCCTGAGGACTGGACAAGGACCTAGGAGTTCTCTGCCTCTGGATCCAGGTGCCTGTTTAGTAGATCCAAGTAGGAGCTGGGACCATGGAAGGGGATCTGGGGAATCTGAGGGACCGCCCCAAGTAAAGATGAGGAAAAGGCCTCCCCTTGGACACGTGACGAAATTGAAGTTTACTAGACATCAAGAGGTAGAGGGTTTGTGTAATTTTCTAATGATTGTATTTTGTGACTGGTTACTAGATAAGTAACTGATTAAGGTCATCTATAATTGCCCCATGTGTCCTTGTCTGCCTGTCTTTGTATCCCCATCTGTGTGTGTGTCCCAGTCTGTATGTCCGTGTGTCCTCATCTGCCTGTGTGTCCCCAGCTGTATATCCGTGTGTACACATCTGACTTTCCGTGTGTCCCCAATTGTCTGGGTGTTCCTCAAGGTCTGTCTGTGTGTCCCCATCTATTTATCCATGTGTCCCCATCTGTCTGTGTGTCTCCAAGGTCTTTGTGTGTCCCCACCTATCTGTGAGTCCTCCAAGGTCTGTCTGTGTATTCCCATCTGCCTGTCTGTGTCGCCCTTTGTCTGTGTGTCCCCCTCTGTTTGTGTGTTCCCAGCTGTATGTCCGTGTGTCCCCATCTGACTTTCCATGTGTCCCCAATTGTCTGTGTGTCCCCCCTCTGTCTGTCTGTGTGTCCCCCAAGGTCTGTCTGTGGGTCCCCCTCTGTGTGTCCCCTTCTGCCTGTCTGTGTGTCCCCCTCTGTCTGTGTGTCCCGCTCTATCCGTCTGTGTCCCGCTCTTTCTGTGTCTCCATCTTTCTGTGTGTCCCCATCTGTCTGTGTGCCCCCCAAGGTCTGTCTGTGTGTCCGCATATGTCTGTGTGCCCCCATCTGGCTGTCTGTGTGTCCCCATCAGTCTGTCCATGTGTCCCTTGTCTGTGTGTGTGTGTCCCTGTCTGTCCGTGTGCCCCACCTGTCTGTGTGTCGCTGTTTGGCCGTGTATCCCCATCTGTCTGCCCGTGTGTTCGCTTCTGTGTGTCCCCATATGTCTGTGTGTCCCCATAAATCTGTGTGTCCTCGTGTGTCTGTGTTTCCCCATCTTTCTGTCCGTGTGTCTCTGTCTTGCTATGTGTCCCCATATGTCTGCCCTTGTGTCCCCGTCTGTCTGTCCCCACCTGTCCATGTGTCCACGTCTGTCTCTGTTTATCTGTCTGTACCATCTATTTCTCTGTGTTCCCATCTCTCTATATGAGTGGCCCCATCTGTCCATGTGTCCGCTTCTGTCTGTACCATCTATTTCTCTGTGTTCCCATCTCTCCATCTGTGTGTCCCCTTCTTTCTGTGGGTGCCCATCTCTCCCTATGGCCCCGTCTCACTATGTTTCCCCATCTGTCTGTCACTGTGTCCCGGTCTCTCTCTTTGTCCCCATTTGTTTATCTATGTGTTCCTGTCTGTCTGTGTCCCCATTTGGCTGTCCATATATCTCCATCTGTCTGTCTGTGTCCCCAACAGTCTATGCGTGTGTCCGCGTCTGTATCTGTTTACCCATCTCTGTCTGTTCCATCTATGTCTCTGCGTTCCCATTTCTCTGTCCGAGAGTCCCCGTCTTCTGTCTGTGTGTCTCCACCTTACTCTCTGTGTGTCTTCGTCTGTGTCTTGCCTCTGTGTCTCCCCATCTGTCTGTTCATGTGTCCCCGTTTGTCTGTGTGTCCCCATCTGTCTATTCATATGTAGAAATCTGTCTGTGTGTTCCCGTATGACAAACAAATTTTTTTTAAAAAGGAAAACAAAATAGAAGCTGGAAACATCCACTACAGAAGAAAAGGCCAGACTAAACCGCTTAATCTGGGAGTGGTAAGGTGACAAAGACATGGAGAGTCATTCTCCAGTGACCTCGATTCTATACCTGGGGTGACAGTAGGGCCCTCAAAACATAGGCTGAAGCCTATCATTTTTTTATGGACAGGAAAACAGACCAGAACTAGGTGAACTAGACAGGGATGGGAGGAAAACACCATACCTTTGTTATAAGGGAAATGAGGTTGCATTGGGGAAGACAGGCCTGGAATTGCTCTAATCAAATGCTACCACAATGTTCTCATTTACTGGAAACAGAGGCAGACCACATATGAGAACAAAATAGGAAGAGAGTGGGATAGAAGAAGAACAGCTCCTGACAGAACAATGGCTGTATTTTGCTTTATTGGAGGCCAATGGGAAGATAGCACTGCCCTTACAAGAGAGTCTCCAATCTGGCCCTAACAAGAAGCATGTTGCTATCAGGAGGGAACAAGGGGTCACCATTATAATGAAAAGCAACCATCATTATAGTAAAATAACCCAGGTCATTTCAGAGAAGAGCAGAGCGGGGGCAGAGGGTAAGAGGAGCACTTACAAGATCTATCCTATGGGGGTAGTAAGGGTGGCTTGGGGAGCCCAGGTTTAGATCAGCCTTAACAAGACACAGGCAACAATGCCTTCTTTACAAGGGGCAGAAGCAATCATTACATAAGGGCTAAAACATACATGCAAGGAGAAGCTGTGGTATAACGGAGTGTGAATCTACACTATGAAAAATAAGGAAAATGTTGTGTCCTCTGAGAGGTGCCCCAGCCTCTCCCTGACAAGCCTCCCACCATTATTTAGGTTAAGGTGCCTCTGTTAAATGAAAATAACCCAGAGAAGATCAGGATAAAGGGGATAGGGAATATAGGAAGGGGCACAGTTTTTTCCTAGAGATCACTAAATCTATCCTCTGAGAAACAAAGGCCAATTTGGACTGGAAAGATAGATTCCAAGAGAAACTAAGAAAGAGTTGTGACAATGCCATCATTACAGGGAACAGAAAAAGCTTTTGCAGGAGAATTAATTAGACTAGACTCACTGCAGATGCTATGACCTTATACTTAGAAAATTCTACAGGAATAAACTAAAAAAATACTTGAAATTATTAACAACTTTAGCAAAGTTGCAGGATACAGAATAAACCCACATAAATCATCAGCACATTGCCAACAAAGTCCAGCAGTAAGAGAAAGAAAGAGAAATTCCATTTAAAATAACTGTAGACAAATGAAAATAATTAGGAGTCTACCTGCCAAGACACACCCAGAACTATAAGAACATAACTATAAAACACTTTTCACACAAGTAAAGTCAGATCTAAACAATTGGAAAAATATTAATTGCTAATGAGCAGGCAGAGCCAATATAATAAAAATGACAATTCTACCTATATTAATCTATTTAATTAGTGACATATCAATCAAACTATCTAAAAATCATCTTATAGAGCTAGGGAAAAAATAATTTCATATGAAGAACAAAATCTCAAGAATATCAAGGAAATCAATGGAAAAAAATGCAAAAGAAAGTGGTCTAGCTCTACCAGATCTCAAATTATTTTATAAGGCAATTATTTTCAAAACAATTTTCAAAACAATAGTGGTAGATCAGAGGAGCAGATTAGGCACAGGTATATAGTAAATGACCATAGCAATCTATTATATGATAAACCAAAAGATCCAAGCTTTTGGGGAAAAAAAACTCATTATTTGACAAAAACTGCTGGGAAAACTGGAAAACAGTATGTCAGAAACTAGGTATAGAACCACATCTCACACTATACCAAGATAATGTCAAAATGTATACATGATTGACATACAAAGGGTGATATCATAAGCAAATTAAGAGAGCATGGAATAGTTCATCTGTCAGATTTATGGATAAGGCAAGAATTTAGGATCAAAGAAGATATAGAGAGCATTACCAAATGTAAAATAGATAATTTTGACTATATAAAATTAAAAAGCTTTTGCACAAACAAAACCAATGCAACCAAAATTATAAGGAAAGCAGAAAAATATGGGGAAAATTTTTGCAACAAGTATCTCTGATAAAGGCCTCATTTCTCATAGAGAGAACTAAGTCAAATCTATAAAAATACAAGTCATTCTCCAATTGATAAATGGTCAAAGGATATGAACAGGCAGTTTTCAGACAAAGAAAGTAAAGCTATCTAGAGTCATGAAAAAAATGCTCTAAATAACTACTGATCATAAAATTGCAAATTAAAACAACTCTGAGGTACCACCTCACACCTATCAGAGTACTTAATATGACAAAAATGGAAAATCTGGCATGTTTGAGGGAATGTAGGAAAACTACATCACTAATGTACTACTGGGGGAGGAGCGAAGTCAAGATGGCGGCGTAGAAGCAGCAAAGCACCACAGCTCCCACACAAACACGCTAAAAACTCATAAAATTGGACTCTAAAACAGATTTTCAGCCTCCAAAACTCTCCAAAAGACAGAAAACACATCTGTTGCTACAGGCATCTCAACAGGTGGGGCTCTTAGCAGCAGTCTGGGAGACGCGGCTGAAACCCGGCCGGGTGAGGCCCTGGGGCAGACAGGCGGAGCCCAGTCTATAGGACAGCAGATCACCTGCACTGGAGGCACAGTTACCACATTTATCAGGCCAGAAGTAAAAAAGGCTAAGAGAAAGGTCAGTGGATTTTGCTAAATTTGGGGAAGAGCGGGTCCAGCCAAACTGCTCCCAGGGCAAGGAAGCAGTGGGAGGTGGCTGTGGCAGCAGGAACAGCTGAAAGCAGCAGCAGCCTCCACTGGGCTGCTTCAGAGCCCTCGGCCTGGAGATAGTAGGGAGGCTGAGGCAACTGATCAGGGCCAAGGGATTTTGTGTTGAGCGGCCTGGATCTGGATCATGGTCTTGAGTGGTGGTCCTGGGGTGTGCTTTCAGTGAGCCAAAACGGGGAGGGAGCTGCAGCACCCCACTAATAGCTCCAGCAGCTGTGAAGGCCCCAGCGATTTGGGACAGAGCTTTCCCCCTCCAG
>CM053602.1:28828064-28847749 GCA_028646575.1 Pseudocheirus occidentalis | reverse complement strand
GGGATGGGGATGAGAGGGGGGGGTGATGGAGGGAAGGGCGGGGTGGGGGGAGGGATGCGGGAAGCACACACCTCAGTAAAGGGACAGGGATAGGGTAGAGAATAAAACAAGGAGGGGGGTGCAGGATAGGAAGGAGGGACATACAATTAGCCTCTCACAATATGCCCACCATGGAGATGTCCTGCGTAATTACACATGTACAGCCTGTATTGAATTGCTACTCCTTCCAGTGGGAGTGGGTGACAAGCGAGGAATTGCAAGAATCTAGAAATTAAAGCTATACAATCAAATGCAACTGGGAAATAAGACATACAGGGATGGGGGTAGGGAGACCCTTCCTGCCCTACTAGAACGTTAGAGGGACATTGGAGGAGGACATAAAAGGGAACAGATTGTGGGAGGGGCTTCATGGTGGGATTACTGTTTTGGGCTTGGGGGTAGGGGAAAGAAGGGGAGAAAAATTGTAAGTCAAAACTGGAAATGAATGATGTAATTAAGAAAATAAATTAAAATTAAACAATTTTTAAGAATCTAATGTACTACTGGTACAATTGTGAACTGATCCAACCATTCTGCAGAGCAATTTGGAACTATGCCCAGAGGACTAGAAAAGTGCAAACCCATTAATCCAGCAATACCACTGCTAGGTCTATATCACAAAGACTTTCAGAAAAAGTAAAAAGGATCTATTCATACAAAAAGTATTTATAGCAGCTCTTTTTGTGGTGGCAAGAACTGTAAACTGAGGAGATGCCCATCAATTAGGGAATAGTTAAACAAGCTGTGGTATATGATTGTGATGAAATATTGTGATATACAAAATGGCAAACAGGCAGACTACGTGAACTGATGCATAATAAAGTGAATAGAACCAGGAGAACATTGATCACAGTAATGGCAATACTGTTCAATGAAGAACTATGAATGACTTAGCTATTCTCAGCAATATAATAATCCAAGGCAACCCCAAAGGAGTAATGATGAAACATACTATCTGCCTCCAGAGAAAGAACTAATATTGATAGAATACAGACTAAAACATGCTATTTTTCACTTTCTTCCATTTTTTTCTTTTCAGTCTTTTTATATAAAATGACTAATATGGTAATGCTTTACATAATTGTACATGTATAACTTATATCTGATTTCTTACCATCTCAGAGGGGAGAGGGGAGCATGGAGGGTGGAATAGAAATTGGAACTCAGAACTTTAAATAAAAATGTTTAAAAAAAGAAATTTTAGCTATAGCAACAAGAGAAGGAAAGTCAAAGGAATTTGTAATAGGCAATGAAAAACCATCTTTTGCAGATAATATGATGGTATACTTAGAGAATCAACTTAAAAAACTACTTGATATAATAAACAACTTTAGCAAAGTTGCAGAATACAAGATAAGCCCATACAAATCATCAGCATTCTTTTATATGACTAACAAAGTCTAGCAGCAAGAGATAGAGAAATTCCATTTAAAATAGCTATAAATACTATAAAATACTTAGGAGTCTACCTGACAAGACAAATCCAAGAACCATATGAACACAGTTACAAAACACTCTTAACACAAATAAAGTCAGATTTCAACAACTGGAAAAATATCAATTGCTCATGGACAGGCCAATTCTGCCTAAACTAATTCAGTACCATACTAATCAAACTATCAAAAATTATTTGATAGAGCTATAAAAAGTAACAACAAAATTCATTTGTAAGAACAAAACGTCAAGAATGTTCAGGGAATTAATGGGGAAAAAAAGCACAGGAAAGTGATGTGGCAATACTAGATCTCAAACTATATTATAAAGCAGTAGTAATCAAAATTATCTGGTACTGACTAAGAAATAGAGCAGGGGATCAGTGGAATAGATTAGGTACATAAGACACAGAAGTCATTGACCGCAGTAACATAATGCTTGATAAAGCCAAGACCCCAACTTCACTATTCGAGAAAAAAAAAACTCCTGGGAAAACTGGAAAATAATAGAATACAAACTAGGTATATATCAACATCTCATACCATATACCAACATAAGGTCAAAATGCTTGCATGATTTAGACAGAATGACACCACAAGCAAATTGGGAGAGCAAGGAATAGTCTAACAATCAGACCTATGGGAAAAGGAAGATTGAGATTGAGAGCATTATGGAATATAAAATAGGTAATTTTTATTATATCAAAATAAAAAGCCTTTGTACAAATAAAAACCAATGATACCAAGCTTAGAAGGAAAGAAGAAAGCTGGGAAACAATCTTTACAGCAAGTGTCTCTATTAAAGGCCTCATTTCTCAAATGTATAGAGAACTGATTCAAATTTATAAGAATACAAGTCATTCCCCAGTTGATAAATGGTGAAAGGATATGAACAAGCAGTTTTCAGATGAAGAAATCAAAGCCATCTATAGGCACATCAAGAAGTGCTCTATATTACTAAAGATTAGGGAAATGCAAATTAAAACAAGTCTGAGGTCCCATCTCATGCCATCGCTTGTCAGATTGGCAAATATGATAGAAAAGGAAAATGATAAATGTTGGAGAAGATGTGGAAAAACGGGAATATCAATTGATTGTTGACGGGGTTGTGAACTAATCCAACCATTCTGGAGAACAATTTTGAACTATGCTCAAAGGGAAACCAAACTCTAATCCAACAGTTTTGATACCTTTGATCTAACAATACCACTAACGAGGTCTGGATCTGAAAGAGATCACAAAGAAAGGACAAGGATCTACACGTGCAAAAATATTTAAAGCAACCCTTTACATGGTGGCAAAATATTGGAAATTGAAGGGATACCCATCAATTGGGGAATGGCTGAACAAGCTGTGGTATATGAATGTAACAGAATACTATAACAATGGAATACATAATAGAATAATAGAATACATAAGAAATGAGGAACAGGCAGATCTCAGAAAAAACTGAAAATACTTATATCAACTGATGCAAAGTGAAATGAGCAGAACCAGGAAAACATTGTACATAGTAATAGCAACATTTTATGATGACAATTATGAATGACTAAGCTCTTCTCAATAAGCACAAAAAAGTACTTTGAACTTCACAAAGGAAAATGCTATCCACAACCAAATAAAGGACTGATGGACTCTGAATGTGGATCAAAGAATTTTTTTTTCACTTTATTCTTTTGCACAGTTTTTTTCTTTTGATCTTTTTCCTTCTTTCACAAATGTGACTAATATGGACATGTTTTACCTGATAATACATGTATAACTTACATGAAATTGCCTACCATTTTCAGAAGAGGTAAGGGAGGGAGAAAAATTTAGTACTGAAAAATCTTATTAAAATGAATGCTAAAAATTGTCTTGAAATGTAATTGGGAAAACATTAAAAAAACTATTAGAAGATGAAAAAGTGACAACGTAAACAATTCAGAGGAGAAAAGAAGAAATGCTCTTTCAGATATATGGATAGGGGAAGAATTTATGGCCAAACAAGGGACAAAGAAGATCACATAAGGTAAAGTGGATAATTCTGCTTACATAAAATCAAAACATAGCTAAAATTAGAAAGTAAACAGGTAATTGGGCAAAGACATTTTCAGTAACTCTGTTAAGAGTCTCATTTCCATGATAACTGCTTCAAATTTATAAGGATAAGCTCCCTTCCCCAAATGATAAATGCTCAAATGATATGAGCAGGCCTAAGAGGAAGAAATCCAAGCTATCAATGGCCTTATGGAAATCTGCACCACACCACTAAAATTCAGAGAAATGTAAAATCAAGCATCTTTGACTCTGAGGTTTCAGTTCATTCCTATGAAACTGGCAAAGTTAATTAAAAAAGAAAAATGAAAAATGTTGGAGGGACTTTGGGAAAAGAGGAACATTAAAATCCTGGGTTTTTTTTTAGATCTGTGAATTAGTCCAGCCATTCTGGAAAAGAATTTGGAACCATGCCACAAAAGTTACTAAACTATGTATACCTTTTTACCTAGTACTAATAACATCGATAGCCATATACCCCTAAAGATATTCAAGAAAAAACGAAAATAGCCCACATGGACAAAACTAGCAGTTAATTTTGTAGTGACAAAGAACTGAAAACTAAGGGTGTATGTGTGTGTGCATGTGCACACACACATTAATTAGGAAATGGCTGGAGAGAATAACATATGAATATACGGTGATTTCCATAATGCCATAAGATATGATGAAATGGATAGCTTCAAAGAAACCTGGGACAACTTGTATGAAGTGTTTGAAAGGTGAATATACAACAATTTATTTTATAACAGCAACATTGTAACAATAAATACCTTTGAAAGATTTAAGAACTTTGATCAATGCAATGATGAACCATGATTCCAGAGGACCAATGATAAAGAATGCTATCCACCTCCTGAAATATAGAGTGATAATTTAAACATGGAGAATGAGGCATATCTCTTGGACATGACCCATGTAGGAACTTGTCTTTTTTTAATTGTTGTTGTTCTTTTTAGTCCAGGGAGGAGGAGGGAATAAATTCTCAGTAACTCAAACCATTTTTTAAAAGCAAGTATAGGTGTGGATTTTTGGTAGTTGTCAAATTATTTAGCTTTTGCAAAGCTGACTGGAGAGTAGAGCCCTGGGGGACTCCTGGGGGTCAGTTCTTACACAAATAAGAACAAGGTGATATTGAGGGCTACATGAATCAGTGGTAATCTTTACTCTGCAAGTGAAATCAAATTAAAAAAAAAACACCAAGGGCAACTTAGTAATAGACCTAAGGGACATGGAATTTATTTACACAAAACAGCACTGCACAGTAGAAAGAATACTGAACAGGAAGTTAGAAGAACTAAGTCTTGGTGCCAGCTCTGCCCTTAAAGTGCATTATTACGTGAGGTGGAGCACTTTCCATATCTGTGCTTCAGTTTCTGAATTTGTAACACTTATTCCCTGTTTGACCTTGGGCAAGTTACAACTTGTCTGGCCATCAGTTTCCTCCTCTGTAAAATGAAGGGAGTTAAGTATATGCCCTCTGTGGTCCATTTCAGCTCTAAATGTATCTATGACTATGTGTTAAGTCTCCTCTCCCAGCTCCACCCCTGACTCCTCAGGCTTCTCCATTATGGGCCAGCAGCCTAATTGCTGAGGATCAGAGTTGGAGAGCTGTTTCAGATTTGAAAGAATTCACTTAGACCTTCTCTTTAGCCAATGGGAGCTTTATTGATGCAAAAGCATGTGGGCTTGAGATTTAGCATGGAGCTAAACAAATAATATATAAGAATATATATTATATATATGAATATATATTATATATATGAATATATATCAGTGACAGAGGTATCACTGATACACGAAAAGGACTAGACTTAAATAGCCAGAAAGCTATAGAGATGGTGATATTATTTTATGATTTCTAACAGGCATTGTATATTTAGAGACAGTATGAGGAAGGTGGATGATACAAGGTGAAAGAAAAGGGAAATTTTATGACCCAGGACGGAGGGGTGACAAGGAATTTTTATGGTCTCGGATAAGGGGGAAGTTTTATGGTAGGGACTTTAGGATACTCTTAGGCTCGGGAGGGCCTCCCAAGTACTGAGAAAGCAACCCTTAATATCAACCCTTAGGGCACCTTGGTATTCTCATCATTGTTACTCTGGAAGAGGCTTCTAGCTCAACAGCTCTCTCTTTTCATTGATACACATGCCTGCCTCGATTTTGAGGATGTGGCCAAACTAATTGTGTTCACTCTTCTGCTCCTGCTCTTACCTCTATAAACTTCTTCCCTGTGCCCCTTATGGGGGCACCTTTTCCCCATCATCACTTTTCAGCTTCCTTTTAATATGTTGTCTTTTTCCTTTAAAATATAAACTTCTTGAGGATAGGTATTGTCTCTTTTTGCTCATATTTGCATTTCCAGTGCTTAGCTCAATACCTGGTACACATCAAGTCCTTACTTCTCTACATCTGACCTGGTACATGTCACTTAAACTCACTGGGCCTCAGTTCCTATCTGTAAAATGAAACTGGATGCGCTCTTGA
The DNA here is from genome assembly GCA_028646575.1 of Pseudocheirus occidentalis. NCBI lineage: Eukaryota > Metazoa > Chordata > Mammalia > Diprotodontia > Pseudocheiridae > Pseudocheirus > Pseudocheirus occidentalis. Next base: position 28,841,750 of record CM053602.1, on the reverse strand, counting down.
TTCCATCATCTTATAATATGCAGTTTACTGACCTCATTGAATAATCGGGAGGATTCAATGAAAGAGCACATAAGAAAATGCTTCCAAAATCCAGACTTTTTTCACAAATGTAGAATAATCAGAAAAAAGAAGCAGTTACACAATGCATAAAGAGACATCGTGTTGAGAGATGACCACCTCCATTTGATTCAATAAACATTTATTAAGTATCTCTGTGCCAGTTCTGCTAGTTACTGGAGATTCAAAAGTGATAAAAAGGTCTCAGCCTTCTTACCTCCCCACATGCTTCTCCCTCTGGGCCCTCAAATAGCTTTGAATCTAACTGGGAGGAGTGAGAGGGGCAGAAAAGAACATGTGTACAATTAGCAGTGATGCAAGGGAGCCTCTGATGTGGGCAAAGGAGAGAGATCCAGACTTAATGTTTATTTGAATATTGGCTAACTTCCTTTCTGGCCAGGGAAAGTTCTGGAAATCATAGCCCTTGAGTTATTCCTAGAAGGATTTTACAAATACCATCTCATTGGATCCTCACAACAACCCTAGGAAGTAGGTGCTATTATTATGCCCATGTTACAGTTGAGGAAACTGAGGTGAAGATAGGGTGATTTGCCCAAATTAAAGAGTTAGTAAGTATCTGCAGACAGATTTGAACTCAGGTCACCCTGACTCAAGGTCCAGTGCTCTATCACTGTTCCACCTAGCTACCTCTAAAAGGGAAGTTTGAGTCAGACTGTGGAGGTCCTGGAATGTCAGACTTATCTGTAGACAGTGAGGTGTCACTGATGGCGTTTGAGTAAGAGGATAAAAAATGACCATATCTGTCATTACTTGGCTATTTGGGCAGTAGCAGGAAGGGTGGATAGCAAAGGGGAGGGGAGACGGTCAATTAGGATGTGATTATAATAACCAGGGTAAACAGTGATAGCCTTGAACTCAGGTTGAACCAGTAGCTGAGAAAATAAAGAGTGGCCAGAAATTAAATAATCCCTTCAGGTAGACTGGACATGAGTTGGCACCCAGTGGGATGTGGTAGGTGGCAGAGAGACTGGGAGGATGATCCAAGACCACAGACAGAAACAGAGAAGTCCAGGGAGGGTCAAATTTAGAGGCAAAGATGACACATTTCACTTTGGAGTCTGAAGTGCCAGGGGATGCCCATATCCAAGTTATCCTGGGAGATCTCCCACTTCACAGAATGTCCAAGATCTTCCACACATATTCTGTTTGGAAGATAGTACTGATGAAAACTTTAAAATATCAGGGCATAAGGCACTCCAAGTCATTTTCAGCTATTTTATAATTTATGTTTGATATAAAAAGCCAAGGAAGGAACTTATTTCATATAGACTGCAAATCTAGACAGATCAAAGATCTGGTAGAAACCTAAATTTAGAATAATTCTATTTTATGTCAAAGGAAGGAGCAAGGGAAGGTTTTTTACTGTTAATAGTGTGCCACTTAAGAAGTGAGAGACAAAGAAAACTGGGTCAAAGGGAAGAGTTCACAGCAAAGCAATCAGCATGTCAAGCAATGACTACCTTGTGCTTCCAAAGTCTAAACCATTCATGATCTATTGTATCAGCTAAGATTCCATACAAAAAACAAATATTTGAAATATTTAGAAAGTCTTCCACCAACCCACCATTATTTTTGTCCCCAATTCTTCAACTTTAATTGGTTCACTGAAGGAACTTTGCACTAATTAGGACTCAAGAACTATCAATGCCGATATATAGAGAAAGCAAACCCTTTCCCATTTTCCATAAATGGCATTGGCTGGCTGAGCTGCCAATCAGCTTCAGGGAAGTCTGCAACAATCTTACTCGTTATATTGTCATGAGCTCAGTCAGAGGCACAGAGACTCCTTAGAGATCCCTGGACAGGCTACTTCCTCCAATACTACTCCTTTGCTATTTCAACATGAAAAAAAGATTTTGGAAAGTGGTCCAAGGACAAAAAGCATCTTCTATTCCACCTGAAGGAACAGAGAACAGCAAAGAACTGTTCTCTCCTTACCAAGAATTGGGAGAAGGGAGAAATATCCTTTGGGCTTTGGCCCACGGATATTCTCCAATATCACCAATGACGCTGGTTTATTTCCTCAGGAAAGACTTCTGTTACATACAAGAATTGCCAGAGAACAAGCTTCACAGATTTTCATTCAACCCAAGTCACATCTAATCAAGAATTCTCAACAAATGACCATTCAGCTTTTGCCTGAAGACCTCCAGGTACAGAAAAGCCAACATCTCCGGCTGTGGGTGATTCATTTCCTCTTAACACAGACATGTCTTAAGATAACTGTTACTGAAACCATGTGAGAATGAACCTATGACAGTTCTAAATATTAATATGTCGGGGCTCACTCACCTTCCTCTCTGTCCATTTTCAACTACGCCATGTGTTGTAATTGGCTCAATACTTGTATCATTAGATACTAGAAATGACTGTTCTTATCTAATCCCAAAGGTGACAGAATGTAATCCATATTTTTCACACTGAAAAAATCTGGTGGCATGACCTATGCACTAACATTGGGACCTTGTCACCCAAGTGAGGGAGAAACTCATCACCACCAGTTATAGCTCTTAGGGAAAGAGTATTTTAAAAAGTCCATTAGCTAACTCTAACACAGACAGAATAGGGGTACTTGCAAATAAACTTTGAATTTCAATGGAAGCACTTGAGGGTGTACTAATGTACCAGACACTGTTAAGGTGATAGAATACAAAGAAAAAACGTCAAACAGTCCTGCCCTCAAGGAGCTTGCATATTTTTGGGTGGAGTAGAAACCCAAATGTATGACATCATGTTCCTATATAGATAAGTATACATGAAATTATATGTAAGATTATACCATGAATAAAAACAAAGAAATTTTGGAGTATGGGGAGGGGGTAACTAACAATTTTTAAAGAGCATGAAGGGAGAAGGACATGTTATCATGATGAAAAATCTGAATGATTTTTTAGCTAGCTATAGCTCCTTATGATCAACCAGACCCAGGAATAGTCAGTGTATCATTTTTTTTACTAGTAGAAAAGAAAATAACTTTCTGACAGTTATCAGACCAGAATATTTAGTGATTAACTGACACAACTGTGCCTAATTTCATTCAAAAATATCCAAATGACCATATAGAAAGATTTTTCCCATCACCAAGGTCACTGAGAAAACTGAGTAAACATAAACACCATTTAAAAATCCCAAGGAAGACAACTAATTATCAGCAACATTAAATAACATCTAGTTTCCTTCATATAGGAACAATCTTAAGGATTCTGCGTTATCATTCCCTGAGAGAGTATTTTCCAAGGTCTTAGTTAATTTTATTAGTCTTCCCAATCATGGAATCATACTCCACTCCCCATCTCCATGTCTTTTCATTGGCCATCTCCCATATGTGGAATGCATTTGTTCCTCACCTCGGAATCCAAGAATTCCTCACTCCGTTTAAGAAATACCTCAAGCACTTAATACCCAACCTTTCCTGATCCTCCTGTCTTCTGATTCCCTCTCCGTTTACCTCAATTTGATTTCTTCTGAATTTATTCATTAAATATTCATATATATCTATGGTGTCTCCTCCAATAGGACATAAGTTCCTTGTGGGCAGGGATTTTCATTTTTTTTGTCTCTATATCCCATCCCTAATATCTATCCCAGGGCCTGTCACAGAGAAATGCTTAATTAGTGCTTGCTGAATGACTCATTGTTGGAGAAACTTTTCCCTCTTTGATACAGAGGAAGTTTGAGATGATTCTTTTCTTTGTCAAGTGATTATTTTTTTTCTTTTGAACACTTTTCTCTACCCTTAGATCTCTAGAACTGAGCAGAACAAGGGCTGAGGTGGGGAGGGATGGATAGGGGATTTCTCTCTCTTTTCCCAGGAGCAGAAAATGGTGGAGGGCACATGGGAAGGAGCATCATGCTTCCTCAGGTGAGCCTGAGACTGAAATGCCTGGCTACCTTCTTCTGCTTTTCTATTTCCTTTTCTGAGCTCAGGGCACTGACTAAGGAGATTGAGAATGAACATTTTTAAATTGAAGGTTATCTCATAAATAATCCTGACTTCAGAGCTCTTGAGATCAAGTGCTGTGTACTGGCCTCCAAGAGGCAGAATTCCTCAATAGCATGCAATGTGAAACAGGAACAACACTGTCCTGGGGAAGGAGATAAAGAACTTCCCAATTCTCCATGCTTTTGCTGTGAGTTGCTCAGATGGGACTGGTCAGAGATGAAAGGGAAATATTTGTTCAACAGTCCCACAAAGGGTTATTGCCATGGGGGAAGGAAGGGGAATCAGTTATCTGGGTATATTCTGTTTCTATTTGTCCCTATGCTCCTTTGGGTCCTTTGAGTCTTAAACATTTTCCATCTGTGTGTGAACACGCACACATACACACACACACACACAAAACCCTATACCTTCTCTTATATCCATATTGTACACTGAATGGATATATAGGAGTTGTGAATCTTGCTACCTGCAGGTATAGAAACCTTAGACATAGCTGTACCTAAGATATGCTGTAGAGATTTTTCTGGAGAAGTGAGGACAGTCATAGGTCAACATGAAAAACGGATAACTATGGGTCAAATCCCCCAGAATCAAAATCCAAGTGAACTCAAGAGTCTTTGGGCCACTAGAGATACATTTGTGACCAGGGTCAGTCAACATTATTTTTTTTTTGCTTTGTGGAGGACAGTTGGGGTTAAGTGACTTGCCCAAGGTCACACAGCTAGTTTTGTGTGTGTGTGTGTGTGTGTGTGTGTGTGTGTGTGTGTTAAGTGTCTGAGGCCACATTTGAACTCAGGTCCTTCTGATTCCAGGGCCAGTGCTCTATTCACTGTACCACCTAGCCACCCCAGTCAGTCAACTTTTAAACAGTGCATCTACAGTATACAATTTTTGGAGCACTGGGAAGGCTGCCCTACTGCAGATCCCAGGTGTCTAAAACTAATTAGTTTTATTTCAGTGCTAAATACTATACATGAGCCATGTTACCATGAAAAACCCCCCCTCTCAAAGGGTCATATAAGAAGCCTTTAGTACAAGTCACACACAAAGGATGCCCTCTCTGACACACCCAACAACTGGTCACACAACCTCTGCTTGAAGACCTCCAGGGAGGGGGAAGTCACTACCTCCCAAACCAGTTTATTCCATCCTAGGGCAGCTTTAATTGTTAAAAAGTTCTCTACTTAGGTAGCATTCTTTGCTTCTTTCTATACTAGGCTGCTGGAGTATCTGTGGTGAATTTGGATCATTCCACCTTTTCTCGTTCCTTTCCCCTTCCCAATTCCTCCATTTGTTAGCGCTGCTAATATGTCCCCCACCAATTATTTTGCAGTGATTTCACTTACATCTTTATCTATTTTATCTGTCTATTATTTGCTTAGTCATGTTAAAGTTCTTCACCTCCTCCTCCCCCCACCAGTAGAATATAAGTATTTTGAGGGCAGAGTCTGTTTTATGACAGCCTTTACATTCCTTGCTCTGAGCTACTGTTTGTCCTTCCTTTTAGAAGAGGATCAGTGGCATCACAGGATGATGACTCCTGCATGAAGTGGATTTAAGTGAGGCAGAGTCACACAGTGTCATCAGCCTTACCCCCTTTCTTCCAGAGTCACTGAATTCCAGTGGCAAGACAAAAGTCAAGATGACATTGCCAGGGATGCAGTGGCTAACCTTGGCATCTTTGATGTCTGACCAAGTTCTAAGTGCCCCACAGCACCTGCTTCAGTCTCCTTCGTGGCTATTGGAACCAATTGTTCTCATCTGCCTGTTCTTCCAGGGGAAGCTTCACATGCTTGGGGTAAACAACCTCCTAATGCACCAATAGCTGAGAGGCTTGTTGGTTACCCTCCACCTAGTTTGGCCCATTTACCAGGATGGGTTTACAGGGTATGGCTGCTGCACATGCTACAGCTTCTAGTGCAGTGCCTAGCACAGAGTAGAAACTTAAGAAATGCTAGTTGAATTGGATGGAATGGATTGGAACAGTGGCAACTCACACCAGTGAAATAACTGGTTTGGCTGACTCCACTCACTTATTAAACTTGCGAACTGACTAATTTGACCCAATGAGCCAGTTGCTTTGCTGATAATAAAGACACAGTCTTAATTCACTGTGTACATCTTAATTTGCTTCTTGTCTCAATTTCCTTCCATTAATAAGATCTACACGTTTGGAAATCATGTTTTTGGCATAAATAATTCATAAAGACAAAATTAAATTGAATGAGATTTACCCTGATACAAGTAGGAAGTGAGCCTCTTTGCCCGAGTAGCCACCTCACAATTGGATGTCACATCATGGATTTAATTGCTGAATTAAAGCCAATGCTGGGAGCTTTATATTATTTCCAAACACTCAAAGACCATGAGTAGCAGAGACAAACAGGCTCAAAGCCAGACAACTTAAAAGTTCCATAGTTACCAAAGGTTATTGAAGGAAAACAAAGGTGTTAGAAGTAAGGAGAGGAGAAAATATGGTAATTCAAATAAAAGGGAGTGTGTGAATGGAGCATCAGTCAGTCAGTCAGTCAGTCAGTCAATAAACATTTAAGCATGTACTGTCAGGCACTGTACTAAGCACTAGGGATACAAAAAGAGGCAAAAGACAGTTCCTGTCCTCAAAGAGCTTACAGTCTAATGGGAGGCACAAGATATGTGCAGGAAAAAGAGGAAGAGACAGAAAAGAGAAGATATTAGAATTAAAAGGCAGTGGCAAGGCCTCCTGGAGAAATTGGGGACTTCAAGGAAACCAGGAAAGCCAGGAGGTAGAGAAGAGAAAGGAGAACCCTACAGGCATGGGAGATGGGCCAGAGGAAATGCCTGGAGCCAAGGAGGACACAGTGGTAAGCATAGTACCTTGAAGTAAACTTGACACTGAGGCTAGGCCAGACATAGCCAGATGCTTCTTTTTTTTTTTGCTTTTTGGAGGGCAGTTGGGGTTAAGTGACTTGCCCAAGGTCACATGGCTAGTTTTTTGTGTTAAGTGTCTGAGGCTGCATTTGAACTCAGGTACTCCTGACTCCAGGGCCAGTGCTCTATTCACTGCGCCACCTAGCCACCCCATAGCCAGATGCTTCTTACATAACTTGTGCTATGTCAGATTCTGGCAGTTGCAAGCACAGGGTAAAGGAGCTAAGTTGGACTTGAAATTAAAAGATCTGAGTTTGAATCTTGGTTCTGCCACTTACTACTTGTGTGGCTTTGGGCAAGTCATTTCCTCTCATCAATAAAATAAGGAAGCTGAATTTCTATGACCTCTAAGGTCTTTTCTAGCTCTAGATCTGAGAGTTTATGATCTAGTAACCAGAGTCAAGAAGGGATCTCAGAGGCCATCTAGTTTAACATGTATCTGAGCAAGAATCCCCTCTACAATATGCTGGACAAGTGGCTATCCATATTATGCTTAAATGCCTTCATTGAGGGGCCGCTTATTTTCGTTTTAGATAGCTGTGTCACAAAGTTTGTCCTACCCTTGAGCTGAAATCTGGCTCTCTGAAGCTTCTACCCTTTGATCCTAGTTCATTCTCTGAGGCCTAACAAACGGTGAAATATATTCTTTCATATGACACCTTGATCAATACTCAGGAACAGATCAATTTCTGTCTCCTCTGGGTTCAAAATCCCCAGTTCCTTCACTTGTTATGCTTATAGGGCCTGATAGTGAGCCCCTTTACTCCAATATGTAAGGTCTTCCATTTTTATAAGCGCCTGGTGGTAAGTCCAGGTCTTGTGCATGTTATAGTGAGAGTAGAGAAGGAGACAGTAGGTAAGGCTCATAAACTTGTAGTTGCTTGGCTGTGATTGTCCAGGGTTTTTTCCTTGGTCCAGCCTCTATGCCTTTGGGGAATTCATGTGGCATGTGTGTTTCATAGGGGAAAGAATGGAGGGAGTTATTGAATTGAATTGAATTGAATTCTGTGATGAATAATAGTCAGATCACTGGGAAACCAGAACATACTGTGAAAGGCAAGTTGGGGGTGTGGTTTGGGAGGGGTTATCAGCAGAAGTAATATTTTTGTTGTCAAATTTAATAACCATATGAGTATTTTAATGAAGACACTCAAAACCCCTACTACATCACATTTTGGTCACATGTACTCTTTACATAGAAATGAAATAGGTTAGCCTCAATTTTAGCTGTGATTTTTCAAGTGAGCTCCATATCTGATCTTCTTATATGATTTGCTAAGTGCAAAAGTTATAGCAATTCAGATGTAATTTTCCTTAAGGTGTCCCTTGATTCCTTCTCAAATAGTATAATTATCTTGGTCATTTTTAAGTCTTTGGGGACTTTTTTCTTTCCAAGTTGAGATTATTCGAATGCCTGGTGAAGTCCCTCTTCTTAACTTGTCCTATTTCCTCTGCTTTCAAGTGCTCAACACTCAGGTCATTTTCTAGGCCTAGCAATTTGTATTTCTTAACATTCATTGCAAAGCCCTTTCCTTTGTCATTTATATTTTTGTGGTGCATCAGAATAAGTCCCAGAATGCATCTTGACTTATTTAAGGAGATAGCAGGGCCAAGAATTATCATTGTCACAAGTGTGAAGATGATCTGGACCAAGAAAAAACATATATGTTATTAGCTATTTGAACCATTTTTTTGGTGACTGGTAGAGTATGAAACGAACCAGCCCTAATACTTGACTATCTACCAACAGACTCCAACAGAAGATTCTCATGTATTCCTGTATCCAGGGTTCAGTTAGCACAGTAGAAAAGCCAATGGCCCTCTAATCAGGCCTGCTACTTCTGCTCTGTGTTCATGGCTACAGTAGACATCCTTGATTTCTCCTAGCCAATTTTGTCTTCATGGGGGCAAGGGAGATGGATTCACACCAACCATCCTCCTTCTACATCTAGAGCTCAAAAGGGCCTTGGAAGTGATTGAGTTCAACCCACTGATTTTAAAGATGTGAGGAAACTGAGGCCTGGAGAGCTCAAGATATCTAGGGCTGGAAGGTCCTGACTACCTCCCTCTCTTAAATCAGAATCAAAACTATATAACGAATATAATGATTGTGACTAAGAGTACATATTACTTTCCTCTTCTGTAGTTTACTTATTCGGTCCAGCAACATTTATTAAGTACTATGTCAAAGACACAGCAGCATGTATTAAACACTTACTGTGTGAGATATCAAGCTAAGCACTAGAGATACAAAGAAAGTGCAAAGTTGTCCCTGTACTCAAGGAGATCACATTCTAATATAGAAGACAGAATGCAAATAGCTATTTACAAATAGGATATGTACAGGGGAAATTGGAGGTAACTTTAACAGCAATCAGTTTAGCAGATACTTAGCACTTAGGGCTAAGTATAGAAGGTGTGAGCCCCGTCCCCTGTTGAGAAGGTGTGAACTCCCCTGTTGACATGGAAGAAGGGTATTGGCTGAGACAGGAGGCCAGTGTGTGTATATAAGTAAAGAATCCAGAGACAGAGACATAGAATTGGAATTTTCCTGTTGGAGAAAGCAGGATTGTCTCAGCATCTGGGAGCTGGGTTGCCGGACTGAAGAAGTGAGTTGGAGATGGGGAGAGAGAGAGAGAGAGAGAGGGAGAGAGAGAGAGAGAGAGGGAGGGAGGGAGGGAGGGAGGGAGAGAGAGAGAGAGAGAGAGAGAGAGAGAGAGAGAGAGAGAGAGAGAGAGAGAGAGAGAGTTTCTCTCCCAGAATCTGGAAGCCAATATTCCTTCTGGGTCCTAGAGCCAGCTGAACTGCTGGAGGACTGAAGAAGCATGACTGGGATAAGACTTTGTTTGTTCATGGCCTGGCTGATCCTTGAGTTCCAGGCAAGAGAAGTGGTGAAGGGTTTGAGATGTGCTGGACCCTGTGAACTACAGTGTGTGCCAGGGATTGCCCTGAGGACTGCACAAGGACCTGGAAGCTTTCTACCTCTGAGGACTGGATGAGAACCTGGCAGCTATCTGCTTCTGAATTCAGGTGTCTATTTGGTGGATTCGGGAGGGAGCTGGGACCATGGAAGGGGATGCGGGGAATCAGAAAGACCACCCAGAGTAAAGATGAAGAAAAGGCCTTTCCCTGGAGGAAACTGAGGTTTGCTGGACACCAAGGGGTGGAGGGTTTGTATGGTTTTCTAATGACTGTACTATTGATTAATGATATTTAGTAAATGTGAATCTAGATTAGTGACTGATTATGTTAATGGTCTCCCCATGAGTGGAAGTTTGATTATTGTATTGTAACTGATTAAGTTAATGGTTGCCCCATGAGCGGAAGATTGTAATATTGTGAATTGATTGATTGATTAAGTGAGGTGGGTTTCCCCCTTAGGGAAACCAGATGATTATTCTTTTGTTCCATGTTCGAAATATTGTGGCCACTGTAGTGAAAACTGTGTGGCCATTCTAATGTTAAGCTGTTATGGATACTATGTTGTGACTTTCTGTGATAAGATGTAATGTTGTGAATATTATATTGTGACATATTGTGAATGTTTGCCTTGATTTGTAATGGAATAAACAGAATGCTCACTATTACTGTGTAATCTGAACCTTAAAAGCTGTTCACAGTAGCATTCTTTTGGGAATCTGTTGGTGCATGGCATTACAGTAACTTCCAAGGAAGGCTATAGCAGTGGGTTGGAGGAGACAAGGAAAGGCTTTCAGCAGAAGCTGTGATTTGAGCTGAATCTTGAAGGAAGTCAGACAAGTCAGGAAGCATAGGGGAAGAAGGACAACAAAAAGGCACCGAACTGGGAAATGAAGCAGCAGGTTTGAGGAACAGAAAAACTAGCGTTACTGGACCACTGATTACATAGGGAGAGGTAAAGTGTAAGACTGGATAAGTAGGAAGAAGTCAAATCCTTTAGGGTTTTAAATGTCAAATAGGATTTGATATTTGAGCCTGGAGGTGATAGGGAGCCACTGGAGTTGTTAGTAGAAGAATGACAAGATCAAACTAGCACTTTATGAAGACCACTTTGACAGCAAGAGTCTAGGATGGAATGGAGTGAGATGAGACCCAAGGCAGGGAGATCACCCAGCAGGCTAGGGCAATAGTCCGGGTATTAGATGATAAGGACTCCCCCAGGGTGCTGACCATGCCAGAAGAGGTAAAGGGACATACGCCATTACACAGGAAGGAAAACTGTGTTTGTGTCGATACATGTGAATGTTTGTGTTTTAATGTCAGAGGTCATCTGGTCCCATTCCTTCAGATATTTGCTTTGATATTATTAAGTAGCAGCTCATATCCTACTGTGTTGGAGTCAACTTTTGTTGCCTCTTTTTAATATCTTCATTTATATTGAAATAAGCATTGACTGTGGTTGGGCCAGGACCTGGTTCATGGACTACCTCTTTTTCCCAACTCCTGTCCTCATATTAGGAGCCTCCCACATGAAAACTGATGCTCTCTCAAGTATCCTAACTTCTCCATTCCTCAATCTATTTAATTCACATTACCTCCTCTGCCATTCCATTGAGCTACACCCAAGAATGACCTTGTCCTCAGCTACCAGTGTTCCACCATTATATAATCTCAAATAGGCCCTCATTTCAGCAAGGGAATTCTTTTTTTACCTCCTAATCAACTTAATTTTCCCATTCATCTTAAATCTCTCCTTTGCTTGTTAGCTGAAGTCCGTAGGAAAGCCATCAACATTTGCTACCTTTATTTCATCTCTCTTCCCTTACTCCTAAATGCTCTGCAGTCTGGCTTTGGACTTTACCATCTGACAAAAACTGCTCCCTACAAAGCCATCAATGATGTCTTAATTGTCAGATTAATGGCTTCTACTCAGTCCTGACCCATCCTGACCTTTCTCCTGCTTGTGACACTATTGATCAGCTTCTCCTAGATTTTCTCCCATTTTTAGATTGTCATGACACTGTGCTCTGCTGGTTCTCCTATTTGTCTAACAGCTCCTTCTCAGCATCCTTTGTTGAATCTTTATTCAGGTCATTCCCAATAAACATGGGTATCCCCCCAGGCTCTGAACTGGGCCCTCTTCTCCATCTATATAAATAGACTTTTAATCTTTTTTTCTTTCTTTCCTTTTTTGTTTTCATTACCACCTTTGGCAGTCTGTTCAAATATTACTTCTCAGAATAATATTTTAGGTGCATAAAATAAAATGCAATAGATTAGAAATGAAAGGGACTGTGCTGCAATGCACTTATCAAAAATTTGAAGTCATGCAAAACATTTTTTCCACATGAGCCAGGATCCAAAAAAAGACAAAGAAAGAGAAAAAAAATATTCTTCCATCTGTATTCTTAGTACTAGTTGGCTGATATCACCCTTTATATCTAAAACACAGACCCATTTTGAGCTTATCTTGGTTATATGGTATGAGATATTAGTCTATGCCTAGTTTCTGCCAGTCTACTTTCTAGTTTTCCAAGAAGTTCTTGTCACATAGTGAGTTCTTGCCTCAATACTGGGATCTTTGATTTTGTCAAACACTATAAGAGTGAGATAAAGTGACTTGCCCAGGGTCATCCAGCCACAGTCAATATATGTCAGAGATAGGACTTGCGCCTAAGTCTTCCTGGATCTGAGGCTGGCTCTTTATCAATATGTCACTGCTGCCTTTCAGGTGGCCCACAACTGGTTCTTTCTAAACGTTTGTTGAATTGCCATGACACCATAAGCAATAATCATCTTCAAGGAAAGAGTGAAACCCATTGTCAAGAACATAATTTCCTGTTAACTAGGGAAAAAAAAAGCAAACAGAGGGGTAACAACTCTCCACAGAGGGTTTGAAAATGTTCTAATAAGAAGATACACTATCCCTGGTCTTCAAAGTATCAGTCTTTTTGGATGCCCTGTGATTATCTTCACCCAACTTCATTTTTGTTAGACATTTTCACGTTATCACTGAACTATTCTGTAAGAGGTATTCCTCAGTTGGCAAATGGTCAAAGGATAAGAATACACACTTTTTCAAAGGAAAAGCTATGAAAGTTTTTGGTATCCAAGATATCCAAATCAACACGCAAAAGTTCTGCAAATCATTAATAGCTAGAAAATTCAAACTTTTACCTTCTACCTAATTTATGAACACGACAAAAAAAGGAAAAATGATGATGCTTGGAGGGGATGTGGGAAAACAGGCACATTAACATACTACTGATGAAGCTTTGAACCCATCCAGAGCCACATATCTGATCATGTGTATATATGGGTATATAGAGGGCATAGGATCAATTGAATATGAAGGGATGATACTTTAAAAGGCAAATTCTGAGGTGGGAGAAGACTAGAATGAGAGAAGACAGGGAGAGACAAAATGGGGTTAATCATTTCGCGTGGAAGAGGCAAGGGATAACTGTTACAATTTCACTTTCATTTACTCTCATTGAATCTGGTTTAGGGAAGAAATGGCATAAACTTTAAACTGGACATCATGCCACACAAGAGAGTAGAGGGCGTGGGGATGAAAGTTGGGATGATGGAGCTGGATGCTCACACTTCAATAAAGGGACAGGGACAGGGTAGAGAACAGAATAAGGGGGAGAGGGATAGGAAGGAGGGACATATGATCACTGTCACAATATGTCCACTATGAAAATGTCTTGTACAATCACACCTACACAGCCTATATTGAATTGGTTGTCCTTCCAGCGGGGCTGGGTGACAAGGGAAGAATCGAAAGAATCTAGAATTTAAAGCTCTGCAATGCCTGTAACTAGGAATTAAGA
>CM053602.1:28795009-28827564 GCA_028646575.1 Pseudocheirus occidentalis | reverse complement strand
ATAGGAAGGAGGGACATATGATCACTGTCACAATATGTCCACTATGAAAATGTCTTGTACAATCACACCTACACAGCCTATATTGAATTGGTTGTCCTTCCAGCGGGGCTGGGTGACAAGGGAAGAATCGAAAGAATCTAGAATTTAAAGCTCTGCAATGCCTGTAACTAGGAATTAAGATATACAGGGGCTGGGGTAGGGAGACCCTCCCTGCCCTACCAGAAAGTTAGAGAGCAGACCAGGGGAGGGGCTCTACAGTGGGATCGCTGTTTTGGGGTTGGGGTAGGGGAAAGATGGGGAGAAAATTTGTAATTCAAAAATCTCATGAAAATGAATGGTGTAAACAAGAAACAAATAAAATGTATTACATAAAAAATAATAGCTGAATTATTAGCAACAAAAACAAACAAAGAAGAGGAAGATGCAATTTGTAGGAACACATCCGCCATCTTAGGGATGCATTGGCACCTAGGATTGCTTCCCCAGCTCTTTCATTGAGATGTATTATAATGACTAAGCAATATGGCTGGCTCCAGGGGCAAGGATAATAAAGGGCTGCTGTACTGAAGAGAATTGGTTCCAAGAGACTATTCCCTTAGTGACATCTTCCCTTCCCTCTGAAACTCCAAGTCATGGAAGAAGCTGAAACATTAACTGCTCATCTTTCAAGTTGAAGCAGGAAAGCCATTTCTTATCTCAAGCATCAGAAGCTATGGTATTTCAAATGGACCATGCTGGCCAGCTCTTTCTATATATCCTTTCTTTGACACTGGACTCCATTCTCAAGATAAAGTAATTTATTATACATAATGTAATTATTATTTATATTATTTATAAATTATTGTTATTATTTTACACTAAGCTTTGATTTTCTATTGCTATTTCAGTTATACCAGAAAAGATGAGAAAACATGGAATGAGAGTAGTTGACTTATCCAGTATGGTGAGGAGTTTGAATGATGAGTTCTTCCTGGGAATGGATGAGGGACACAAGAATGGTCTTCTTCTGGGAACTCCCAAACCTATTGGTGCTACCTGGCAGCCCAAGGCCATACACCATGAGAGATCAAAGCAGCAAGAACAAAATATGAAGGTGAACCTTCATTCTTCTAGACTCGGGGTCCTTAACTGACTCTTTGGGCAGTCTGGTGAAGCCTATGTACCCCTCCTCAGAAGACATAAAATAAAATGTATAAGATTATAACCAATTAGAGTTATAAAAATACTTTTTAAAAAAGTTCACAGGGGCAGCTAGGTGGCGCAGTGAATAGAGCACTGGCTCTAGAGTCAGTTGGACCTGAGTTCAAATCCAGCCTCAGACACTTTACACAAAAACTAGCCCTGTGACCTTGGGCAAATCATTTTACTCCAACTGCCCCCCAAAAAGCAAAAAAAGAAAAGTTCACAAGCCTCTCGACCAGAGGTGTCAAACATGTGGCCTACAGGCTGCATAGAGCCTACAACACTCCTGAGTGTAGGCCAAACCAGATTAAAATATAGTTCCTTTCTGATTTTACCATATCTCTGTATTAACAGAAAAATAAACATACAAAGGTGTGATTTCCTAAGTTAATGTATAGCCTGTAGGGATCCTTATATATGTAGTGTACTGAACTATATATGTAGTGGCCCTAATTTCTATTTGAGTTTGACACCACTGTTCTAGATAGCCCTGAAGGGAATGTTTATATAGACCAAACACCAATGACAAACTGGGTAATATAAGAAAGGGATTACTCTGTCTTGAGTTCCTCTCCCTTGGGCATGTACTCCTATGTTGCCTGTGTAAACTCCACCTACTACACTGGCAGTATATTCAAAATTCTATGTGACAACTAACATCACATACAAGACTCCATAGCTTTAGCCTATAGTTTGTGAAGTGAAACACCTATCCTATTTAATAACTGTGTGACCTTGTGCCAATTATCTAACTTCACTGAGCCTCTACTTCCTCATCTATCAATGAAGGGGGTTAGATTAGATGGGCTCTGAGGTCCTTTCCAGCTCCCAGATTTTTTTTCTAAAACTGTTATAAGACTGAAATACTTGAGTCTTTAATATTAACAGGACTGAGGAAGGAAAAAAAAGGAGGAACCCTCCCCATCCTTAACTTTCACCAGCTCGAGTCTGTTGTACATACCAGTCCACTGGGGTGACACATGGCCTGATATCTTTTGACTTTGCTTTTAGCATGCCAACAAGAAAAACAGAATCCACACTAGAACGCTTTCATTTTGTTCTAAGGAAAAGAGTATTTGGACAGCATCAGAATATGGACAAGAGTGGAATTCATAGCTCAGTAATGGACATACCGTTCTAGCATAAGATAAACTACCATGGACAGAGATTATCTGGGGAAGCATTGGCACAAAACTTCTAATCAGTCAAGAAGCAAAATTATCACCAGGTACTCAGCTTGATGGTGGATAGACAAATACGAATTACAGAACAATGCTTACTTTTAAGAAACTTATATTCTAAAAGAAGAGATGGTCTATAAATCTATGCATAATAAATATAAAGAGAGGAAATATAAATAAATACAAAATAGTTTGGGAAGGGGTGAGGGTGAGGCAGTAAAGTGGTCAGGAAAGACTTGGTATAGAATATGGGCTTGAGTTAGACTTAAAAGAGAGTTTATATGAGGTCAGGAGGTAAGAAGGGAGTGAATTTCAGGAAATGGGGAGGGGTGTGTCAAGGGCAAAGACACAGGAGATGGTAAATCAAGTGTCATGTGTGAAAACACAGAGATGGCCAATCTTCTCCTGATCACAGAATAAAAGGATATTGTACAATGGGACTGAACTAGGAAAACCAAAATCCCAAATGTGTAAAGCATGGCATAATTCTTATGTATAAGATTACAACAGAAGAAAATCCATGCCTTTTAAAAATTCCAGTTGTAGTGAGATTTTATGTGAGAGGGTAAGGGTCCAAATGACAGTAGTTCTACCTACTACCTATATTTAAAGGAGGTCTCATGATCACCTATGTGTTCCCCAGCCAGCTCCACTTCCTTAGAGATGAGGCAAAACCTATCTGCATTGGAAACTGCATATAAGAAGCCAGTTTGTAAATAGGGCAGTCTGTCACCCCACCATTCACCGAAAAGAAAGTACCATCTTTTTCCTCAGGGATCACAGAATTTAATAAAGAAGTTCCTGCCCTGTGTTTGTAAGAAGCCAC
Organism: Pseudocheirus occidentalis; assembly: GCA_028646575.1. Lineage (NCBI taxonomy): Eukaryota > Metazoa > Chordata > Mammalia > Diprotodontia > Pseudocheiridae > Pseudocheirus > Pseudocheirus occidentalis. The sequence continues at coordinate 28,824,375 of CM053602.1, read as the reverse complement.
TCCCTCAAGACTATGACCCAGCAAATAACATTCCTGGCCTGGCAGGCAACTAGATGGTGATCCTGTCTACTACTCTGATCCCTATTTCAACATCTAGAACCATGACATTTCAAGAAAGAGTAGAATTGAGAACACCTTGGAACATTCCTTTGTATGTTGGAGCCCCTAGGGCAAAATTATGGCTGGGCATCAACAAGAGTCACATATCATGAGACAGTATAGATGGGTTGCAACTGCAATCACAGGAAGGAATATCTACATTGATGAAATTACAGATCTGTTATTACATTATATAATGACAGCTTCCATTCATCCATATATACAGGGTGACTCAAAAGTCTTATGCACTTTTAAGTTTTAATATCTTTGACTTTTGGGATATGCTGGACATGGGCATGCACACATATGTACTCACAGACGTACACATACACACACATCCAAGTTTGCAAAGTGATTTATACACATCATCTTATTTGAGTTTCACAACAACCCTGTGAGGGAGGTACTACAAATACTGCCCTAGACACCATACTATAGATAGCATACTGCACTTTACAGATGACAAAACTGCAGCTTAGTAAGGTTAGTAAGCCCATCCATGGTAAATGGATAACAGTAAATACCAGTACTACAATTTAGACCCAATTGTCCTCTGGCTCTTCCTCCAACACTCACTTGCCTCAGAGCGCCAAATTCTATTGCAATTTCCCTGCCCCACAAAGAGTCAGCTGAACTTTGACGTCCAGTACCAAATTTGGCCTCTTTCCACGTGGGTCCCTGTAAGCATTGCCCTTGTCAGAGAGAAGGGAACGGCTGGTTCAAGCAGGTGCTGTAGAAACCTACTGATCTGTTCTGAAGAGCAAAGTGGGACCTATAACCTCGAGTTGCTTTCTTGGATTCAGGTTGTTTTCCATGACACTATTCTTATAGTTCACCCCTTAGTATCCCAGTTGCTTTCTAGTGCACTGCATGGAATTGAACCATATATAGAAGGAGATGGAGATGTTAAGCCCTCTCTACCTTCTTAACCTTCCACTACTTGGCATCCAGCTCGCTGACTCCTGCTGTATGAATTTCTGTCTATAGACCCGAAGCCATAATCCATTTACCCAAAGTCCAGATAGAAGGTGAAAACAAAGAAATGGAACAGTTAAGGGATATTATGACACAGCATGGAAAAAGAGAAAGACCATTAGGGGTCCCAGGATCAGGACTTTTTCTTATTTGTATCTCCTACGGTAAGTCACCACCCCCTTTTGAGCCTCAGCTTCCCCCTCTGTAAAAAAAAATTGGGGATTGGACTAGGTGCCCTTTGAATTCTCTTCAAACTATCCTTCTGTGAATTCTACAAGACTGGTGATTCATTCTAGCTTCTCCCACACAGTCCAAAATTCCTCTTTTGCATTTTTTGTCATGAGGCTCACATCCAGACCCCTGGTTGTCCCTTTTCTCACTCAAATCAGACCAGTCCTTGGGTCCTTAGTGAAGTTTGTTTATACTGAGAATTTAGAGTTTATATGAAAGGCAAAAACATAAGAGTTGTAAGTCTTATGATAACAGCCATAATTTATCTAATACTTGAAAGTTTACAAAGTTCTTCACTGACTCACTTCATCTAATCCTCATGACAAATCTGTGAGGAAGGTGCCACAAGCATTATTATCTCTATGCTAGAGGAGAAGACTGAAGTACAGAGAATTTACATGACATACCCATAATCCCACAGTAATTAAGCATCAGAGGTGGGACTAAATCCCTGCCCTACAATTATGGCCTTTCTTCTACTACCCCAGGTTACTTCTATGTTGCAAGCAAGAGAAATGCCTTGCACTTTCCTGCTCAAAGGAGGCAATAGGTTGAATTGAACTTGTTAGTAGGCAAAGATAAGGACTTCCTACATCAGGGATGAGATAGTATGTAAGAGATCACAGGCAATGGGGAAAAAGAAAAAAACCCTCTAAATGGTTGCTTCCCAAGTCCAGGGCCACACAGACTTGCCAAATGTCATTGCTGCATGATACAATGATAAAAGCCTCTCATAACCTGGACAGATCTGAGCAGCTGAGTTTGTCACTGGTCAGTAAGACTAGAAACTGGAAGTCCACATAAAGCCTTTCTAAATCTTGGAACTATTTCTTAAAAGGAGTTTGAATCTTATTGACTTGGGAGAAGTCAGGCAGGGTTAGGTAGTCTCCAGGTTTTCAGGAAGCACAGGAAAACATGCCTATCACATTGCTCACCATATGCTTTCCTGATTGCTCAGGAAAACAGGCTCAATAATGCAGTCAATCTGACTGATAGATGCTCCAAAAGGCAGCACCCTCTTCTCTCAAGGTAAAAGGATATGCTTATTCCTCAATTGGGAAGATGCCAGAGGAGGAGATTATTGAGTGGAAAAATCACATTTCAGGGATGTTCTGAAGCTTTTCAGAGACATCATTTTGCTATCCTTATGTAAATGTCAGCCTGGGCTCTGAGTTCAGAGAAGTATTTTTAGAACCTTGAAAAAATTCTAAGAAGCTCCAAGATAGGGGGAAAATGGGAATTTCTGAAAATGTTGCAAACATAACTTTTAGAAACCGACAGCTGTCAGATTATTTTTCTGAGCAACAGTTGAGGATGGTTTGGAAAAATCCATATAAGGATTCAAAAGCTGGACACATTCAGCTCTTACCCCATTGGCTTCTATAATTACCAGAAATTAATGACATGGAACAGACTTTGGGGTTCTGAAAGGATGAAAAATTCTTAGACTTTCTTCCACTGCTGATGAAGGGTCATCTTAATGCCATTGATTATGATGCCACTGATGAATCATTTACATGAAACTCTGCAAAGAATTTTATTGGGCAATTAAAAAGAAAGCTAACATGTATGGGTCTTATGTTAATACTCTGTAGGGAAGATGCTGAGTTCACAAAGGCTATGCCAGTGGAATACAAACTCTATTAGAATAAAAAGACTTTTAAGACCATATTTTCTTTTCTCTCCAAAGACCATCTGGCTAAGGACAGAGATGTTTATCCCAAGAAGATTGGCTACTAGATGTCATGTTGTTGTTGCTATTTGGCTGTGTCTGATACTTTGTGACCCTGTGGACCATAATGTCCATGGAGTTTTCTTGGCTAAGATACTGGAGTAGTTTCCCATTTCCTTCTCCAGTGGATTAAGATAAACAGAGGTTAAAGAGCTTTTCCTAGACCACACAGCTAGTAAATGTCTTGAGGCTGGATTTGAACTCACATCTTCCTGATTCTAGGAATCACTCAATGCACTGACCCACCTGTCTTCCCTCATTTGTCAATTATTCTCATTGTACCCACTCTGAGCAGTGATAATATTCCTTCTTTTCATCCTCTCCTTCCTTCTCCCAAGAGAGCTAACACATAACCCCTTTTTGTCCTTAATTTTCCTTGCCAGCCTTAGCTCATTCTGAGCTTTAGAATTCCTATTCTTACTACACTGTAATACCCTTTTGTATTCATTCTGGTACCTGTCCTTGCCTCCTGTCCATTCAATTGAGCATCATCATCTGAACAATATGCATTTTTCAGTTACTCAATTTTTCAGTGAGCCTGAGCTTTTGATCCTTTTTATTGGAGGGCTCCATTTAATATACATCCTTTAAAACTCTAGGTTGGTTGGCAAGTTGCTTATGCATCCATAGTGGACTCATCTCTCCTTGAAGTCCTAGTAATGGAGAACCCATTACCTGCCAAAGCAGCCCATACCATATTTGGACAACTAGTTTCTGTGAAATCTTTATTTTTAAATGAAAAGTTCTTCTCTGCAACTTCTACCTCCTGTTCCTTTTTCTGCCCACTGGAGCCAAGGAGAGTAAACTCTTCCACATAAGAGTCCCTTAAAATATGCAAAGGCAATTATGATACAGAGGACAAAGCTGTCAAACCAGCAACCTGCCTGCAACACTTCCAAGTTGGATCAGATTAAAATGTAATTGAGAAATAATTAACAAAATAAGTAAAAATATAGTACAACATAGATAATGCTAATTTGTGGTTTTCTAAGTCAATCAGTGGCCTATAGGAATCCATTTGTATGGTTTAGCTGCTTCTTTTCTATTTGAGTTTGACACCATTGGTATAGGAGGCCTCTGCTCAGCTGGTTTCTCCCCAACCCTGTGGATGAAATTACAAAATATAAGTAGTATTGAACAGAGATTCTGTGAAAAAAAGAGAGAAAAACCTTCGAAGCAATTTCTTGCTTTTTAAAAGGTCCCCAGGGGCTTGGCCAGTCCTTTCACCATCTAAAGGCTAACCTCCCTTTAATTCCATCAAGCTTAAATAAAAAAACTTCAGACTTCACAAAGGGGGAACAAAGCATATCTACTTCTATGCACTCACATGAGTGTATCTTTCAAATATTCATTATTCCATTACTCTTTTTACATACTAATTCTCTAGTCTAGGACATTATGTCTTTCCTAATATTTCCTAAGTTGACATTAGTTTTTTGTTAGCCAACTCACACTTGAATTTTCAGTCAACTAACACTCTGATACTCTGAAATCTTTTTCATAGGAATGAGTAGTAGGCCATTCTAGATTTAAGCCAAATATGCAAGCTGAAATATAGGACTTTCCTTTGAGGGGTGGGGCAGGAGGTGTTTAGGTTTGTGATTTCTACAGTACAGGAAACTCTCAGTGTAAAATGTCCCTCCAACGGTTCATATCAATTACTTGCCGGTAATTTATAGTCTTAGAAAACAGCATTGAGAGGTTAAGCAATTTGTCTATGATGACACACCTAGTATGTGACAGAAGCTGTATTTGAAACTTGGTTTGACTTCAAAGTTGGCCCTCTACCAATGATGCCACATTGCCACTCAGGACTTTCATGTATTTCTATTGATTTCTATCTTATTAGCTTTGGACCATTATTCTAGCCTGCCAAGTACTTTTTGTATCCTGATTCTGTCATCCAATGTGTTAGCTATTACTCACGGATTCGTGTCATGTGAAAATTTGATAATAATGCCATCTGCATCTTTATTCACATCGTTGATAACAGCATTTAGCAAAATATGACCAAATATGAAACCTTGAGGAAATGATTCAAAGTAAAGCGACCACACACCTTTTCCTAAGGAAGTGTAACCAAAGGTAAATCTATCACCATAATGAAGAGGCCAAAACATCACAGAAATCTCCTCCAACAAATAACACTTCATCTCTTTATTAAGTGGTGATATGACGCAGCCAAAGCAAATGATAGGCTAAAATATAAAGTTGTTTTAAAACATCTTATGGAGAAAGAAGGTGGAAGATTAAGAGTAGTACTGCCTTATAAAAGTGAGAAGCCCTGGAATGAAGAAAAAAACAAATCAAGCATATACGAAGCTTAATAAGAGTCCTAATGAAACCTACAGTGATCAGACTAGAAGGAGGATAATAAACAAAAACCAAGTGGAAGTGATTTGTCAATATTCTAAGAACTCTTTTCTCCATCAATGATAATGAAGTCACCATTGTAATCCACATTTGGAATCCAATATCATAGATCCCAACATGATATTTGAGGAATTAGTAACATCACAGAAGACAAAAAGGAAGAGCAATGCAACTTTAAGGGCATTGAAGTATGAATTCTCAAGGTATCTTGAAGAGAGGAGGAAAACAAATGCTCATGGGAAAAATTACAGACCTTATTACAAAAATCCCCTCCCCCCAAAAATCAAGTGAATCAAGCATACCAATAACTACTGATCCAAACCTATTTTCCATACATCTACAAAGTCTTTAAGAAGATAATCAGCAAAGTATGGAAAGCATCTTTGATGAAGGTCTCAGAAAGGAATAGAGGATATTGATACTGATATTCTATAACAGCACACATTTTTAAAGTTACATTAATTGAAAAGTGTGGAAAATATAAGACTGCACCAAACTTATTGTTTACCAATTAAAAGAGCATGTAATTTAGTCAAGAAAAATTCTGCCTTAAAATCTTATCTCCACCAAGGTGGTTTCTATACATATAGGAAAATTGTACATGATTTGGGGAAGAATTTAACAACAGTCATCACTTTAGACAGGTCCCCAATTATTCATATCAAGCAAAGTATAAGACAGGGGGCTCTATACTCTCAAATGCATTTGACTATGTCATATTCAACACAGAGTTCAAGTGGGAAAATGATTCCCCACAGAAGAAGAGGATCTTGAGATGCTTCTGCTTTTTAATGATATTGTATTAACCATGTAAAGCCATAGAACATCATAGAGTAGCAGCTAGATGGCGGTGCAGTAGATAGAGCATGGGTCCTAGACAGAATTTGAGCTCAGACACTTATTTGCTATGTGACCCTGGACAAGTCACTTAATCACAATTGCCTCCAAAAAAATAAATGGAAAAAAGAACATTGTAGAGCCTCTTAAAGGAGATGCGTAATCACTCAAAGAAAATCTGTAAGAGTAGTAGATGGAAGGCCAGACTTGGAATCAGGAAGACCCAAGTCTTATATCTGTACTGAGTGAGTCATTTAATCCTCTAAATTATTTCAGCTGCTAATCTGCATTGGCATAGGATGTTTCTGTACCAAATTCCTCCTATGTTGATAAAACTACAATTTGGTGATCCCTACCACTATTGCCAAAAAAAATCACTCAAAAGAATTTGGTTTAACTTCCCAACACAAGAAAGAAATGGGTAGATGAAAAATGATGAGTGTATATATTATTATGGGCAATTTGATGGAAACCGTGTGGAGATGGTTCATCAGTATATACATATCTTGGACAGACACTGCAAAGCGATGATGCATTCGTTACAGAACTAGACAAGAATCTTTCCTCTTCTGTCAGAACTAACAGTTAGAAAGTTCACTGAGCTAGCTCAGGAAACCTGGATGGACACTGTGGTTAGGCAATAAGTCGGACCTGAAATTCGAGAGGCTGAAGGGATCAAGGAGAGATTACAGGAGGCAAATCAAGCAGTGCTTTTACTCATTCCAATTTACTTATTGCTTTGCTGTTGCTAAGTCATTTTTCAGTCATGTTCAACTCTTTGTGACCCCATTTTGGGATTTTCTTGGAAAAGACATTGGAGTTGTTTGCCACTTCCTTCTTGAGCTTATTTTACATATGAGGATACTAAGGCAAACAAGGTGAAGTGACTTGTCTAGGATCACACAGCTAGTGAGAATCTGAGGATGGATTTGAACTCAGGAAGATGAGTCTTCCTTCCAAGCCCAATGCTCTACCTACCACATCACCCAGCTGCTTCATTGCTGCAAGCATCCATGCTTTTTATAATATGACTCGCCTTATGAGGTTATCTGCCTGCAAAAGAAGACACACTACAGTTTCAGAAGGTTCAAATTTGTCAATGATCTAAAGGACAAAAGAAAGTCACCAACAAAAGCTTACATGAGAAAAGTATTGTAAAAGAGATCATTAAAGATGCTTATGATGGGACAAAGCAGCAGGTCTGCCTTGGAGCTACAGGAAGGCATTCTGTCTTGTGCATGATTGTCTCTTCTGTGGCCTATGATTGATTTTGCTTGGAAGAGGTATTATCACCAAGCCCTGCCTCCCACCCCAAACCTCTCCTCTAAATGTTTTCAGGAAACAGCCTCGGCTACCCTGAATAACTTAGTCCAGCATCTCTGGGTGAAGAGCAGAACAGAGGAGCAAAAGGGGGCTTTAAACTCTGATTATCTGGGTTAAAATTCCAGCTCTGTCTCTCATGTGACCTTGGCCAACTCATTTACCTTCTACAAGGCCTCAGTATTCTTATCTGTGAAAAATTAGAGGTTTGAATTGGATAACTACCAAGGTCACTTCTAAGCCTTAAACATATTATCCTTTTATTTAGAGGAAGAAGACAAGAGACCAGGACTTGGAGTTCATAAGTGAGAGGGAAGAGAACAAATAGACAGCAGTGATTTTCCATAACCCCATGAGGTTAGAAGTAGACTGTGTTTCTATTTCATGATATAAGAAAGAGGGGTTCCAATGAATCCCTAGGAAATTTACTCTGTAGGTTCTGTGGAGACTGTGTCCACAGAAGGCTTAAGAATAATGGATGCATATTCTTTATTTCTGGAACTAAGGGGAAAACAAATGAAACCAAAAAACACTTTCTCATAGGACTATGCCTGGACTGCTGGGACAGATAAGTGGTCCTCTGGGAAAGGGGCTGAGAATTTTCTTCTGGTAGAGACCCCTTGAAGAAAACTGTGAGAAGAAACAGCAGAGTAAAGGAAAGCAGAACATAATTTATGCCACCTGCCAAAGGAAAGTCTAACCTCCAAACTACAGAGGGCAGCAACCAGAGCTGGGTAGCTGACAATATTGGACCTAGCTGAGAGTGGTGGGAAGTGAGACAGATGTGGAATCAAAGCACAGCGCTGCAGAGGGAAAGGCAGAAGTGGTTAAACACCAACCACCCCCATTCAGGTTAGCATTAAGTAACAAAAATTCCATATTTGTGGGAGAGGGACATTTAGTGTGGTGAGAGAAGGAGGGGGAGTGCCAAAATTACTTTCTACTGGTTCAGATAGGGATCCTTTGTTTATGTTAATTTGTAAATAATACCGTTCATGTTTTGAACTTCATGAACCTACCTGCTTGCAATGGGAACTGGTAATTACCTTTAGAAAGCACTGGGTACTAAAATTTCTAGATCACCCAGATAGAGTTAATAAGTAAGGGAAGTGAGAAACCCACAAATGTACCCAAGCACTTTGTGTCAGCAGGAAGCTTCTGACGCAGGGATTGTATCTGTTTTAAATGTTCATATTCCTCTGAGTTTCTGCACATTTCTTACATTGCATTTCTTAGTGTGCTTCTATCATTTATTTTTCTGGTTCCTTGACAAAAAAAATCATCTGCCATGTTTCACAATGAATGCACTGATCATTCATTTCCTTTTTCTGACTTTCTTTTCTTTTGATGACGAGCAAGCCTCCTTTTGGACTACCTTTGAAATACCACTTGTCAGGAAAACAGCCAAAATATTGAAACAGATGTCAAATACTATTTTCTCAACTTGGAATATTTTAATGAGTCTCTATTCATAGAAAATATGAAATATAATTATAAGATGCGACTAAATATTCAAATGTAATATTTTTCTTCAAAGCCATTTAAAACAATGTTGACTGCTGCAAGGTTCCCCTGTCGGGAATGTGTCTCTTGTCTTTAAAAGAATCCTGTTATGGTGCATACACTGTACCCACATTTCAGGAAAGGTTTTCATTCATTAAAATTCTCCTGCTGATCAGACTGCAGAGTTCTCGTCCAAGGTACTCACCCTCAAGCTGCAGTGACCATTGTAAAAATGGAACATATTTTGACTCTTTTAGGGTGAACTCCTTGTCCCTGTGAATATGCATATGCACACGTATATGTATTTAGATGTATATAAAGCAGGTGTTAGTGAGAATTTAGCTCTCTCTTTTAAAATATTTCTTGAGAAGCTTCATCTTTTTCCCCTCTTTATTCCCTACTGTATATCAGATTTAGTTTAGGGCCATGTACCCATCCCAGTAGAAACTAAGCTCCCTGAGGATAGAGACTCTTTCAATTTGGTCTTTGCATTCCTGGAACCTAGCATAACGCATTGCACATTTTTTGGTCTTGATTTCTGAACTGCAGTCATGGAGATTGGCAACTTCTCTGGAATCTATAGCCTTAGTCATTTGCTTGGAACACTTAAAGGTTAATATTTCACAAGTTACACTAGAAGCTAGATCTTTCTAACCCTGACGCTGACCTTTTATCAAATATACCCCTACTGTTTTGGACAATGTAGGTGCCAGAGAAATGATTATTTTGAAGTGCATTGTGTTCTTACTGAAAGTGTAATATGACTAGGACCAAGAAACCTGGCTAAGCCAAATATTTACAGGTCATGCTGAGGAAATGAGATTTCAACAATTTCAGATAAGAGATAAATAGAGAATCTTAATTTTGGAGTCAAGAAACCTGCATTCAACTTCTGACTCAGTCATTAACTAGAAGTGTGATTTGGGGAGCCTGATTTTTCTGCTGTGTGTAGTAAAGGGACTGGACTGTGTACTCTCTGAGATACTTTCTGTACCTAAATCCTATGACCCAAAAACTTAAAAATGTACATGGCTCAAATGGGATGGATTTGATAAATAAAATTAGCCAAATATTAGGTGCCACTAATACCATCTATCAAAGAACTACTCGTGCCATAGATTGTATTCATACTGAGTGGTCCTTCCTCAGGTTATAGGGAAGAACACTGGGCTTGAAACTGGAAGATGTATGTATAAGTCCTGGATCCACAATATCAGTCCATGAGCCATCCGGCATATCACGTCACCTGCCTCTGTACAAGCCTATGACTTCTAGAGCTGCCCCGGGACATAATTGTAGTTGAGGTTAGTCAGTGTTAAATCCCATCCGAGTTCCCTCTCCAAACCTTCCCTCCCTGTGCCAAGTAGCTTCCTTCCAACAGCTCTTCCCACACCCATTATTTTCAGTCATTGTTACTGTTACCATCTTCTTCCTTGTATCATCATCTTTTCAGAGTTACTGTGAAAATCACAAGTTTATTGATGCAAAGGCACTTCTTAAGCACATGCTTTTCTATAGCACATTTCCCGCATTTTTGTTATGGTAGCGTGTTTTATACAATCTTGAGTTACAATCAGAATAACTTTGGACCATTCATCCAAACATGCTTTAAATATGATAACATGATCTTCAGGAAGGGAAATGACCAAATGACCAAAATCTACTGTATTGGTATTGAGCACCAATTTGTGGAATACTATGATTAATTTAGAGCTGGAAAGGATTCTGGAGGTCATCATGGTCAGACCCCTTATCTTACACAGGGCCCCAGAAATGAAATAATTGGTTCAGGTTCAGAGAGGCAGCAAGTAATAGAGCTGGGATTCAGGGTCAAATTCTTTTATCTGAAATCTACAAGTAAACAAACATATAAAAAGCTACTGAATGATATGTACACTTTATCACATTTTGGTAATTTGAGGCAATGATCTAAATTTTAGTAAAAGCTTTATCAATTAGAGCTATAATCCTCCTACAGAAATCTCCAGTATAATTTCTTTTTAGAGATGCTTATGGTCCTTTAAACAGGATTAATAAAACAAACTTCATTTCAAAAAAGTTGCAATTGTCACATGAATTCCAAAGAACTTTTATGTTGGTATTGTTGTTTACTAGTTTCCCGGTCATTTCTGATGCTTCCTGACCCTATTTTGGATATTCTTGGTAAAGATACAGGAGAGGTTTGCCATTTCCTTCTCCAGCTCATTTTATAGATGAGGAGACTGAGGCAAACAGGGTGAAGTGACTTGCCCAGGGTCACACAACTAGTAAGTATCTGCGGCCAGATTTGCCCTCAGGAATATGAGTCTTCCTGATTCCCGGCCCGGCACTCTATCTTGTGGCAATATTAAATTCCAACCATAACATCATGCTATTTCCTCTTCTCGGAATAAACACTATGTTCACTGTTAAGAAGCAGTTTCCCAGGACCCAGTTGTATAACAACTCACTGATTCACAGGATACTATTAGTAGGAAGGACCTTATTAGAAACATATGTTGATATGACATGTATAATTACCAAGGTCCATGCAAATGAGTGGAAAGAATGCTGTCTCTGCAGTCGGAAGGTATGAGTTCAAAGCCTGCTTCTAATGTTCACTACCAGTAGGACTTTGGGCAAGCAGTTTACCATCTCTGGGCCTCAGTTTCTTAATGTGTTAAGTGTGGCAAAGGTAAGCAGACTAGCACACAGGAGAATGGATCTAAAGCTGGAAGGGATGCCAGACAGCATCTGGTTCAAACTTCTCACTCTACAGATGAGGAAAAAGAGGCCCAGAGAGGTGCTGTGGCTTTTTTTCAATTTCACATTAAGCAGCACTGCCAAGAAGCTAACCCAAATCCAATGTTAGATGACAACTGAGGTCCATTCAGTCTCTGGTTCTAAGTTCCCTTGATCTTCAGATCTGACAGGTCTTCCTGTTTTCAGCTTCTCATTCCTCCAATAGATCCTTCTTACAGCTGCCAACATGAATTTGGGTGTTATCAGCACCACTGCCATCGCTGTATCCAGATCCCACAGGCACAGGACAGGGCATGTCATTCCTGTCATCCTGCTATTGGAGTCATACTCTAAGTACTCTCAGTAAATCTACCAATAATCAACTCAATCCTAATATGTTTATTCAATTATAAAAGGCAGTCATTTTTTCTACCTGTGCAAAGGTCTGTTGAACATTAAATATAAAATAATAACAGTAAGATAATAGCTTGGCCTACAACCCCATCTAAAAAGATGAGATAAGATGACAAGAAGAAAAACCTTACGAAGAGCCTTTTAATATTCACCAAGTAAATGGAATACTTTTGTGCTGTCAGAAATAACAAGAAGGTAGATTTCAGAAAATCCTGGAAAGTCTCAGATGAACTGATACAGAGTGAAGCAAACAGAACCAGGAGAACAGCAACACTGTACAATGAAGAATTGTGTATGACTTGGCTATCCTCAGCAATACAATGATCCAAGACAATCCCAAAGGACTCATGATGAAAAATGTTATTTGCCTCCAGAGAAAGAACTGAAGAAGACGGAATTCATATGATTTTTCACTTTCTTTATTTTTTTGGTCTGTTTTCTTTCAGAATGTGACCAATATAGAAACATGTTTTGTGTGACTGTATGTGCATAACATACATCAAATTGCTTGCCAACTCAAGGAGGGGGGAGGGAGAGAATTTGGAACTCAGATATATACACACATACATATATGTGTGTGTATGTGTGTATGTGAAAATGACTTTCACATGTAATTGGAGAAAAACAAAACATTCAAAAAGAAAGGCGACCCACCAATTACTTCCCATGTTATCTCATATGAGCCCCACAGCAGCCCTCAAAGCAACGGTTGTGATAGAGGAGATGTACTTGGACTCGGGAGAGCCTTGGATTCAAATCCCACCCCTTATACTTGCTAATTCTGTGGGTAACTCATTTCACTTTTGCAAAGTCTTAGTTTGCTCATCAGCACATGGGGAATAGTAACAGCCCATACCTCACAGGGCTACTGTGAGAATCAAATGCCAGGTCATCTCGAAGGTGATATGCAAACATTAGAGCACCACACATATGACAGCTCCTATCAATATCATTCTTCTTCTTCCCATTTTATACATGTAGACAGAGGCCAAGAGGGATTCGAGTATGCTCTCACTGTCAAATTGAGGAAATAGGATTGGAGTCCAGGACTCCCAGGCCAGGTCTCTTTCTACTACACCAAGGTATTCAGCTTAGTCAGGTCACTATACTCCACCAGTATCTTCACGGTTTTTTTTCTCCTGAGCTCCCCAAACCATCCAAAATCCAGTGCCACCCCCACCTCATATTATTCACTTCAAAATACTCTACACACCAGCCAAACTCTGTCACTCACTAGCAAACCCTCTGTTTTCTAGCCTCTCTACCTTGTCCATGCCATTTGTTCTCTCCTTTTCTTTATCTATGAGACTCCTAGCCATCATAAAAGCTCAATCCAAAGCCATCTCTTACATGGATTTTCCCTGATTTCCCTTCTCCTCATTTGTGAAAGGGCCTTACAAAGCACTTGTCATTTCCATTATGCTCTAATTATTTCTCATTATGCATTACAGTTATCTTTGTTTTTGTCTTATCCCCTTGTGAAAATATGTGCTTCATAAAGATACTTTATCAAAGTTTTGTATTTCCCCCAGTTCGTAATATAATGTTCCATATAAAGTAGATACTTAATAAATTTTGTTTCATGAATATTTCATAAATGAGTATATGAACAGAATTTATGAGTGTAGTGAAAGAATCAAGGCAACCATGGCCTAGTGAATAGAGAGCTGGCCTTGAAACTGGGGAGATTTAGATATAAGTCACACCCCTGATACATATTAGCTGTTACTTAACAAGTCTCATAACATCTTGGTGTTCTAGGTAACTCTCTAAGACTATGATTGTGGAGAAGGAGCCATTGCATATTAGTAGAGATCACACTGGTCTAGCCCCTATCCATATAAAGAGAAGAGGGGAAGAAACCATGATATAGGCCCTAGAGAACAGGCTTCAAAGTATAAAAGACATGTATTCAAGTCCTACCTTTGACATATACTGATTGGGAGGACCAAGGGAAGTCACAACCTCTCCATGCTCTAGACTATTGTAGGTTGACCCACAGTTTAAGAAGCACTGAAGGAGCCATGAGTGGGAAAAGTTTAAGAAGCCCTAGTCTAGACAACATTCTAAGACTACATTCCAGAAGTACAATGGTAGAGGGATTTTCCTTACTTGGGAGTTCTCTATGTCAGTAAAATCACAGGTATTGTCCCTATTTCTATCCTGATCATGAGAAATAATGAATATATAATGATTCCATTAAAGGGAATAACATTAGAAGAAAGCATAAGGTCCAAATATTTGCATGTCTTTAAACAGGCTTATATGCCTTTGTGCATTTCTTTCCTCAAGAGGTAATGGGTGCCTCCTCACTGAAGATTTAAAAGCAGATGTGGTTCAAAGGAGCTACTCTTTCAGGTCCAGGCTGGGCTGGATGGCCAAAGAGGAATAACATTCCCAACCTTGAGATTCTGACTGTGAGTCATGGAATACTGGCAGTCATTCATAAAGCACTTTAAATATAGAATCTCATTTGGGCCTTAGAACAACTATGTAAGAGACATAATATAGTTATTCTTAGCCCTATTTTATAAAACAAGAAGCTGATGCTCAGAGTGGTGCCGGATGTTGCTATGGAGAAGAGTAAAAAGTGGGATTTGAACTCAGGCCTTATTGATTACAAGTCCAAAACCTATTCCATTACAGTGTTCTGTCCCACTGCCCCTTATACTATAAAATATCAGTCTGGAAAATTCAAATTGGGGGTGACCCACAGTGCAGTGGAGACACATATGATGAGTCTAAGTAGGCCTTAAGCCTATTACCAATGAATAAGGCCATGGAAGAAGTTTCATCAAATGGATCATCCAAGAAACATATGAAAAGGTAGAGAGACCATGTAGTAAAAGAGGAAAATGGAACTAAATTTAAGGATGAAAGGGATCCTAAGGATCTAGAACAACTACGCCATTTGACAAAATGCTCACAGGGAGTAACATAACAGAGTAGGAATTGAAAATCAGGTCTTCTGATTACCAATCCAATGTGCTTTCCATTGTTTCAAGTTGACTCATGGGCAACCCATGCGACATATTTGTGTCCATGGCATGTCAAAAGGCCAAAGTTCTCCAGCATGTTAGGTAGATTCTCTATGGAGAATTCATGGAGATATCATGATAAGTAGAGCCTCAGAGGAGGAATATACAGACCAAGATTCATGTCAGTGGAGGGGATGTCAACCAATCAACAAGCACTTATTAAGGGCCAAGTGGTGCCAAGTGCTAGAGATACAAGAACAAGAGTCAAACCATCTCAGCTCTCTCAAAGAACTTTTCTATTCTATTTGGGAAGACATATACATATATCAGCACATACAAACACACATATGTAGACTATATAAAACTAAATGAAGGATAGTGGCCATATGGATAAGACCACTAATCCACTGCAATATTAAAATATTAGCAGACTTATTAAAAAGCAGGTTAGTCCATTTTAGCTGACTAAGCAAATGCTGACAATTATGACTGACAAACAGTGGCCAGTCTTTCTTTGGCAGTGCCTTTTTTGCATTGGCAAGTCTTGTTTTATTTGTGATTGAACCACTAATCAGGCTCTGAAGAACTAGCTCTGAGACTTCAGTATAATTGTTATTCAAGCCAATACCAGTTCATTCCATGTGATTGGTGAGTCTAAATACACACAGAAGAACCGTGAGCTTTTTCCAAGCCTCAGGGGGCAGTGACTTTAGGAACTGTGATTAGGTATAAAAGGATACAATGATTCGGAGCAGAAAGATGTCATTTCACAACTAATTAAATCACTAACCTTGGAGGTTAATGAGAGCCCTTCAAAAGGAATTATAAGGCCCAAATCCAATACTTTGGAAATGAGACAAAAGTTATTATAACCTTACTATTAAAGTGATTGAAGCCCTTATCTTCCTCTTTTATGTAAAAGGTTCACTTATTCTCCTTCTCAATCCAGGCATTTAAGAAAATCTTCATTCATACAGCTAATCTTGACTGTGTTCAAATCACCATGCTAGGTTCTGTAGGAGATGCAAAGAAGGAAGCCTGGTCTATGCCCCCAAGGAGTTCATAATCTTGTAGGGGATATAACTAAGGGATACAAATAATGATATATAATAATCCAAATTAAAGTATAAAAGACACATCAGCAAAGCATCATGGGAGGTGTGCAGAAGGGCTGTCCTTCTCTGCAAAGACTTCATGAAGGACATGACTTTTGACATAGGCCTAGAATGGTGAGATTTCCACAAGTAAAGAAAACAACAGATAATTGGAAGTTGGTGAAGACAGATGGGCATTACAGATATAGGGAATATCATGAACAAGGATGATGGTATGGGATGTGTTTGGGGAATGGAGAGCAGTACAGTTTTCTTTTTCCTTCAGAGGAATAGGTTATGTAGAGAGAATAATAATATAAGTCAAGTTAGGAAAGTAGGTTCTAGTCTCTTCATACTAAGAGATCCATGTATGGGTTTCCATGACTTCTAATTTGGAGGGATTTCTTCCGATAAGATCCCTTAACATTTCATGGATACCAGTGCAGCATTTGGGCTACCTATCTGTTATCTCTCACTCTTGCTTCATGACTAGCTCACCTTTGACCCAAGGCATGACTTCATTGACAGATTTTGTGCCAACTGTCATTGGCAATATACATCTTCCCGCTGCCTTTGGATCATCTGCCATTTTAATCTTCTGTGATGCTGGCATTCCATGATCCCAAGACATATGACATCAAATTAAAATATGGACATTTGTAGGAGGGAATAGCTTGTGATCATTCAAAGTACTCTCAAGTTTCATAAGTGTGGTCCACATTGATCCATTTACCGGCCTAGATGATTTTCCATTCATATTGCTAGCCCAATACATATGTGCATTATATATACATATATATATGTAAGTATGTATATAACTGTATATATGTATATATGCATATGCAATACTATATGCATATACAGATACATAGATTAACTCAAAGCCTTATCCATCTATTTTTTTTGCAATGTAGAGAATTTGCATTTTTTGTTTACCTTCACCCACAGCATAGCTACCTAGGACCATCCTTTTAATTGGTTCACTGAAGATGCTTTGTAGCATTTTAAGAGGTATAGCAATTGGCATGTCATAACAGGCAAAAAAGGGAATTTGGAAGAACTATCCATTATCAGGGAATTTCTCTTCTATTTGGACTCTGTATAGAACATTAACCATGGCAGATAAATTCAGTCAACATATGTTTCTGTTATCACTATGCCTTTCTTCATGCTGGTACTCAGTAAATCACTGAATAAAGTTACCATCGGTCATATTTATTATAGAATTTGATTTAATTTTAACATATGGTTGGGATAAGACATATTTGACAAGATCCTTTAAGACTACATCTTGTTCTACTCCATCAACAAGCATTTTTACATGCCTACTGTGTGTTGGGCCCGGTGCTAGGCTCTGAGGAGACAGAGGCAAAAATGAAACAGTCTCTACCCAAAGACCAACCAACCATTTGAATGTGAGGAGAGGAATAGGAATGCCAAGTCGACACCTGAAACAGATAACCTTAAAAGAAAAAGCACTAGCCCCCAGGGGATCTCTTGTAGAAGATAGTGCTTAAGTTGAACCTCGAAGGAAATTGGGGATTTGAAAAGGTGGAGGTGATGTGAGAGAACATTTCTGCTATGAAGGACAGCCATATGCAAAGGCAAGAAGATGGGAGCTGGAGCATCAGGCATAAAGAATGAATAGCAAGGAGACTGTAGAATGTGTGAAAGGGAATAAAATATTTAGAAGACTAGAAAGGTGGGAAGGTACCTACTTATGAAGAGCTCTGAATGACATAGGTAATTATACTTGATCCTAGAGGCAATAGAAGTCACTAAAGCTGCATAAAAACCAGGCCTCCATTTTTGGAAGATCTTTTTGGTGGTGGTGAGTTCTTTGGATTCGGCTGGGGAGAGATTTAAGACCTGGAGATGAAATAGGGGCCTATTTTAACAGATGAGGGAAAGATCATGATGAAAGCCTCAACTAGGGTGTACCCTAGGTGAGAGAAAAAAAAGAGGACATATATGAGACATGTCACAGAGACAGAAATGACAAGACTTGGCAACTTGACAAAGACAAATGCTTTTTTGAAATCAATAAATCTAACACACAGAGTATCCATCTTATATCTTTGAGACTGTGAAGATACCTGTTACTGACAATTTTCTATAAAATCCTGCTTTTTTTTTCTTTTTGTGTTTTTATTTAAAATACTCTTAATAATATCTTAAGCCCTCAGAAAGCAGGTATATGGGTCAGTAATTGTTGATGCCTAATCAGTTACGTTTCTAACTTTGAGAGACCTTGATAAGTGATCTTCAAACACCTATAAATATATAGCATTGCCAGCAAAGATGTTTTTTCTATGTATCTGGTTAAGCCCAACTGCCATTCATATGTTAATTATCTGAAGTTCTATTTCCACTTCTTCACAAAGTTTATTGGGTACTAAGATGACAGAGTCCAAATGTGGTAATCCCACTTTCATCATCAATAATACATTAACACAGAAATACTGGGAGATTACGCCATTGCATATTTATTCATTGCTCTCCAGTTTCATCTACAGATATCATGAGGATACTCTGCTTTAGGTTACACTCATTCTCAGTACTGTATAGGTTCATATTCTCATCAATTGCTTTTCAGTGTTTTGTGCAATGATAATGCTTCTATTATCCTTCAAACCTCCTCTTTATTAATTGACAAAATGCACCCCTAAACCATGCTGTTCATTTAAGCCATGTCTCATCACCTGGTAAGGACAGAGAATGTTTGCTGACCTAGGAAGTTTTGGAGCTCTTTCAGCCTTTCTGCTATGGTGACTGTTGTGTATCAACTAAACTTCTTTTTAAAAAAGGATAGTGTCAGTATTAACTTCTGTCCACTTGCCATCTTCCAAGATCAACAGCTTATTATAATAAATTTGCTTGGAAATACTACAATCAGGTGTACTATCCTTTAATTAATCTGTTTTGATATTTTCACCTTTGTACTAATCAGTCTTACTGCTCAGAACTAGTTAATTATGAAATGATTGCCACATAGATACTAATTTCTTTCCTAAGATACAATTTCTTCTTTTGTCCCGTTCACTAGAGCGCACTCCACATTCAGTGCCTTTAAATTTCCTTCTGGCAAAGAGTATTTTTGATATAAATTACAGATGAGAGACTTTTCACTAGTTCAAAAGGTTCTTCCATTTCTTGATCCAAAGCTGCATTTTTCATCACAATTTAAAAATACATTTGTTCCATCCTTTGTATTAAAGTCAATGAGCATTGCAAAAAAATACAACAAAATATGGAACTTGGCAACTCTGGAGGATGGAATGAGGAAGAGAGAGATTTAAAGCAGAAAGTCCCATTAGCAAGGCATCACAATAGTCCATGTGGGAAATGATGATATCCTAAAATTATTGTAAGGTGTTTGCAAACCTAGATGATTGTTAGGAAGGAGATACCATCAGTGGCAATGAGGAAATATAGAAGATGAGAAGTCTGGGGGGGGGGGAGAAGATAAGTTCTGTTTCAGACCGGTTAAACTTTTGGTGATGAGGATGACAATAAATAGAAGGAAGAGGAAGAAGAGGATGAGGAAGAGTAGGAGGAGGAGGAGAAGGAGGATGGTGATGATGATGATGATACATCCAGGAAGAGATAGATGTTAAGCAGGCAGTTGATGATGTGAGCCTGGAATTCAGGTGAGAAGTTAAGCTGAATAGATTTCAATGAATAGATTTGAGAGTCATCTGTTGTAGCACCAATGCAATATTCACAGCACCCATAATATCTACAAATATACCTGCATAGTGCTCCATCACAAAATATAACAGACTCTCCATATGGAAGACAGAAGCAAAAAGTGTTTTCAGACACCAGAAAGCAAAATCTCAACACCAGGAAACTGAATCCATCATAGTAACATAGAAGTTAATGTATCACAACATAGCAGAGAGCCACACCATCTTTTAGCCTTCCCACAAACCAACACAATCCTAGCTGTCATAGAAGATGGCAAAAAAGCCAACTTTTACTCACAAACCTGTCTCCCTCAGAAGCTTTATCTCCTCCCAACCATCTAGTCTGGCTCTGACTCTTACCTTCCTGTGGGCTCTGCTCCAGCTTTCAGCAAACTCCTCCCACCACAGGCTCCATGTGATTACATTCTGCCTATTAGGGGGCAGAGTACAATTTCAAAGCAGGAACTGTGTTCAAATTCCCGTAGGCTTATTAAGGGGCAAGGAAGATCTTCAAATTCCCATTCCCATTACATCTGTATAGAGATATTTGATACATCGAAACTCTTAACATGGAAGACGATATAGAGAGAGGGCAGCATAGAACTGAGGTTTGGGTGAGATCTATGCTTAGGGGATAGGAGATGATGAGCATCCAACAGGGAAGAGAGGAAGGTAACTAAGATAGAACAAAATACCAAGGAAGCAAACAAAGAAGATCATATCCAGGAGGATGTGGTTGTCAACAGTGCCAACAACTGCCATTAGCACTGAGAAAAGGACACTTGGAAAGAGAAGGGAATGAAAGGCAAATAAGTGGGGCAATGACTAGAGACAACTTTACTTAAGGAGTTCAAATAATACAAGCAAAAGAAATAGAATGTGACAGCTTCAGGAAGATGGCAAGGTTAAGCAAGAATTAAAGATTAGAGAGAGCTGAGTACATTAATGGGTGGCAGGGAGAGTGAGAGTGAGAGCCAGAACAAGTTATGGGAGATAAAGGGTCTAAACCAGGGGTGGGGAACCTGTGGCTTCGACATTACATGTGGTCCTCTAGGTCCTCAAATGTGGCCCTTTGATTAAATTGAAACAAGTTTGGAAGGGTGAACAGGTTGTGTTTTTTTTATGTGCGTAGGAGCGAAAAGAGGAAATTTCTCTGCCCATCTTTGCTAATGCTTGGAGTTCATATAAGTGTGGTAAGTGCACAGACTTTTCTCCTTTGTGAGAATGCCCATCCCCAAATTCAGGAGTAATCGATGCATTTTGGACTGTTTCATAAATCAAGCTCCAAACCTTATCTGACCAGGGTGACTTGGGAGGTGTGTGGGAGCATACGTATATTCTGACTACTTGAGAAGAACACCTATATTTATCTTTCTATCCATCATTTTTCCTTGAACTTGATTCATTTCCATTCTCTCCATCCCACTCCCCAAGTACACCCCAGGAAAGTCTCCAGCCCTCACTTCTAGTTGGGTTAGGGTGAGTAAAATCTATTCAACTCTGGTCATGTCAAATGGCAGCTAACAGCCTGACTCTGCAAATTCCATTCAACATTTGCTAAGCTTCAAGGAGGTACATAGTAACACTGGAATGGGTAACAAAACTGTACAACTTTGTCCTGTATTCTTGTTACTATGATGAAGGTCCTATTGCGCTTACATTTATAAGATGTGTTCTTCAGACCTTCCTCTACCCTGGTTACAGCCACAGGAGGCTCTTAGGTTTTGCAACATCCTTCCTAAAATGAAGGTCCCAGAGCTCAACACAGGCTCTCACCCACTATGGACCTTTGGATTCAGCCCAAGATAATATCTTCCTTAAACAATAGCTGTATAGCAAAAGTGATGAAATGCCATCAGGAACCAAGAGGAACTAGTGGCCACGGCTGAGTGGGCAGGCCATACTTTCCAATGTATGAGCTCTTTCTTCTTTATGCTACACAGCTTCTCATCTTTCTTATCCCCAGACAAACACAGCATAAGCTAAAGATGTACCTGTTGTCATCATGCACCCATACTATAGTTACCACCAACAGTTGCAACATAAAAATTAAGTGACAATTAAAGCATAATCGTCATGACACTCTTTCTAAAAGAACATCATGAAAAATTTTCTGTCTCAGAGCAGCTGGATCTGCAGTAACCTATTTAGGCCCTGATCATGTCATCCTTATGCAAGCAGAACTAACTTTGCCTTCAATGCAAATTATGTATGTGCTAGGGCTGCAGGGTCATCAGATTTTAGCAAATATGCCACTAGCAAAGGAAACAGGAGGGCTGAAGGGGAGATACAAGATGGCCCTTTCTCATTTCCAACTCCTATGTGCCTTGCCCAACCATCCTCATCTGTAATTCCAGGCAAGTTAGAGCAATGTCATGAATATTGATAGCTACCCATATAAAATTGAAATTGATGGGGAAATTGGTATAGTCTTATAACCACACTAAGAATCACAACTGTATCCTGAATGACTGACCAGATGAATATGAATCAAGGCATAAGCGCTCTTACAGAAATCTTATAATCAGTGTCTACTTCCTTGAGACATGAATTCTTTTTCCACCTGTTTAATTAACTTTCCATAAAATCTAAGGGTTGGTGGCAAGTGTATTTTGTCTGATAACGATGATGGTAAGATCTGAATTCAAATCCAACCTCTTCCACTACTGCCTGAACTATCTTGGGCAAATCACTTCCTTTCTTTCAGGCTCAGTTTCCTTACCTGTCAAATGAAGGAGGTACATTAGGAGATTTCTAAGTGCCATAGTATGACTTCATTTATACTTTAATATTATAAAGAGTGCTTTCCATAAATTACCTTCTTTGACTCTCAGAGCAACACCGAGATAAATAGGCCACATTTCGTTATTTTTATTTTAAACCAAGGTCACACAGCCAGGGAGACAGAAGGCTGGGACTTGGCCCAAGTCTTCTGATTCTCTTTGATGTACCCAATACTCACTTTTGGGTGCATATCAAAGTTCCTTGAAAATACTATTGAAAAGTTAGATATTCAGGCCTAATTTTTTTTGACTGGACTTGTAGTTTACCAATGTAGAGAACTTCTAGTGGAAAAACTCCTCTATCAATGTAAGTCAGAACCTTCTCCATAACTTGTTCTCGGAGAGTTTCCTGGGGTACCAAGTGTCACGTGGCAGTGACCTGCCCAGGGTCACAGAAGCACTATGAGTCTATTCTCTCAGGGCTTGGCAAAAGGCAAACTAAAGTCTAGAGTTCTTCACCTTCCACTTGGCCAGAATGCACTGCTTCTCATTCTGACACACAGCAGATAATTAAGTACTAGTTCTGGTACTAGTTAGTACTGTCACTTTTAGAAATTCTTGTTTCCAGAATAATATGTGTATTTCAGTTAACCAAGGGAAAGAGTTCTGTTCCTCCTCATATTTTTATAAATTAATATTTGGCCACATTTTTGTGACTGAAATTGCATTTTGCTATCCACAAAAGGATTTCGATTTGGGGGAAATTAAAGTTTGAATAGATTCTGATTGTTTTCTAGGGACTTCAGGCAGAGATCAGTAAAGCCCACTCTTCCTTCTTCCCTCTCCCCCACTCAGGAATAGGTAAGCTCCAAGATGGCATTATTCATTATTAGCTTCCTAACCCCATTACACAAGACAGTTCTTGTCACATAGCAGGTGTTTAAGAAATGCTCGAATTAAAGACAATAGTAAATTTAAATTGGGAAAACATATCTTGTCATGGAGCAACATCGCTAAAGAATTTGGAAGGTGGAGGGAGTTTGGAAGTTCACCAGGATACAAGCCATGCCTTGGCCTTTGATTCTTTTCTGTTCCTGCTCCAAGTGGGCATTTTCTTTCCATGTTTAATTGGTATTTTGCATTGCACAGCTGCCTCTAGATAATAATAAAGAGAGCTGACATTTATATTGTGCTTTAAGATCTACAAAGGACTTTATGTACATTATAATAAAAAGCAAGTTGATATAAATTGCTTTTTAAAAGTCTAGATGCCAGGTTCAGTGCCTCCAGAATGAACACCACTGCCATCTCACTTGTGACTTACTAGAATGGTAATTGAGCAGTTGTTAGAGTTCAGGAAGATCCTGAGGGCACAGTCAGTTCAGAAGAAATATGTACCCACAGAACCATAGCATTTTAGAGCTTGAATCATAAAGGGATCATGGAAGGGACCTTGGGAGGAAACTGATACTCACAGAGCTAAAGTGAATGTCCAAGGTCACATGACCATTGAGTGGTAGATCTGGGACTAGATCTCATAATAGGAAGACCAATGTTCCTTTTTAGCAGCTAATCAACATGGCACTAGAATTACTCAGTGCATTTGGTATGCCATAGTTGAGTTGGTATAAGCGTTCTAGGTTCAATAAGTGCTTATCACTCACAAGCCACTGGGAGACAAAGACAAAACTGAAATAGTGCCTGTCCACAGGGAGCTCACTTTCTCTGGGGCTAATAATATGAATATTTCTTTCTGAAGAAAAAGATTACAAATAATATAAATGTTATTTGGCTTTATTCTTTTACTTCATTTTCAAGTTCTTCAAGGCCCAAGACTCTAGCTTCTACTTCTTAGAGAGTACCCTAGCCACTGAGCATCCACCAGAAATGCCACCATTACCCAACAACTGCTGACAATTCCTTTTTCTTCAATCCCAAATGAATCTCGGCAATGTTTGCACTTGTTAACTCATCCAAACCAGTGGTTTTACAATGTCTAGCTCCATTCTTATTTTCCTTCCCATGTGTTCTGGAAAGCTAAATTAAAGGTGACAGTGTGATTGGCCTAGATCATAGAACAGCTACAGCCCAGTCAGCCCAGATACACCACAGGGACCTGGATTTCATCTATATTTTCTCCTCCTAAGATGCCTGGAGCCTGACCAAGAGGGAATATAAGCCTAGAGACATGGAACAGTGCAGTAAGAGCATCTGTTTGGCCTTCATCTTCCAGTATAATTACACGACTGGTGAGCCCCAGGTGAATGGATGATTGTGTAACCTGATGATTGCTAGCATGACTCTGTCGGGGTTCCCAGTGCCATTGGACTCATTTCCCATCCAAACTATTATGCTTGTTCTATGCTCCAACATTGAGCTAGTGAATACAAAGCAATGACCTGGAAGAGAAAGACCACATGGCCAAAAACCATAGCACTGAACTCACTTCTCTCCCCTCCCCCCACCACTGCTTTGAATGCGTTTTTATTCTGAGATACAATTCTTTGAAATAAACACTGTGTTTAATGTGTCTGCTTGGTAATTAGGTAGTCACATACATGTAGTTGAAAACAAGATCATAATACTCTGCTCTGAAACATATAATTTCAACAAGCACAAGGTTATGTATTCTAAGCAGCCTTTTGTTTCTTGAACAACTATTTTTAGTATGCAAATATACAGATGTGCCCACTTGTTGCTCTCTAATGAATAAATTATGTCAGATTGCACAAAGACACTGGATCTTGTTTCGTTATAATTTTCAAGGGAAAATTTCAAAGCATCTTTCTTTTACTCATTTTATTTATATGAAGCATCCATTTGTGCTCCAGTATCCACATAGATCATCAACATGGATATTGTTACATAAAAATAACCAGGATGCTTCAGGCTGCCATGGCAGCAAATGTACCAGCAATCCTTGGGGCTTTTAAAGGGCTTTCAATAGAGAAGGATCTGATTAGGTCAGGTATCCAGCTCAGCTTCCCCAGAACACAAATCTCTCTGTTGATTAGAAAAATTACTGTCTGATGTTCCTGTCTTCCTCCAAATTGGTTACAGTCCACAAATTCCACATCCTTTGTTTGCCTGGGTTTTTTAGCAAGACTATCTGGATTAATTATATGGTAAGGTGTCAAGTGTCTGGAACCCGAGAGTCTAGCATCGACATTAACAAGAAGCAAAAGTAATAATGTTGACATGGGGCTCAGTGAAATGCTATTGGGTTAGGGCATGGGGAGATCTAAGTTCATGTCTTGGACTCAACAATAATGACCTAGTAGGTTGAAAAAAGTATTTGTACCAGGGGGTTTCAAGCTCAAATTGTGGGACTTTTAAGTTGCTAGCACCCATCTATCTACAGTGCTCCTTATTAGGTTTTTCTTTGTTATATTGCATATGCATGAATGACTGGACCAAATAAAAGAGGACTACAGGGTGGAGTGGTACAAATAACCAAAAGAGAATGAGGCTTGAGATGATCCATCAATAGCATCCCCCACTCCTATAAGTCTATGATTTAGTTTTATGCCAGTGAAGTACTATATATCAATAGAAGAAAATAATTATATTGCTTGGTGGAAATACTAGTCCATCTATAAATATGACCCAATTTCTTTTTTCCAATAAATTTTATGGATATCTTTTGTTTTTACATCATCTAATTTCTTTTTCTTTTAAAAATTTTTATTTGTTTGTTTGTTTATTTCCTTGCTTGCTTGCTTGCTACTTACTTACTTACTTACAGCTTGCAACATTCAGTTCCACAATTCCTTGAGTTCCCAATTTTCTCCTCCTCCCTCTTCCCCCCCTCCTCCAATGGCAGCATGAAATCCAATATAGATTCTACAGTTACTTTCCCATTAAACATTAGTCAAGTTGTAAAGAAGAATTATAAACAATGGAATGGACCACAAGAAAGAAGAAACAAAACAAGAAAAGAGAAAGAGAACAAGTAGTTTGCTTTAATCTGTATTCAGACTCTGGAATTTTTTTCTGGATGTGCATAGCCCTTTCCATCATGAGTCTTTTGGAGTTGTCTTATAGTGTTGCATTGCTGAGAGGAGCCCAGTCTTTCAAAGTTAGTCATCACAGACACAATGTGTCTGTAATTGTGTGTAATGTTCTCCTGGTCCTACTCTCCTCACCCAGCATCTGTTTATATAAGTCTCTCCAGGTTATTACATCATCTACATTTCTGACAGTACCCTTCACCAACCACACCCTCTACACTACCACCTTCCAAGAGTCATTTCTTATAGTTAGGACAGAGCATGGATTTGTGATTACATGGGTCTAGGGAACCTACATGTTCAGTACTTTCTCTGCAACTTACATTCTTAGAGATTTGCCTAGAGTGTTCTATTTAGATGACTTAGGGTCATACATGTAAAACATGTTAGAGATGAGACTTGTAACCATGTCTTACTAGCTTTAAGGTCAGATCTCTATCCGTTATACTGTAAGTTTTCCAACTTTTTAGTCACAGGACCTCTCCAACATTGTTTATTCTTTTTATTGATGTGTTGATTTGTTTTGGATGTGTGGTGAAACCTCGGGGTTGTTGGGATTTGCATTTCACTTATTATTAATGATTTGGAACACTTCTTGGTATGGTTGTTAAAATTTTTCAATTTTTTCTTTGACAACTCATATCCTTTGACTTGTTATCTATTGGACAATATATTTTAGACTGACTAATTTCTGTTGGTTGTCTATATAACTTGGAAATTAAACCCTTATCAGACATATTTGATGCAAATATTTTCCCAGTTAACCATTTCCCTTATCATCCTAGTTGAATGCAAATCCTAGTTCATGTAAATGCTTCTCAATCTCATGTTTTAAAGATGACCCATTTTATTTTTAGTAACCACTCATATCCCTTGTTAGATTAAGAGTTTATCTCCATCTGTAGATGGGTAACATCACAAGAGAAATATAGGAAGTTAATTTTTGTATTAATAAATTCAACTTGTTCACATTTCCAATTCTAGGAACTTTTCCCATTGACTAATCTTGCTGTGGTGTCATGGCAAAACTGTACTAGCTAATCCAGATTTTCCTGTTCTGATGGATCTACATTTCACTTGTACTGTGTCCAGATGCTGCAAAGTGGGATGTGAAAATCTGACAGTTTTCTGGCTAATTAAAAAGCAATTGAGTTAGCCCAACTGGAGCCAGTCTGATATGCTGAATAGTAGGTAAGTAGGAAGTAGCACTGGAAAAGAGGAGATGAGGAAGTGGAGAGAGGGAATGGAAAAGAGGAAAACACATGTGTTCATTGGGGAGTGATCAGTGGAGAAGGGACATGTGGCACCAGTAAGGAAGCACCATCTTGATCACCAGCATGGTCTTCCTTTTCAAAGAAAAGAGGCTCCTCCTGTCTGAAATCAAAGTAGATTCCCATATATTTCAGGTAATTGTTAGATGACAATATAAGCCCCCAAAGGATAGTGGCCAATTACCCTTTACCATTTATAAAAATTTTTAATGCTAGCAATAAGATGCCTTATTCATGCATGTGTTTTCCACATAGAGTCTTACACAGCTTAGGTTATCCTTGAAATATATCATGAATAAAGTAATTGCTCATCATATTAAGCCTTTGACCAAATCACTTGGCCTCTCTGTGCCTCAGTTTTTGAAATGAGGTCATTGGACACTTATTCATGGTGGGATCATGGACAAGTCACAAACTCTAGCGTTGCAATTTCCTCATCTGTGAAATGGGAATAATAATAGTACTCCCCAGGGTTGTTGTAAAGATAAGATGAGAACATATATGAAAAGCACTTTGCAAGCCTTTAAGTCTTCTATAAGGATTAGCTTTAACTAATATTTTCATCCTTTTTGTGTTCTAGGACACGGTTTTTTCTCACACAGTATGTGCAGGTCCAAAGTAGACTATGGCTTGGCGCACTGGGAGGGAGATACACTTGAGACAGATTGTTAGAGCATATGTAAACAATGGCTGGATGAATGCTTGTCCGAGCTCTTTCAGAGGGAACTCCTTTTTAGGTCTGGACATGTCCCTTTTAATTCTGAGATTTTCATGAGGTTTTTGAATGACTAAATGAATGGAGCGTTTAAGCGCTTGTTATGTACACAGTGTTAAACACTGGGGCTAAATACAGAAAAGCCAGATAGTTCCTGCTCTCAAGGAGTTCACTCTCTGATGGGGGGACAACCCACAGGGAAAGTTTTGACTGCAAGTCAGATGGGAAGGTCCCACAGTCCTTAGGGTACAGCAGCAACTGTTGTTGTTGTCATGTGTCCTTCATTCTTGACAGGGACGAATAACATCATGAGGGTGATGTCTTGTGTGTGAATTGGGTTTAAGTGAGGCAGGGCTGTGCAAAGTCATCAGCCTCAGTCTCTCCTCTAGAGTCATCGGAGTCCAGTGGCAAAAGTCAAGATGACTGGTGATGGCCCAGGATGCAATGAGAGACAAATATAGAAACATAATGTAGTGCGGAGGCATCAAACCTGCAGTTGTAGGCAGTATGTGGCCCACAACACTGCTGTGTGTAGCCTGAAACAGATTAAAATCTAGTTCCTATCTGATTTTAATGTGTTGGTGCATTGATACAAAAAAGAAATATACGAACATGAATAGTTTTCTAAGTCAATATTTGTACCACAAGAATCCCTATATATGATTTAGTGGCTCCCATTTC
>CM053602.1:28711485-28785142 GCA_028646575.1 Pseudocheirus occidentalis | reverse complement strand
GAAATCTCACAGTTAAGGAAGCTCTGCTAAATAGTTTGGTGGCCACTGAGGTATGCATGTGGTTTTCCATTGGCGAGATCATAGGCAAAGGCGGCATCATTTGATATGATGTTTGAAGACCAGCTCTTAGCATCTGAGCGATTTATCCTTTATTATATATATACCTAGACTTCTAAATAAAACAAGGAAATAATGTGGAAAAAAAAAAGAAATGGGGAGGAGACAGTCTTCATGTTCACCTGGAGAGGCTTATACAAACTGATGCTAAGTGAGAAGAACAGAACCAGGAAAAATTTGTATACAATCACAGACACATCGCATGTGTGACAACCAGCTTTGATAAACTGGACTCTTATCAGCAATGCAGTTATAAGACAACTCTACAAGTCTCAGGATGGAAGGAGACATCTACATTCAGAGAAAGATCTAGAAAGATCAGAGTTTAAATGGAGACTGAAGCAATCTACATGCTATCATTCTTTTTCATGTTTGGTTTTCTTTTTTCCCATTGCTCACTCCATTGATTACAACCCTTCTGTACAACCAGACTAATGTCCAATGTGAAAGCATTTGCCGGGTAAAGTGACTAGAGAATGGTTCTCAAGAAACAGCAAGATCTGGGTTCAATCCTGACAGATGAAATGACTGTGTGATTCTAGGTAAGTCACTTAATTGTCTCAGGGCCCTAAAGGAGAAGTTGCTGTGAAGGTGCCTACCTGCCCTGGCAAAGAGGATACCTTCAACAGGAGTGCCCTATCCCAGTGAAATCCCAGGTACAGTACCTATCCTATTCCCTATCTAGTGGACTGCCCCCCCCAAATCCCCTGGATTTCAGATCCTGTTATTGGAAAGGAGCCCCCTGAGGCCATCAGGCTTAATGGTATCTGAATATGAACTACCACTACAATATGCTGAACAAGGAGGCAGATAGCTTTGCTTAAAAAGTCTAGTGAGGAGAAACTTCCCATTTCCCTGGCTGCCTGGTCCACTTGCAGATAACTCTCATTCATGGAGTCACAGGAGCTTAGCTTTAGATTTGGAAGGCTCCTAAGTGGTCGTTTGGAGTGACTAATCTCTCATTTTATAGGTGGGGAAATTAAGAACCAGAATGGGGGAAATGATTTTCCCAAGTACACACAGACTCTCTTATGTTGGTACTGTTTGTCTGCTACTTCCGCCCATTGCTCTTTGTTCTGCCCACTATGGTTCAATACCCCTTCTATACAACAGCATTTCTAACACTTAAAGATAGTTCTCATGGTACCCCTATGACCCTTTTCTTTTCTAAGCAATCCATTCTAGTTTGATCAACTTATCCTCGTAGGAAAGTCTAGTCCTGAGTGTCTATGTCCCCAATCTCACCAGCCCAATGGTGCTTTCCTAAAACGTGACACTCAGTACTGAACACAGTACACCACAGATGTCCCTGTTAAGGTAGTGTAAAGCAAGAGTCATGTTGGCTTCTAAGTCATAGCAGTTATTCACATTGAGTTTGAAGTCCTTTAAAACCCCTAGACTGGCAGAATTGAGTTAAATTATGACTTCTACTATCATATGCAACAGTATAAGCCACTTCCTTTCTGGGACTCAGTTTCCTGATCAGAAAATGGAGGATGCTTAAAGTCTCTTCTAACTCAAAATTCTTCAATCCCTTTGACTTAGATGTTTTGCCTCTATCAGGGTCCCTACTTCACATGAAGTTAGATACCCTAAAAAAGCGAGCTCTGCCCAAGAAGAGTCAGGAAAGGTGAGAAATACATGGGTTATAAGGTAACCCTAACTAGTTCATGATAGCTCAATTAAGGTCTCGTTCCAGGCAATAACAGAGAGGTCAAAGGATGCATAATGATTAGGGGAGAGGGAGGAGGGAATGACATAATCAGTTCCCACTACATTAAATTTCTCAGGTGTTCTTTTTTGGTAGAATTGGGGTGATATAAGCTGTATCCCTCTTCATCTGTTCCTTTTACACCATCATCCCCATAATCATCAGTCACGATAGTCAATAGTTCTTCAATACTGTGTGTATACATACATACATGCGTATGTATGTATGCTTGTATGCTTACATATAAAACAGCTTTATCTTTACATAGATGACCTCCATAAATTGGATGGTACTACTCTACCCTCTGGCCCAACAAACAGTTATGACTCATTGTCAGCTGAAGAGGCAGGCATGACGGCTGGGGAGATAGTCTTTCATCTTTTCCATACCCCAGTGACAGTCAGTGGTAATGATAGCCATTTTACAAATCCATTGAATCCACGCATGAATGGAGCTGACCACAAATGCTGTTTGAGATGATGGAGTGGTTTTCACCCTAGCTTATCACATCCTTCTTGTTACTTTCAGTGGATTATGGCTAACCTTTAATTAACCAACATGAGAGGGATTTCTTAGAATATACCAATGCAAGCATGGCACAATAGAAACAGGGTTGTTGAAGTCAGAGGTGCTGACTTTAAATCCTGCCTCGGTTACTTACTACCTTGTGATATTGGGCAAATCACTTGACATTTCTAGACCTGGATTTCCTCCTCTGTAAAATGACAGGGATGGACTAAATGACCTCCACATTCCCTTTCAGTTTTAAATTTATAATTCTAAGAGTTGCCTTTTCCTCAGTGAGTCTGTAAACCTTTGATACTTTGACTGGAAATTCCTGCCCAACTTTTAGAAATAACTAAGGTGCTATGGCATTAAAAAGATGGTAAGGATGGATATTCATAATGCTATTTGTTTGTGTTTAGCCATTTCTGACTCTCCATGACCTTGGATCTTGGCAGAGATACTCAGGTAGTTTGCTTTTTCCTTCTCTAGCTCATTTTACAGGTGAGGCAATTAAGGCAATCAGGGCTAAATGACTTGCCTAGGGTCACACAGCTAGTAAATGTTTGAGGCCAGATTTAAACATATGAAAATGAGTCTTCCTGATTTCAAGCCCAACTCTCTGTTCTCTGTATTACCTAGCTGCCCCCAACAACAAGGAATGGATATTGATTACAGCATCTGTAGCATTTCTAGTATTCTCCATGGGATCCCTAATCCTTCTGTCAAAGACACTCTAATTCTTCCAGTCACTTAGGCTTACCACTTTGGTGTTATCCCTTTGACCAAGGGTGGGGAACCTAAGGCCTCAAAGACCACATATGGTCCTCTAGGTCCTCAAGTGTGGCCCTTTGACTGAATCCAAACTTCACAGAACAGATCCCATTAGATCCAAGGCTATAGGTTCACCTGTCCTGTCTTTGAGTATTCATTCTCTTCATCCCCACACTTCCAAATCAGTTGGCAAAATGTGATATTTCTATCTCGACATTTTTCTTCATTCCCTCTGTTTCTTCCTACTCAAATGACCACCACTCAAGATCAGGTCTTCATCATTGCTTGTCTGGATTAATTAGTAATGAATTCCTTAATTAAGTTCCCTGTGTCAAGTCGCCTCCCACTCTAACTCATCCCCTACACTGACCATTGTCACTCCTTTACTAAACATAATTTCAGTAGATCACTATGACAATCAAATAGAAACTCCAGTCTTTGGCTTCCAAATCCCTTTAACAAACTGGCTGTCATCTATATTTCTAAAGTTCTCACACATGCCCCCTCTTGCTACATTTTGCAGTCCATGTTGGCCTTCTCACTGGAGAAACCCCATCTCCTATTTCTGTGCCTTATACTACCTGTCCTCCACTGCTTACAATCTCTTGCTCCCTATGAGAGTCAGTTCAAGTGCCACTTTCTACATGAAACCTTTTTTGATTCTTCCCCCTCCACAAAATGCTAGTGCTCTTTCCTCTAACTTACCCTGTGTGTGTATACATATATTCTGTATACACTTTTTTATTTTTCAATTTTATCTTTGTTTTTAGTTCCAAATTCTCTCCCTCCCCCTACTCCTTTTCCACTCTTGCCTTCTGAGAAGGCAAGAAATGTAATTCTGTATATAGCATAGATGCTTATGATCTCTTCCCAATCAAATGTAAGCACCTTGGGAAAAGGAACTGATTCACTTTTGCATTTCTAATCCCAGTTCTAGAACAATGCCTGGCATACAGAAGACACTTAATAAATGCTTATTGATTGATGCTATTGATGCTTCATTTCTCCTGCTGCGTTACTTAGTTAATTGAGATTTTGAAAAGAAACCCACTGTAAAGTAGAAGAAAAAATATGAGGATAAAAAACACTGAAAGATTTGACATCATTTCAATGCATTCACTTGAATGGCCTACAATATGCTATTATAATCTCGACAGATGTGAATGAAGAGCCAATTATCACTGACACAAGTGATCACAAATGGCTTGGTCCTTACTACCATCATCTCCTATGCCCATGCTGTCAGCAGCAAGTCATGCCCAAGCTTACGTTCTTTTTATTTAGGTTGCAAAAATGCAGTCAGAATGGTTCAATGTGGACTGACAGCCATTTTATAAAGTTGATGAATTTGCGTGCTGATGGAGAGGATTGCCAAGTCTGATTGGGAAGATGGAGTGGCTTTTCTATAAGAATGCTAAGCATTATCTCACACCAAAAGCCCTGCCCTGAAAATTGAGTACCTTCACTTTGATTTGGGAAATGGTCAATCAAAGTCAATTGAACCCAATGAAACAATGGAGGTATCCCAACTGAGTCTTAGAAGAAATGAAAGATTCTGACCAGTAGAGCTGAGGAGGGAGACAGCTTGTGCAAATGCACAGAGGTAGAAGACGGCAGTTATGTGCCAGCAACTGAAGATACAAATAGAGAGAAAAAGGGATCAAATGAGAGCAAGATAACTGTTCATGTGACAAAAGTCTTCAGGTATTAGAGAACTACAAGCTCAAGATGGATCCCCCATGTGATATGGCAAACAACGCAATTACAACAACCCAATGAAAACAAAAGTACATTGGTAGAAGTTTTGTGTCCAGAATGAGGGGCACTCTCGTTTTGCTTTATTCCATCCCCATCCCATCTCATCCACGATGCAGTGTTCCATTCTGGGGGAAACATTTTGGGAAGGACATTTGCAATGTGAAGCCCTGTCAGGGAAAGGTAAGGAGGATGGTGAATCGATTGAACATCATTCCATACTAGGCTGGAATGAAGGAACTGAAGAGGAATAGACGTATGTGTGCGTGCGTGCATGCGTGTGTGTGGAGGGGGTGGGTAAGAGATATCAGAGTTCCCTGTGTTTTTTGAGTATTTAAAGATCTGTTTTAGGGAAAAAGGGTTAGTCCTGTTCTGTTTTGTACCAGAGAACAAAGCTGGTAGAAATGGATGAAAGTTGCACAGAAGCTCCATAAAGAAAAAACAATTAGTTTATCACAGGGATAGGGAGCCTGCAGCCTTGAGGCCACTCATGGCCCTCTAGGTCCTCAAGGGCGGCCCTTTGACTAAATCCAAACTTCAGGATTCAGTGGCCTTCAGACCACAGTTTCCCATCCCTGGCTTAACCCAACATGGAATGAGGTGCCTCATGAGGTCATGACCTGTCGGGCTTTCATATAACAGCTAGACCACTTTCTCAGGAAGACCATAGATTGGGTTTCTGTTCAGGCAAGAGTCACCTATATATGGCCTCTGATATCCCTTCCAGTTCTGAGACTATGCTTTTAGGGGAGGAAGCCATTTCAATTGTTCACCAGTGAGTGAGAGGTCATATTTTAAACAGATTCCAACTGCATGTACAAATGGACCCAGGAGGACCAGATCTTCTGTCAGCTTAGCTTCCAGATATCTGCTTATTCCTACAACCCAGGGTCTGAGATCTTATGCTACAAGGTGTACAAATGTGATTTTCAACTCACCCAAGTTTAAAAAGATATCAAGGTAATAGGCTCATGATACTGAAATATCATGGAAAACTGACATGTACTTAGAATGAATCATCATTTTTAGAAACATTTACAATGAGGACATAATTCCCAAATGGATTCAATTTGTCACCTCCGGTCAATGAATTTTCTCCCTAGGGGTTGGGAGAAATCTCTAATTGTGCCACTAAATTAAGATGCACATTTATAATCAGAGCCTAGATCAAGTAAATGATGGTTCCAGCTGGGAGAGTCTAATGAAACACCATTCTCTGCTACTGAGCTACATATTTTAAGCCTCTGGCAATGAATACTTGAGGTCATCCTGCTTTTCTGCCCTTGACAGTCTTGGGGATACAGTAACTAGGTTTCTCACCATTTTCCAATAATCTTAGGTGTCCCCCAGATCATCTGCTTATATTATCTTTCCTCACACATCTTCCCAACACCTTTGCAATTGGTTAGATGACACTTCAAATGGCTGTCTGATTGATTCCAGTAGGGCCCCTAGTAACCATCACGTTTCCCACAATACAGTGTGAGTTGCTGTCATCTCTAGTTCAAGAGACGGTATCTTCATTGACCTCTGCCTGGTTCACCTTCTATACCATACAGGGCTAAACAAGTCTCAGAGCTAAAAGGAGGACCCTCAGAGGACATTGAACCCAACCCCAATCCAGACAAGACTCGACTCTCTAGGATGTCTGACAATGCATTGTCCAGTTTCCCTTTCACACACTACCAGTGGCAACAGCTCCCTACCAAGGCACTTGTGTCCACAGTCAGAAAGCTCTCATCATTAAGAAGCATTCCCTTGTTTGAGATCAAAATCAGCTTCTCAGTAATTTTCAGTCTTTCATCTTAAGCATTGTTTTTGCTGGACATATAGTGAGATAAAATGAAACATACACACACACACACACACACACACACACACATATATACACATATGTGTGTATAGATGCACACACACACAAAGATAATATCTACTCCAGATGAAATATTCAAGTATTCAGATTGATACTATTCAAAGTTGTAATTATGTGAAATATGGTGACTAGTTCTAGACCAATGGAAGTATGCTGTGCAAATTCGAATAATGCAACCACTTTGAAGGGATTTCTTATTCACACTAATGGAGTCCTGGCTGTAATCAGGTTCAGGATGATCTTTTACAATCTGTCTACCACACATCATTTAAGGTAGAACAAACCGTCACAGTAATTAGGGAAGGAAATGCTCAAGACAGGAAGGGCTGAAGCTTGAGATAGGAGGAGGATAATTTCAGGGGATAATACCAAAGGGACTCAGGTGAGAAGGCAGAAGAGATAAGAAGTTGAAACACTGATTCCAAAGGCGTGTGCATCCCAACTTAGCTAACACTGACACCCTGTGTGGTCCTAGAAAGGACTTATTGAATAAACTAGCCTTTGCTCATATGCGGATCCCTGGGATCCCACATGAGTGGGGGAAGATATGCAAGGGATAGAAGGGTACAATTCTGGGGATCTTGAGATCTGCCTCAGGTCCAAGACAGAGAAAGGGGATGGAGTAGCCCCATGCTAGGATCCAAAACCAAGGTAATAAGCCCCCGGCTTGATCAAAAGCAAGATAAGGTCCTCTGTTGCAAATCTCCACAGCTCTGGAGGTATGAATGAGATTACATTGTATATTTCATTTAGAATCATTGGCAGGTGGAATATATAATGCCTTGAGTGAGAATAACATGAGAATAACACACAGGCAGGTATTGTGAATCCTCAGAAACTTCTGACTTGAGACTGGAATATTTTTAAACTCATGATACAATGGTTCATTTGAATGACACCATTTTTCTTGTCATCATTCCAAGAAGTAGTGTATTCAAAAGAGAGACATGTAAGGAAACTCTAGAGATTCAAGATTCCCAGCTTAAAGCTTCAGATAATCATATTGGAACCCCATGCTTCGGTTAATGGCATAGACGAGAATGCAGGAGGTGTGGAATCCAAGAGTTTGGGAAATACCAAGACTGGTGGCAGTGGGGAGCCCAAAGAGGAAGTCCCAGGATTGGTGGAAACTAGTTCCCTGCTGGAACTTTGTACTTTAAGACTCTACACAGTCATCACCCCCCCATCTCACCCTAAAGAATTTGAGGAGCACCTAGGAGAGAACTTTGGCACATGTAGGTACAGTATATAATTGGTGAGATCATAACCTGTCTCCCTCCAGTTTCCTCAAGTGATATGACCCAGAAGCTGAATGTGAAAGTAATTAAGTGTTAAGTTTATATATGTATGTAGCAAGTAGATACCTGCCATCTACATTCTTTCTCTTAGTGACCTTATCAGCACCCAAGGGCTCAATTGGCATTTCTATACAGATTGTTCCTATATCCATATATCCATCTAAAGGATTTCTCCTGAATTTCACATCTGCAACTATCTTCTGCATACCTACATAGCCTCAGGGATGCCTCAAACCTAACATATTCCAAACCCAATTTCATTGCCATCCACAAGTTTGAAACCTCTCTCTTCTCCTCCATCTCACTTTATCTCGTTAGTACTTAAGCTTTGTTCTCTCACTGGCTTCCATTAAAGTGACTGCAAAGGCATACTCTCAAATGGAGAGATCGAGTTGGATAATTCTCTGATGCTTGTTGACCACAGGTTGTTTTCTAGTGCAAAAAGGCTATAGGTTAGAATAATCCAAGATAATTCTGAAGGACTTATGATGAAAAGTGCTGTCCATCTCCAGAGAAAAAAATGGGGGAGGCTGAATGCAGACTGAAGATAATTTTTTTTATATTCTTTATTTTTCTTGCTTTTTGCCTGTATTTTCTTTCACAACACAACTTACATGGAAATGTGTTTTGCATGACTACACATGTACAATCTACACCATATTTATTGCCTTCTCAATGAGGGGGAAAGGGACAAAGGTAGAGAATTTGGAATTTAAAATTTGAAAAATAATATTAAAATTGTTTTTACATGTCATTGGGAAAAAAATACAATTTTTTAAAAAAAAGTCTATTGTTTCAAAACTGTTTTTTGCACCTATAAATTTTATAAACCCCCCCCTGTACATCTGACTTCTCTTTTATTTCACTTATCCCTTGGACAGGTCTTAGAATACAAGTCAGGTTTGGTACTGAGAGTGCCACCGAAGATTTGAACTCCTAGCTTGTGACCAGGGGAGAGAGGCCTTTTCCATCCTGGGGACACAGTTCATGTTGGGACCATGAATATATCCTTTTAGAAAATAAGAATGGGAATTGTAGGGGCCCAGAGGATCGAAGGCTATACCGCACAATGCTGCGAACTATTTCGCACAGGTAAATAGCATGTGCACATTCTCGCTGACTCATCCTCCAATCTAGATGGAAAAAAGTGCTTAAGGCTAGTTCAAAGGTTCAGAACAAATGGCCACCATCCTAATTAAGATTCTCATCATCCCAAGCAAGCCTTCTAATTAGTCTCCCAGCTTCCAGAATTTTCTTTTTCCAAAGTATCCTTAGTACAGTGGCCAACATCACTTTATAAGGCGTAAGCTTTACCATATGTGTTTTCTAAAAACCAATGAGGTGAGAATATGGAGGAGGAGAACAGTGGAAAATGGCATTTGATGTTATAGAGAGTAAGAATGATGAGGGTTGAGGGAATCTCATTGGGTTTACAAATTAAGAAATCATTGGTAATCTTGGAGAGAGAATGATTGGCCAAGTTGTGGGAATGGCAACCAGAATACATGGAGTTAAGGAGAAAATGAAGGAGTAGAGGCACTGAATATAGAAGTTTTGTTTTTAAAGAGTATGGTGGCCAGGACAGAGGAGAATGATAAGAGACTGATATGATGGAAAGATCACATAAAAGAATTTCTTATCTGGAAAAATTTGAAGGCAGTACAGAAGACACTGTTAAATAAGTAGGGATTAAAGATTAGAAAGAAGTGATCAACACTGGGGGAAGATCTCAGAAGAGACATGAGAAGATGAGACAGCATCGACAGAAGAATTGATTTTGGTCAGAAGGGTCACCATTTGCTGCAAGACTGGATCAAAGGAGGACAAGAGTAAAGATGACTGAGGGAATCTAGATGAACCAGAGAGAAAATGGCCTATAATCTTTGTGGTAAGATATGAGGTGACATCCTCTGTTGAGACTTGAGGAGAAGAGAGATGATTTGGAACAGACACCGTAGCAAATGAGACGCAATAAGCAGGGGTCAGGACTAGGTGAACTCCAATATACCCTTCAGTGGAGATTCTATCACTCTAAAATCTTGAGTCTAGATACTTGTTGGCAATTCAAGGTGACACAATGCCATTTATAGTATATATTTTTTCCTCTTCCTATTTCCTTTGAGGATAAGTTTCTATTTACACGGCAAAATAACATGAGCTTTGAGTACCATTTGAAAATAAGTGACTCATCCCAAAGCAAGTAAAATAGTGATTCCTCAAATGGAAGAAGCCTAATTGACACTTTTTTAGGCACACAAGTTGGCAATTCCAGAAAGGTGGGCACATTTCATGGTTCAAGTTAAGATTTTTCTTGTCTAATTTTTGCTTTATTTTATCAATTTTTTAGTTCTGCTTCCTCACTGTCACCTGAATACCAACTGGGGTTTTTCCTTTTATTGAGGCTCAAGATCTGAATCCAGTCCAATTTGCTACCTAGCTCTGCTGATTGTCTCTTAATGTTTGCTAATGCTTGCTGCGATCCATCATTGCTACCCTCTTCTTCCCCCCAAAAGGCACAGGAGCTTTTGGTAAATTCAATCTGTGATTTGGGAAAAAATACATCCAGGCTGGAAAGTGCAGATTGGACTCCAGTGCCTCATGGCTATCATATCATTCAAGAGACATTATCTATTCCATGGACCTGCAGACAAATCATTCTCATCATCAGACATTCGCCTCTGAGTTCAATACTTCACCAAAGCCAGCATTAAATCAAAATAATGCCTTAAGTTATCTGCGTTTCCATTGTAGTATTCCCTTTTAATTGCTACTCAGAGACTCCCCAGCTCCCACTCTTAGGCCACACAAAAAGTGCTGGGGAAAAAAACCACCCAAGGCTGAATCAAACAGCTAGTTACTTTGAAAACTATCCAGGCAAATTCTAACACCTGAAGTCAGAAGCCCATGATGCACAAGGCTCACATGTAGTTTAGTTTTGATTTGGTAGGCATCAGAGTTGGATAGCATGTCCTCAAATCGATGGAAAGATGGATGGTTCTTTAGAAAGGTGTAAGAATTAATAATCATAGTATCATAGATAACAACAACACCATACTCTCTGTAGGTATATAATGTGTGTATATATACATATATAATATGTATGTATGTACATTATATTACATAATTTGTATATATATATATATTATATATGTGTATACATATGTATAACTTTAAGGTCTAAAAAGTTCTTATATTTTACCCTAACAACCATCATCCCCATTTCACAAATGAAGAACCTGAGACAGAGGAGTTAAGTGACTTCTTCAAGGATCCCATAACTAGTGTCTGAGGGTTTCCTGACTTCAAGTCAACCATTCTGTCCATTGTGCCACCGAGAAACCCATAACAGATTATAGTTGTGTGTCATAAAACATATATTTAAAGCAGGTAAGGTATCTGAGAGGTCTAACCCAGAAATGGGAAGCCAGATTTATAAAAGCTTAGTCTCAGAAAATATCTAGGCTAGCCCTTTCTCCTAAGAATGTTAAGGGATTGCTTGAAATGCAATAGGTGTTGTTAAGAGCAAAAAAGCAGAGGGTCTCATTTTATAAAGCTTTTAAAATCAACAACAGAGTCAAGTGGCTTGGGATCAAGCATAGCAAGTCCCAAATCTCCATTAACCTAACAAGCATTGATTGAGACATGAGACTCATAAACTATTAGAGGTGCAAGGGACTTTGGAGGTGATGCGGTCTAGCCTCATTATTTTAGAGGAGAAAAGAGAGGTCCTCCAGGAGGGAAAGAACACAACTGGGAACTGAAAGGACCAGGACTCAAACCCACTTCACACTACCATGTGTAATGCATAGGAAATATCTCTGAATAACTTCTTGGAGATAATGTTTGGGACAGAACTCAACGTAGTATCCACGTGATGAATCCACATATAGTGGCAGGTAGCAAACATCCCTTCACTCAGAGGCTTCTAGTCAAGCATGGGTAGCTGCTTCTTAGAGATGCTGCAGGGAGTATTTTTGGTGCTGTCGGAATTGTGCTACATGAACTTTAAGACCTGTTCTGACTCTCAGAGTCTATGACTCTGCAGCTTCTAGGTGGATCAGACTGGTGAGAGTCATGACTTGGAGGTGAAAACAGGCCAATTCCATGGGGGTTAAGGGCTGTGATGGTTGTGGCCAACACAACACCCTGGCATGGAATATGAAAGGAGGCCAACTTACAGAAGGCCCTAAACCCTTGACTCAGAGTTTTAATTTGATGCATTAATCAAATGAGAGTGAGGAGAGGGAATAATCTGCTCGAAATGGAAATGGTGGGAAATGCTTCTTTCTGCTGGGGAGGACGGATTCAAAGGAAGATTAGAAGCTGGAGAGGAGACTGCTGCAGGAATCCAGGCACAGGGGAGAAAACTAGGGGATGAAAATCTGGCAACTCACAGAGAATTTATTTTGCATTTGGGAACCTTAAGTTGTTCCTTAGTATTTGCTATGCAACAGCAATAAAAGGGGAACATGGGTTCAGGTGATAAAACTGAATGCTAATCATGAAGAAAAAGCAATGTTAGAAGCTACCTCGGTTCAGTTCAATTCAATAAATATTTTCTCATTGCTCACTGTGTACCAGATACCTGGCTTTGTGAGAAGCTGGAGAGACAAAGGCCAAACTGAGACAGTTCACTCCCTCAAGGGGCTTATACTCTATTGAAGCGAGTAAAGCATATACTAAGAGAAGTGAACAATCCCAGACTATAGAGTCCAGGGAGAAAGAAGACAAAAAGCTCTGCAAATATTTGAAGAGAGACAGAATTCTAATAGCTGGGAGGTTGGGGGGTGGAGATCCAAGAAGGCTTCCTGGAGGAAGCAGCAATCCAGCAGAACCTTGAAGGAGAATCCAGATTCAGAGAGCCTGGAGAGCTCATTCATCCAAGGTATGGAAACTCACCTGGGCAAAAACACAGAGGTTGGAGATAGCATGTGATGCTTAAGGAACAACCAAAGGATCAGTGTGGGTGGGGCTTAGGAATGTGGAGAAAGGAGTAATGGGAAATAAGGCTACTGAATAGGGATCAAACTACAGCCAATCAGTCAACTGGCATTTAATAAGTGCCTATTGTGCGCCAGGGATACAAAGAAAGACAGGAGAGAGTCCCTGCCCTCAAGAAGCTCACAAGCTAACGGAGGAGACAAGATCTATGTACAAACAAGGTGTGGACAGGTAAATTGGAGAAAATATCAATGATGAAGGAAGTCTGGAAAGGCTTCTTG
This sequence comes from Pseudocheirus occidentalis, assembly GCA_028646575.1. Taxonomy (NCBI): domain Eukaryota; kingdom Metazoa; phylum Chordata; class Mammalia; order Diprotodontia; family Pseudocheiridae; genus Pseudocheirus; species Pseudocheirus occidentalis. The sequence continues at coordinate 28,771,888 of CM053602.1, read as the reverse complement.
TAGAAGACACAACTTCAAGGAAGCCAGGAGAAAGCAATGAGGAAAGAGGGGACAGCTAGGGAGAATGCTCAGAACTGAAATTTGGAGTACCTTGTGTGAGGAACAGCAAGGAAGCCATTGTCATTGGAGGGTAGGCCATATGGTGAGGAGTAAAGTGTAAGAAGAAGACTGAAAAAGTAGAAAAGGACCAGGTCATGAAGGACTTTGGAGGTCAAAGAGAAGATTTTCTATTTGATCCTGCAGGTAATAATAGGTAGCCCCTGGAATTTATTAAATTGGGGGTGAGGGAAGGTCAGACCTGCAATTTAGATCAATTTGAAAGCTGAAGGTGGTACACCCTTGACAATAATAGGGAAATTTGGAAGATAGGAAAGATTCTGGGTAAAGAGACTGACATGTCTTTTGACATCTCATGGATATCCACTTTGAGGTATCCAATAGGTACTTAGCAATATGAGACTGGAAGTCAAGAGAGAGGTTAGTGCTGGGGAGCTTCGAATGCCAGGTTAAGGCATCCAGTTTTCACTTTGGAGGCAATAGAGAGATAGTATAGGTTTTTGAGCAGGAAAGTGAGTCAGTCCTATGCCCAGCAGAATTGAGAGCTTTGTGGAAAATGGGAATAGGAGAAACTCAGAAAGAAAGGCCAGGTACAAGGCAACAGGCCAAGGGAGACTTGGAGTTTTCTGTGACTTTTATATAGTTATCTACGAGATAGTGACATCAAACTGGCCACTTCAGTCAAACCTGATATTCTTTCAGGCTTTTTTAAAAATCCAATTAACCATATCACATATTAGGTGGCTAATTAGGTAGAAAAATCCCAAAACAATAAATCATACCAACTTATGATATAATAAAATCTCAGAGCTAGAAGGAATCTCAGAGATCAGTAAACCCCAAAATAGTGAATTAGGAATTAGGAAGTTAGTTCAGAACCTGGTTTGAGTGATTACCACCTGCATGACTCTGAGCAAGTCACTTCCCTGAACTTCAGTCTGCTCAGTTCTAAAATGAAGAAGTTGGACTCAAGGGGCCTTAAGGTCCTTTTCATCTTGGAATCTACTATCTCGCTACCTGACCTTGGCAGTAATTTACCCAAGGTCACACAACCAGTTAGTGACAGAGTAATTATGAAGACAATCATTATGCCTTCAACACCTCCTTGCACTGGGACTTAAAAAGACAGAGTCAACCTGTCTACCCTTCCCTGGGGCAGCTTCCCGAAGGCAAGAGGGCAGAACCATCCAAGAGCTCTTCCAAACCAAGGCCCATATTTCTGACCTTTCAATGTTCTCGTCATCTTCCCATGTCACCTTTTCCCTTCTGCTTTATTACCAATAAGTGTTAGGAACAAATCATTTTTATATGTGCTCAGCACAGACTGCCAAGCCATTGCCGATGCCAACTGCTATCAGGGACATATGGGGGGAATGGAATAATAGAATCGTATCTCAATTAATGCCAAGTGTTCCAGGCAGAGTCACGGGGAGCCCTCACTTGAGGATCACATTTCTCCTCCCACAGAGATACTGAGACAGAAGAAATCACAATGAATCAGGGTCTTGAGATCGTTACATTGGCATTTCTAGAATACAGGCAACACTGTGCTCGAACCAACCTTCGCAGGCTCAGGCACCACCCCTATACACAGTCTGGCCTGATCACTCTGGGCGTTAAGCTCTCTCTCCTCTGTGGAATTCCTCTGCATTGACTGGCATTTTGCATGATGCCCCTACCCCACCTCCACCCCTTAACCAGTATAATTCCATCTCTTTGAACTCTAGGGCTACTTCATCTATTTCATCTGGGTCCCCAGAACCTATCATAGAAAGTCTTCCTCATAGGAGATTCTTAATAAATACAACTAATTCAACTCAAACAGTAGGCAAAGGAAAAGGTTAAATACCTAACCTAAAGCAAAAAGACAGACACAAGGCCAAATACAAGCAATGAGGACCACACATCCTCTAATTCCAGAAATGTCTGAAGCTCTCTCCTTCTGAGAGGCAGGGTTGTAGAGCGGAAAGTCAAGTCAATAAGCATGTATGCCCCTACTATATGTTAGGCATTGTGCTAAACACTGGGGGTACAAAGGCCCTGCCCTCAAGCAGCTCCAATTCTAAAGCTGGGAGACAATATGCAGACAATTATGTAAAAAAGATAACAGGTAGGTGGTACTGTGGATAGAATGTAGGGCTTGGAGTCAGGAAGACCCATCATCAAGAGTTCAAATCTGGATGTAGACACTTATTAGCTATGTTTAACTCTGCCTTGGTTTCCCCATCTGTAAAATGAGCTGGAGAAAGAAATGGCAAACAACTCCAGGATCTTCACCAAGAAAACCTCAAATGGGTCCCAGAGTCAGATACAACTGGAAACTATTCAACAACAAATATCTAAAAAGATATGTATGTATCTGTGTGTGTCTGTGTGTATAGGGATATATGTACAACTGGAAACTATTCAACAACAAATATCTAAAAAGATATATATATATATATATATATCTGTGTGTGTCTGTGTTTATAGGTATATATGTATACATATATAGGTACATATATATATATAAGATAAATTGCATGTAATCAATTGAGAAAATTAGCATTTGCATTAGTATCTACGAGATAGTGACATCAAACTGGCCACTTCAGTCAAACCTGATATTCTTTCAGGCTTTTTTAAAAATCCAATTAACCATATCACATATTAGGTGGCTAATTGGGTAGAAAAATCCCAAAACAATAAATCATACCAACTTATGATATAATAAAGTCTCAGAGCTAGAAGGAATCTCAGAGATCAGTAAATCCCAAAATAGTGGATTAGGAATTAGGAAGTTAGTTCAGAACCTGGTTTGAGTGATTACCACCTGCATGACTCTGAGTCATTTGCATTAGTATTAATGTGGAATAGGAAAGGCTTCCTATAGAAGATGTGATGTTAGCAGGATCTTTATTTTGGGTGGGAGGAGGAAAGGCAGGGCAATTGGGGTCAAGTGACCCGCCCAAAGTCACACAGCTAGTAAGTGTTAAGTGTCAGAGGCTGGATTTGAACTCAGGTCCTCCTGACTCCAGGGCCAGGGCTCTATTCACTGTGCCACCTAGCCACCCCTGTTAGCAGGATCTTGAAGGAAGTCAGGGGAGCTGGGAGATAGAATAACATTCCTAGTATAAGGGATCAAAATTATGGGAGTAGGGAGATGGAGTGCCCCATTGCCATAGAGGAATAGCCAGGAGGCCTATGTCATTAGATAGCAGAGTTCCCCCGGGATGGGGTGGGGGAGTGAGGTATAAGAAAACTGGAAAGGTAGGAAGAGGTCAGGTTATAGAGGGTTTTAAAAGTCAAACACAAGATTTGGGGGCAGGTCTCAGAGCAATGAGCAGGCTACTGTAATAGACTAGGCATGTGGTAATGAGGGCCTGTACCAGGGAAATGACCATGTGGCAGTAATGAGAAAGGGGTACTTATACAAGATGTTATAAAGGTTAAATCAACAGGCCTTGACAACAGAACGGAGGGGAGGAGGGAGGAGCCAAAAATGATATCTAGGTTGGGAGTATAGATGACAGGAAGGTGGTGATATCCTCAACTGCACAGGGAGGGGGAAAGTTAACATGGACTAAGCAAGATGGTAGATTGTAGGGGAGAGAGAAAGGGGTATTCTGGGGTTAGAGAACATGGATTTACATTTCACTTCCAGTTTGATCTGGGGCAAGTCAGTTCTTTAGTAATCAGTTCCTCCTTTAAAAAACGAGAAGACTGGACTAAATGGACCCCTGACATGTATGATCCTTGAAAAAGCCCAATTTTATAGATAGGGTAGTGAAATAGCCAGCCTTTGATCACAGAAGTCTGAAGAGAGTGTCTTGACTCCAGGACCAGTGCTCTGTCCATCCTGCTCTATCCTGACTCTTTTGCAGGCCAAGAACCTCAGGCTTAGGGAGGAGACCTGCGCTGCTAGGCCTCTTTTCTTCCAGCCAGCATTTCTTCTGTTTTGCTGTGCTGAAATCACCTCAGAGAAGGCAGTCACTTTCATTTGTATGTGGAGGAATAAGTTGACACCTAACATTCATTTACAGCTTTTCTACACACAACTAGAGCTTGTTTTGCCTGGTATGTGCCTGGAATGCTACTCAGCAAAGCCTCTAATCAGCCTTCAAATAGGCCAGAACCCTGGTGGTGGCAGCCTGTCCGCACCTGGCCCATGCCTCCCTATTGCCTTTGGGTCACCGAGCTCTCTGTTTCCCCAGAGACAAGGACATTCCAGAATTCATAACCACGGGGTGTAGCAGAGATGTGTTAGCATTAAAAAGTGGGGCCTTAGTTTCAGAGTGGGGCTAATTAGAGGACGAGCTTTCATTCTAAAGAGAGACTTGAAAACATCCTGAAGGATGTGGGAGCTGGATATGGTTACTCCATCACTACCAATGCAAACAAGGCTCCTTTACTTGCAAACCATGACGGGTGCAAACTACAGGAAGCCCTGGGCACCAGCTTAATTTCAATTTTTTTCTACAACTATGTACACATAATTACACATACACATATATGTACACACATATACACTGCATAGATATACAGGGGCATATACATGTGTATACATAGGCATAGGCATACTGTCCACATACAAATACCCACGTGTGCATGCAGACACACATATACTCTGAAAATTCCCCTGCTGCTTCATCTCATCTCCAGTGAGTAAGTCTGCAAATACGCTTCAGCGACCCCAATAAACAAATCATCCCACAACCTAATTAGTGGTATTGTTAGAAAGCTGCATCCTGTCCAACTTTTTCCTTTTCAGGTGTGAGGACTGTGTGTGTTATAGAAACCCTCTTGAAAAGGATGTGACTTGTTCATTTGTGTACAAGAGGATACTGACTGTTCTCTCTGGGTAAGGGGAACAGGCTGAAGGTTAGTGATTTGTTTCTACTGTTTGCTTTAGGCCTACTTGGTGCACATGGAGACAATCACAAGAAGGGGGCACTAATAGGGAAGAGTGCGACAAGGAGAGGAGCTGACAGTGCTTGGTATCAACGGAAGGCATGTCAGCTGTCATCAGCTTAGGCATGGGCAGATGGGACAACGCCAAGGCCAGAGCCTAACCTAGAGTGCAAGTCAAAGAGAGTAGAATTAAAGGGCAAAACCAGCCTGATCTAGCATTCTTTTTTGCCATTGAAGTCCAGGGGTCTTTTGTTTCTTGGTCATAAGGCAAAGAAGACAATAAGGCTAGATGGGAATAGGTCAGTAAGCACCAGCCTTTTAACCATTTAGTAAGCATTCATTAGGCACCTACAATATCCCAGTTGTTTTGCTAAGCGCTGAGGACACATAAAGAACAATCAAACAATCCTTGCCCTTGAATAACTTATATTCTAGCCCATATATGTGTAGAGAACATGGAAGTAGAGTACAGCATATATACAGATAAAGAAATACAAATCATAGGAAGTAAATACAGAATGACGTAGAGAGTCACTGTTATCTAATGGAAAATGCTTCGTCTCTCAAGTTAAAAGACCTGGGTTCAAATCCTAGGTTAGGCATTTACTGACTGTGACCTTGGACAAGTAACTTACCATCCCTGCCCCTAAGATTTCTTATCAAAAATGGAGGGGGTGGTAACTATTTCAGTAGTCTCTCTGCCTGCTCAGTGAGGAAGCCTAGGGAGGCTCAAATGCCCCAGTCACCTTCTCAAAGTTAGGCCTTCAATAACTGCCCCTACTCTCAAAACTGGGGAGTTTGAATAACAATTACGCATCAATCAAGTCCCTAGAATTCCTTCCAAGTGATCCCAGACCCTTGTCCAGGCTTCCTTCTACCAGTCTCCATGTAATGATTGGTCCTCCTTGACCCAGATAAGAAACCTATAAAAATGCACTAGACTTTGCAGGCTTTAGTGCCCATCTGCTGTCTACCACACTCCCTGACAGCCCCTTCTTATAGTATAACCCCTCAGTAAAGCTAGCTTGTTTTTCTTCCTTCTTGTTCCAGGTTTCCCTTGAACTGAACCTTAGGGTTCTGAACCTTCTTCAACTTGTATCAAGGCAAGGGTGGGGGTGGGAGTAAGGGTTCAATTAAATAGCTCCTTCCAGCCTCTATGATCCTTTGATGCCACTATCTTAATTTCAGCATGAAAGTCCTGTAGCAACTGGGAAATGTGAGCTTTGTAAAGAAGTACAGTTAGTGTGAAGACATGTGAAGGAGCCTGCTGGGCAGCAGGGCCTGAGCCAAAGGATTAGGACTTTGGGGAAGATTCAAACTGAGAAACTTTTCTAGGCTATGTATCTTTGTCTCTTAAAGCATGGCTACATGTGCGGTGAGGAGCCCTCCCCTCTCTAGTGTCTCCCAGCCTTGGGCCCCAGGCCTCTGCTGAAGTCCCACACCTGGCCAGTCAATGCACCTGCCACATTTGAGAGCTTCCTTCCCACAATGATGGGGACAGTTTGCACTGAGTGACAACATATGCTTTAAGTCCCTACAGAAAGGTACTGATTTTCTTTTGTCCTTTTCCAATAGCAGGGCTTATTACTTGGCAAAAAGCACCCAGGGTTCAATGTGCTGGCAGCACAAAGGAAAATCAGGCAGGGCTTGGTTCCCTTTCAAATAAATATGGTTAGAAAATGAATTCCTTTCCCCGGTGGCCAATCCCAAAAAGCTCCTCCTCTTGGCAGTGTCTCCATTTCTGTTAATGATCATCAGTTCCCTTCCCACTCCTTCAGCACTCTGTTAGTCACTTGCTCTTATCTATCTTCCTATTCCTCTCACCTCTTCCAGTCTCCACCATATTCCCAGAGTCCAGGTCACTCATCTCACAATCCAGCAACTCCAAAAGATTTGACATTGTTGCCCCTGCTCAAAAACTGGCCAAGATAATTTCTCTTCCTTTTATATTACATGACCACACCATGAAGGATCTATATTGGTTCTTTTATTGCCTACATAAGTGCCACAGATCAGCATTTGAAATTTGTGTCAATGTTGTCTTTTGTTAGCCATGGAAAGAGCACTGAAATGCCTGTAAAATTTACAAGCCCTGTAACACCAAGGCTTCTACCTTTCAGTTTCCTCATCTGTACAAAGGATAAACAGGGGTGGGGAATGTGTGGCCTTCAAGGTCACATGGGGCCTTCTAGATCCTTAAGTGTGGTCTTCGGATTAAATCCAAATTTTACAAAATTAATCCTGAAATTTGGATTCAGTCAAAAGGGAGCACATCAGAATCTAGGAGACCCCATGTATCCTCGAGGCTGAAGCTTCCCCATCCCTGGCTAAAGTCCTTCCTCTTCTAAATCTATCATCCAAATACTGTAGGACCAAGAGCCATTTCCTTATAGATCTGTACTCAGTGAGTACCGACAGTTGTTGAAAGAGCAAAATAAATTTGTCACGAGCTATAGGAAAGCATACAACACATCACTAATAGAGAAATGGACATTCATATTGCTCTAAAGTTTTAACTCCCCCTATATGGCTGGCAACGATGACAAAAGAAATAAATAGATGTGGGAAGATAAGAACATGAATACCCTGCTGGTAGAGGGCTGAATTGATGCAGCTAGTATAGAAAATCATTTGGAATTGTATAGGAGAAGTCATAAAGCTGTGCTTATGCTTTGATGAAGAAAAAAAGGAGGTATATAAGCCAAGTGATAAAAAGCCAGAGCTAAAGGCACACATATTTAGTGCACCACTTATTTATAATGGCAAATTATCTGAAGGAAAATGGATACCCAACTAGGCGGTTCAGTGGACAGAGTACTAGGCCTAGAGTCAAGAAGACCTGAGTTCAAATTCAGACTCATACACTTACTAGCTGTGTCATGCTGGACAACTCACTTAAATCCTGCCTGCCTTGGTTTCTTCAAGTATAAAATGGGAGTAAATATAGCACCTGTCTCCCAGGGTTGCTATGAGTATCAAACGAAAAAGAAATTTGTAAAGTTCTTAGCACAGTGCCAAGAATAAAGTAGGTACTTAATTAATGCTTATTCCTTTACTTTCTTTACCTGTGTATTAGGGAATGGTTTAACAAATTATCACATATAGAATGTGTGTGTGTATACTGTAGGAAGTGAAGAATCAGAGAACCTTTGAAAGACCTATGTGAAGGAATGAGGAGTTAAGTCAACAGAACTAGAACAGTTCACATAATTACCACAACTAGACAAAAGAAATCAGAAACTAAGATCATTTTAGTGATCAACTGTAACTTTAGATAGCTATGGACAGGTCTACCAATGGCCTCTCAGCAGAGAAGTGGTGGACTGCAGGTGGACAATTAGGTACATGCTGTCAAACATGACCATCCCATTCATTTGCTTTACTTGGTTGTAATTCTTTGTGACAAGTGGCTGCTTTATTGGGGTAGGGGAAGAGCTGCTGGGAAGAGCAAAAGTAATGGAAAGAAAAACAATAATAAATAAATACTTCTCCCTGGAAGGGAAAAATATACTTTATCTCATCCTGATTAGCCATATTCAGACCCACTATACCTTGACCCCAACATAGTGAAGTAATTTTGGTTCTCTTCGAGAAAGAAAGACAAGAACCAACTTTAAATATAAGGATACTAATGTTCGGAGAGGTGGGGGTAACTTTCCCCAAATCACACAAATAAGTAATGGCAGGATTGGGATTCAAACATCAGTCTTGAGGCAGCTAGGTGGTACAGTAAATAGAGCACCAGCCCTGGAGTCAAGAGGGCCTGAGTTCAAATATGACCTCAGACATTTAAACACTTACTAGCTATGTGACCTTGGGCAAGTCACTTAACCCCAAATTTCCCTGCCTTCCCCCCCTCCAAAAAAAGACAGTCTCACACTTGCAAATCTGGTTCTTTTGCACCATACCTTGCTACTTCTCAAAATAAGGTTACCTTAGCTAGAAATAATGTGAATCTCCAGAAGAAAAGACCAAAATTTCATACTAAGTTGGCCCTTCCCTTCATTTTTTATTCCTTCATGTGTTGTCTCATCATTTGATAAGGAAAGGGAAGAGGGAAAGGGAAGGAAGGGAAGAGAAGAAGGTAGCTTCATCGAGGATACACTCAACACAAGTATAGATTGTGCTCATGAGACAGTGAGAGGATGGGAAAGTAAAGTATCTGGGTTAGTAGTTATTGAGAGTCTCTTGATTACATCTTTTATAGTAAGGTCTGTGATTTTCTTCTATTTTGTATCCTGCCCTCTTATAGACATCTTGAGAACTGATCCCTCAACTTAATCAAAATGTATTGCTTCTATCATGGCTCTTTTCTACGCTGTTTTGATCTAATCTGACTGTTCTTTGCAAATTTGTTTTCTTTATTGTCATTTCTACGTCCTCGTGCAACACATAGAGGATTGTGATGTTAAGAGTCCATAGAAAAATAGTTATAGCAAATATGATAAAATATGTCTACTTTCTATCTTTATTCTCTTCTTCAATGCCTTTGGGTTGACTTCGCATAATTAAGTCTCTTATGCTTTCTCGGTATTTGTTTTTCCCTCACTGCTAATCCTTATTTTAGGAGGTTATACTGCTTAATCTCCCATCATGTTTCCCTGAAAGATCTTGCAATTGAGTTATTATTGTAAACCTGCATCACTCTTGGCTTCCATTTCTCCCCTTTTAACAATAGGATCAAGTGTTTGCTTGTTAAGGTGGCTTCTTGGCTCTTGTGATTTTTTTATTGCAAGAAATTATTTACATTGCTTAGGCTTCCTCAGATAATCATAACAGACTGCATCACTGTTTTTTAAACTACTTGCCATTTTTGGCACCAAAAGTTTAAGTAAGGTTGGAGTTGCACAATTTTTTTTGGTTTTTTCTTTGCTTTTTTGGAGGGCAGTTGGGGTTAAGTGACTTGCCCAAGGTCACACAGCTAGTTTTTGTGTTAAAGTGTCTGAGGCCAGATTTGAACTCAGGTCCTTCTGACTCCAGGGCCGGTGCTCTATTCACCTAGCTGCCCCAGTTGCACAATTTTTAAAAAATTCTTTCTTTTAATCTGGTATTAATTTGGATATTTGCTCCAACAAATCAGGGATCAGATGGTATAAGATGATTCTGAAATGACTATGGCAGCAGTAAGTAGTCATTTCCTGTCTGCTAGAATACTTACCATAAGCACTGAAATATATGATGGCCAAGTATCCCACAATGTTTATTGCTGTCTTGTGACACACTATGAAACCAAATCTACCAAATCTTCTCAAAGCACCAATAGAAAAATAGATTGTTCAAACAATCAAAACAGCCCTTTATCTTCTTTATCTTCTTGCAACTTCCCTTAGCCTTTGGGTTTGTATTGGTAGTGGGATATGAGTGCAAGAAAAGTGATTATGTTCAAGTCAACTTATGACTAAGTCAACAGACATTTATTAATGCCCTACTACGTGTCATGTACTAAACTAAACGCTGGAGATAAAAAGGAAGGTGAAAAGACACGGTCCTTGCCCCGAAGGTGTTAACATTCTGATGGGAGATGACAAAAAACAATTTCAATATAAGATATATACAGAATATACAAAGATAATCTGAAAGAAGGCAATAGCCTAAATGAGTGACTTAAGTCAGCCTTGACGTGTGTGTATATGTGTATGAATTATATATAAAGCAACTGCACGAACATATGTGTATTTAAGAGATTTCATATAAATATAGAGATGTTTGTATTATTATTAGATAACATATATGCATACACATATTGTGACACTTGCTGGCTAAGTTTCCCCATAACACACACATATGAATAGCTATACTGTAACATTTTTGTGCTTGCTATTATTGAAACTTCTGAGAAGATCCCTAAGAAGTGAAGTTTATGCATGAGGTAAGAGGCCATCTTCAGAACCATGGAGAGTAGCTATGCAGTGCTAGCCACCAGGCATACACCAAACTAGATAACTTCTCAAACTATTAAAATGAGACAGAGAAGGAGAGAGGAAAGGAGAGAGAGAAAGGGAGAGAAAGGGGGAGGGAGAGAGGGAGAGAGAGGGGGAAAGAGAGAGAGAGAGAGAGAGAGACAGACAGACAGACAGAGACAGAGACAGAGAGAGACAGAGAGAGAAACATCTGATCCTCTCAGCAATCACAACATGGACGTCCCAAGTGAACACTGAGACTAGGGGAATCAGATGGTAAGTGGGCCCCTTACAATAGAAAAATTAAGCCACAATACATGCTGCTTTGCACTCATGTGGATGGCATAGTTATGCTAAAAAACATGCTTCCAGGCAAACTAGTGATAACCATCAGTAGGTGTCAAACTACAGGTGGCCCTCAGAGTTCTGTTGTGGGTCCTCTTCTCCTCCATGCTACACTTCACTTAGCAAATTCATCAGCTTCCCTGCATCTTTATGCTGATAATTCTCAAATCTATTTTTCCTATGCCAATCTCTCTGCAGACCTCCAATGATGCATCTCCAACTACCTTTCAGACATTTCAAACAGGTTGTCCAGTAGACATCTTAAACTCCATATGTCCAGAAAAGAACACATCATCTTTGCTCCTGAACTCTCTTCTGTTCCTCCCTTCCCTATTACTCCAGAGGGCAGACTCACAATCTAGGAGTCATCCTGGCTCCCTCCCTGTATCTTACCTGCCACATCCATGCTGTTGCCAAGGCTTACTGATTACAACTGTGAAAAATCTCCTGGATATGCCCCCTTGTCTCCTCTGACACTGCCATTACTCTAATGCAGGCCTTCATTATATCATACCTGAGTTACTGCAAAAGCCTTCTGGTGGGTCTGTCTGCCTTAAATGCCTCTGCACTCCAATCCGACTCCATTCAGCCACTAAAGTGATTTCCTAAAACGCAAGGTTGACCATGTCACCCCTCCCTCCTCACACACACTAAATAAACTCCAGTGGTTCCCTATCACTTCTAGGAACTAATACAAAATGCTGTTTGGCAGCCAAAACCCTACATGACCTAGGCCCCTCCTGGCTTTCCAGTATTCTTACACCTTACTCCCTCATATGTACTCTTACAGCCAGTGACAGCAACCTCCTGTCCATTCCACAAACAAGACAATCCATCTCTCAGCTCTGGGCATTCTCTCCGGCTGTCCCCATGTGTGAAATGTTCTCCCTCCTCTTCTTTGACCTCCCTGGCTTCCTTTAAGTCTCACCTAAAATCCCACCTCCTATGGGAAACCTTCCTTAATCCCTCTTAATTTCTGGGCCTTCTCTCTGTTCATTATTTCCTATTTACCCTGTATATAACTTTCTTTGTATATATTTGCTCACATCTTGTTTCCCCCATGAGACTGTAAGTTTCCTGAAAGCAAGGACTGTATTTTGCCTCTATTGTATCCCCAATGCTTAGTACAGTGCCTGGCATGTAGTAAGTGCTTACTGAGTGTTTCCTGAATTCAATTTTAAAAAGTAGCTACATTTGAAAGAACATCAGGTAAGGACTGACCACTGTGGGTGTGCAGCTTCGATATACTGCTGGAGAACAGCAAAATAAGACTACTTACAAGTACATATTGCTTTATTCTCATGCTAAGGAACACATTGTTTTTCACTAAAGTACAGATTTTTTAAATGGGAAGAGATTGATCACTACCACCTTCTTTGGCAAAGGCTGAGCATAGCGTCTGTCTGCTGCTGAGCAATGGCGTCTCTTGCCAACCCAAAGAATGATTCTACTGATGGCAAAAAGTCTAGGACTGATATGTATCAGCTCCTCTACTAGCATGTATGTCTATTTGTTGACTACTTATAGGGATCCTTGTTTTAACTGTGACCAAGAATCTCATACTTTTTCTCTAATCAGGAAAACCTGCATTCAAATGTGGCCTCAGACACTTACTAGCTGTGTGACCTTGGGCAAGTCACTTTATTCTATTTGCCTCTGTCTCCTAATTTGTTAAATGGGGATAATAACAGCATGTGCCTGCCTTCTGGGATTCTTGGGAAGATCAAATGAGCTAATAATTATAAAGTGCTTAGCACAGTGTCTGGCACAAAGTAGACACTATATGAATGTTGCTGTTGCTGCTGCTGCTGCTGCTGCTGTTATCTTTGCTGCACCCCTATGTATGACAGCAGAACAGCTTTTCCATAACTTTTGATCAAATAAAAACAGTCTTTTTAGGGGGTTCATGACCTTTGACACAGGCAGGCCAAGACAACAGACACAGGTTTGGAAGGTGGTTTCGAGGATGTAGCTGTCGCTAGTGGACTTTATAACAGTCTTCGTTGCTTCGCTGTTTGGGGACAGTCTCTGTATTTAAGACAGTATCTTTGAATAAGCATAGCCTAGTTGACAAGGTTTTCCCAGGGGCACACGACACAGAGAGTTGACAGATACAGAGATCTTCCCAGGCAACTGGATACCCAGAGTCACTACACTGTTTTACTTCCAAGAAGCTTCACACAACTCTCTGGTTTTGTGTCTTGTCAGCACAATCAGGAAACTACTCTTACTCCATAGGCTGTGAACATGCCTGCTTTTATCTATTGCCTCAATGTAGACTCAGAGACAGGAAAAAAGCTGGGACACTTTTTTGGGGGTGGGGGTTGGTCAAGGGGGAAAACATGGCAGGACTATTACCTATTGCCTTCCTACTCTCATCAATCAACTGCCCTGCCTCCATAATTGTGCTAACAATGATAGCCTGGGTCTGATTTCTAGCTCTGCCACTGCTATCTGTGTGACCCTCAGCATGCCACTTCCCCTAAACCTCTTCCCTCCTCTGTTAAACAGGAGGGATATTCAGTGGCATTCTGCAGCAGAAAGGAAATGGTGGAAAGTGTGTAAGCCACAGGGTCACAGACGTCGCTAAAGGTCAGGCCTGTTCTTGTGGGAAAATGTTTTTTCTTTGTTGTTAATTACATGAAAATTCCCTGTATGGGGAGGAAACCTCTAAGATGGTGGGAGCCCCTTTTGAAATAAAATCCTTCTTCTTCATCCTGTTTTTTCTAGGAAGGAAATTGAGGGTCTCCTTTTACATGACCCCATAGATCTGTTTCTTTGGCCTCAGAGGCTACTTTTTCTTAGGAGATCTCTCTCCAAAATTCACAGTCCTCCTTCCCTCCACAATGGTAACTGATGAATTCAGTATACTGAAATTTGGTGGGATGAGGTCTGAGACTAGAACATGTTTCTGTAAGGGTATTTCTTATTCAAAAGTAATATCGTTGATAAAGAGAATTGGGAAAGTTTAGCAATTAAAGTATATTTATATAGGAAATACCAGAAACCAGGGAAGAGAAACACTGGGTTAAGATGAATAAAACCAATATTGTCCCTGATGGAAACTATGTATACTACAGACCACCTAGACAGAATGAGGAAAAAGATACAAAAGTTAAAGAAATATTTGTCAGATTCATTTCTTAAGGATCAATATTTATTTCCAATCATTCAACTGAAATCAGATATGGAGAACTGTCCATTCTAGAACAGTATCATGACATCAGCAAGATGATGCTATGACTTGCAAGTGAATTGGATTGAAGTGAGGGAGGGCTATGCAAAGTCAACAGTCTTGCTTTCTCCTCAGAGCTATCTGGGTCCAGTGGCAAGATACAGATCAGGACTATTGGAGATGACCTCCAGATATAGAGAACAATGAGGCTGAAGCCTTGAGTTTGAGCCTCAAGCAGATATATTTCTTTCCATGGTCACAGAACAGCCTGGACATCTTATCAATTCAGCCAAGAGTCACTGGGAGGACTGAGCAAGAGAGTGGGTGGAGGGTCACAATTGTGCCATCCAACTCCATATGTGATCCCTATTGCTGATGGTTCATCAAGGTCATCCTCTTCTGAAGCATCGTAATCAAACACAGGTAGAGATCCAGGAGTTTCAGGACACAGAATGATCCATAAGAAGAACACTTCTCTGGGAGGCAAAGAACATGAGTTCTAACCTGTTTTCCCACTGTGTGACTGGGGAAATGCCTTCCCTCTCTAGGCCTCTCTTTCTTCCTCTTTATAAAAAAGGCTTTCATTAGATCAGCAGGTCTTAACTTGGAGTCCATCAACTTGTTATTAAAAATACTTTGATAACTTTATTTTAATATAGTTAGTTTCATTTGTAATTCTATGTGTTTCACTTTATGTATTTAAAGTCATTGTTGGAGAAAGAGTCCATAGGCTCTATCAGACAGCCAACAGGGTGCAGGACACAGAACAAATGTTAAGACCCCCTGGACTAAATGATCTTCCAGGTTCCTTTCAGTTCCGATTACAGAATCCTAATTAAGCTCACAGAAGGTTAAAACTTAGCTGCAGTCTGAGACAAGAAGCATTGGTATATGCTTCAGACACCCTAAGGCATTTCTCCTGTTTTGTGAGATTTTCTTTTTGTGCTTTCATACATTTGCTGCAAACCCCTGATTACCTAAAATGAAAAAAAAAGCTAAAGCTAAAGGCAAGCTACCAGAGGCCAAGGTCAGAGGCTTCCTAGGTGAGCCTCTCCAGGGCACTGGTCACAGAACAGGCTGATTTCTCAAGATTGACAGTTTAAGGATATGGCCCATCTCTGGCATCAGTGGGGAAGCTTGAGCCAGAGGTTCCTGGGGCCCCAGCATGAAAGGCAGAGGACATAGGGAATTATTTATCATGCACATCTGAAGAAAGTGGGAGCAAAATGGAGAGTCTAAAGAAAACGCGGCAGTAAAACATTTGCAGCTATGACTCAGATACCTGGCTCCTCTGCCAAAACACTGACATTTGTTAAAGAGAAAATGGATGTAACCGGAGCACAGAGGACTAGGGCTGTTGGAATTACGCAGAAAGGTATTAGCAGCCAAGACATTACATTTCAATATCTGACCTTGTGTTGGGAAAATGGGTTATGTCCTGCTTGAGTCTCTTCTTTACTCTTCCTGCCCTCATCTCTGGATTGATCACTTGGAGGCACATTTGGCATGTCACAGAATTGGGAGGCATAGAGAAGAGGAGGGGGTGTAGCTTAACTTCGAAATTCCAGCAAGAGAACACCGACTCTCCTGCCCTAGTGGAACAAATCATAACACTGTAATTATAAATTGGGTCACTAACTAAGCTCTAAGTGAATGGTAATTCGCCTTAACCTTCCTGAAAATCAGCAATTCCAGTCAGTCTAGATGTGGGCAATAAAAGCACATCCCCATAGAGACACTCTCATTCCTTCATGGAGTAGGTGTCCTTCCCTGAAGGCTTCTGAAGTCTGCAGCCTAGTAAAGCAAAGCTTTTAATGAGGGGAAATATTAGCATTGTCAGATGATTAAATAAAATATATGGCTGGGCTCCACACTAAATAAGTGATTGCAGGAGCTTTGAGAGAAGACTTCTCTGCGTACAGCTTTTTGGAAGCTCTACTTTGAGTTTAGCTATCACCATACTAGGGTCCCCTCTCTCCAGCCCCCCTCCAGGAAAATGGAAGCTTTGGGAAGGAGTAGATTGTTAACTTTTTCTCATATCCCCCAGTCACTTGTAAAGTGTTTGCTGTCTTTTTTTTTTGGGAGGGGGGAGGGTAGAGGGCCTGTTATTCCATTACTGTAAGGACCTCCTGGTATGTAAACTCCCTCCACTAATCCGTATCAGAAACTCTAACTGGGACACAGAGATTAAGTGACTTACCTAGGGTCACTTGGGTATGAGGAAGAACTAAAAAAAAAATGCAGTTCCTGACTCCAATGCCAAAGCTCTCACTATGCTATATACTACCTTGTTCACAGAAGCCTAAAAGACCTTTGCTGAATTGATTTTATAGTACAATTCTTTTTTTTTAGGTCAATAAAAGTATCACTTGAAATTCCTGGATCTTCTAGACATTAGGGCTATTCTGATTATTAGCATCAGACAACTGTATTGGAGTGCACCATTAATAAAGGAGCGACCATGAACATGGTACCTGCCTGACCTCTCTTCACCTGTTTCTACAACCGTAAAATGTGGAATACAAAGCTTGCCCTACTTGTTTCATATGGGTACGATGTGGGTCAACATGGGATCAATGAATATGAATGACCTTTGTAAAATGGAAACCACCAAAGTGGGAGGTGGGAGGGGAAGAATGTCCTCCTTGATGGCAGCTGCTGTATTTATTACCTTTCTTTGAATCCCTGGGGTTTAGCACAATGTTGGCTATATAATAAGTGTTTAACACAAGTGCTTTGTTATCAAAAAATATTATTTTATCCTTGTGCTGGGCACATGATGGCACAATATTTAAGTATGGCCCATAATGGCATGGAAGTTGGAAGCCTGCTCAGTTCAAAAGCTGGAAGAAGGCAAGGAGCGAGCACAGCAGAACTGCCTGAATCTGTCCTCATGTCCTTTACAGCAAACATAATGATCCCAATCCCTGATCAACAGTCATAATCATCAGCTCATATTTTGCTTCTACCATTCATAGTTTTCTCAGCCTATCCAAATTTCTGTTAAGCTATATTGCCTGGGAGTGTGACAGATTTTTACTATACAGTGTCTCCTAGGTTTGAAAATAGAGCTCCACTCCACCAGAGCTGTACAATCTATATCCTCAACATGTAACTCCTCTCAATGAATGGTATTCTTTTAGAAATAACAGCAATGTGTCTAACTAGCTGTTTACCTGCTTAAGATATTTATAAGAGACATATTATATATAATTTATATATGGGCATGTATATATAGATATATATCATTAACATACACATCTCCAGAAATAAATATCTGAAATTTAGATCATTTATGCCATTTTAAAACTTTGTTGCTATATATTCTATTGCCATCTGTTCCTCTTCTTGAATTCCTATCTCACAAAAAAGAAAAGCTTCCCAGAAGAGAATGAAAAAGCCAAACAAATCTACAAAGCCAGGCAAATCTAAAAGAATTTCCAAAGTGTTCTAGAGCCTAAATTTTATGTCTAGTCTAGAGCCTAAGTTTTATGGAGTTTGGAAGACCCCCAAGGACCCTAATGGAGGTGTTCAAATATTTATTCATTAATGTGCATCAGTGCCAGTATGACAAGAACTATTACTAGAGAAGAATAAAAGGGATGCAGAGGGCTGAAGCAAGGAATAAACCAGAGCTATGGATGCTCAAAACTGTCACTGTCATGGAGGACAGCTAATACAGAGTCTGAATGGAAGAGTGACTCCCTATATGTGGTGAAGTCCTCTGGACATTATTTGCCAATGACATTGTGATCATTCTATGAAATTCCAAAAACATTGAAAAGCCCCCTAAATGAGACCCATGATCACTCAAAGATCAATCTATTCACACAGGAAAAACAAAGTGGATGAAGTCTCACAATCAGTTGGAAGCTGGATGCTATACAACAGAATAGAAAAAGGTCATCCACAAGTATGCATTATCTTAGACAAACATTGAATGAATAATGTACTAGACCCAGATTTAAATAGGACAACAGGATGAACTGCCATTGGAAATACTTATAATTCCTTTAATGGCTCAAACATTCTCCCTAAAACAAAGGTCCACCTTCATTTTTCAAAAATCCCCCTTTTTAATACTTTTTCCCTTAATCGTTTCACCACCCCATTTTGACACTCCCTTTTTTAAAAAAATCAAATAAAAACAATGAATACAGGGGTCATATCTGCTAACACATACAATACTATGTCTCAGAGTGACCTGTCTTTCTGCCTTGAGGGGTTTGGGAAATGGAAAGCTACATCTCATTATCTATTTTTCAGAAATTTGTTTTTCACTCAAAGTTCAAGTTCATTTGAGTAAGTTTTAAGTTTACATTAAGTGATGTGTGTAGTTCTCTTTGATGTTTTTATTCCATTCCTCATCAGTTCATAGACATCTTCATGTTTCTCTGAATTCCTCATATTCCTCTTTCCTTACTGTACAATGTTGCATTACATTCATAGGCCATTGAATCCACAGAACCCAATTTCTTCAGCTAATCCCCATTTTCCCCAGTCCTTTGTTACCACAAGTAATGCTGACAATTTTTTGAGTATATGTTAGACTTCTGATTTTCTCTCTAATTTAGGGTCAATGCATAGAAACAAGAATGCTGAGTTAAAGGGTATGGACAGTTTAGGCATTTTTCTTACATAATTCCAAAACGAGATCAAGAACAGCTGAACTAATTCACAGTTATACCTACCAACAAAGAATTTACGTTTCTGTCTTCCAACAGTCCCTCCAACATTAACCTTTATGTTGAGCATTTATTTGTATTAATTCTCTCTATATTTTTTCAATTATATTTAATGCAAATAGTGCATCCTAAATGTCTTGGAGCAGTTTTAATCTATTAAAGAAAAAGTTATTTTAGCTTAAAAGAACACCAAAACTTTTGGGACATGCTGTATGTCCCCTTTACCATTTCTCTTTTACTTCTGTCATCATTTATCCTATTTATTCCAGACATTTTAATCTTATGGAGTCAAACTTGTCTACCTTTTATGAACTCCTGTGACTTTTGTCAAAAATTCAAGTCCTTGTTGTGAAAGGTATCTGATGTTTGCTTCTAATTTATTACATGGTGACCTCTAGTATTCAGGTCACATATCTATTTTAAAACTTATTGTGGAATATGGTGGATGATGTGTCCCTAAATTTAATTGCTGCCAAACTCTTTTCCCATTTTTTCCAAGTATCATCCAAACTGGAGTTCTTCCCCTCAACCCCTGGGCTGTTCTTTTAATGATTTTATCCCAAAATACAACTACAAGTTATGTAATATGATGATATTTGAAGACCTTAAATTGAAGATCACCCAAGGGGCAATGGAATATAAAATATGTCATCAGAAAAAATATATGACCAGAACAAAAGGGTGGTTAGTTACATAAGAAGAACAAGAGTTAATGAATAGACTGCATGCTCCATTGGGACAGGCTGGTATTATGGATAGGGCATTGGATTTGGAGTCAATATAACCTTGGTTCAAAAATCCTACCTCATACCCTCACTAGCTATGTGACCCTGGGCAAGTCAATTATCCTCTCTATTTTTTAGTTTCCTTATCTAGAAAATGAGAGGGTTGAGGCCGATGCATCCTAAGGTCACTTTTAACTCTAAAACTCTGATCCTGAGATATTCATGTAATGTCAAAATGAGGAGGCGTGCACAGAACATTGGGTCAACAATCTGTGATTTGTTGGTAGATTTATAGGAGGTAATGCACAAGAGCTACACACCATAGCTTGCAATCCACATCACTAAAGGGTATGCCCCACTAATGAGATCACTGTGCAAACACAATAATGGAGTTTGCAACACCACAAACACCACAACGGAGGAATTTCAAGCATCAATTCGCTCATGCGTTTTGATACCAGTATGGAAAGGATGAGAAGCAGAGCATCACCCGGATCAAAGAGGTCAAATGGGGGGGAGCAGGTAGGAAGGAGTCTCAGCCCTTTCCCAGAGATTCTGGAACCCAGACAGGCAGAATGATGCTGGTATGGCATGTCCCCTGGTGAAGCAAACCCCAAATGGTAGATGACTTATTCGCCTTTCCTTTCCCAGGCTCTTGCAGAGGTGGTAACAAGCAGCTAAATGAGGAGCCTAGGGACAGGAGGGGTGAAGAGGAAAAGGAAGGGGCCAAGATAATTCATGTCCTGCCTAGCTGGCTTCTAAATCTGTGCTTTACATCCTTCTCCCTGTGTGACTGTGCACTGAATGCCAGTGAGGCTCTGCAATCTGAAGACCTTCAAGGGAATGAAAACAGGCAAGGCTGCGGTTGAAAATTCCATGAAATTCATGTCTAACAATGATTATGCCAATGCAAATTTCCCCTTTAACCTGGAGGCAGTTTGGCTCCTACTCTTGGCTGCTCAGTCCTTCTCCCACTGAGGCAAGACACAAGGCTAACAGTGGTGTCAAAAGCTGTTAGCCCCTGTGGCTGCCACAGGGCAATGCTCTTGGTGGCAACAAGGAAGAAGGGGTGGCAGGAAGAAAAGGACACTGACCCTGCATTCAGGAAGATCCTGGACTTTCCTAGCCTTGGGACCCTAGCTGAGCCAACTGACCTCTCTGGCCCTCAGTTTTTTCATCTGTTAAAAAGGGATAATAAAGAAAACATTATATTTAGTTACCAAGGCTGGAGTGCAGAAAGCCCTAAATATACCTTCAAGCACTATGGAATCATCCTTTAATATTACTCTAAATGTGAGGGAGATAAGGCTTCCTTCTAAGTCATGTCTTCCTCACTAACACCAAGATTTTTCAACCCAGCCTGGCTCAAAATCCATAGACATATTAAAGAAGGTGTCCTCTTCATTTTCCCAGTGTAATTCCAGCTACATTTCAGTCTCAAAGCTTTCCCTATTCACTCCCTACATGGCCAGGAGAATGGACAGGTAGGAGGTTGCAAACCTTTCTTTCTAAGGACATCCCTTGAGATTTTATTTGAATTATGACTCAAAGCATTCAACCAATGCTCAAACTAATGAGGTTTAGATCTCACCTACACATTTTATTCTACGGTGAATCTTGGTAAAATTTATTGCCAACACCCCTAAGAACCAAAAAAATTGATCAGACAGGGAACATTCATCAAGGGGGACTCCCCTAGTTGTTGCTGGAGTGAGAGTCATTTGCAGAATACTATAAACAACTCACTAAGTTTCCTAATCCAAAAATTATCTCCTGGCTGTTTTGTCTGGTTAATGGACTCCTTTGCTGTAATCCCTGAAAGAGCCTAGCTTGCAAATCATTTCAATGTCAATTAAGAGCTCTACTTGGCCCCAAGATACAAGCCTTTATCTATCACCCTTTCCATGGTGCCTGGGTGCTTTGGGGATGGTTTCCAGTTTGGGTGCAATTCACAGAGCCAGCTAAGCCATAGTTGTTAAACAACATCAACAATAATAATGACCCTGCGAACAGATAGGAAAATCTCAGGTGAAAAAACTGTAAAAGAAAAAAAAGAAAAAACTATAAAATTCCTAAGCAGCAAAACAGCAAGATTCCAGTATCCTAACCAGAGACATCAGGCATGGTTTTCTTTTTCCTTTCCAAGGTTCGGCTCTGGGACGGTTTTTCTATTTGATTATCTTCCTATCAGTCCAATTTGCTGTCACAGTAGTTTGCCATCAAAGTGGTTTTCTCCAGTACAGATGCGTTTACTCATGCAATAAGTTGCTGTCATAGGGTAGCAAATGGAAGCCAGTGACTCAGTGGACCAAAAAAAAGGCAGCAGAATTTTAGTCATCATCATGGTGAGGGCTAGAAACAAAAGAAAAAGATCATCCTGCTTCTATGCAAAATGTAGCTACCTCTGGTCAGCACATTTCAAGACATGAGATATAGAACTAGCGAGGGTCTTTGAGAACCAGTAGGTCAACCTTCCCATTTCACCAGTGTTGGCAAGAAGAAAAGCTAGGACAGGCAACCAGATCCTCTAACGTTGAAGCTCTTTCCACCCTTTTGACTTTCAGTTAGTTAGTAAATGCCAACAAAAGGGGTCCAAACTAATTAAGGTGAGGGATAGATGACCACCTCAGACTAGAATAACACAACTAGTGAACAATAATCACTGAAAAGGGGCTCTCGTTGGGTATCTACTCTCTAGAAGGGATGGGACCAGAATAGTCCTACTAAGATCAGTCAACAAGGCAGAGGGAAAGAGGGTATGGTTTGAGACTTGTTCATAGAATGAACCAAAATCCATCATGTCAGGTCAGATCAGAGCTTAGTACCATACTAAGTCCATAAGACAAGGCAGGAAGAAGTTTAAAAGCCAAGGGATTAACATGGAGCACATTAGGGTGATTGCACCACAAAGGGGAGAGATTGACTTTGGGGGTAATATGGCAGTCTGTCTTGTTCTTCTTTCCCATTAAAAATGAGATACTCAAATCCACTCTGCACTCTGTCGTGTTAGTGTTGCCATCAACCAAGATGCTTGGGATCCTGTTCCTGGCTCCTGAGTCAACCTGGCTGTGTATATATATCACCCTAGGAGACAGGAAGCTCCTCAGGAGCTGGGATTATTCTTTGTCTCCCTCTTTCCTTCCAGCACAGTGCTGTACACCTAATGGATACTTAATAGATGCATCTCCAATTACCAGATTGAGTTGGATGTGACCAGATATAAGACCATAAAGCATGAAGGGAAAATATAATTCAACTCAATTCAACAAACATTAATTATTATCTGCTTTGGTCCAGGCACTGGGGATACCAAGGCAAAAACATAATCATCCCTGCCCCTAAAGAGCACTGTCTTCTGGCAGGAAATGGCACATAAACAAATACAGAAATACAAAGTCATTTCAGAAAGGGGGCCATTAACCAATGCAATGAGGAAGCTTTCAGGAAGGAGTTTGCTCTTGGGTTCAACCCAGAATAGAGCTAGAGATCCAAAGAGGGAAAGGAGAGCAATGGCAATGCAGGAGTAAAGAAGTGCTTATGCAAAGGTAGAGAAGTGGGAAATGTGATGTCATGCTTGGGGAATAGCCAGAAGGTCTTTTCAAGAAGACAGAGCTCATGACAGAAAGTCATTTCAAATCCATTCAGAAAAGTAATAGGAAGCCAAATTGTGACATGTTTTCAACACCCAACAGAAGAGTTTGTATTTTGTCCTTAAGGTAATAGGGAGCTACTGATATTTCTTAAGCAAATGGAATAGCAAATTAGACAGATCAGAGTGTCAAATTCAGGAATCCAAGTATTTCCAATTGTGCTTTTAAAAAATTAACCTGTTTACTAGAAATTTAAACAAATTAGATAGAAACCTAGGGAACTGAATTTCTTTTTTAAAAAATCTTTCCTTTTTGCTAACATTCCCTACTGGGGAATTTAATTGGAAAAAAGTATGATCAGTATCTCAAAATTCTCCAAATATTGGAAGGGGCACTAAATGGAAGCATTAATGAATTTATTTCCATAGGTCAAAATTATGGGTCTATAATGAATCTGAGAACCTATAGGTCTGGGGCATCCAATTTTGACCAAGTTACCCCTTTAGAAGAATTTCAGTAATGGAAGAAATTAAAAAAGCTCTCAGTCAACAATGACTGGATGACAAAAGAAATGAATGGATGAATGAAGGGGATTTAGTAATTAAAGTCTAGTTGACCTCAAAGTTCTCATGGATTTGCAAGAATTCCCCAGGTTGATGAAACCTGTGCCAATTTCCTGAGAAGGGACTGTTAGAGGCAGCATTGTTATTTACACCTGGCCTGGATACTTGCATCGCCATTGACTTCCTGAGAATTAATAGTACGGAAATGTTGAGTTTATAATGCACACCCAAATTAGATTAAGGCCAACAAAGGGCATGCTTTCCTTTCAATTTGTACTTAAGAATTACATCCATTAACAAGCATTCTAAGCTGGAAAGGGAGAGGAAGACTTCACCAGGCATATTTCACAATTAAATTAAAATTCCCAGACGAGAGCTGGTCTGTTTTTATTGGTTGGAAACCAGGTTGCAAAACTGTAAGCAGTTCAGTGGCCAAGTTGGCCTATGTCACAATAATGCCCAGGGAAAACACAGAGAAAGGCAGTTCATGTCTGCAGGGTGATGCCATTTGGCAGAGTGGAAAACAAACAGGAAGCAGGGCATTGATTTAGAGAGCTTAAGTTGTCTTTGTGTCCACAAAGACCGGGGATTGAATTTATTGTCAGAAAAAAGTGAAAGTACTTCTAAATACATCAAGAATGATAGAGCTGATATAAATCTGTAGCTTTCCCAGGACAGCATTGGGTATACTGTATATATTTTTCTTAGAGAATACTTGAATACTGGAGCCAATTTTCAGGGCACTCATTTCTAAGGATCTCAAAAATCTCAACATGTTTAGTGCCACCATCTCTGGTTTTCCTTTCGACATTTATTCAACCAGTATTTGGGGGAAGGCAAACTAGGCCATCTTTTGCCTCCATTTTTACCTAATCTTTGATAACTGAATGGACTTTGCCTCAGACAAAATGAGGCCTGGGATAAGACCTTAACTTACAAAGGCCAGGGTTCCTCACTGTGTCCCAGGCCATAGTTGTCTTGTCCTTTTTTCATTATTTAACAATGAAAATGTGAAATTTTAGAGTTAATGGAGACCATCCAAGTTCAGGGATTCTTAACCTTTTTTGGTGCAGTATGGTGAAACCTAAGGACTCCTTTTCAAAATACTATTTTTTAAGTGCATACAACAAAACAGATAAGATTAGAGAGTAAGCTGATTATATTAACATTCATTAATCAACATTTTTTTTCCGTGAACAACAAGCTTATAACAAGCTGAACTCCATCATTTTCCAGAAGAGGAAATTAAGGCTTAGAGGTTAAAAAGTGACTTGGACAGGGTCACAATGTGCTTCAAGCAGAGCCTCAAACCCAGGTCTCTCAGCTCCCAAGTAAGAGCACTTTCATACAGACCTTTTCAAGCAATCCTTACTAAAGCTCTTCGAGGTAGACTGGGGAGGGATAATTGTCTCCATTTAAGAGACAGGTAAAGGCAGGGCCAAAGTCATACAGCTTCATTAAGGAGAAGAGAGAGATTGTCATTTGAGGCTAGACTAACACAAATCAGGAATTTGTGTTATAAATAAAGGGATTAAATCAAAGATGCCACATTAGTGGTTCCAAACCAGAATATGAGCCCAATTCGGGTACTAAACCCCAGGTCCTCTCTAGTACTCTTCCCTCTACCCCTCTGTCCAAACTGAATCTTCTTCATGAACCTGCCTCCTCTTCCCCCTCATGACCCAACCATCATAGCTACAGTAGCATATTTCAACAATTATCAGATTCAGAAAATATTGGCGATGTCAGAAATCCTGATGAACCTTGACCCACAGGGGTCTTCCCTTAGCATTCTGATGACAAGCTTACCAGAATAAATCAGCATTTCAGCCCATCTTTCTTTTCTAAGACTAAGGGGACCTTGGCTGGGCACTGCAAACAAGGTGACAGTAAAGTTCTCAATGGCAGATCAAGACAAATGGCTGGCTGCTGGCAGCCAGGAAGAGGCATAGCATCATAATTCCCAGGCCAGAAAGCAGGCAGCTCAGAAGGAATGAGGATGGCCTATTGGTTATTTGGCTCTATTTTCATTTTCTACTAAATGAAAGAGGTAGCTAGACCCAGGCATCAGAGGCTCAAAAATTCATATGACTAGTTCTGATAATGCCACGGGATGAATAATCTTGGTTTCTCTTGTCCCCCTGTGTATATCTGGCCACGTGTAATTTTTAAATTGCAGAGTTCTAGCCACGGGCCCACAGAGGACTGTTCCTTGAAGTTAAGATTTTAGTAACTCCCTTATAGTGAGAAAATGGACGTACATAAATATTAGATTCAAGAGAAATCGGTTTAAGGGCTTTTGACTGGAAATTTCAATGATGTACCCACATGTGAGAAAAAATGGGCTAGAGCACACTATGCCAGCCTTTTAATTTTCACTGACAAAAGCGCCCAATCGTAGCCATTTAAGTCAATAAAGCACAAAAGGGCACAGGCAGCCTATCAATGGAACAGTGCAGAGGGCAAATTAACTACGTGACAAGAACACTGAGTCTGGCCTCCTGAGAGAGAAGGCAAACAAAACCCAGCCTCTCTCAATAAGCTTCAGACATGTGTGGTCATGGAAGTAGTAGCAGGCTGTGACTGAGGAGACTGCGGTTTTCTGCCCAGCTCTATTCTCTGTTAGGTTGTATGACTTGGGCTGAGTCATTTCTCATGCTCTGGGTCTCATTTTTTTTCACCTGAAAAAATTTAGAGGGTTGAACGAGATAGCATCTAAGGTCTCTTCTAGTTTGGATATTTCATGATTTTAAAATCAAGTGTGGTTTGAAAGGAACAAAAGGATGAAACATCCCTCAAAGCCACAAGTGAAAATCAGGTCGTGACTATGTATTCATATTTCAGGTAGGTTTTCAGACACACTTTGGGGGGAAATCAATACTGAACAATTTTTTTACACACACACACACACACACACACACATTCTGCATACCTAGAGAGAACAGGAAAGGGGGGAAAGACAGAGAGAAAATGTCTGCAGCTGAGGGATGTAGAGGGAATAGGACAAAAACAGAGCCTGTTGAGAAATGGGGAAACATCCAGGCAACTAAGAGTTTTCACCGGGAAGCTTGGCATCCTGTAGATACAAGCCTCATTTGCAAGGGACAGGATTTTCAAAATCATAATCCAAAATACCTTTCCCTTGGGTCCTATTTGGATGCTTCCTCACAACATGGGGTTGTTGGAGAGGTCAGGCAAGGAGGAAAGGGGATCCTGAGGGCCATGTCTGAGTTTCTGGCAGTTTCTACCACACTAGGAGAACTTCAAGTCTAGGCCCATTGACTATATATTTTGTTCAAAGAGCAGTTCAAGGTCAGAATAATTCTGTAACAGGTGGAGTGGAGGCAAATGAATGGTTTGGACTTAGCAACACTTGGAGATACAGGATGGAATGGATACAGGAGCCAGAATGGCCACACTGAGGACATCTCAAATACTTTGATGGGCTCTTATTTGAAATAACTTTCTTTAGTGCAGAGGTGGAGAACCTGTGGACTTGAGGTCACACGTGGCTCTCTAGGTCCTCAAGTGAGGCCCTTTGGCTGAATCCAAACTTCACACACCAAATCCCCTTAATAAAAAGATTTGTTCTATAAAACTTGGACTCAGTCAAAGGGCTACACCCAAGGACCAAGGAGGCCACAGATTCCCCACCCCTGTCTAGTGCTTCGGGCTTACTTGGCTTATATTTTCATTGGCTTCTCTGAAATGCTTTGACTTGATGATGATGAAGACAAATTCAGTAGGATTCCTTACCCAAAATATGACACTCCCTCACAAATAGAGGTACAGACTCCCTGATGTAGTCATGAACAGAAAGAGAAACATGTTTTCTTAGGAACTGATGACTAGGTTTAAAAACCCCCATCAACACCAAGTGTTCATCTTGGACATTATGGCGTCATTGAAATTCACTATCTTGTGCTTTACAACTTTAACCTTTCTCTTTTATTTATTTTTTTTCCTATCAGTTCTTCTAGCTGAATGTGCCTCTGGTGGGTTGTTGAATATTAGACAAGCTTTTGTGTGTGTGTGCAAGTACACACATGCCTGTAGCAGTGGTTAAAATTTAAAAAAACGGTTGTGTTTGTGTGTGTATGTGTGTGTGTGTGTGTTTCTTAATGAATAATTTCAGCTTCTGAACTGAATAGATTCTGCTAACTAAATATGCCATCTATTTGTTCCTTTTGATTTTTGAGAAAATTGCTGAGGTTTGGTTTCCAAGGAAATAGTTCTCTGGCAGGAGGAATGAATTTGGACTGATTGGCTCCTCTACTTAATTGTTCCCCTAACATTTTGTTATAGGATTAACTATTCTGCTATGAGATGAAATGTACTTGGATTGAAGGCTTTTTGTTAGGGAGGTCACAGCAGAAAGGCAGTGGGCTGGACAGATGGAAGGTTGGATTTTAGACAATCACAAAATTGTGGACTCGGAAGGGTCCTTAGTGGCCTTGCCATAGCTGATGAGTAACCATGCAGACAGGCCAGACAACCTCCAGAGAAGGGTAATCCACCACTTCTCCAGAAAGCTCTTGCTCTTGACCTCAAGCCTAAACCTATTTCTCTCCAACTCCTTCCCACCATCCTCTGAGGTAGATGCTGGCAGTCAACCAATCAACAAGCATTTAAAAAGTGCCTATTATGAGTCAAACTCAATGCTAGGCCTCCTGGGATACAAAGACAGAAATCAAATGGTCTCTGTCTTCAAGGAATTCTCCCTTTAACTAGGAATGTGATCTTGCTTGGTCCTTTGTTTGCCCACTAGCCGAATGTTGGGGTTGAAGATGACTACGAAGGTGTTTTCCAGCTGTAACTCTTACTATGCTGTGATTTCTTTACATATAAATATCTTTTTTTTTAGCTTATGGCAGAGTGGGAAGAATTCACTTCAAATCCTATGAAAGCTATTAACGATGTGATCCTGGACAAATTACAGGTTCCTAGATTCGGAGCTGGAAGTGATCTTATCTTCTCTAACACCCACATTTCCCAGCTGTTCTAAAGGTCATGTGGTACCCATGAGCAGAGTCAACATTTGACCTCTTCCCCTTGTGCTTCAAAGCGTGAGGGTTCTTTCCATTACACACTTAGGCCTTCGGACTGTTTCCTCTTCTGTAAAATGGGTATAATAAAGGAATAGTAGATAGATCACCAGGCTCAGATTCAAGAAGACCTGGGTTCAAGTTTTGTCTCTGACACATACTGGCTGCATGACCTTGGATGAATCACTTACCATCTCAGTGCTCCAAGCAATTCCCTAAGACTACATGGCAGAGAAGGTGCCACTCTACATTGGCAGAGGGAGACTCCTCACTAGGAATTCCCTTTACCAATGAAATCACAGATTTACTCCCTGTCTGTAAGTACTCATCTCCAAGGGTTGCTGTGAAACTGAAATGAGATAATGTATGTAAAGTCTCCACAAACTTTAAAGGGCTTTATAAATGTCAGATCCTATTCTTATTCACCAGTCTCAATTACCGATGCTGAAGATGAGGGCATTGCGTGGATTATCTCAGGACAGGCGATGGCAGCCTCAAAACAAAATAAAAAAACCATAAACTAAAAAGTGATGAGAATGTGGCAACTGACTATGCAAATGAGGCAATCAGATAGCACAAGAGGAGGCAGTATTTGGAAATGAACAAGAGAAATGATAGTGTTTCTGTTTAGCATAGGCCAGTTTATTTGAATTAAAAGACCAGAAATTCTTTAGTAAACACTTCACATTTGGTGAAGTTTTTGTTCAAAATCAGTTTTCAAAACCAAGTTTGGGAAGCTAGGTGGCACTGCAGTGGACTGAGCACCAGCCCTGCAGTCAGGAGGACCTGAGTTCAAATGTGACCTCAGACACTTACTAGCTGTGTGACCCTGGGCAAGTCACTTAACCCTAACTGCCTCTAAAAACAAAACAAAACCAATGGCCCTGGGCTTGGCTGCTCATGTTTCAGAATTGTGGTCCTTGGATATGCAACCTCCCAGAAGGTCACTTTTCCTACTGATGTATGACTACCAAACTCTGCTCTGGTTAGACCACAGCTAGGGTACATTTACAGTTTGAAGTATTGTGTTTTTATAAGGACACAGATAAGCTGGAGAGTATTCAGGGAGGGTGACCAAGATTCTCAACAGCCTTGATCTGGTGAAAAGAAAGCTTAGCTAGTCGTCAGTCAAAGTTTCCTAACCCTTAGAGATGTTGGAGGCTAGAGAATGCTGCCTTGAGTCCCTCTCACTGGTGGATGTTCAGGCAGAGGCTGGATGATTGTGTGGATGGCTGAAATAGAACTACTTCAGGCACAAGTTGGATTAGATGGCTGCCAAGCAGGTATGCTGATGAATGTTTAACAACTGGCTTTCCAGAAGGGAAAAAAGGATGTACAGCATACTCTCAAGTTTAATCTGGATTACAAACATCTTTCCCATCACTTTGCTAAATTTAGGCAATAAAAAAATTAACAGTAAAGCAAGCCCTTATTTGTAGTGTTTGGCTATTTCCAAATTGCACATTTAAAAATAGGCTCTCGGGGCGGCTAGGTGGTGCAGTGAATAGAGCACTGGCCCTGGAGTTAGGAGTACCTGAGTTCAAATCCGGCCTCAGACACTTAACACAAAAAAACTAGCCGTGTGACCTTGGGCAAGTCACTTAACCCCAACTGCCCTCCAAAAAGCAAAAAAAAAAAACAAAAGAAAGAAAAATAGGCTCTCAATAGCCACTAAGAACTAGCTGTAGTATGACCCTGCCATCTTGGGTCCCTTTCAAATGCAATAGGATTCTTCCTGTGTGTTGAATCAACTATCTAGTCTTTTTCTCCCTGGAAACATTTTCCATAAGATAAGAATAAAAATAAAAATAGCTAACATTTATTTAGTGCTATAATGTTCACAAAATGATTTACATACCTTATCTCGTTTGATTCACAACAGTCCTATGGGGTAGATGCCTTTATTACACCCATTTTATAGATGAAGAAACTTGAGGTTAAGTGATTTACCTAGGGACATGAAGCCAGTAAGTAACAGGCAGGATTTGAACTCAGGAATTCCAGACACAATATCCCCTACCCCATTTAACTACCTTAATTGGTACAATTACCCAACTGGTCATGTATCCAGTCTAACTCAGTTAGCCAAATTGGTTTTCCAACTGGACATTTTGTTCTATTGACAGTAGACCAACTCTGTAAGCGGCCACAGCAAAAACATTGATATATACATTTTCAAATCAGTATCAACAAGGAGGATTTTGATAACAGAATTTTTTCTGGCATTCTGTTTTCCACTGCTGGCCTCTTTTTATGTCGGACCAGGCACATTTCCTCTAAATTCAGTGTTCTTAGTCATTTTTCACCAAATCCTCTGCTCAGAGGGAGATGTGTCATGGGACAGTCTTACCCCTAAACTTTGTATTTAAGAAGAAGAGATTATATTCAATGGGAGGAGAAAAAAAGAGGATTTATTCTATCTTTTAAGAGGATCTAATTTCTGAGGCAGTCACAGAAATTGTTACCTCTGCTTTAAGTCTATATCTGATTTAATCTAAACAAGTCTAAATGCAGTCTCTGGAGGCCAAGAGAGAAAGAGGGATGTGCTAATGGAAAGGGCTGATCAACACTTCCTGAAGCAAAGGAAAAGCCACTGAAACCCCAAAAGCACAGTCTCTTATCTCAGGCTCACTTAGGTACATGGTATGAACTAGCCCCCTGTCCTTTGTCCCATCACTTATTGGAGTTTGTTGGGATAATGCCACTGACAGCCTAATAGGCATGAGGGGTAGGGATGGGGGGGGGTTGTGTATTCCTACATATATATGTGTGTACACACACATACGAACACATACATGTGTGTACACACATATGTGCACATATATGCATGCACACATACATAGTTAATTATGTCCCTATGCTCTCATCCCACTTTTTAATGGTGAAGACATATGACAAACATGTAGCTTTAGGTGACCCAATGCTGATACTGCAGTATATAAATTTGGCATCACGGGGCCCCCATACATGCCATGCCCAGAATATATTGTCCTATTGGTAGCAAAAGTGATGGGTATTTGAGATGTTACGTACTGTAAATCAGCCAAAAAAATCCCAGGATCTTCATATATTCTACTGTTGTATTCTTAGAAATTAAGTCCTTGGTATTCGCTCATGGTTTCAGAAATCCCATCATGGAGTTTAAGGGTTTTGAGCTGCAAGGCATCTTAGGAATCATCTTAGTCTAACCCCTTATATTATTACAGAGGAAGTGAGTTGGACAGAGAGAGGAGTGAGTTGCCCCAGGTCACATAGATATAGCAATTAAGGAGGAGAGTTGGGATCTTAGTATGCAAAAAGACCTGGACCCAATTACCACTCCACATTATTCTTTCACATTATATCTGCACAGGCTACCTGTACTCAATCAGAATATTTCCTAAGAAATTTAGCTTATGCCTTTTATGAGGCCCCTGGAAATTTCACTACATCTACCCCCAAATTTCCACTCCCCACAAGTATCAGAAGACTCCCAGAATCTCAGAGATAGAAGAAACCATAGAAACACATATTCCAATCACATTCTAAGCATTAATCTACTTTCCATCTCTGACAAGTGATCATCCAACATCCATTGGAGAGCCCCTAGTGGTACAGAATCTACTACCTCCAGAGGCCGCCCATTCTACTTTGGGACAGCTCTAACTGTTGGAAGCCTTATTGTTGTTCTTCACTCTGACATCAGGCCTATATTTGCCCATATGTAAATAACACCTGTTGCTTCTAATTCAGTTCTCTAGGGCCAAGCAGGTCAAGTCATCCTTTTGCTATGTGACAGCTCTTAAGAGCAGTTTAGCCGGCTATTGTGTCCATACTTTTTTTTCTCTTCTCCAAGCTAAAATTCCCTCAGCTCGCTCAACAGGCTGAGGGCCATTTGCCAGCCTATGCCAGACCACCTCATCTAGACATTGTGCAGATTATCCAAAATGTGACATCCAGAATGGAACATAATACTGCTGAGGCTGATCTTAGTGCAGCCCCAAATTCCACACCTCAGATTGAGGTAGAATGCATCTGATTACATTGTACCATGGAGACAACCTCATCCACAATTATTAAGTATATAGTATGTCAGAGATATCATGCTAGGCACTGGAGATGCAAAGACTAATGGCCCTTGCCCTCAGGCAGCTTACATTCCTGGGGGTTGTCGGGGGTGGTGGTGATGTGTGCACAAATTTATAAATGCAAAATACATACAATGAAAATACAAAGGCATTTTATATGGAAGGGGATAAGATATGACTTCATGTAGAAGAAAGAACCTGAACCTGGCTTTAAGGGGGATAATGCTCCTAAGAGGCAGAGGAAGAAAAGAAGTACATTCTTACCATGGGGTGGGGGGGAACTGTATATGCAAAGGCGAGGAGACAGGGTATGGGATGTACAGTATGTGGGGAGCTATTTGTAATAAGCCTGGAAAAGTAGGTTAAGGCCGGTGTATGAAATTCTTTCAATGCCCAGCAGACAAGTTTGTACCTTATCATGGAGCAAAGAGTCACTGGGCCTTTTTGAAAGACAGGTGCTTTAGCAAAGTGCTGCTCAGGTAGCTCCTTAGGAGGTTGAAGTAGGGAGACATTGGAGGCAGGGAGGCAGATTTGGAGGGTACCAAAACAGACCAGCCAGGAAGCGATGGCAGTACTCAATATGTCTACCTCCACGGCCCCGTGGAGAACAGAAAGTGTTTTATTCCTTGTGTTGGGAGCCCCTGTGCCAGGCACAGTGACTCCAAAGACCAGGTGTTTAATAAATGCTCCTTGGCTGATTGTGTTACTCAGATTGCCATGCCCAATCTGGGGGAAAAAGAACAAGAACAAAAGCTTAGTCAATGACTTTACCTGCTGTTGTCAATAGCATGTTATAAAACATGACACTGCAGAACTGACCCATTTTTATCATGTCCAGGGTTGTTAAGAACAGACTGTCCCCGGAGTTTTGATGGTGTTGTTTATTTGGATGGGGCTGGTGGTGGGGAGGGGGCTGTGGGGAGGAATGAGATGGCATCCCATTTCTGCTTCATGTGGAAAACAAGGGGCATCTATTTCAGCAGATTAGCACGCAAAGGCAATATTCAGCTGCCTTGCTTAGGTTTTAATTCATGGCAATGGACGTGTTGTAGTTAGTTCTGGGTTTCACTGCAGGGTTTTTTGAGGCCAGCTTGAAGCAAGGGGTGAGTGGACATTTCATCTGGGCCTTCACAGACACCTGAAACCAACTGGGTTTTTTCCTCTTCTTTTCTGTACAAACAGCTCATCAGCCCAGTTGTGGCTAACATACAGCAGGCCTAGTTACTAAAGGGCTCAGTGACCCCCAGGCTTTTCCCATAGATGGTTTAGGCCTCATATTCCAATGGCACATTGGTCTTACAGATGTATAGAATTCCTTCCATCTGAAGACGCCAGGTCAAAACTCGAAGCAACCTGACTCTTAGGCACACCATTTTTAAAACGCTGGCCACAGAGGAGCTTCCTGAATTTTTGGTGTCATCCTTTCTACTCTCTTCTTCATTGTTTGCATACCAGGGAAGACCTCAGGCTGGCCATTGGTTAGCTCTCATTCTTGCTATGTGACCATCCCCTGCCCCATCTGCACACTCTCAACCCACTTTGGGCAAACATACATTCCTTGGACAGTGTCCTTTGCACCAATTCTCCTGTATAATTGCTCACCTCTCTTTTGCATTTTGGGTAAGGCTCAATTTTTTTCTCCACATACCATAGTTTTGTGTATTTTTTTATTTCACAGTGATGTTAATTCCAGTAAGGGAACAGGGCACCTAAGCTTACAGCTTACCTCTTATGCTTAACTAATCACATGACCCTGAACAAGTTAGTCTGAGTCTCAGTTTTTTTAAATCTACAAAATAAAGAAAATAATTCCCAAAGGTCATCTGGACTAACTCTCTCATTTTACATGTTACAGAGTAAGTGGCAGAACCAGGATTTAATTACAGGGCTCCTGACTCCAAATCCAGAGCTTTCTCCAATGTACGGCTTACTTACTATGATGATCACAATGGTATTTTCAGATGATGACCAGGCACTTTGGAGATTCTGATCTTTTGCTGGGGACAAAGTGATGCTCCCACTGTCACGGATTCAGGCCATGTAAAGCTAGAAGAAACCTCAAAGAACAGCTGCTACAGACCTTTTCTTTTACAGGGAAAGCACAAAGAGGAGAAATCAATTGTCCAAGGTCACAAAACAGTCAAAACTTGAACCTAGGGTCTCTGATTCCAAATCCAGTGACCCTTTAGCCACCAAGTGTCAAGACTTCACAGCCATGCTACAATAATAGTAAGTCACATTTCTATAGTGCGTTAATATTTGGCAAGCATTTCCCTCAAGAAAACTCTGGGAGGACAATAATGATGTGCTTACATGACAGATAAGGAAAATGAAGGCCAGAAGAAGTCCTTTGCCTCAAGTCATCCACCTACTATATGTCTGAGCTTTCATATGAACCTAGGCCACTTGGCTGTGGGTTCAGTGCTAGGCCCTAAAACACCAGCCCATTGCCTTTTTCCCTTAAAATGCTAAACTTCACCAGCACCAAATAAAACAAATATTTGCATAAACATTTTAGGACAGAAAAAGAATTTTCTTCATGTTATTGTAAATTTCTGTTATATATAGCTTGCTTTTTTGCATGTTGCCTTTCAATGCCATTGAAAGAATGCCAAGAGGCAGAGTTGAAGAGGGGGTGCATGCTAGGCATGAGGGATAGCCTCCGCAAAAGCATGGAGGTGGGAGGTAGAATATCATGCGGGGGCAACAGGAAGATAAGTATACACGGATGGACAGTAAAGAGGCCTGGAGCCATGTCTGTCAGCCAGCTGAAGCATACCAGAGCTACAGTTCACATGAAGACTACTGCTTGGGCTCTCCATGTTTTAGATCTCATCTTATTCATCACTTTTGAAAACTGTATTCACTACTTATTATAAGTATTTTAGATGGTGGGAAAAAGCAGGCTATTCAAAATTCATCCTCAAAGTGATTCATCCTTCCTTACTACCCCCTCCTCACCAACAAACAAAATCAAAATGTATTCCACCATATTCAAACTGAATCATCCAAGGCTAGTAATATACCTCCCTCCAACTTGTAAAGGCAGACAATGTCAAGGAAATTCTGTCAAATGGCTGGTCTGACACTTTCAAGGAATTGACTGACTTGGTTGATTAACATCAGTCAAATTAACATTAAGTAGACATAGCTGGGTAGCCTTCATGGCTGCTAGGGGGGACTCAAGTGTATGTATGATTGCAAAATAGCTAGTTGGAAAACTCAAGTCTAACACTAATCATGTAGTAAAAAGAACTCTGAAGACTTCAGAAAAGCCTGGAAAGACATATATGAACTGATGCTGAGTGAAGTCATCAGAACCAGGAGAACATTGTATATACTGCTAATAGCAAGACTGTATGATGATCAACTATGATTGACTTAGTTCTTCTCAGCAATGCAATGATCCAATACAATTCCAAAAGACTAATGATGGAAAATGCTATTCACATCCAGCAAAAGAACTATGGGGTATGAATGCACATTAAGCATACTATTTTCACTTTTTTATAATGGTTTTTCCCTTTTTTTTGCTTCTTCTTTCACAACATGACTAAAGCAGTAATA
This sequence comes from Pseudocheirus occidentalis, assembly GCA_028646575.1. Taxonomy (NCBI): domain Eukaryota; kingdom Metazoa; phylum Chordata; class Mammalia; order Diprotodontia; family Pseudocheiridae; genus Pseudocheirus; species Pseudocheirus occidentalis. The sequence goes on along the minus strand of CM053602.1, from coordinate 28,735,279 downwards.
AGTTTTACATGATTGTTCATCTACAATCTATATCAGATTGCTTCCTGTCTTTGGGAAGGTAATGACAAGGGAAGGAAGGAGAAAATTTGGAACTCAAAATCTTACAAAAATGACCGTTAAAACTGTCTTTACATATAATTAGACAAAATAAAATTCTATTTAAAAAAAGAAAGAAAGAACCCCACATTTGGAGCCAGAGGATTTGAGTTCCAAACTCTGCACTATCACTAATTACCAGTATGAATTCAGATAAATCATATCCTGAGTTTCTTTATAAAATGAAGGAATCAAGCAAAAAAAAAAATAAAAACTACAACATTAATCAAGATAAAAAAGGAAATCAGAATTTGTTTAAAGGGACCATGTAAGTCAATGGGCCATGGTGGACAAAGGTCTGGCCTTAGAGCCAAGAAGTTCTGGGTTCAAGTTTCACCTCTAACACCTGGGATATAGGACTCTGGACAAGTCACTTAACCTCTTGTGCCTTTAGGTAACTTTCTAAAACTAAGACTGAGGCAAAGGAAGTATCAGTCTGCTTTGCTAGAAGAAATTGTTCCATTTGGGGGTCTCCTATATTAGTGATATTATAGATATAGTCCCATCCCTAATCCTAAAGGAAACACACAAAAAGAACCACTATCAATACTAATCACATGCACCCAACAGCTTAGAATCTAAATCCTTAAAGGAAAAACCAACTGAACTGCAAAAAGACAGATCAAATAACATGATAATAGTAGGGGATTTTGATATTCCTCTCTCAGAGCTGGACAAAATTAAAAGCAAAGATAAATGTAAGAGAAGATACAGTACTGACAACACTGTATTGTTGGAGAAATTTGAACTAAATTACTTTTTTTCTATCCAAAAGGAATATTAAGGATAAAATGTCTATTGTTTATGTGTGTGCATGCATATTATTTTTCAGAAACACGTTAACATTTACAAAAATATACCATGTCCTAGGTAACAGAGAAATTATAAATATGTACAAAAAGGAAAAACACTAAACACATCCTTTAGATACCATAGTATGTTAAATAATCAATGCGGAGAGCACAAGCAAAACACAGATTTAAATGAAGATTTAATAATGGCATCCTGAACAATGAATGGGTCGAAGAACAAATGTGGAAATAATACTCACATAAAAGACATTGACATCATTGAGATACTGTGACAAAATTTGGAGGATGCAATTAACACAGTCGTCAAAAAAAAATAATGATTCCCCTAAAGATGTAACTTCACAAAATTGGAAAAAAGAGGTTTAACGAACAGATTATGGGATTTAAAAACCAGGAAACCAAAAATAAGCAAATTTGAATTAAGCATAAAAGAGGTAACCTTGAAAATCAAGGAAATACATAAATTGCAAGCCAAAAATGCTATGCAATTGACAAATAAAACTTAGAAGCCAAAACCAAGAAAACATCTGAAAAGACTAAACCTTTAACCAACTTAATTTAAAAAAGGATGGAAAATCAAATTTAAAAGATTTTAAAAATTAACAGGGTTAAATCACAACCCAGAAAAAAAGAATGATCAGAATTTATTATGCAGTAATATGCTAATAAAACAGAAAATTCAAAAGAAAGACAATTATCCACAAAATATAAAATAGCCTAAATAGCAGAATACCAGAGATGTTAAATAATTCAATTTCATAGCACGGAATTGAACCAGCTGTAAAGGAGTTACAAAAAAAACCCCACAAAAAAACCACAAACAACAAAAAAGCAACTTGGTTCATATCTATTTATAGAATTCTTTCAAACAGCGAAAGAACAATTGATATCTACACTACACAAATTATCCTCAAAATTTGACAAGGCAAAAGACCAACCGACTTTATAACAAATACAATCTTAATACCCAAACCAAGGAAGGATAAAGCAAATTGTAGACCAATATTATTAATGATGATCAATTCAATTTTTTAAACTTAAATCCCAAGAAAAGACTAGAACCATTTAAGTAATCATTAGAGTTAGATTTATACCTAGGAAGTAATGGTGGCTAAATACTAGGCCAACAATTAACATAAGCATATCTAAATAAAACACGCAAGCCCCATTAATATATTGATTGAAATCCTTTAAACTTTTGACAGAGTATAACATGTTTAATGCTAAAATCTTTACAACACACAGGCATTGAAGAATGCTTTAAGATATGATTCAAAAGTATCCAAAACCAAAACAACAGCATTATACATAAAGGGAAAACACTGAAATATTATTCAATGAATACACAGCAAAACAAGGATGCCCCCTTTCTCTGCTATTTGACATAGCTCTAGAAATGCTAGAAGAACAGGAAAAGAGACCGTAATTGAAAGCACAGGTAGTAAAGTAAATTGACTGCTGGACCTAGAGTCAGAAAGACCACAACTGAAATCTGGCCTTGAATACTTTACTATCTGCGTAACTGTGGACAAGACAGTTAACCACTGTCTACCTCAGTTTCCTCATCTGCAATATGGGATTATTACAGCATTTATCTTCCAGGGTTGTTTTAAGGGCGAAAATGAGCCAATAGTATCTATTTTGCAAAACTTAAAGAACTGTATAATAACTAGTATTATGTAAAAAGGGAAATTGATAGAATAGACACTGACACAAACTTTGCAAACCTTAAAAACTTGAAAAACTTAAAAACTAAAAAAACTTAAATTCTAAGTACTATTATTGCTATTATTATTATTTTTTACCAAAAAAATAGCTGAAGAGGAGAGAAAATTCCTTATTTGCTGATGACATGGTAGTTTTATTAGAATATCCTAAAACACACAAATGCATTGTTGGTGGAGTTGTAAATTGGCCCAATGGATCTGGACAGTAATTTGGATGTATGCAACTAAAAAGACTACAATCTTCATAACCTCTTACCCAGAGATTCCACAGTCAGGAACCTCCCAAGGAGGTCAAAGAAAGATAGACAGACAGACAGACAGACAAATAGACACACACACACACACACACACACACACCATTCACATCAAAGTATTTATAACAGGGTTTTTTTTTTGGAGTAGAAAAGAAGTGGAAACAAAGTAGTAATGAAGTTAACAGTACTAGGGAAATAAAGTATGAGACAAAATAGTTCAGGCTGAATGATGTGAAATTCTGTCAAATGTCTGCTCAAAGATTGGCCCAAAGAAGAGATACGAGAACTGCAGCCTTTACCCCACTACTTTGCATAAGTTGGGGACTATGGATGTGGAATACTGCATGTTGTATCAGACTTTTGGTATATACTGAGTAGTTTGGCAACACTGCTTTCCTTCCTTTTTTATTCTTTGTCATAAGGAATGGCTCTCTTGGAGGGGGAAGGAGGAGGAATACATTGTGAACTATAAATGATACGTAAATGTATAGATAAAAACTGATTTTAAATAATAAAATGAAAGAATTTGGCTAAACTGATTTCTATGGACTCTTAAATTTAATATAAATGCGACAAAGCTTTAGGAAGTCAATATCCTTAGTAAAGCACAAAGTATAAAGACAAAAATTAGTCTCTGCCCTCAAAGAGCATCCATTCTACTGAGGGATGGAATGATGATATACTGATAAGTAAAAACAAGATAACTAAAGGGTGTTTAGAGAAATAACAGCTGGAAATGTAACAAAGGTTCATGAAGAAAGTGGCATAAACTGAACCTTGAAGGAAGCAGGAAGTTCTAAGAGGCAGAGGTAAAAATAAAGAGTATTGAGGTTCCTCCTTTTGGTTCTAATTATTTGTTACAACATGACTAATGTGAAAAAAATGAGGAGCATTTTGAGTTTAATGATGGGATTGTAACATTGACTTTAGGAAACAACTAGAAAGAACGTAAGGAATATGTCTATAGGCAATGATTGTTGCTGTTCATCCTTCATTCCAGAGGAGTTCCAATGAAATCAAAGGGGAATGTCTGAATTCCTTTGTGAATTGGATTTAAGTGAGGCAGAGCTGCACAAAGTCATCAGCCTCACTTTCTCTTCCACAGTCGTCAAAGTCCAGAGGCAGGACAGAGGCAGGACAAAAGCAGGATGACAGGTGATTACCTGGAATGCAATGAATAGCCTCTAAGTGCTCCACAGCACCTGTAAGCCACCTTCATGGCCATTGAAACGAATTGTTCTCATCTGCTTTTTCTACCAGGGCAAGTATCCACACATTCAGGTAGATATCCCCCTAACTCACTGATGGGTTTGTGGTCTGTTGGTTCTCTTCAACCTAGTTTAGCCTGGTGAGATGGTTTTACCAGGGTGAGGCTGCTGTGGATGGTACAGCTTTTTGGAGCCACAGGTGAGAGTTGGATGACAAGTGAACACCAGAGGCAGATGAGTGTAATGCCAAGCAAAGGCGACTTTCAAAGTTCACATTACCAGCATTGCAAACCCTATTTATTCAGTAAACATTCACAGAACAGAGAAAGTCAAAATACATTACAACTCATTCATTTAGCAAGTAAGTTCTCAGTTCAATCCAAGTATTACTCCAAACCTAGACAGTACATTCATTTAGTCAGTCAAAGTCTCTTCTCAAATGGAGATCATTTTCCAATTATAAACAAAATACATTCATTTGGTCAATCACAGTGCACAAAAAGGCTAAAGATTTCCCACCTCTGGACACAAAGTAATTACAATACCATCCATTACCACCAATCACTTTCTCAAAAGGGGCAGGAGAGCACAATAGGCCATCTACCCTTAAGCTATAACAAGGTCAAGACAACATCTCAGCATTGAATACCCAAGGAAATGACCTTCTTTCATCTTCACTCTAGGCAAGCCCTCAGCAATCTCAGTTCCTGGGGAGACAAGGCTCAACAAATCCATAGCCAGTGTCCTCATCAAGTCACCTTCTGCCTGTAAAACAGTCCCAGAACCCCCAAAAACATCAGCAAGGCCCTCTTCCAGGATTTCTGTGAAGGTACCACAAGAAAATGCTCCTTCAGGGTTTCTGAACCAACAGCCAGGTTCTAGGACCTCTACAACAGCAGCACTGTTGACCATCAGGTGAATGTGGCAAAACAACATCAAAACAGACAAATAAAATACCGGCATCACAGCCATGCCTCCTCAGTTCTTGGCAGCTCAAGGTGGCAGTTCTCAAAAGTACTGGGCAGTTCCAATGGGCTTTTGGAATAGAGCAACCTTAAAAAGTGCTCAGCAAGCCCTCACACCAGAGATACTAGCTCTTCTGAACACCCTATATACCCCAAAGGAGATGGTATTTCCACTGGGACTGCAGATCTATGGAAGATGCTGTTGGCATGACCTAATCTTGTTGGTTGGATTGTCAGATTTTCAGGAATCTCAAGAAGAATTTGAAAGAGAAGAAAGAAAAGACAGACAAAGCAATGGAGGTAACTGGGGCTCAGCCTAAGTCTTTGTTGTTTTTCATTGTTTGGGTTTTGATGGCTTACAGTGAGTGCAAATACCAACTGTTTTCTGTTCTGGCCAGAAACTCTAAGGGTCTTCCCTTCCCAAACTGATACTTTTGCGATGGTAAACTAGGCCATCTTTTGTCTCACTTTTTACCTAGCCCTTAATCATTGCATGGGCATTGCCTCAGACAAACTAAGACCTAGGAAAGACCTTAATTTAGAAAGGCCAAGGTCACCCACTGCACCCTGGGCCATTGCCAATCATCTTGACCCTTGTCTTTCCACTGGACTTCAATGACTCTGGAGCAGGGAATGAGGATGATGGCTTTGCTCAGTTCTTCCTCACTTAAACTCAATTCACTCTCAAATCAAGACATAATCCTCCTGAAGTCACCAGTCCTTTTTGAGAACAACAAGGAACAATTGAGGCCAACACTTAATCCCTTACACTTGGCTGCAACAGAGCTGTAAGACTCTAACCACCATGTCCCAACACTGTTAATCTCTAGGCCATTTAAGAGTTTAGCTTTTCAACTCTGGGTTTGAGGGAATAAATAGGAACATGCCATAGATGTGGAACTAGAATTCTGCACACTTTAGAACCACTGAGACTCTTATTTATCCATGTAGCTATAACCATGGGGATGACTGAAATTTTCTAGTGTTTTCCAGGCTAATGTGGATGACTTGTAAATTAACAGCTTGTGGCCTTTTACTTTACAGGGAATCTGTTAAAATAAGGAACTCCTGGTTTAGCTCTCTCCCATATCAATGCAGTTGCTGGGGAAATGAAGAGGGAGGACTCCAACCTGAATGGGGATTTTTTTTTACCTTGGAGGGTTGGAGAAGTAAAGTGACTAGGATAGTGCATTTTATGATACATGCATTTATGACTGTCTTAATTTAACCATGACTTTTCTAATTAAAATGCTTAGCTATGAGCACTGTGGCATGAATGAAATGACACTGATCTTTAAAAAGCTGGAGGAGATGGTAGGTATGATGGGAGCCATGAGGGACCTGAACTATAACAAGAGGCTGATGATTATGCAACTGAGTGTCACTGCTGGACCATCCTCCCCCAGCCACCATGACCATAACTACTGGTAGGGCCAACTTTTACATGAGCTAGGTCTGGAAAGGGAGCCAGACTATAAAAGGGTTTCAATCCCAGGCTAAGAAAGTTTAATTTTATCCTAGAGGCAGTAGGGAGCCAATTAAGATTATTGAGTAGCAGCGTGACATAGTCAGATATCTGTCTTAGGAGAACTGCCAAATTAATATTCTGTTTTCTATTTATTGTTCTATCAAACTAGAAAACTGAGCTGCTGAGGAAAGGAAATCCCAAAATGAAATGGCTTTCCTTTTCAGAGGATCTCCCTGCGCTTTCCCTAAATTTTCTCTGACTGTAAGAACAAAAGCTGAATTGCATTATGCTTGTCAGGCTTGTAATGGAGAAAGAACATGAACATCCCTTCATTAGAGAAGAAAATAAAGACAGCAAAAAAGTTAACTCATTCACTGAAGCAAGAAAATGTTAAATTACCACAGCAATGAAGCCAGGTGATTAAAAGAAATTAACACATTTTTGTGACAAACAAAAGAAGTTGGGGAGCAGAGAACTAGCTGGGTTGTGCTTGTACTGTAGTATTGTAAATTGATTCCATTCTGTTCCCTCAACTTCTTTAATTTGTGTGCAACATTTTCAGGATGTTAAATTTATAAATTAATCTTCACAATCCTGAGTTGAATAGCTCATTAACTTTTATTCCTTCTCACTTGAGTACAAGGTCTTATGTCATCTCCCCGCAAAGGTGTGTGGGAAAACAATGCCAGAGCTAGAAAGTTCCAATGTCAGCAGGAACAGCACCGGGTGGCAAGGCACTTAACCAATTCCGCTCTTGCTGACTCACAGAATATACAGGTGAGTTAGTGCATGCTACTGACATCATAAAAATGGATGGACTTCCCAGTACACCAATGGGAGCTTGCTCTTTATTAGCTGAGAGCAAGAATGCTGAGGGGTTTAAAGACTAAAGAAGGCACACAAGGGGCAGCTAGGTGGCACAGTGAATAGAGCACTGACCCTGGAGTCAGGAAGACCTGAGTTCAAATCCAGCCTCACACACTTGACAAAAACTAGCCATGTGACTTTGGGCAAGTCACTAAACCCCAATTGCCCTCCAAAAAGCAAAAAAAAAAAAAGAAATAAAATAACAAAATTACCCACCAAAAATGTAATAAAGAAGGCACAGAAAAAGGTAAACTGATTGGAAAGAGGGTAAATGATGTGTATTGAAGAGCCCCATCCAGGAACAGAGGAAATCTTCCCTGATATCCTCCTCTCTACCTTTGGTAGTCAAGCTTTTCTTCTACTAAAGACACTTGTATCTGTGGACAAGGCCCAGGGAAATCAGCCCCCTTAGAAGCCTGGTATAAGGTGGGACAGAAAAGCGCTGTGAGAATGCAAAGGGTCAGGACTCCAATCTCACTCCACATCACAGACTGATGATGCCTGATGATGGAAATAAACACCAGACAAAGAAGCGACCCTGGTTAGAGAAAGGAAGCATTCAGGCATCCCCAAGCTCTCACAATGGTAGCCTTGGAGAAGTTTTAATAGCAACCATTCACGTCACTGCTGATTCATCTACTTCCTTTACCTTCCTCCTCCCTGCCTCTGCCTTTGCTTTTGTTTTCTCTTAGAAGGGATGTTTTGCTTTCATTTTTCCCCTCAACTCCCTCCCCCCTTTCAGCTTGGCATTCACATACATTTCCTTTGCATTTTCATGTACATTTCCTTTGCATTTAGAGAATTTCTTGGTTCTCTTTCTTGAAGTGTTGGATCCCCAGTAACACAGATAGGTTCTTGAAGTAAGAGAATAAATTGTATGATCTTTACAAATGTTCACTGACCTGAATACACAACAGTAATCTCAATACAGGGTTAGGCACATGACACTCAGTACAATCTTACCAATTGGTCCCTGGGATCAGTAAGATGAAGCTTTAGCCCAGAGTTTCCTAACCTTGGTTCCACGGACCCGGAAGGGGATGGATTTCAGGAGGTCTGTGAATTTACATGGAAAAAAAAATATTTTTATTTCAATGTAATTTATTTTCTTTGTATTCCTATGTACTTTAATATATTTAAAAACACTATTCTGAGAAGAGATCCATTACACAAAAAAGGTAAAGACCTTCTGCTCTACAGATTGCTTGCTTTGACATATACAAATCAAGCAGAGAGCCATAGGCCATTCACAAATGTCTAGGAGGTTAGAAGCAACTGAAGAATCAGATCTAGAAACAAGAATAAGAAAATCAGGGTCCTTAGAGGTCATTTATGCAAGAGAAAATTGAGAACCCAAGAGATTAAGGGACTCCCAAATTTGTTTTTTCTTGCCTTGACTCTATGCATCCTCTGCCTTTAGGGTAGCCCTCATTTTCACTCATTTGGACTACTGTAATTGTCTCCCAACCAAACTTCCCACCTTCATGTCTATTCCTGCTCCCTCCCCAGTCACTATCAGATTATTCTTATTTATACACAGAATGGACCATGATCTCTCCTGCTAACCATCTACACATATGCTATGCTCTAGCCTAACTGGTCCCTGGACACATGTTATGCTGTATCTTTCAAGGACACTGACCTTGGAGTCAAAGATCAAGCACTGGTAATTGCTACCTGCATGTCCTTGAACCATTTATTTCCCTTTGCTGCTCCTGATTTTTTTTTCCTCTTTAAAATGAGGAGGATGGAGTAGGTGGGCATCTACGTTTCCCTTCCATCTAATTCTACAATCCTATAACCCACTTCAGAGTTCCCAACTCTGTATGGGATAGTCCCACCCATCCATCAAGGTTTATCAAGTATCCTTCTTCCATGCAGGCTTCTCTAATGCCTACCTTTCTTTCAGGTCCAAGTAATATCCTAACCTTCCTCTGAGGCTGAAAGCACTCTTTTTATACTTCATATGGGACTTATGTCATTCTGCCTGGGCATAAAGCTTTGGTTTTGCTCTATCATTTCTCCTGCTAAATAGTCACTGATAGCAGGGATTTCTTTTATATCTCTTTTAATCCTCTCCTAGCACCCAGGCTGGTCCTTGCCCATGTGCAAAGCTTCATACATGTAGATTCAATTGAATTGTCCAAGGCCACAAGACCTGGAAGAGACCACAAACACCATTCAGTCTTATACCTTTCAATTCCATTCCTCAGATGGAATTGTTGGCTGCACAGCCATTGTTTGAGGAGCTGGAGGACATAGGATCAAACAAGGTCCCTATAGCTTACTATCTGTATGACCTCAGGCAAGTCACTTTACTCACTTATCCAGTCTGGGCAGGGGTGGGGACTCAAGGGTCTCCAACTTCCCTTCTAGCTCCAAATCAATAATCTTAAATATCTACATAACATCTTCTATGTATAGGGCATTATCCTAGTTACTGGAGCTAAAAGGAAAGAAATGACACATGGCCTCCACAAACTTAAAGTCTAGTAGGGAGCAAACCTAAGAAGTGGGTTGGATGTACAAAGAAAATGATAAGCTTCATTGTGCCAAGGGAATTGTTCTCCTGAGTTTCCCACCTCTAAGCGTCAAAGAGAGGGATGAAAGAATTGGGAATGTGTCCAAATGACCTGTTCCTCATTCACATCATGGCTATTTCATACCTGAACAACTGGAGACTTCACCATAGCTTTAAAATACTGGTAGACAAAAACAGAGAAGGAAAGAGGAAATCTACTGACGATTCCTGTTTTTACTCCCTTTCTATTCTAACCCATTTCAATCTGTTAGCTCCAGACATTTGTGTCTATTATCAGCAGAAATGAAGATAAATGAGGCATCTTCAAGATCTTCTGGGTTTGAGTAGGAGTACTCAAATACAGCCAAACGTGGATGCGATTCACTCAAAACGCAGAGAGGCAAGAAGTTGATAATCACTTGCATTTCGGCTGTGGAAAACCCCCAGTGCTAGGTTTGCTGATTTGGTTGGGCTAATTTACATGATTTCTGTGTAAGACAATAACATGGAGACTCAGAGAGGCCTTCAGCACAACGCTAGGTTCATGCTTGGACAAGCAGCATGGGTTTATGGGAGCTGATAAAACTTTTGTTCTGACTACTAAAACATTCAGCCTTAGGAGTCAAGATTTAGGCCTGAGGATGGTGGAAAATCCCTAAGGATACTGGAAAAATCCCACAGAGTGACCTGATCAGTTCTTTATACACTTAAGGAGAAGAGATTTGAAAAATGGACAATGCAGGCAAAATTTTATGAAAAACAACAATATTAAAAAAAAACCAACAAGATTTACTTAATCATTTGCTATGTGCTTGATAGTGTGCTCCACTAGGGAAAGAAAGAAAGGCAGAATCAATCCGTGTGACCTTGGGCAAGTCACTTAACCCCAACTGCCCTCTAAAAAAAGCAAAAAAAAAAAAAGGCAGAATCAGTCCCTGTCCTCAAGGAGCTTACATTCAAATGTGGGAGACCATATGTATACATAGAGTCAAATACAGAAGATGTACAAAGTATCATGATACTTGGCAATTTTAAGCATAGCTATCAGGGGGTCCGGGAAAGTCCTCATGAAGAAAGTGACACTGGAGCCTAGTCTTTAAAAAGTCAAAGATTCAAGATGAAGAGGCAAGGTACTGTAGACATGCAGGATAGCCAATGCAAAGGCATGGGAGTTGAAGTGCTATATGTGTACAAATAGTATGGCTGGATTGGAGAATGTGTAGAAGGGGACAGTTTGTAAAGAGAATAGAAAAATGGAGAAGGTTCATGTCAGAAAGGTTCTAAATGCTAAAGAGAGGATTCATAGAGGTACCTGGAGGCTGCTGGGTTTTACTGAGTAGAGATATGGCACAGTCAGTTCACTTTTGGAAAATCACTGGCAGATGAATTGAAGATGGACTGGAGAGCAGAAGAGACTTGAGATAGGAAAGCTATTACAAAGGCTAGGCAAGAGACAATGCTGGTCTGAGGTAGGGCAGTGACTGGGAGAGCAGAGATAGGCATGTGTATGCACAACGTTGAGCATGTAGAAACAAATATATCTGGCTACTGATTTGATAGGTGGGGTGAGAGTGAGGACTTGCCCATTGGAGTTGGGAACATGGGTGACTATGGTTGTGACTTCAATAGTAACAGGCAAGTTTCATAGAGCACCACATTTGGACAAGGGGAATTAATGAATTCTGTTGTGGGCTATTACCAAAAATATATGCCTAGACATTGGTACCCTCACTGTGGTTTCTTGGAGAAGAGTTTCTCATTGACTGGTAATGGACATTTATATATAGCTTGAAGACTTGTGAAGGTTTTTTTTAATGAAGAAAGTGATTCATCTGGAAAGTGTGAGAAGGTCTAAGAGTTCAGAGGGAAATTGTTTGTAACTGATCCACCTTTTTCTGTGCTCATTATGCCTTATTCAGAGAATGGAGGACATTTCTTTAAGTCACAGTGATTGGTGGATTAGAAGTAGTTGGACAATCAGAAACATAAAGGTAATTAATGGATAGAAGTCAACTGGGAATGATCTCTCTAGTAAAATGTCCTGGGAAACTGTCCTTGGCCCTGGGCTGTTTAACATTTTTTATCAATGACTGGTATGAAGGCACAGATGGCATGCTTGTCAAATTTGCAGATGGCAAAGATGGCAGGGATAGCTAAGATAGATCCCGAATGACAGTGACAGGCTAAGATGATGGGCTGAATCAAATAACATAGAATTTAATATGAATAAAGAGAGTCTTGCACTTGGGGTAAACACGGTAAAGCACAGTACAAAATGGGGGTGGGGGTGGAGCACGGAAGTTTTAGTGGTGAGCAAGCCAAGGTAAGCCAGCAGCATTCCTGGAAACCAACCAAACCACTGAAATCTTAGGCTGCATTAAAGGAGGCCAGAAGACTAAGGATGTGATATTCCCTCTGTACGCTGCCTTGGTGAGACAGAGCCCTTCTAGAACAGTGTGATAAGTTCTGACAGCCACATTTAAGGAAGTACATTAGGCTGGATGATATCCAGAGGAAGGTGAGCAAGACGGTAAAGGAAAAGATTTCAAGTGAAAAGGAAATATTTTTCTAGGAAGAAATTGAGGTCTAGAGAGGCACTGAAAAACTGTAGAAGAAGCACTGGACCCAGGGAGAGGGCAAGGAGAAGGGAGAAATGGGGTCAAATCCCACCTCTGACACTTATGGATAATGGAATGTTGTATCAATCCCTTAATTTCTCTGAGTCTCATTTTTCTCACCTGTAAAATGGCCATGATAATTTCACCTCACAGGGTTTTATGGGATATAAAAGAAGAGCACATCTCGGAGGTACTTTATAAAACTCTAATTTAGCAGAACTCAATCGATATTCCTGATCACTATTTTTATTAAATAAATTACTCAAGATTAGAAGTACTAAGTAACAGAGCCAAGACAGGAATCCAGGACTCTGATTCTCAGTCCCTTTCTCATGGCACATACCCTCAGCCTCAAGGAGTCTGCAGACTGTGGCCTAGTAAGATTAAGTTGAGGGGACTGGGATGTTTATCTAGAAGAAAAGATTTTAGGAGAACCACTTAGATTTATTTTTTTTAACTTAGATTTTTTTTTACAAACATTTGAAAGGTGTTCCTAGGGAAGAGAGATCCTATAAGTTCTGGTTGATCCCAGGTGGCAAAACTAGGAGGAAGGATGAGTTACAGCAAGTTTCGACTTTTAGATATCAGCAAATTAACTTTTTTTTTTTAACACTTTGAATGATCCTCTCCCCCTAAAGTAGAATGAAATGCCCTGGAAAAAATGGGCCCCCTTTCATTTAAGGTAATGCAGCAGGAGAGAGATGATCCCTTATTGGCTATGTTTCACAAGACTTTCTTGTTCAGGTATGGGCTAAAGTAGATCATTTCTGTGGCCTAAGAAAGTGTTACCAATTCTGCAGCTTTCATTGAACTCCAGACAGAAAGCCTCACAGACTAGATCCCCAGTGTAGCGATGTATATAATCCAGACCTCAAATCATGGGCTGAGATATATTAAACTTCCTCTGGGAAAGAGGAATGTGACCTGACTACTGGCTATCCTAGCATGACAGTGGCAAGGCAATCATCAAGTTACATTCCCAGTTACCCCAGATTTCTGCATCAATTTTCATGAAGGACCTACCCACCTCTTTCCACATTCTGTGACTCTATTACAACACAATTAGAATGGTCTCTTTCAGTTTCAAAGTCATGAATAAATGCACCACTCGTTACTCCATAAATATCCTGCTTCATATTGCCTCTGTACAGGTAGAAATGTAAGTCTATTTTGTTGGTGCAAATCTATGTCCTTTCTGTGCCCACAATTCTGCTACATTGCCTTCTCCACTGCTTTGTAAGCAAAGTACGCAAAAGATCATAGAATCCCATGTTAGAGCTGGAAAAAAACCTCAGGGATCATCTACTCTAATGCCCTAATTCTAAGAAAAGGGAAGTTGAGGACCAAGGAGGCTAAGAGAATTAAATAAAAGTTGGAGTTAGTAGAGTGTAGGAGTTTTAAAGATATTTTTCCACAGTATTTTTGAAGCAGATTTGCCTTCTCAATTAAGGTTTTCCTCAAAGTAATAATTAAATTAATGCCTCTACTGAGAGTTTGGCTGATAGGGGGAGGAGAGGAGAGACAAGTTCCCAGTTGCCTATGTGCTGGGAAGGAAGGATGGATCTAGGTAATAGTGGAAGATCACTGTGTTATTCAGAAGCATCTGTTGGTAATTTACATTGTGACTAACCCAAGCTAAGTATCTCGACAGTCTGTGATAGGGCTGGGACTAGAACCTAGGTCCCCTGATGCCTATTCCTATGCCAAGACTTATTATGTCAGCTACTACACTGGATGACTGCGTGTCAGACAGCATGGCAGCCTTCCTTGGGGTTCTGAGCCAACATTATATTTCATACTCCTTTGAATACAGTCCTCCACTCCCCCACTCACCTCATACTGCCTTGTTACACTATTTTCTGAGACCCTAAGAATGTTAGTAGCTCTGTCGCCATGGCTTGATTGGTAGCTGCCAACATCCCTACCCAAATTTGGAAGATTGTTTAGGGTTTGAAGTGGTTCACAGGAGTCCCTACACAGCAAAGAAACCCCTCCTTCTCATCATCCCCTCTGCTCTTTCCTTCCTTCTGATGACAGTACGGGAACAATTTACAGGTGTGGCCCACAGGCTATAGGACCAGTCTCAAGTTTTATTTGAGCGACTCTTTTGCCTGACAGCTTAAAATTTCCCAAAGATAAAATTGAGTGAATATTGACCTTTGGCACTCTGTTCTAGGAAGATTTATTAGGCTAGTGATAAAGAGGAGAGTTCAAACCTTATCTGAAGAATTAGGTTGGTGTGAATTAATATCCTGCCATTGGATTTATACTTTCTTTTTTATATACCTTTGATGAAAAATGTGTCCCCATTCATTTTGTCACATGCTGATGCTAGAAAAATTCATCCCCATTTTGAGACCCTCAATTCAATTTACATGAGAAATGCATAAGCAGGTAGAAGAAATGGACGCTCTAGTTGGGTCTCCAGTAAATATAAGCAGGCTCAGGTCCATTCTGCGTTGCGGCTGATGGCAGGTTTTGATTCTCTTCCATCACCAATGAGGAATATTGGTTTCTGGTCTAGTCTATCATGGACGACATTGCCTTTGGATTTATGGAAGTAACACATACATCTGGATGAGCTATGGGCCAGTGGTGGCGTAGCTAAGATGGATATCCAGGGTGAAAAAGGAATCAACAGGGATTTCACAACCTGTAGAGGCCATTTAATACCATTTTCATCCCCAGAAGATTTTGACTGTGGGCCCCAATTTATCCCCTGCCACCATTTCATTGAGTGCTTATTCAACACATTTGTTGAGTGCCTGTTGTACATGTAAGGTCCCAAGCTATGGGCTGGACTTGTTGGAGGAGGGACTGGGGGAGGAACAAAGAGATGACCATGACATGGGCCTTGCCCACATTGAGTATGGGAGTGAAGACAAGGGGCACAGATAAGAAGATTGAGAACTGTGAGGAAAATTATACTGCCGAGCTGTGTTCAAAGGAGCTGAGTAGCAAGTCAAACCAGTTCATTTTATAAATGAGAAGCCTGAGATCTTCAGTGAACACATGAATTGCCCAAGCTACAAAGTTGCAGAGCTGGGATATCATCCGAGGACTTCATGCTCCCATTCCAAAGCTCTTTATCATACGCTTCACTAGCAAAGAAATTAAAATATGTAAAGACTCTAAGAGGTACATGATACCCTGGGTGTTCAAAAGAAAAAGTGATGACTTCAGAATATGATGGGGAAATCAAGCAAGGCTTCTTGGGAGAGGCAGCATTTAAGCAGGGCCCGAAACGACAGGCAAGGGAGTATTAGGAGAGTACTCCAGGCAGACATAGGTCGATCATGAATTAAGCAAGCATGCATTTATTAAGGTTCTATTAGCTGGCTCTGTGCTAGGTGTTTAAGGCTGCAAAAACAGAAGACAGTCTTTGCCCTAAAGGGATTTTGGTTCAATTTGGGAGATATAGGATCCCCACAGATAAGCCAATACAAGATATGAGAAAAAATATACAGTGACTTTGAAGAATCACTAGCAACTGGGGTGATCTAGAAAGGCCTCTTTAAGGAATTTACTGAGCCTTAAAGAGAGCTGAGAGTACCAAGAGGTGAGGTAGGAAAGATTTCCAGGCATAGGATGTGGCCAGTGCAAATGCATGGAGGTAGGGTAAGGAATTATACATCTGGGAAACAACTGAATCACACATTTTAACACCTGAAGAGGATTAATCGGCCTCCAAAGACAGGCAGATGTACAAGGGTTTTAAATGCCAAGCAGATGGGCTTATATTTGATCTGAGTGACAACAGCAAGCCACTGGGGCTTTTTTTGTAGGAGAATGTCACAGTCGGGTTTATGATTTATAAATAGAGACTAAAAAGACATTGAAGGGGGTAAAGGTAAGGTCAGAGAGCAAATAAAGACCACCAAAAAGACCCAATTTTGCCAGATGTGGAGGTATAGGAGAAAATCAATAGGATCTGTTATTAGAGGACATGAACTTGAACCTGCCTATGATATCTATTACCCCTGTGATCTTGTGTAATTTCTTTTTCTCCTCTAAAATTAGCTGGTGTGGCCAGATGATCTCCAACTCCCACCCCACAGTTTTTTCTCTGAATCAGTATTAGTCCCTTTTAAAATCTAATTTTAAAAACATGCTAAGAGTCCCAGAGAAGACAAATCCTTCCAAGAAAGACTTTAACCCTCTAGGAAAACCTAAAATGAAATTTAAAAAACAAGGTATTGGGGTGACTAGGGGGCACAGTGAATAGAGCACTGGATCTGGAGTCAGGAGGACCTGAGTTCAAATCCAGTCTCAGCCATTTAACACTTACTAGCTGTGTGACCTTGGGCAAGTCACTTAATGCCAATTGCCCTGCCTTCTCCCCTCCCCCTCAAAAACAGAAGGTATGCAAGTTCTAAGAAAATGAAACAAGCAAACAAAAAATATGCAAAGAGTGGAGGCTGCCTAGTCAGCCAGCAAGAGACTAACCCAGCAGCTGCAAACTATACTAACTTGATAAGAGTTCTCTGTTCATGTATAAGAGCCATGGACATTTGCTGGCAATAAGGGAAATACTGGGTTATGAGGGAAAGATTCAGCAGTAATGCAGGATTTGTTCTGTAAAAACTGAAGACCTAGAAGGGCCCATGCATCCTGGAGGTTCCAAATTCCCCACCCCTGGTCCAGTGTCTGAGTGATTATAAGCTGCTAGCGTATAAAGGTTTGAGTTGAACCTGTGGGTCAGTTGTCGGTCCAAGCCTTTGAAAGATAAGGGAATCTTCTAGGGTTTGGGACATTGGGATAGGGTAAGGACAAGTGGGTGAGAGCTTGCCTTGTCTTCACCATCTTTGACAACACTGCAATTATCAAAACAGGGAAGGCATCTGGAATTTCCTTGGCATAAAGAGCCCTTGGTGAGGAACTCTTGCTATAAATTCAATTCAGCAACTTATAGACTTAGAGTGCCCTCAAGCACTCCAAGTTCAAATTACTTGCTCAAGGTGACACAGTCTGTATCAGAGACATGCTGTGGACCCAGCAAAGTCTTTCTGACTCCAGATCTGGTTCTATATCTGCTATATCTTGCTACCTCTCTCTGAGATTATCAACTGACAATAGAGTAGAGGGGAGTATCAAAATATGTCCCTGCCTGAACTTAGCTCCAATCAGAAGAGTGGACCTGAAAGAGTCATGTTGGTGGGGTTGAAGACTTAGCATTCTGTTGTCAACAAAGCAAGAAACCCATGATTACTAAGAAACTTGTCCTTTTGACACATGGGAACATTCATCTTTAGATCTGTCGTAGAGAGAGTACCTAGAATACAGAAGCTATGCTGTTTCCAATGTGCGGGGGAGAGGATTTGGGAAGCAGGCATTATAGGGAAGATGACTTCCTGGTGGCCTAAGCAGGACATTAACAGAAGACAGACCTTAACTCTTGAGGGCTCTGGTTTCTTCTTCTCTTCTCCTTCCAGTTAGGCAGAAGAGAAGAGCTCTTCTCCTATCTTCTGAGTATCTCTCCCACTTTCTGGGAGCCAAAAGCACAAAAGGTAGTTTCATCTTGTCCTTCCTGTTTCCTCTGGAAGGACACAGTACTAGGGATCATCACAGTTCTAGGCCTTCTTTGTGGGTAGTGTCCTGCTTTCCTACCAGGTAGGAAGGAGAGAAATCAGCCATTGCCCTCTCTTCTCTCTGTCCACCCTGAATTAGGGGCCTGGTCGCATGTGCTCTTTGTTGTGACCTTCCAACTTAGTGCTCAGTGTCTTCTATGTATGGGTTCTCCATGTGCATTCTTCCTGTTACTGCTGCCTATATCGGGGAGGAATGGTACTCTAAGTTTATTAGTTGAAACATTCTCTTGCTACTTTTATTAATAATGCTAATTCACTAAATAGCTCTGCTTTAGAATTTAGGATTTTTCCTAGTAGAGATAAACATATTAGTGGGGGACCAACAGTCTAAGATTGTGAGTATCTTCAACTCAGTACCTTGTACTTTAAATTCCCATGCAAGAGAGTGAAGAATGTGGAACTTCAGGCATTAGAGTTTTGTGGCTATATGTATGTGTGTGTGTGTGTGTGTGTGTAGATATGTGTGTGTGTGTAATTTATCTTATCATTCTATATTGCCACAAACTTACAGATCCTGTCATCCAATATGTTCATTCTCCCAGCTTCATGCCATCTCCATTCTTGATGGAAACCTTCCTTCCATGCCTTGGTCCAGGTCAATAAGTCAATGATCAAAATGGTAAATTTCCCTTGGTCAGAGACATATCCGTGAGTGGGTCACTGGAAGGCAAGATGACATTAACTCATTACTGACGCTACTTCAGATCCAGTCATTCACCTTCTTAATTTAGTAAACTGACTGCCTGGCCCACAATTCTCCATCTTGTCCTGATGGGCAGCATGAGGGAGTTTGAAAGGCTTTGCTGAAATTCAGTTATGTCTGGGTCTTGTAACCCTGCCACAAATGAAAATGTGGTTTGTCTGACACAATCTGCTCTTCATGAAGCCTTGCAGATTCTTAATGATCACAGCTTCCCTTTCAAAATGCTCACAAACTATGGCTGAAAAGAAATGCCTTACACTAGGACGAATAAACAATATTAATGCTTAGTGGATGTCAAGGTCATCTTTTTCTTGAACCACTGATTCATTCATTCAAATGGAAATTTTTTGTTGAGACCATCTTAAAGACCAAGCACTGGGCCTCCTCCTACATTGAATGCTACCTCCCAGACAATCTTCTTAACCACCAAAAGAAAGGCTTTGAAGCAGATATTTAGCAAGTGAATGACTGCATAGTGCCTACTGCAGTGGTTCTCAACCTTCCTAATGCCACGACCCTTTAATACAGTTGCTCATGTTGTGATGACCCCCAACCATAAAATGATTTTCATTGCTACTTCATAACTGTAATTTTGCTACTGTTATGAATCGTAATGTAAATATCTGATACGCAGGATGGATTTTCATTGTTACAAATTGAACATAACCCAAAGGTTGAGAACCACTGGGCTAGTGGGTAAATGTTCCACCCCAGCCCAGTTTGGAGGAATACTGGTTTCCAGTCTCCTCCTCTGTTCTGAGGTCAACTAAGGCATGTTTACCTCCTTCTTCCTGCTCCTGTTTTGTCTTCAGCACAGGCTCCAACCACTTCTTTTCAAGGTTTTCTTTTCTCCCTGAGTTTATTTACTGTGTTCTTGGTCATGCTGTGCTTGCCAAGTTCTTAGTGATAACTCCGAGCAAGTTTCTTTGAATTGCGAATAATAGATCAATATTCTTCTTAGCATGCACAGTATCGAAAGGATTCTCACAACAGGAAGATACAGTCTCTCAGAAGACAGAAGCCCCCAAGTGTATCTATCTTTTCAAATGCAAAGCTTTTTACTATTAAATTGCAAAGCCCAGTTGCATGCTCTTTATAAGTAACATAAATCATTCTCTAATACAGAAAAGCAACTAAACACTTCTATTGCTTTTATTAATTTGCATAATGTTCAAACCCAATGCAACTTCAAAATTTTAAGTTCAAAGAAAAAGAAAGAATTACTTTACTCAAAATCTTCTATTCATTTACTCTATCATCTAGTCGTTGACTGTGCTCCCCCCAAACTAGTATGAAATCATGTTTTGGGGACTTGTATCAGTTTGGACAACGTGGCCATATCTTCTGGAAATGATGATTAATTCCCAATTGGCAATGGTGAGAGAACAAAAAAAAATGGCTCGAAACATGTAGAATTTTTTTTGTTGTTTTTTAAGGAACATTAAAATCTTAGTCATTTAGATTCAGTCGAGGTTATCAACTCTATAAATTATTTCTTAAGTAGAATTAATGCCAAGACTTCCATATTTCCAAATCACTAATTTTTATATAGCAAAACAGGTATATATAGACCTGATTTTAAAACATCTCTTGATTTATAATATAGATTAGAGCTAGAAGGGTCTTACAGACCAGATATTTCAACACTTTCACCCCAAGATGAGTAAACTGAGACCCAGAAAACAGAAGGGAGTTGTTCAGTGTTAATGGTAACAGGGCTGAGATAAGAACCCAGGTCTTTCATTTCCCTATACCATCCCACCTTAATTGGGCTCCTTCCTTCTTTTGTTTCCTTCTCCCCTTCCTTCTCTCCTTCCTTCCCTCTATCTTTCCTTCCCTCTACGCTTCCTTCTTTTCTTTCTTCCTTCCCTCCCTCCTTTTCCACCAAAAAATGTCAGCTACCATTCTTATTATAGGAACAGTATTTCTGATATTACAAATTTGAACTCTTTCTGCCAAGCTCAATACATGCAAGTGAAACCTATTGTTTTTAGAGGTATCTCATCCTACAACATCCAGTCATTCATAGCAATTTTTACCATGTCATAAAGAGATGCTTATAGGAAGTTTGTCCTATTTAAGCATATGGGATAGGGATTCATAACCTTTTTGTGATCTAGACCCCTTAGCAGCTTGGGGAAACTTAAATATCCTTCCTAGAATTATGCTTTTTTACTCATAAAGGAAATTTTAATTTAGAGGAGAGTGAAAATAAAGATGTATTTTTTTCCCTAACCAAGTTTACAACCACCCTGAATTTCTCTACAATCCCAATGTTAATCCCAAGTTCCAATACAGAACAATCTGACTACATTAAGACAGGATCAGTGAATAGTTCAGATAGGACTGGATCCATAGTCTCAGTGGATATGCAGAGGGGTTTTAGTGGTAAGTAGGTAAAAGGCAATGGGTAACATATATGCTTATTATCTGGGTACTGCATGCTTTCAATTAAGCTTAGTCTTAAGCTTACCTTAGAATCACAGGATCATAGGTTTAGAGATAGAAGCAAGCTCCCAGTTTGAGTCCAACCAAACCACTTTCCAGATAAGCAAACTAAAGACAGAGGTGGTAAGGGAATGGCCCAAGGTCACAGGACTATTAAGTGTCTGAGGTAGAATCCAGCTCTCTCCACTTCAGTGAACTTCCTCTCAAGTACTGTTTCAGGAAGACAGGAAGGTCAAAGAGATAAAAAGGTGTACCGATTGGATAGAAATTGAAAGTGATACTGTCACTGCCAGGAAAACAGGTTTTATACCTAACTGGCATAAAAGTGATAGGCAAAGAGATCGGACAATATTCGTCCATGAGTATAGCTGGTGTTTCATGTTATAGAGCTTGCTTTGCCCAACAAGTAAACTGAACTTGGCTTGAAGTTGTACCAGTCCATTCCTTCAGGGAGGCATACATAGAGAGATGGAATAAGGCCATAGCAAACTCTCACATCTTTCAGGGTTTTCTAATACAACCATATATCCAGTATAGGAATGGTCTCAACAGCATCTCCCTTGATTGCACGGTCAGTGATCCAACTTCTTCCTAATGTACCTCTAGGGAATATGAACTCAGTAGTACAGGAATAAGCCCACTATTGGGCAGCTTTAGGGGGGGAAAGCCTTCTTCCTATTTAGCCAAAATAGACCTCCACCCCCACCCACATAAGTTCTCAACCACTGGTCTGAGTGTTGCCCTAGAATCAGATAATTTTCTTTCTCTTTCTGCTTTGAGTCCCTTTTGAAGGCCATTAACACACCCTGTCTTACCATATAGTCTCCTTTTCTCTAAGATAAATACTGCGCTTCCTAATGGCTCTTGGAAACTCATTTGTACAATGCAAATACTCACTTAATTCATCTTCACAGCTGGTGAGCAAGATTTAGGTTGGTGCTATTGTTTAATGTGGAGTAAACTGAGTCAGAGGCCATTAGGACACACTCAAAGTCTGTACAGCAAGCCAGTGGCCAGGCTTAGCACAGATAAGAGGAATGATATCTTTTCCTTTTTTCTCTTAAAAAGGAAAAAAAAACACCTGGCAAGTGTGATGAGAAACAGCATAGAAGCTGAAATCTCAAACTAGCAAGGTGAACAAAAAAATGAGTCCCAAGACACAGTTTGCCAGATGGAAAGAAATAGAGACATCCAATGTTGAACTCGACCTTTGGTGGTAAACTGGAAGCATCCAATGAACATGAGCTGCATTTGTCTCTCTAGCCATAATTTCAAGCACCACTCAGTATAAAAATGTGTCAGCCATCAGATGTAGCAGCTACCAAGCCCCAAAGGAATTAGGCCATGGCTAAGCATGTATTAAGGGGCTCAGCCATTCCTTGTTCTAACACATCCACAGCTGTGATTGAAAATGTTAATCGGAGTGATGTGTGTCCAACAGGAAAGGGGATAAAATGGGGTGGGGGCTGGGGGTGGCCGAGCATAGATTCCCTGCGAATGTAGCATGAATAGTAATAGGCTCTGCTTACAAAATCGCAGCCGGCATCAAGTAGATAAGTCCATAAGGCTGTCAAAATATTGTTTGTCATTAAGTTGGGCTACCGACGTGTTCAAAAAGGATTAGGTTCACTTAGCCAGTGGAAGCATTTGTTTAAACCTCTGAACAGTTAAGGGCCATTTATCATCGCAATGAGGCAAAGCTCAGCAAAGGCCGATTCCAGGAAAGGCTTAACATTCTGCAGAATCAACCACAGTGTAATAAGTTGAAGGTTTATAGGGGGTGGGGGGAGGAAGAGAAGGGGGTGACTTTCATAGCAGGGGGAGGTTAATCACAAAGATGAGAGAGGTTCTTGACATTTTAAAGAAAGTTCAGCTTCCTACCTGCATAGATGTGGGAGGCGGTTAGTTACACTGGAATGATGGATATAAGGCGCCAAAACTGGCCCTTGGTGCTACACAGAAAGATGTGGGCAGAGAGCCAATTTCTAATATCTCACTTAAGGTTTGAGGGTTTTATTTTTAAATTGATCAAAATGGATTACATTCCATTCCTGCAATCAAGACGTTCAGGGCATGATCACTGTTCAACAAATATGGATTAAGCACCTACTATGTGCACTGCAACACTAGACAAAGCTCATATTTGCTAAAGGCTTTTTACATTTTTAAAGTGTTGTTAGGCAACTCGCTCCTCGAAGGCTCTCCAACAACTCTGTCAGAGGTAGGGTAGAGATTAGGATCCAGCTGGGGAGAGAATAGAGCTTCATCTTGTGTGGGACAAGAAATTAGTGAAAAGCTTCTCAGTCTGGAATATACCCCCCCCCCTTGAGTGCTGTACCCTCCCCCTTTCTCCTGTCAATTACTTTTATCTTCCTTTGTCCATTTCTTCCCACCCTGGTGAGGCCCATCCCATCTCCTTCCCCTTTAGTCTCAGTAGGGAAGGGATTGGTAAAGTAATTTTTTTTTTTTTACCAATGAAAGAAGGCAGTTGGTCAGGAGAGGGGACGTCCTAATTAGGT
>CM053602.1:28677086-28710985 GCA_028646575.1 Pseudocheirus occidentalis | reverse complement strand
CCTGGGGAAAGGGGATAAATTCCTCTTTTTATCTAAGGCATCTCTGTGTTTACTTTTCTAATTAAATTAAGAATAATGGGTATTTTTTTACCACAATCTCTAAAAGGTTCAGTGATTTATGCAAAGTTCCTCAGCAATGAAGTAACAGAGTTGAATTCGAGTCTTAGTGTTCTGATAGTAAATCTGGTGAAATAGCGCAGAAGAGGGCAGCAGAAAGGAAGAGAATAAGTGTTTACACAGCACCTACTATGTGCCAAGGACTCTGCTAAGTGTTTTTGACCCAAAAAAATCATCTCATTTATTCCTTACAACAACTCTGACAGGTAGAAGCTATTAGTATCTTCGTTTTATAGATGAGGAAACTAAGGTCAACGGAGGGTAAGGGACTTGTCCAGGGTCACACAGCTAATAAGTATCTGAGGCTGGAATTGAGCTCAGGTCTTCCTGACTCTAGGACCAGGGGCCACCTAGCTACAGATGACATCTCAGCCCCCAGGAGAAAGGCCTAAGCAAAAATCTTCAGGCACAAATCATATCAACGTCAGAGGAGAGTGACTGATATAAGGTACCGAGGACTGACTCAGCTATAGAGCTTAACCAGTGTAAGCCCACCCAACTAGACTTGGTCCAGGCTCTGTAGACATTCTACTGGACCAGACTGTAATCTGAAGGCCTGCCCCAAGCCACAATCCAGGTCTCAGCACAAGCCTGGACCAGGTCTCATCTTTTAGCACTCTTTCCAAAGTTATTACATAAACATTATTGCCATTTAAGCACTTTGTGATCAAGTCAAACTGTCCGTTCCACTTTCCACCTTTCTGCCTTTCTAATTGGTCCTCTGCCATCCCTGGAATGCATTCCCTTCTCCCTTCCCTCTTAGACCCTCTAGATTACCTTAATGCTTAGCTCAAGCCTCACTTTTAGGCCTTGCCTGATCACCCTAGCTATTAGGGACCTTTCCTTAGAAATCACTTTATATATACCTACCTATATGTATACGTGTCTCCTCCAATTGAATGTAAGCTTCTTGAGGGTAGGGGCTGTTTCACTTTTGTCTTTTCTCCCCAGGAACTAGCACAGTGCCTAGTACTTTGCTTGATAAATGTCTGACATAGCCAAACAGTCATCTGGCTTCATGAATACTGACTCATTCAGCCCTAGCCAATACTCCCCATCTTTATCACCCAAACTTCCCTTCCCTTCCCTTCACCATTATGTTTTTTTTTGATATGTGACAAGAGAGGCAACTTTACCTATGTCTAAGTTAGACATCAATTACATTTCTCATTATTTACATTGACATGAATATGCTGTAGATAAAATCATGTCCCTGAATCACAACTTTATACATTAACATCTGGAAAGAATACAGTCTCTGAGGCAAAGGTAAGTCTTAAAATAACAAGAGCTAACATTTCTGTAGTAGTTTGATGTTTGGCCAAGTGTTTATAGACAAGTCTTCACGTTCCATCAACATCCCATGAAATAGGTACTACAGGAATTATTATCTCCATTTTACAAATAAACAAAATGGAGCTTGGGTGATTTATCCATGGTCACGCAGCTAGTACTTGAAGGAAAATTCAAATCTAAGCTTCTTGGGACTCTCAGCTTAGCCCTTGTTACATTATGGCATAGCAAAGCATAAAGGCTGCCCTAGTTTTCGGGGGAATGACTACCTCGCTTTCTGTGGGTCTAACCCAAGGCCGATATCTCTAAGAAAACAAATGTGTTATGTATGTATGTATATATAGGTTGCATTAGAGATGGACATGTGGCCAACCATTAACAACAGTAAAAAAGATACATTAAACTTTCCATTATATGAAAAGGCAAATGGAAGCTGATGAGATTACCAAAGGAGATATTACATAGAGAGATTCACAATTAGGGGGCATGCCATAGATCCAGCAAAGGACACTGTGAAGAGCCAGGCAGACCTGTTGGAGGAGAGGGAAGGGATAATGGAGATACAGAAAAGAGAAGGTAAGGTAGAGAAGAGGATGATCAACAACACCAGAGGCTGCAGGGATGTCAAGAGTGGTGAAAATTGAGAAAAGGTCACTATATTTGGCCATTAGATCATTGGTAACGTTGATAAGTTTCAGTGGAATGAAGAAATCAGAAGCTAGACTGTAGAGGGTTAAGAAGAAAATAAGTCAAGAGGAATTTTAGGCCCTGAATGTGGGGGTTTAGCTGAGAAGGGGTGGGGAGTGGTATAGAATAGCTAGCATAGAGAGGAAGAGTGGTTGGGGTTTGTTTTAAGGATGCTGAGAGTGTCTGGCTACATTTGTACCTGAAGTTTGTGCCCAGCATCCTGTGGAGCGTCCATGATTTTGTCAAAGAGTCTGGCTGGCCTTGACAGTGATGGGGGCAGGCTGGGGGAGGGATGGCAAGGAGGTGATGGGAAACTGCTTCTTGTGACACTCTCTTAGCAATTACCTTAGCTAATTTTCTTCAAAAGGCAAAAGGAAGGGGATGGGGAAAGCAATTACCAACAACTGGCTGGAGGCTGGGGGAATAGGGAAGCTTTTCAACTGGATACTTTCTCTTCCTTCATTTTCAAATGAAAAGCTATGCATCACATTCCATTTTTCTTGTGTTTCCTTTACCATGGCCAGAGGAAATTGCAAGCTGTCTTCCCTGTGATCACCTTCTGAAAGTTGGAGCCTTAAGCTGCCAATACACTATTTAATCACCTCAAGTCTCCACCTACCTTTTGGCTGAAGCTTCCTTCTGCATGGTGTAGTCAGCTTCCTTATTTCCAGTCCTTGATGGGAACAGCCTTGAATGAACTGAGAAAGTTTTTGTAGAGTCTGGATGTCAAGTCCACACACCTTGGGTGTCAGACTAGCTCATTCTGAGTGGGGGAGGGGTGATAGACAAGACACCTATTTCAGTCTCCGCCCAGAGATTTATCTCATAAATAATAGGTGTGTGTCTTCATACAAACCAAATCTACATTTCTAAGTCCCTGCTCTTGTGCCTTCCTAGAACGGTTAGGAAGCAATTGTCCAAGCAGCCCTGGAGCCTGGAGGCAGTTTTGCACTTCCCACTCCCACTCCTTGGCTAGGTTGGGCTGGTGCTGAATGGAGGAGGAGTAGAAAGCCACAGGTGAAATGAGGAAAAGATGGAACAGAAACCCAGGTGTTGACTGGAAGGAGCAGGTGGGAGCTCTCGGAAAACAAGGCCTGAGAAGGAGAGGAGATTAAACCAGGGTTACTGGTTAAACCACTTAAAGGGACAGGCTGACCACCCAAACCTAAGGGGTGGTCAACAGGATTCCACTGGAGGCCCCTTAAGTCAAACTCAGTCCCAACCTTGGCCCCAGGCAACAAGAAAGCCTGGACTAGCAACTACTAATAGACAATCTAAAGGTGCTGGGAATAGGCTTGCTCAGCCAGCCCCGGAGGAACAATCAGAGCAATCCATTTACCCATCCTGGTGCATAGAGAGCCTTTGACAAAATAGAAGATGTCAGATGGGAAAACACAGACATCAAAAGATTTGAGATGAGTAATAAATAGCGCATGAAGAATAGCTTCCCCCAACCCCAAGAAATAATAAGCACCACCACAAGAAACAAAACCCAAAGCTCAAGACAACCGAAGAGAATAAGAGAATAAAACTTTCCTCTGATACCACTTAGAGCAGTTGACATTGATCGCCGGGGCTTTGCCGCGGCCGATAATGAACTCAATAAGCTGCCTAGCCCCACGCTGCCATTTCTGCATGCTGTTTCTGAGAAATGGGGGAAGAGGTGTTGCCAGCTGGTATTCTGGTGATCGATTCTGCCCACTTGGGTTCAGGGGTTTTTTTTGGTCTTGTGTTTGATAATTTCTTGCAGCAATCACAAAGCCATCGGAGAGCACGGTGGGAGGCCACCTGTGTGCTATGTGAAAGGTAACATGCTTAGAGCTCGATTAAACAATGCCATCAGATGTGTTCAAGCCCTTTGTGGCAAAAGCCTTTTGGATGAGGGCCTAGATGTTTTTTTTTTCCATCCCCAACCATTTGATTTTCTTAGAGAATACAATCCTAGAGAAGGTAAACCTGGAAAGTGAGCCCCACATTGAAACCACATTTTCACAGTCTCTCTTTAAATAACATGGGGCTGATACTCTTAAATCTTAAAAGAACTACCCCTCCCCCCTCAACTGGTTCCATTCCATGGATGACACAGCTCTCAGGCCTCTCTCCTTGTTGACTATTAAGGGTGAGATGAAGGGTTCAACAAAGCCATCTTCTCATCTTTTATCCTTGAAGTTGTATTAATGGCTTTTTGAAAACA
Organism: Pseudocheirus occidentalis; assembly: GCA_028646575.1. Lineage (NCBI taxonomy): Eukaryota > Metazoa > Chordata > Mammalia > Diprotodontia > Pseudocheiridae > Pseudocheirus > Pseudocheirus occidentalis. The sequence goes on along the minus strand of CM053602.1, from coordinate 28,706,694 downwards.
CTATAGACAATTGCCAATTTACCACCAGAACCATCCCTCAAACCCCTCCTTTATAAACCGACTGTCCCAACAACTATGTATATGAAATTCAGTGCATTCAGCCCCCTGACTTTGTATTAAGACAGAAGTGTGCTTCATTATTAATCCTCTACAACCAATACTGATCCTTGATTTGAGTTTAGCTTTCTTTTAATATTATTTTCATTCAGATTATTGAAGCTATTATGGATATTGGGCTCCTGGTTCTGCTTTCTTCATTCTGCATCAGTTCACATCAATCTTCTCATGGTCTGTATTCATCATATTCGCTTTTTTTTACCACACACAGCATAATATTCCATTATATTCATAGACTACAATATATTAAAGCCACTCACTGAAATATCGAAATGTACCTACAATTACATTATAAAACAGCAAGGCCATGTTCTTTAAGAAAAAGACCAACATTTATCTAGGCAAAAAAGTGCTGTCTCCTCCAGGGATACTTCTGCTACGGGAGAAAAGCAGAAATGAATGATTCCAACAATGGTACCATGCATTGGACAGATGGAGTTTTCTCACTGGGGTTCTCAATACTAATGAAATTATAAGTACAGTCTTCCACCCGCCCCCCCCCCCCAAAGGAAAGAGATGGTGAGGAAGATGGGTTTTCCAGCACTTTTCTGACAACAACTCTGGGAGATAAGTGGAACAAGGATTACTATCCCCTTTTACAGAAGAGAAAACTAAAGGTCTTCAAAATGAAGTAACTTACCCACAATCAATATTATGTATAAGTGTCTAAGGCAAGATTTGAACACAGATCTCTTGACTGCAAAGCCAGCAGTCTTTGTATTCTGCCATGCTTCAATTCAGTAATTTTTCAGTTGCATCCAACTCTTTATGACCCCCATGTGAGGTCAAATGATACTGGGGCGGTTTTGCCATTTCCTTCTAACTGAGGTAAACAGAGTTAAGTAATTTGCCTCGGGTCACATAGCTAGTAAGGGTCTGAGACTGGATTTGAACTCAGGTCTTCCTTACTCCAGGCCCAGAGCTCTAACCACACTGTAGCACTACCTAGCTGCCCATGGCCAAAATAATTATTATTTATAGGTTTTTGTTCTTCCCCTTTCGATTACTGTAATCACTGTGGTTAACTGCTTTTGTGGTTTTTATTAATTCTTTTGACACAAGTCTTCTCTGAGGTACAGGCTCTGGGAACCCCTTTGATCTCTCCTTGAATCTTCCCACAAAAGGCATTTATTTGCCTGAGGCCATAAGCCTTTTGTTGTGGCTCTGCCTAAATCTTTAGTCCTCCTTTGTCCAGCAACTTCCCACCCTTGATCCTCCCAAAATATCTATATCCAAATCTGTTACACCTAGCCCACTATTGTCTGTGGCCTCCAGGTAACCTCCAGCAACTTCCCACCTTTAATCACTCATTTACTGGACTCTGACTTCATCTGACTTCCCTCCCCCCCCAAGACTTTCCCCAAACTCTTCTTCTAGACCACCTCTGGATTCCTCCCACAATCTTTCTGTATATTAGACCATTTTACATCCAGAGGAAGGCTGGAGAATGATCTAGCACAGACTCGCTCTATATCAGATGATTCTGGCTTGCTTGTCCAATGCAAGTGTCACAGATACTGAGGCTCCTTAGAGTCTACCCATTATGACAAACTTTTAATAAACTTTGCTTTTCTTTGGCTGAGAGAAGACTTTAGTCGAATTTATTCGGCAGGACGCGGCGTGTTGGTATTTTGGGGTCTTGAGCGCCCCTAGCCCATACCTCATCATTTTATGATGACCTTCTCCAATTACATGTAACATTCCATTTAGCAAACATTTATAAAGTATACACCATAATTTGTTTAGCCATTTCCCAATCATTAGGCATCTACTTCTGTTTCTAGGATTTTTGTTGTAATTTTTTTTATACAAATGCTGTTATAAATATTTTGGTGTATAATGAACATTTTCTATTTTTTACCTCCTTGGGGTATATGTGCAGTGTGATCTCTAAGTCAAAGAGTATGGACATTTTTGTCACTCTGTTCAAAAATTTATTAATTGCTCCCCAGAATGGTTGGAACAATTCACAGTTCCACCAACAGTGCATTAGTGGGCCCATGTCAAAGGGTTCTTTATCATCCATAAACAAAAGGAATAGTGGGATATTTATTTTTGGCACCTTTCAGTCAATAATATAACTACAAATATATAGTCATTGCAGAAAACCATTTGCAAAAATATACCTGCTCCTTCCTCACACTTTCATCTAAGGTACTCCCAATACATGTGTAGATAATTCATATTGGAAAGAAACCTGCTGAATATAATGAATGGAGGGAGGCCTTCTGCCACAGTGCATGACTTACTCAACCTTAGATCACATTATCAGCGGAGAATAATTTTGGAGAGAAATTTTCATTCCAGCCAAACTGTCATATTGGATGTTCCCTGTCTACAATATTCTATCTCCTACCTCCATAGTTTTGCACAAGTAGTCCCCTATGCCTGTAATGCTCTCCCTACTTACTCTCACGTCTTGGAAACCCTAGCTCCCTTTAATGACTGCTTCCCACAAAAGAACCTTCCTTATTCCCCCAGTTGTTAGTGACAGGCACTTTTACAAATTTTATAACTGCCTATTTGTGGACATGTTCTTCACGATGACGTGTAGGCTCTGCAGCCCTCCTCCCTTCCCCCCCAGCTCCTTGAGTCTTTGAGGTACAGGCTCTGGGAAAGTAAACCTTCCCAGGGAAGACATTTGCCTGAGGTCATGGGCCTTAAGTTGTGGCTCTGCCCAAGTCTTTAGCCCTCCTTTGTTCCAATAGTTTCCCACCCTTAATGTTCCAGTTCCCACCCTTGAACTGGCCTGGCCCACCATTATCTATGGTCTCCAGGTAGCCTCCAGCAACTTCCCTCCCTTAATCACTCACTACTGGAGTCTGACCTCATCTGACTCCGCCTGAAGATCCTCCCCAATCTCCTCCTCTAGACCACCCCTAGATTCCTCTATATAGAGAGTCCTATCTTCCCTCCATGGGGTGTGAGAGCATCCTGAAATGGCCTAGCAGAGACCTTATCTGTGAGAGCGCCATAGGATAGCTTAGCACAGATTTGCTCTGTATGAGAGCACTACAGAATGCCCTAGCACCCCATGTGGCAAACTTGAACTTTCAATAAACTTTACTTCTTCTTTGGCTGAGAAGACTTGAGTGGAATTCTTTGGGTATGACCCGTCATGTTGGTATTTTGGGGTCTCAGGCAACCCTAACCTTCTTTGGGTACCCTCTTCACTTCCTACCCACAACTAAACTGTTTCCTTTTTATCATTATATCCCAGATACTAGCATAGGGTTGGGCACATAATAGGTGCTTTATATATACACTTGTCAAACTGAATTGAATGTGTTCTTCATTTCCATAAAGATTTTATAGAGACAAGAAAGCACATTAGGCAAATGGGTCTGTAGTAATTGATGCTATTTTCTTCTTTAGTATATCTTTACTGCCTAGAACAGCGGTTCTCAACCTCTGGGTCATGACCCCTTTGTCACAGGGGTCACAGGGGTCACCTAAGACCATTGGAAAACAAATATTTCTGAGACACTACTACTCTATCCATCTCCAGGCAGGTGTTCCCACAGGCAGATATGCCCACATACGAATATTAAAGGGTTTCAGCATTAGGAAGGTTGAGAACCACTGGCCTAGATTATCCACCCCTCCCCCACTGAAGAGTCATCACTTACATTAAGAAAAAGAAAAGAAAAAACCCAGCAAAACCAATCAACACATTGAAAAAAAGCTGATGCTATCCACAGTATTTTGTATCTGTGGAGCTCCCTTCTCCCTCATTGTCTTTGGGAGGATTGAGGGGATAATGTCTTCTTATATCTCTTCTTAGGAAGCAAGCATATTTTGAATAGTTTTACAACGTTCCATTTCTATGGAATTGGGATTTTTGTTCTTTCCATTTCCATTGTTGGGATCAGTTTGTATATTGTTTTCCTGGCTCTCCTGACTTTGCTTGGCATATATTCATGTGAATCTTCCCATCCTTCTCTGTATTCATCATGTATAGCATTTCTTACAGTACAGTGATATTCCATTATATTAATGTCCTACAGTTTGTCTACCTGTCCCCTAGGTGAATGACATCTACTTCATTTCTGTGTTTTTGCTATCACAGAAAACATGTCTAATAAATATTTTGGTGTTGATGGGGCCTTTCTTTTTCTCAAAGACTTTCTTGAGGTATGTGACAGACACTGTGAGCTTTGAAATTTTTTTTAGGATTGTTCAGCATCTTCTCTTTCAGCTACCTTGAAAACTGACTGTTGAATGCCCTCAAACTTGGGTGACTTTTTAATTCTAAAAAAATTTTATTTATTTTTATCTTTTATTCTTTTAAAATTTTGAGTTCTAAATTCTTTCCCTCTCACCCTTCCCTTACCAACTGTGAAGGCAAGGAATGTGAAATCATGCAAAACATATTTCTGTATTAGCCATGTTACAAAAAAGCGAGAAAAATAAAGACAGTGAAAAAAATTATGCTTCAATCTGCATTCATATTCCAGTTCTTTCTGTGAAGGTGAATAGCATTTTTCATTATTAATCCTCTGGGACTGTCTTGGATCACTGTATTGACCAGAACAGTTAAATGATTCACAGTTGATCATCATACCATATTGCTGTGTACAATGTTCTCCTGATTTTGCTCACTTTATTTTGCATCAGTTCATTACACATCTTACTGGATTTTTCTGAAAGGATCCTGCTTGTCATTTCTTATAGCACAATAGTATTCCATCACAATCATAGTACCACACCTTGTTCAGCCATTTAAAGATTAATGGGTATTCCTTCGATTTCCAGTTCCTTGCTACCACAAAAAGAACTGCTATAAATATCTTTATACCTATGCATTCTTTTCCCTTTTCTTTGATCTCTTTGAGGTACCGACATAGTAGTGGTATTGCTGGATAAAAGAGTATGCACAGTTTTATGCCCCTTTGCTTATAGTTCCTAATTGTACTCCAGAATGCTTAGATCAGTTCGTATCTCCACTGGATAGTTCATTAGTGACTCAAATTTACCCCATCCCCTCCAACGTCTGTCATTTCCCTTTTCTGTTATATTAACCCATGTGATAGGTGTGAAGTGGTACCTCAGAGTTGTATAAATTTGCATTTCTCTAATCAATAGTGATTCAGAGCATTTTTTCATATTACTACAGATAACTTTGCTCTCTTCTTCTGAAAACTACCTGTTCATATCCTCTGTCTATTTACTAATTGGGCAATAGCTTGTATTCTTGTCAATTTGACTCCTTTATATATTTGAGAAATGAGACCTTAATTAGAAAAACGTGGTATAAAAAATTTCCCCCAGTTTCCTGCTTTCCTGATAATCTTGACTGCATTGTTTTTATTTATGGAAACCCTTTTTAATGTAATATAATCAAACTTATGCATTTTATATCCCATAATGCTCTTTACTCCTGTTTGGTCATAAATTCTTTCCTTATCCATAGTTCTCACAAGGAAAAGTTTCCATGCTCCTCTAATTTGCTTATGATATTGGCCTTTATGTCTAAATCGTGTGCTCATTTTGACCATATCATGATATACATTGTAAGATGTTAGTCTACATAACTAGTTTCTGTCAAACTGCTTTCCAGTTTTTCCAGTGATTTTTGCTAACTAGTGAGTTCCTGTCCCCAAATCTTAGATTTTTGGAATTGTCAAACACTAGATTAGTATGGTCCTTCAATACTTAATATTATGTACCTAATCTATTCCATTGATCCACCACTTTATTTCTTAGTCAGCACTCTATTGTTTTAATGATTACTGCTTTGTAATATCATTTTGAAATCTGGTACAGCTAGGCCACCTTCCTTCACATTTTTTTCATTGATTGTCTTGATATTTTTTGTTCTTCCAGATGAATTTTGTTATAATTTTTATAACTCTATAAAAATATTTTTGATAGTTTGGCACTGAAAAAGTAAATTTGCTTTTGTAGAATTGTCATTTTTTTTTACATTGGCTCACACCTACCCATTAGCAATTAATATTTCTCTAATTACTTAAATCTGTCTTTATTTGTGTGAAAAGTTTTTTGTAGGGGCAGCTAGGTGGTGCAGTGTATAGAGCACCAACCCTGTAGTCAGGAGGACCTGAGTTCAGATTTGATCTCAGGTACTTAACACTTACTAGCTGTGTGACCTTGGGCAAGTCATTTAATTGCCTTGCCCCCCCCCTCCAAAAAGCAAAAAAAAAACCCCAAGTTTAAAAAAAAAGGTTTTTGTAATTATATTCATAGAGTTCCTGGGTTTGTCTCAACATGTGGACTCCCAAGTATTTTATATTGTTTACAGGTATGTTAAATGCAATTTCTCTTTCTATCTCTTTCTGATGGACTTTGTCAGTAATATATAGAAATGCTGATGAATTATGTGGCTTTACTTTATATCCTGCAACTTTGCTGAAGTTGTTAATAGTTTTTTAGTTGATTCTCTAAGCAACCATCATAGTGTCTGCAAAGAATGTTAGTTTTGTTTCCTCACTGCTTATTTTAATTCTTTTAATTTCTTCTTCTTCTCATATATATATGCCTGTTATATTATAACTGGCATTTCTTGCACAATATTGAATTATAACGGTCATAATGGGCATCCTTGTTTTACCCCTCATCTTATTGGGAAAACTTCTAGCTTATCCAATTGCATATAATACATCCTGATGGTTTTAGCTAGATGCCACTTACTTTAAGGAAAACATCAGTTACTGCTAGACTTTCTGGTGTTTTTAAGAGGAATGAGTGTTGTGTTTTGTCAAAACAAACATTTTATGTATCTATTGCGATCATGATTTTTAATTTTTGTTAATGATTGTAGTTTTGTTAATTATATTTTGTAGTATTTGTTTTGTAGCATTTTGTTATTGTCAATGATGCTGATACTTTTCCTGATATTGAACTAACCCTGCATTCCTGGTATAAATCGCACCTAGTTAGAATGTATGATTTCTTTTCTACCCTAGAAACCTGAGCAGGACCCCTGCTCCTCTGTGGCTGCAAGTGTTAGTGCTCCTCTTTCTCCCTGTAACTGTGATCCAGAACTGAGTATAGGTAATTTCAAGAGAGTCCTGGACCCAGGACCATCAAAGGTCTCTGTATTCTCCTTCTGCTCAATTGTCCAACACCCTTACTGTGTGTGAGTTGACGGCTCCCAAAGCTGCTGCTGCTGCTGCTGTTGTAGCTGCCTCCAAGTCCTGATACTGGTATTTTTTCAGCTCACTCTAGGCTGATCGCCACTGCTGTTGCAGACCTCTTCTGCCAACTTCCCAAGTTATCTTGGGTAGGAAAAATGTTTCACTCCAACTTTTTGTGGTTCTACCACTCCACAGTTCCATTTGAGGAATGACTGCAAAGTTGTTTGGAGGGAAATGTTGGGAGAGTTTAGCTGAGTTGGTGTCTGAACTCTGCCATCTTGGCTCTCACTTTGGGTTGCTTTCAACAGAGATTTCCTCTAGGGATACTTGGTAGAATCCACTTGCTCTTGCTGTCTTCCATGAAATGGAGATGGAAATACTTCATTTCCCCTTAGAGTGCTCATGATGAATAAAGGCAAGGGACCTACTTGAAAACAGCTGTAAATGTAGCTAGGTGGCACAGTGAATAGAGTTCCAGGCCTGGAGTCAGTTTGACTGTTGCCTCAGAAACATACTAGGTATGTGACTCTGGGCAAGTCACTTAATCCTTCTTTGCCTCAGTTTTCTCATCTGTAAAATGGAGATGATAATAATCATACTTACCCTACAAGATTGTTATGAAGAAAAGTGAGATTATTCATATAGTCATATATATTATTCCTACACACACACACACACACACACACACACACACACACACACACACACATATATATATAGAGAGAGTACTTTGCAAATCTTAAAGAGCTATATAAATATTATTATTATTATTCAGCATCTGTTAACCAGGAGGAAGAATAAAGAAATAAAGAAATTCTACAAAAACTTCAGCAGCTTCTCTAAAGGAAGCCAATACACACACACACACACATGTGTCTTCAAAGGAATCACACAGGAGAAGACATAGAACAGCTTTATAATTTGCATCACTGGATGAACGCACAGACTGAATAGATGAAAAGTCATCAAGAGATCATTAGCTTTCTTCCTCACTATTATTGAGCCATTCAGCACATCTAGCTGCACATTGACTTGACCAAGGTGGTACATTGAGTAAAGAGAGGAGCTGGGCAAATAAATACTTAAGAGTAATGAAAAGAAGGGGATACCAGACTATGGACACACGGCCAGCTTATGTGCCTTTGTAAAGGCAATTCCCAGATCAAGAACCAACAGAAAAGATGTCGTCAATCATCTGTATCACTCCCCAGGCAGCTCAGTGATCTGAGGGAGAGTTAATGCCAGTGGGAAACAGGTCATTTTCCCCCTTTGCCTGGGAATCAAATGATAAAGGATGAGAATGCAGTCCCATTTCAGCAAACCTTTGATTGGGACCAGCTGAGGACTCGTTGTTTCTTTTCAAGGTGTTAGAAAAATGGGAGGAAATAGATTCATGGACATCTGAGCCTGATGGTAATGATCTTGACATGCTCTCCCTGAGAAATGACCATCTATAGTTTAAGGACATTAAATACTAATAAATGGCATGAACCCCCTTTTGCAGAGTTAGAGAAAACAGGGAAACATTTAAAAATCAGCAATAAGCTAAATGCAAAATATTGATCATTCCTTAAAAGTGAAGACAGAGGTGGCTAGGTAGAGCAGTGAATAGAGAGAGCACTGGCCCTGGAGTCAGGAGGACCTGATTTCGAATCCAGCCTCAGACACTTAACATTTACTAGCTGTATGACCTTGGGCAAGTCACTTAACCCCAATTACCCTGCCTTCCTCCCTCCAAATAGCAAAAAAAAAGTGAAGACAAAATAGGAAATTCTTGCCAGGTCAAACTAAGAACCAAGACCACAAGCCTGACCTTTGGACAGGGCTTTACAGTTAAGAAAATACTCCTTTATATATTTTCTATTCCAATATTCTCAATAACCCAATCTGATTAGCAGGGCAAGTACTACAATTTTGACTTTAGAGAACCCCAAATTCTGAGGGCTTAAGTACACCAGCCAAGGCCACACAGAGAACAGATGGAAATCCATGCACATTTCCACATGGAGCCAGGACAAGGGTAACTGATAAAAGAACAGATGCTTTGCTTTGCCTGCTCCTGTCTGCACTAGTTACAGACAGAGATGAGCATTTCCTTAAGCTTCTAAACATCAGAGGCACACTGGCCTTTGTGCCTGTGAAGAATATAGTCATTTCTAAAGGTAACTGTTAACTCTTCTGCAGCTTCAGGGTCAAGTATTTTATCAAGTAGAGATTTGAAATGAAGGCCAAATTAATGCCTTGACCTTAAAGTTGGTGTGATAACCCATTAATTTAGATGTAATTAATCACACTTTACACCTCGTTACAGATGGAATGGAGACGCTGTTTGGAGGCCTTGTACTTGAAATAAATGTCTTTGTATAATTCTCAACTCCCACTGCCTCTACTGAGACTTCTCAGGTTGACGAGAAAGGAGAAAAAAGAATAGATTTTCTGTCCCTGCCAAGTCTAACCTTTCTTCTAATCCTTGACCTCTCCAGATCAAATGTATAGTGCTTGTCTCCCTACAATAACTACTGAACTATTCTCTAACCTTTAACCTATACTCGGATGAATATGGCATATATAATAATAGTGAATGAGTCATTCTCACCTCTTCCCTCACCATACGCAATCAGTAACCAAATAACGTTGCTTCTACCTTCATGACCTCTGTAGTCTGCCCCTTTCTCTCCATTCACATACCATCCACCCTACTTTGGGCTCTCCATTCCCTGTTGCCCAATCTATTGCAACAGTCTCCTGATTACCTTCCTAACTCTAGTTTTCCCTCTTGCCAGCCCAGCCTCCACAGAAGCACCAGAGTGGTATTCCTGAAGCACAGATTGGAAAATGCCACTCATCTTCTCAAGAATTTTCAATGGCTCTTTATTGATGCTAGAATCAAATATGAACTTCTCTGTTTGGCATTGAAAACTCTTTCCAGTCTTGTTCTGGCCTTGTCGTCCTTCACATACTCCATGCTCCAGTCAAATTGACCTCCCTGCATTTCTGGTACATAGTTCCCATCTTTTTGATTATGCAATGGCTCAAATGCTCTCCCTTCTCACCTCTGTCTGGTAGAAACCATCACTTCCATTAAGGCTCAGTTCAAGGTCCACCTCTTCCATGAAGCCTCCCCTGATCCTTCCTGTTATTATACACTCCTCCCTCAAAGACTTAGATTTTGCTTTGTATATATTTTGTGTTTTCATATCTGCATCCACATTGTGCCCTACTGCTCCTCTGAAGCTGAATGTAAATTCTGGGAAGCCAGGGAACATTTCCTTCTGATGTAATAAGTGCTTAATAAATGTGTGTTGGGTGAATGGATGGATGGATAGATAGGTAAAGGTGGATCAAGACAGAGGGGAGATTCTCAATAACACAATTCTGGAGACACAATTAGAATTAATTATGAAGAGGAAGAAAAAGATAAGCTATCTAAAGAGACTACCATGGTTACACATAGAGTTCATTTGTCAGCTTAGATTTCCAAAGTAAACATAAGATATGGAAGTCAGGGTAGGCAACCTAGGGAGAATATAAGAGAGGATAAAGGAAATGTGAGCTGGAAAACTATTGTGTAGGTTCTCAGGCTACTCTACCAAACCCCAGTTGCACTGGGTCACCAAAGCAAGGCCACTACAGGGTTCTAGGAAAAACTGAAAGGTTGGGCAAAGGGTAGATGGTATAGGGTTTAGAAGGATGGACTTGGAGTAAGGGAAACCGAAGTACACTTTTTAGCTGGGTGACCCTGGCAAGTCACGAAACCTACCTCAGCCTTACTTTCCTCATCTATAAAATACCTTCATAGGTAGATAATACCTTCATAGGTAGATAATAATACCACCTACCTTATAGGGTAGCTAAGTGGCACAATGGATTGAACATCAGGTCTGGAGTCATGAAGACTCATCTTCCTGACTTCAAATCTGGCATCAGACACATAGTAGCTGTGTGACCCTGGGCAAGTCACTTTACCCTGTTTGCCTCAGTTTCCTCATCTGGAGCAGGAAATAGCAAACCACTCCAGTATCCCTGCCAAGAAAACTCCAAAGAGGGGTCACAAAGAGTCAGGCATGGTGAAAAATTACTCAACAACAAAACATTTTGCAGGGTACCTGGTTCCTGTAATGAATAAATGAGAGCATTTGTAAAGTGTTTTACAAACTTTAAAGTACTATATAAATGATAATTATTGCTATTATTACTCTTACTATTAGACACACAAACTGCAGTCCATCCAGAAGACAATGACCAGGATAGTGAGGGGACCTCAAATCATACCATGCATGAATTAATTGAAAGAACTGGAGATGTTTGCCCTAGAGAAGAAAGGCTTTGAGAAAGGAGCATGTTAATAGCTCTCTTCAAATACTTGAAAGGTTACCATATAGACAAAGGATTAGCTTTGTGCTTCTTGTCCCAGGAGTGCAAGACTAGGATCAATTGATTGAAATGACCAATTTTTACTTGAAATAAGGAAAAACTTCTTAACAATCAAACAATTAGAGATGTTGTAAAATCAAAGAGGCTGACTTCACAGGTAAAGAGTTCACCATTACCTGAGGTCTGTCAGCGAAGACTCAGTGACTCTTAGAACCCCATGCATTATTGGGAATGCCATGCTCATGCTTCAGATGACAACTGCACAGGTTGTATGGATAGCCTCTGAAGTTCCTCCCAGCTTTGAGATTTTGTGATTCAATGATGTATGCATTCTATTCCACAAAGGTCTAATGATAATGGTACAGGGGATAGCCAAATAGTTTGATAATCCTGAATGTCATGCTCTGACAGCTAGGCATTTTACCAATAAACTCTGCTGCTAACCCAACAATATACTCAACACATATGTAACCAGATTTCAAAGCCTTTGCCCACTCAATCCATGTCAATATGGTGGGGCTTATTTGTAACTTATGAACCATTACTCACTCAATTTAAAGATAGCACATCTTGAAAACTAGAAAGATGACAAATATTCCACTGTTGATCTTTTCTCATTATCTCAAAATTACTATTTCAATGTAGGTACTGATATGCATCAAGATTAGTCTGGTCAAATAGCAGATGGGAACTTTTTGTTGTCACCATTTGGGGCACAGAAGATTTATTGTTTAATGTGTTTCTGTTTAGTCTCCTGGAAATGACATCTTCAGAACCTTTAATGAATGAGTGCTGAGCACCATATCATGGAAAATACTATATTCATAACCCAATGTTGGTGTGATCAATAGTAATATTAAATAGTACTGTCTTCTTGTTAAACCAAACTAGATTAAGCTTTTGATTCAGGAATATGCTACTAGTAATGATAACAGATACAGAAATAACAACAATGTTAATCATGATTATCCTTAAGGAACTCAGACAGTGATCGATATAGATTATGAAGAAAAAAAGGAGAAATTGTTCAACAAACCACGGCAGGTTGAAAAATGTAGTACTTCTAGAGTACCAGCAAGAGATGACCTGACAGCTGGAATGATGTATCAGAAGCTTGCTTCCTTTCATAAACGGACAGATGACAAATCCCTACACTACAAATATCGAAATCCGTATCTCCTCAAGAACTCAACCAATAAACTGAGACCAGAGCATTGTCACAAACTGAACTGTTGCCCACAATTACCCAGACATAATGTTGACTCATAAAAAATTCAGGACAGTGTTTTCAACAGATGTTATCCTACCAAATACTCATAATCTCTAATTTACATGGAATAAAAAGGCTTCAAAATAAAGAGATCTAGCAGAGGAGATAAAAAACCATGTTGGAAGAGGAATATATAGAGATAGATATATACATATACAGATATATACATATACACATACACACATATATGATACATACATACATACACACACATATATAGCTTTGTCTGCTACTGGAAGTGTACTGAGGACACTTTCAATGAGTCTGCAGAGGGTGAATTTGTACTACAAAACATTATTCAGGTATAAAAAAGCATTTGTTTTAACAACTTAAGCAAAAATCTGCAAAATACTAAATATGAAAAAATAATAACAGGATAGCATCATGTCTAGGGGCCTTTATATCTGAATCCCATCAAAAAAAGATGAGGATGAGAATTATGCTATATGGGGGTGTCCAAGATAGAGGCATTGAAAGATGAAAGGAAAGTCTTCAAGTTCAGAATAGACTTCCCCCACTCAAAAATGTTGGGAGGCTTGAATACCCCAATTGTATACGAAGAGGCAAGAAAGACAATGAACACTATAGGCCCTCCGGTGCACAGATTGAGTTCTGGTGTCCCTAGCCACAAATCTAATATTCCCAAAGGAGTATGGGAGCTGAAAAAAATACTGATGAAGGAACAAGAAATTGTTTATAGGTGGAAGGTATTTGTAAGGAATTTTTGGAAAATAAGACTCAGTCTTCTTTCATCTCTAGGTTGAAAGTGACTAACAAACTCAGAACTGAGAGAGTCCAAGGGAAGAAGCTAAGAAGGATCATTGCCCTAGCTGAAAGAGATTTTGTAGCACTGGGCCTGAAAAGAGCATGCTAAAATCCCAGCTGGAGAGGCCAATAAATACCACCCAAGCCAGCAAGGGGCTGAAGGTGGAAAAAACTCTAGCTATTCATTAAAGAACAAGATCAACAGACTAAGCCACCCAATAATGACACTGGACTCTGAGAAGAGCCAGTGGCAGAGCAGCCTGCCTGGTCCATCCATGTACCAGAGTCCAGGAGCCTAGTATTTCTGATGGATCAGCTGAACTTGTTACTCCCTAGGGTCAGTGACCTGTTAGGCTTTGAAAAGAACCAGCAGAGCAGCTCACTGTGAATTTCATCAAGTCCCTTGGGACAGAGAAAGGCCATGGGGGTCTGCAGTTGTGAGCCGCTTTGGCCCTAATTGTACTGCACATGTGTGCCATCAACCTCTGTACTTTGGCTTCCTGCCCACTCTTTTCTCCTCTTGGACTCTGGGTAACTTAAGGGAAAGTGTGCCCTTGGTGTTGGAGAGAGTGATCTGGGATGATTGTTCTTGTTATGCCATTTGAGTCTTAGCCTTTGCTAAAGATCCAGATCTACTGGCTTAAGTTAAGAGGGGGCATGGCAGTGAGGGTTCAATGATCTAGTATTGGAGAAGGTAACCACCTATAGAATTAACCCTTGAAAAAGTAGCAGCCACTTTCTTGGGGATCCAACTGGTCACTGGCAGAGTCAGTTGTATAAACGAGCCCCAAGGGACTGTTAGAATAGTGATAGAGGCAATAAAAAATCCTTTCACATCTGTTATTTCATTTGACCTCATATTAACCCTTTTAGATAATAAAAACAAAATATTATCCCCATTTATAGTTTGCAAAACTGAGACTCATACACATTAATTGATGTCTTCACATGACTAATAAAAGGTAATAACGGGACCAAAAAAATGAGTTTTTGGATGACACTCTTGGTATTTTTTTCCAACATATTATGTTTATATGTGGGTTCACAAGCTAAATGTCACACAGAATTTCAGAAATTGTTAATTTCCCATTGAAACAATCTCTGATGTAAGTAGATGTATTCACATAAAATTATATCATCAAATATTTTATCTGCTTAAATATCTTATCATATGAAAAATAAAAGTTGATGACCAAGAAACTATATGTTCAGTAGTTCTTCATTTAGTTTATATGGTTTTTAAAACAGTGTAAGTTGAGCTTTTTTGCACACACATACGTATATATGTGTGTATGTGTATTTAACCAAGAGATTAAAATGTTTGCTGCTTTTCTTCTTTAGAATGGGAGAGCATCAACTAGTAATATCATTTTTTTCCATAACAACTTAGCAGCAGATGGAACAATACATGTAATTATCTGTATCCATGTATATGTATATTACTGCTATATACTTATGACATTTACCTTCCAAATCACATAATCTCTGAGCTGGATGGGACTTCAGAAGCAATCTTTTCTGAACTCTTCATGAGCATGAATCCCCTCTACATAATTACAGAGAAGTGGGCGTCTGGCCTTTATCTAAAGTCTTCTAGCAAGAGAGATCTCATTACCTCTGAAAGCAGCCAAAAATCTACAACAAGAAGTCAACAGAAGAATCTTAGGCAAACAGTTCTGCATTATATCATAAAGAATAATCCTGATGTTTTTGTGGTTGGAAAGGGAGCATTAATTACTTCTAGTCCCTTGCTGTCATTTGGTAAATTTGTTCTGCTAGCCTTGTTCTACACTTAGAAAGTTAAGGAAAAAATGTGCCTTTGTATATAACATGTATCAAATTCCTTATCTTAGAGAAGAGGGAGAAAAATTGGAACTCATTTTTTTAAATGAATATTAAAAGTTAACTCTGTATAATTGGAAAATATAAAATACTATTTAAAAGGGGAAAAAAAGAAAAAATGTTTCTGTATATTCATTTCAGAGGTTGTTCTAGATCAGCAGTTCTCAACCTGTGGGTTATGTTTAATTTGTAACAATGAAAATCCATCCTGCATATCAGATATTTACATTATGATTCATAACAGTAGCAAAATTACAGTTATGAAGTAGCAATGAAAATAATTTTGTGGCTGGGGGTTACCACAACGTAGGGAACTGTATTAAAGGGTTGCGGCATTAGGAAGGTTGAGAACCACTGTTCTAGATTCAGTGAGAACAGTAAAAATGTAAAACTTCAAAGGTAAGGAAGCAAGGAAAAGGAGGAAAATGAGGAGGAGGAAGATAAGAAAAAAGTGAAGGAGAAAGAAGAGTTTTCACAAATATTGGATAAGGTTGTACAACAGGGTATTTTAGCCACTGCTGTGGGGCTTGGACTCCTTGGATAGCCTGGTGAAGCCTACGGACCCTTTTATGGAATGTTTCTATTGTATGAAATAAAATATGTGAAATGACAAAGAAAACCAAAGGTTAAAGAAAACAGGGATGTGCTTTTCTTCCAATCCAGTTTCATAGACCCCCTAAAAGCAATCCAGACACCCCTTGGGGATCAGTGGACTTCATGTCAAGAACCCCTACTGTCCAGTGCAAAGCCCTGTTCTAACCACTAGAATACAAAGAAAGTTTGTATACCCTCAAAGAGTTTAAACTCTACAAAAAGAAATAGCATGTATAATAACAGTTATAACATAATACAGAATGAGATAAGTACTGAAGGATTAATTAATTCTCTTGCTATCCCTAACAGTTGTTCCAAAACTGTCTTCTCTCCTCAAGGTTCCCACATCATACCTTCCTACCACTCTCTCACTTCATGTGCCTACCTCATATTTTATGGAGGAAAAAGAAAGGTCATTTGTAGAATACTTCCTCTTCTTTCTGCTTCCTCATCTCATGACTTTTTTATGTTATTCCCCACTATGTCCTCCTTCACTCCATTGACTGATCGAACTGATCCCATTCCCTCCCATGTTCTCTGGCAGAATGCCCTTACTGTTATCCTCTTGCTCACTAATCTTCATTATCTCTCCATCTACGGATCTCTTCCATGCTTTCTACAAACACAAATAAGTCTCCACCATGGTTGAAAACAATCTCACTAGATTCACCATCTCTGGTAGCTTTCCTTCTTCTCTTTCTCTTCCAAACTCTTGAAAAAGCTGTAGACTCAATGCCTCTACTTTCTCTCCTCGTACTCTCTTCTAAATCCTCTGCAAACTGACTTTTGACATCACCATTCTACAGAAATCACTCTCTTCACTCTCTTCAACATTACCAGTGAACTTTTAGCCATCATAGTTGATGTCTTCTTCTCACACATTCTTCTTTACCTCTCTGTAGCATTTGAAGCATTCGATTTCTCATCCAGGATACTCTCTGCTATCTAAGCTTTCATAAAACTGTTGTCTCCTGCTTCTCCTATATTTATGATTGTTCCTTCCCATTCTTCTTTTCTACCTCATCATCCAGGTCATGTCCACTAATTGTAGATTTCCCCCAAAGCTCAGTCCTGTCTCTATAAATTTTCACTTGGTTACCTCATCAGCTCTCATGAATTTAATTATTCCTCTATGCAGATGACATCAAACTGGATGTCCCATACCTATCTCAAACTCAACATGTGCAAGAAAGAACTCACTACCTTTTCCCCAAGTCCACAAATTTTCTGAATGTAGCTATTTAAGTTGAATTCATTACTCAAATGCCCTGGTTTGGAACCTCAGCATTATCATCAACTTCTTGACTCCCCTCTCTTACTCATCCTAGATAGCCAATCCCTTAGAAAATTGTGTTGTTCTGTTTCCACAAGTATATCTCCCTCCCCCACTCACATGGTTGCCACCCTAGTTTCTTTCCTTAATCCCACTCTCCTACCTTATTTGCAATGACCTCTCACTTGGTCTTCTTGTTTCAAGTCTCTTTCCACTCCAATACATCCTCCACTCAGCCACCTTTGTTTTCCTGAACTTATATCTGACCCTGTCATTGCCAGTCCTGCTAATCAGTTCCAATGGTCCACTTCTGGGATTGAAAATAAACTCTTCTGCTTGACATTTAAAATTCTTCACAATATGGCCCCTTCCATTTTTCCAGTCTTAATACATGCTACTTTCCTCTAGGCACTTTTTGGTCTAGTCACACTGGCCTACATATTGTTCCTCACACCTGATACTCCCAAATCTGAGCCTAGCCCTCCATCCACTAGGCTATACTGCCTTTATAAATTTCTTAGTTAATTAAAAATCTGTGTGGTGATGTAGTCACGTGTGAGAATCCACGTATGATTTTGAACTTCAAAATATTCACTAAAAGAAGGCCCAAGAAAACAAAGACAAAACCTTTGCTTTAAGAAGGTATGTTTTGTTTCTGAAAGGAAGTCAGGTTCACAAACAAATTCATTTTTTATTCTTTTTTCAAAGTCTGATCCAATAGGAATTATTGACTAGAGCTATGGGCTCATTAAAGTCCCAGAAGTATCCAGAACCCTAGGAATATGGAGGTTTACCCTATGTTTTAGGCCTCAGTTGCTTAATAGTCCTGGAAATCCCCTCTACCACAAAAAAAATCATCAGTGGTGCCCAGAAAAGCATACAAACAACTTGTTTCCTCCTCAGAGGAGAAAGTTCCAGTGGCAAGTGGCAAGGGCTGCCTCTGGACAAGTACAGGAGGACAGGCACAAAGTACACTAGATGGGCATGGCAAGAGAAGAGCATCATATGTCTGGCAGAGAAGTAGGCCTCTCCTTCCTCTTTGCCCCAGAGCCTTCCTCTCTAACCTCAGACCCAAAGCTAGTTCCATTTCTCTGACCACAGAAGTAGCCAAATCAGAGGATCCTTGGTATATATGTGTGTGTAAGGGAGGTGTGTGTGTGTGTGTGTGTGTGTGTGTCTGTGGTGTTGGTGGTGGTGATGGTTTGGTTAATGGTAGTCTGAAGATAATGACAATCTTAGAAACATTTGGAAATCCATGAGTTGACGACATAGTACATTTTCCTTTGTTTCATTCTCTTAAGTCAAGGCAATGGGTGAGATGTTCATGTGTCAGAGGAATCATAGAAGGGATTCCAATTTGAGTAAACACTGAGGGCCTTTTCAGTTCTGAGAATCTATGGAATGATCAACATCAAATAATCAACATTTAATAATCTCTTATTATGTGCTAGACACTGTGCTAAACACTAGGAATATAACTGAAAGGGTAAAAATATATTGTTTGGCTTTTGTCTGGCACGAATCAATCAAGAAATATTTATTAAGCACCTACTATTTACCTGGCACTGTGGCTTCAGGACACAAAAGTCATCCACTCAGAACAGAGAAAGGAAGTGGCGGCCAGCTACTTGGTCTTTGTGCAAAGCCTGGAAATACATAGGCTTCATGCAGCTGCATTGTTTCCTTACTTTCAGAGTGGTTTTCATTCATTCATTAGCTCTCCTTTCTTCAGCAAATCAGGCCTTCTCAGTTGCATCTTTTTACTTGTTCACGTTAAAACTCATTTGCAATTCTGTGCTCCTAGCTTCAGAGAGTCTAGACTTCCTGTTCAAATCTAATGAGATAGATAGATAGATAGGTAGGTAGAGAAATTGATAGATAATTTATCATTTATCAAGTGCTTACTGTGTTTCAGGGTACCATGCTAAGGTCTAAGTATACAAGAACAAAGACAATCCCTGTGCTAAAAGAACTTACATGTTAATGGGCAGTATAAAGGTATACAGGGAGAGAAGGAGTAGTTCCAACAGCCAGTAAGCTGGGAATACAAGAAGATGAATTTTTTTAACATTTAAAAAAAGAATCTTGACTTTGACAAAAGCATGAACAGGACATCCCCCCCAACACTTAAGGGGTACACTATCCTCAAACCACCTCAGTTTCTGTGGAGAGTGGGCTCAAGCTTAACACAGTTTCCATATAGCACTGGTATCATTCAAGTTCACATTCAAATGTGTTATATATGCTGGAGGAGTCCTCAACTCAGATATTACTGGGAAACAGGGACAGGGTTCTATTTGGAATGGCTGTCTACAAAAAAACCAAAAAACAACAAAACAAAAAAAACAAAACATAGTATGGGCTCCACTCACAGACCTTCAGTGGCACACTCTTTACCTAAAACAAAAGAACAAATACCAAGGCAAAGAACCAAGGTTCAAATTACTGGACCACATGTTTACCTTGGAGGGGGAGGATCAGAGGACTCTTCCTTCACAATATAGTCTCTCCTCTCATTGAAACCCCACCACGTAGGAAAAAATCAGACCAAGAAAAGAACACCCTCATAGAAATCCCGAGCTGAAGAGATCAGTCTAGCATTGCACAGAGGTAAATATCAAGTGGTGAAGGAATCCCAATTTTCCAGAACAAGACTGCCCAATGGAATCGGATGGGTCATTTGTTGAGCTGGACTTTCAGCACATACATGTTGGGCAGACATGGCTGATCAACAGTGACCTGGGCTCAGGATTAAATGGGATGAAGCAACCAGGCATTTGGAAAATGACAGTGCACTTCTGTGATCATAAGTTGTTCTCTTCCATAAAAGCCCATGTTTTTAGTACCAATTTTCTGCTGGTAATGTTCTATGACTGCAAGTCATGGTACACCCTGATCTCAGTCAAATAATAATTTTGTGTGACCCTTTGGGACAATGGAAAGATACACAGTGGGTATAGAAAGCAAGATATTACCAGTAATGGCTTATATACAAGAGGTGGCAAAAATATATATACTGTCAAGGAAACGTATGGTCCTAATAGGGGGTGAGACAGTGATGCTGGAAGAGGGAGGGATAGCAATTGAACAGTTTATCTGAGCACTGATGTCCTTAAATTGCAAAAATAACCAGAGGAGGGCCTCTACTTCTTTCAATAGCTATGATATGTATGATTTACGGCCAGATATAGAGAAAAATCAGCCAGGAGGATGAGTGTGGCCTTTATATATTATTTGAAGATTTCAAAGTGCTTTAAACACAGGTTCTTCTTTGAGCCTCACCTTCTTTGAGGTCTGTCAGGTAGGTACATTAGGTATCATTTCACTTTTTCATAGGAGGAAACTGAGGTTCAGAAGGTGAAGTGCCTTGTCTATAGTCACAGAGTCAGCATCAGAAGTAGGATCTGAACCCAGATCTTCCTGATAGCTGGTCCAATATTTTATCTAGTATTTCATACATTACAGATCACTTAGGATGTCCATTGGTAAAGGGAGTATCCCCACCTCTGGGCTTAGAGATTCTCTGAAGTAGTCAAATAAGTGGAGTCTGGGTGGAAGAGAGAATTAGTGACACCAGTTCTCTTCCCAGGGCATCTCTACCCATACTGCAGGCAGCTCTCTACTCTGACTATGGGTAAGTCAAGTCTGAACAAGTCAATGGAGTTGGATGTCCAATTGTGGTTTTGGTAAGTTGTGGTTCTAGGAAGTATAATGGAGAGAGACAGAGAGAGAGAGAGAGAGAGAGAGAGAGAGAGAGAGAGAGAGAGGAGGGAAGCAGGCAAAGGAGAAGTTTTTACAAGGCCATGTGGATGTAGTACCTGGGAGTAGATAGAGAGAGCACTGGATTTGGAATCAGGAAGACCATTCAAACCCTAGTTCATGTACTAGCTGTGTGACTGACTGCAGTCCAAGTGACTTTAGTTCTCTGAATCACAGGTTTTTCACATGTAATGACAATAAGTAACTTTTCAAGGTTGTTCTGTGACCCCAAAGCAAGTCTTCCCATATGCATCTTTTTTGATGTCCATGTTAAAACTCTTTTGCTATTTTTTGCTCAAATCCTCAGAAAACCTAAGCTTCTTGGACAAAATCTAGCAACATATTTTTCTTAGTTTTTATAAAGGGATATTTACCTCATGTTGTAGCCAGAAATGAGTTACAAACATCCATTCTCCCAAAACCTGACAGGGCACACTCTCCCCTATATGACCTGAGTATTAAATGCACTACAGATTCTATATAACATTGGGCCAAGTTCACAACCAGATACATCCTAGCTGCTGGATGAGTTCCTTGCTTCAGCTATTCTCACACTGGGGGCTGAAGTTTTCCTCTTTTCTGGACTTCAAAGCAAGAGAAGATAGCTACAAATATTGGGAGAGACTCCATTCCTGGTGGCTCACTTTCTTGACCTTGTGAAACTTATAAGGTCACAGCCTCCAAAGATAATTGCTGATGTCTATATTCACAGGCCATGTATTGTCCTTGGATGGGGATAGCCAGAGACCTCTCCTCTTCTAATACAGTTTTTCACTGCTCATTAGAACATCACCAAACAAGAAATCAGATAAAAGAAGGAAGATAAAATTTATAGGGATTAATGCAGTGTCCTATCTCTGGGTTGGCTAGTAAATTATGAGAGAACATTTCATTTGGAAAGGATTTTCATGGATTGCAAGTTCCATATGAGTCAATAAGACAACAAATAAACCTCACCCCTTTAAAAAACAAGTTAGCATAAACTCAGGCTGTGTTAGTAAAAATATGCTATCCCTAACAAGGAATATAAAAGTCTCATTGCCTTCTGTCCTGGTCAGGCTACATTTGGAATACTGTGTTCAGTTCCAGATACCACATTTTAAGGTGGACATTAGCAAACCATTGAAAGTCCAGAGGAAAATAAGCAGGATGACAAAAGGATTGAAGTCAATGTCAGATGGAAATTTGTGGAAGCAACTGATAATGTTTAGCCTGCAAAAGTGAAGACTCAAGCTGGACAGCAACTAGCGTTTGTAGTGTTTGCAAGGCTGGCTATTGGAAGAACCAGGACCAGTGGTAGGGGGTGAGGCAGGGGTGGGGTAGAGGAGCTGCAGAAAAGTAGATTTCAATGGGAAGTGAGGGAAAACTATCCAGTTGTTAAAATGGTCCAAAAAGCTCACCCATCACTGAATGTCTGTAAGAGGAGGTCAAAGGACCACATCTAGGATGTTGGAGAGGGGATTTCTGTTTAGTAGGGATTGGACCAAATCAGGAGTGGGGAACTTTTCTGTAAAATTTGGATTCAGTCAAAAGGTGGCACTTAAGGATTTAGAAGGCCTTAAGGTCAGACGTTCCCCACCCCTGAACTAGATAGTCTTTTAGACCCTTCCTGCTTTATGATGTTGTTATTTAACAAAACAACATCATCTATCTGGTCTAATATTTTGAACATGCTTGATTCTGTAATGAATGAGGTCACATTTTTTTACAAACAGAAAGAGTTGTGGGTTTTTTTTTAGTGTTATCTTTGTCTTATCTACATTTCCTCATTGGTATCACATACATATTTCATCGTTGTACATCCAAATAAGTGGTTTGTCAGCCGACAAGCATTAAGTGCTTACTCCCATGTCAGGAACTGTACTGAGTACTGAGCATACAAAGAAAGGCAAAGACAATAAGTCCCTGTTCTCAAGGAGTTTGTATCCTAATGCAAACCACTATGTAATCCTATATGTATGTGTGCATTATGTGTGTGAGTATGCATTTAATTGAGTGAGATGAGATCCCTGGACAATCCCTGGATGGCCAAGCACAACTTGGTGCTCATGAGGACAGAGTCTTAGGGTTTTCCTGGTAGAGCCCTACTAGAATCATTGAATTGCAGAATGCAAGAGGTGGAGAAGTTCTCAGGGGTCATATGGTCCAACCTCACATTCCACTGTAAGCATGTTCTCTCTAGCATGCTCAAGTGGCCCTTCAGCTTCAGAATCAGTACCTCTGCTGATAGGGAACCAGTTCTATAAGCAACCAATTCTGGTTTTGGAGAGTTCTAATTTTGAGAATTTTTTCTTTCCATTGATCCATAATCTGTTTTGAGGCAAGTCACAGACTAAAGCTTCTTAGGCCTTTCAATCGATCCTCATAAATTCACTGAACTATATAAAAATGTCAAAGCTGAGAGGGGCTTCAAAGATCATCATATGATAAAGGGGAACCTCCTCATTTTATATAGGAAACTAAGGAACTGAAAAGGGATGTGACTTGACCAAGGTCATGTAGACAACTCAGTTCACTATACTGATTTTGTGCTACTTATCCAGTCATCTGTGTCACACATGGGTGGGAACCATTAAGAGTGACACTGAATTATTGACAAGCTCTCTAGAACTGACCAGAAGAAATCCTATCCCTTGCTCCAGACCAATGACTAACATCTTTTCCTACCTAGAGTGGTTCTTGGTTTAGTTTGGTTTTTTTCCCCTTCTAACACTTCTTCCTGTGTAGTAGCATCATTAAACATCCTCTCACTTTTGGTTACACATGAATGCTTTGTGTTTGTTTACAGACCTTGTTAGCATCCATTTCCTGGAATTAATTTGGCAAGGAAAAAAGCGTGCTAATGTGTCCAATGTCTTAGTCAAATCCAAATGTCCTTGTCTTTTCCTCTGACAAATGTCCTGGGACTAATAAAAAATCAAACTACAAAGAAAAAAAACCACCTGTCAGGTTGATGCAGATAATTTGTTTCTTTAAACTTCTATCCAGGTAAATTCTAATATGTCCTTTCTTCTTTGAATGATGTCTGGTTTTTAGCTTCTGTATCTAATAAATTAATGAACTGGACTAGATAGCCTTAAAGATTCCTTCTAATTCTTTTTTTTCCGTGCTTTTTGGAAGGGCTTCGGAAGGTACAGCAATTGGGGTTAACTGACTTGCCCAAGGTCACAGAGCAAGTTTTTGTGTTAAGTGTCTGAGGCCAGGTTTGAACTCAGGTCCTCCTGACTCCAGGGCCAGCACTCTATTCACTGCACCACCTAGCCACCACAAGGTTCCTTCTAATTCTAACATTCTAAGACCTATGCTCTCAGAATTTTTCTTTCACACTAGGTTTTTTTTTTTAATCTGGATGGTACAGTGGAGATAAAGAGCTAAATTAGGGGCCAGAAAGACTGGGGTTTGAATCTTACCACAGATACTTACTAGTTGGATAGCCTAGGGCCACTCAGTGTGTTCATGTTTAACATGGTGGGGGGAGGGGTTTGGATTCAATGGCCTCTATGGTCTTTTCCAGCTTTATACTTAAGTCTTATGAGTTTGTTTGGATAGAGGCAGTGATATATAATCAAAAGAACAGGAGAGTTGGAGTCAATGGTCCTGAATTTGAATCTCTACTAGACAAATTACAAGGTATGACCTTGGCCCAGTACTTTCCTATGGCTTCCATTTTCTCTCCTGTAAAAGATGAGATTGGACTCTTCTACTCTAAGTACAGGCTCCTGCGATTCAACTTCTTATAACTTAAAAAAACAATGGTAGAGACCTAAATGACACTTATACAAGCACACACACAAACACATGCACACACACACACTCACACACTGTGTATATCTCAAAAACCTTCCTCATGTACTTCACACAACCTTAGAACTTTGGTACTGAAAGAAACTTCTGAGGGCATTTAGTCCAACTGCACTCCCAGTGAGGTGGGATCTCTAGAGCATCCCTAGCACACATCCAAGCCTCTGATCCAGAGTTCAGCACAGTTGTTGGCACACAGCAGATGCTTCACAAATGTTTATTGACTGATTTGACACCTCCATTTATGAGTGATGGTGAACTCATTAGTCCTAGAGGTGGCTCCCTCCACTTGAATTGTTAGACTGGGCTTCCCCCACCCCCTCAAAACTGGCTGCTGATGATTTCCACATGACTCACTGCTCCTGGTTCTGTTCTCTAGGGCCAAACAGAACAATTCTTATCAGTCCAGGCTTCACTGTCAGCACTGGTGTAGAAAATCACTCCAGACAGGAAAGGATGGATGAGACTGAGCTAATGCATGAGAAGATTCCATAGCTCTTCAATCACTGAGGACATGAATTCCATATCCTAGGATCATAGGTTTTGAGCTGAAAGGGATCTTAGAGGCCACAGAGTCTAACTCCCTCATTCTATGGATGAGGAAATGGAGACTGAGGGAAGTTAAGAGACTTGCCCAAAGTCACATGGCTAACAAGCATCAGAGGTAGGATTGGACCCAACTCCTCTGACAGAGGGCAGCTAGGTGGCACACTGGTTAGAGTGCTGGCCCTGAAACCAGGAGGACCTGAGTTCTAATCTGGCCTCAGATACTTATTATCTGTGTGACCTTGAGCAAGTCATTTCACCCTGATTGCCTCAGTTGCTCCAGCTGCAAAATGAGCTGGAGAAGAAAATGGCAAACCACTCCAATATCTCTTCTAAGAAAATCCTGAAATGTGGTCACGAAGAGTCAGACATGATTGAACAACAACTTCTGAGAGCACTCTTTCCGTTGTTCCCTAGTTTTCACCTCTTAACAAGACAAGACAGCTGATTCACATAAAGCTTGGTGTCTTCATCTCAAAGCCCTCAGCTTCACTGTCCACTGTATAAAAGTTCTGCATGTGATTCTGCCTTTTCCTGAGGTGTATATTATCCATGTTTCTAGATCTTCAGAGAACCCAGTCTTTGATCAGCAATTATGAGGCAGCTAGGGAGCTCACTGGGTAGTACTGGACCTGGAGTCAGGAAGACCTGAGTTCAAATCCAGCCTCAGGCAACTTGCTTGCTGTGTGAGCCTGAGTCTCTATCTGCCTCAGTTTCCTCAACAGTGAAATGGAGATAAAAAGAGCACCTACCTCCCATGGTTGTTGTGAAGATTAAATGAGATACTTATAAAGTTCTTTGCAAAGTTTAAAGTGCTCTATAAATGCCAGTTATTATTATTGAACCATACCTGAGATAAATGACCTGAAAAACCTCAGATGAACCAGCACCTTTCCTCCACCCCCAAATTACAGAAAGTTCATATATAAATGTTCTTCTCTCACAGGATTAATCATCCCATTTCCATAAAGGTCATCCAGAGATGTTCTTCTCTCATGGGACTGATCATTAGCTGCATTAGCCAAGGAATCCAGGCACTAGCCTCCCTCCCCTCCCCCATCCCATACTTCCTTCATCACGGCAGCTGTTCTGCTCAATTTGGGAGACACCCACCCCAAATGCCCATCTGGGGTTAGAGGCACATATGAAAATTGGGTTGGACAGTTGTGCCATCCAAAGAGGAGTGCTTCCAGGCCCACAGATGTTAATCTCCTGTTTACAACAGGGGTATTAATCCATTATGCAAGTCAACATGGGCTGGGAGCAGAGTGTGCTCTTGGCAGCAAGAGAAAAAGAATCCCAGTCCAGGACTGGGTCACTCAATCATTCAGTGAGCATTTATGAATACTTTGCTGTACTTCCTGGTAAATAGGTTAAAGAGACCATTCTCTGCCTCATTTCTTATTAAGCCTTAATCACTGAATGGGCATTGCCCCAGTCTACCTGAGGCCTGTTAAAGACCTTAGCTTGAAAAGGCCAAGGACTCCCACTGCATCCAGGGCCATCTCTAGTTGTCCTGATCTACATCTTGCCACTGGACCCAGATGGCTCCAGAGGAAAAAGTGAGGCTGGTGACTTTGCACAGCCCTGCCTCACTTAAATCCAATTTACTTGTATGTTGTGGCACCATCTTCCTGATGTCATGGTCCTCTCCAAGAATGAAGGATAAAAAAGAGAGTACTGACACCGAGCAAGATACTGAGGATATAAGTACAAAGAACAAAATGGGTCCTACCCTGGAGGAGTTTATATTCTAATAGGATGAGACGAAATGTACACACATATAAGTGTATAATGAATACATGCAAAATAAACCAAAGGTATATTTTGAATGGAGAGCACTAGCTAGGAGAATCAGGAAGTGAAAAGGAGAAAGTTAACCTTTTTCTTGGAACAGTCAATGATGCCAGGTCATAGTGAACTAGAGTGGTAACTATTTACAGCAACATTTCTTCCCCCACAGGAGGTTTTTAAGGGACCTAGTTAAAGGGGAGGGTGCTGGTATATTCTCTAAGTGGAGATATACTATATTTGTGGGACTGAAGTGGATAGAGAGGCCAACTGAGATCAGGAGGTTTGGGGAAGCACTTGCCTTGGTAGAACCTGGGCCTCCACGCTTTGTGTAGCAAGAATCACTGTGCATGGGATTTTATGCCCAATCCAACAGACATTCATGAAGGGTCTACCTCTACTACATGCAAAGTACTGTATGAGGTACTGGGGGAACAAAGGAAAATATGGATTATGGAACAATGGTGATCCATGAAAAACTCTACTGGTCCACAGTCCTGCCTTAGAATATCATAGATCTTACCCAGGATAAGTGCCAACAATATGGGAAGTCAGAGATAAGTAAAACTAGCTTAGTGCCACTTGCCTGGAGGTGGCATCCCTGGTGCCAAGAGATGGACAACAGACCAGCATGAATCCTAGATTTCTACACACAACCAGCCTGGGAAATCCACAAAAATCTTTAAAGACAATAAGCTTTTTTTAAAGAAACATTCATTCTTTTTTTTAAAGTGTTAATAGGAATTTATGTTTTCAAGTCTGAAATCACTGTCAAAAAGCCATGGCTGAACGACTTTGGCTGATATCTGGGTGCTGAGATTTTCCCCATTTTTAGTAATCCACCTTCAAAAACAAGCTTTC
Source organism: Pseudocheirus occidentalis (assembly GCA_028646575.1). Taxonomy (NCBI): domain Eukaryota; kingdom Metazoa; phylum Chordata; class Mammalia; order Diprotodontia; family Pseudocheiridae; genus Pseudocheirus; species Pseudocheirus occidentalis. The sequence goes on along the minus strand of CM053602.1, from coordinate 28,678,604 downwards.
TTTGCTCTTAGTGAAGTTATAAATTAAGCTCAGTGGGATCATTAATAGCAGCAAATTGGAGCCCTTCAAGATTTCATTTTTATAAAGGAGGAAGAGGTACCAATCACTAACACATGCTCCATTTTGCCCACACATCCTCCACTAATTGAAACAGCATTAAATAGTTACCATAGCCTCATTAGAAATTATTCTAAGTGTGTTATTCTATAAATTTGAGATGTCTGACAAAGTGTAAGTGAAATTGTTTTAGCTAAGTGAGCTTTGAAACAAAATTTTCATCATCCATCTAAAACAAACAAAGAAAAACTCAAACCACTGAAATAGACATGAGCTGCACAAAGGATTGTGCAGGCCCAGATCTGCAACTAGGACTGAGCTAATTGTACTTTTCCCCAGGGCACCGACATGGAGATGGGTACATTTCTTTCTCAAGGCAACCACTGTCCCTAAGACTAAATTTGTGGTCCTTTGGAGTTGGAGGAGGCCACTGCCCATCCCAGGGCCCCATCACTATGGTATCCTTTTCCTGGACCTGCCTTGACAGGCAGTGGACCAGATCATCTCTTGTTCTGGTGCACCTGTACCAGGAAAAACACTGTGCCTTAAACCCATGCTCCTCCTGACAACTTTTTTGCCGTATGTGAAAAGTCTACTTACACCTCTATAGATATCTGATCTCTGCTCACTAGGGCAGGACTAGAGAACCATTTCTCATGAAGGCAATTGATGAACAGGGAGGAAAATCAATTAGAAGACACAGGATTTAAAAAAAAACATGTACTTTGGCTTCAAATGAATCAAGTTTGTGAATGTGCTTTGGAAGCTGAAAAGCACTATATAATTGGGGAGTACTGTCATCAAGGCAAGAATAGGAGGGAGAAGGAATGAGGGGAAGAACTGAGGGCCTCCTTATCCACTAGTTCTAATGGATAGGAACCCTTGACATTACACAAGATTTACTATTTTCTTCTAAAATGTCAGAACTGGAAGAGATCTGGGCCGTCCTCCAGTCCCAGCTCTTCATTTAACAGTTGGAGAAACTGATGCCCAGAGAAGATGGAGACCTGTCAAAGGTCACCTAGTGAGATATAGGCCAAGATTGGTTTTCTGACTCACAGGCCATCTCAAAACAGAATCATTTCCTCTTGAGAAATCATTTTGGCATCTGAAAATCCAGGTTCATAACAACCAAGCAGTGTGGGAGAGTAAGCTTTGGGGCAAAGATGAGTAGGGAATCTCAACACTTTAGACATCTATGTTACTTCCTCTGTTCACCTTATTCTTTAACCCAAGAATTTATCCAAGGCCAACCCATCTTCTGACCATTTTTTCATCTTGCCTGTGGGGACATTGGATAGCCATAATGTAAAGCCAACCAGCAGTAGATTTCTGAGAGAATGCTACTGTGAACAGCTTTTAAGATTCAGATTACACAGTATTAGTGAACACTCTGTTTATTCCATTACAAATCTTCATTCAGTACAACGTTCACAGTTTCAACAGTTCACAATACCATAC
>CM053602.1:28656673-28676586 GCA_028646575.1 Pseudocheirus occidentalis | reverse complement strand
AGCACACACTGAAGTTCACAAGGTTCAGCACACCTCAAACCCTTCAGGAATTCTCTTGACTGAAACTCAAGCATCAGCCAGGCCACCAACAAACAACGTCCCATCCTGTTCATATCTTCAGTCAGCCACTCAGGAACCAAATCCAAGATCTGTCCTGTCTCTGTAATTCTCCTGCTTATAAAACGCTGGCCTTCTCCCAAGTCAACATGGTTCAGGGGAGTGTCTCAGCCAATAGCATTCTTCCAAGTCACAGGGGAATTCACACCTTTTCACCAATGGACAGAGTTCTATACTTAACACTAGGTTAGTAGGATCTACTTAACATATGATCAAACAAATTAATTACCATTACATTTCACTCCTCCAGGATTCTTGGCCTTACAACTTTAATTAAATGGCCAACTAGGTGAAAAAGTAATCTACTTCACAGGTGCAAGATAGTAGAGGTATAGATAGACAACAGTTCACATGAAAAAGATCTGAGGGTTTAGTATCCTGTAAACCAACTAGATGATGTGTCAGCCCAGAAAGTTGTTGAGATCACATGTTGCATCAAGGGAGGCACAACTTTCAGGACAATGAGGCAAATGGTTCAGTGGTAAATGCTGGAGTGGGGTGGCTAGGTGGTACAGTGCATAGAGCCCCAGCCCTGGAATCAGGATGACCTGAGTTCAAATCTGACCTCAGACGCTTAACACTTACTAGCTGTGTGACCATTGGCAAGTCACTTAACCCCAATTGCCCTTCCCTCCTCTCCCGGAAAAAGTGGAAAAAAATCCTGGATTGAGAATCAGAAGACGTGAGTTAAACTTCTAGTTCTGCTACATACTACCTGTGTGACCTTGGGTAAGTCCCTTAAACTCGCTAGGCTTCATATGTACAATTGAGAGCTGGGCTAGATGGTCTTTAAAGAGCCTTCCAGCTCTGAGTGTATGATCTCATAACTAGGAAGCTAATCATCCTGGTCAGACAACACCTCAACTACTGTGTCCAGTTCTGGGCACTACAATTTGGCAAGGACAATGGGAAGGACTGACATGTCTAGAGGATGACAAGCAAGTTGGTGAAGAGCATTTAGTTGATGTTAGATGTGGGCAACCTGGATGAAATGAGGGCATACTGCCTGTAGAAGAGAAGGGGAAACTTGATAACTGTCCTTGAAGGCCTTTTCTTCTTGGCCCTAAAAGACATGAATAAGAGCAATGGTGAGAAGTTACAGAATAGTAACCCTGTATCAAAGGGTTTCTTGGGAGGTAGTAGATTCCCTTTTACTTAAGGCCTTTAATCTGGAGTTGGACGGTCAGTTTGAAGATATATCAAATAGGGGCATATGAGATGAAGTAGATAGACTCAGAGGGCCCTTCCCACTCTGTGATTCTGCTTTTAATCTTGTGATTGGTGCCCAATCTTTGGTTGGATTCTATTTTAGGAGAAAAGAGAGGTAGGCCTTGCCACAGATCCTTGGGTCAGAAGGGCCTAGGCAGGGTGATCTACAACAAATTTGTAAAAGCACCAGAGGCAGCATTGGGAGCTGGAGAAAGAGCTGGATTTGCCTTCAGAAAACTTCAGATCAAGTCCTGGTGTCAGTACTAAGCAGCGGGGCCACCCTGGCCAAGTCATGGCACTTCTATAAGCCTTAGTTTCTTCATCTGATAAAGGAGGTTAAAAATCCCTGCCAACGTTACGGGGTCGGAAGATTGAATAAGCCCTCTGAAAACTGAGAAATATTCAACTAAAATAAATTAGTGTTATCCAAACTAAGGGCCCAGACTCATAGTAACAGATGGTATGCTAATGACATCTGAATATGTCATCCAGTTCATCCAGGAAGTTGTTTCTGTACTTACTTTTGTCCTGAGCCAACTATATTTTTTAAAGGGCCAAATTTTTATTCTCTCCAAACATTCAATTAAAAAAATAAAGTCTAAAAATTATGATTTCCAGGACCATACCGGAAAACAAAGAAACAAATTATTTAGCCATGGGTGGAGTACCTGCTGCCTCGATGATGTCACTTTCCTTCCAGTGTTGTTGTGAAGATTAAGTGAGATATTTGTAAAGCACTTAGCATGGTGACTGGCACATAGTAGGTATCATAGAAATGTTTACTACTATCATCACCACCACAACTGACACCATCACCACCACCCCTAGTGGTAGAAATGCTCTCACTGTATCTTTTGTCCCAATCATATATTATATATTTTCATCTAATTTTCCTAGTCATGGAATATTAAACAATCAGAGAATAACCAGTAAAGATAATCTAAACTTTTATAGGCTTTTCAACAACTACTCCTACCTACCCACTCTGAAGAAACAGAAGGAAGGTGTACAGGTATAAGGATCTGTTTGTATTTCTCTTCATTTCTCAACTTGGAGTCAGGAAGACCTGAGTTCAAATCTTGATCCAGATAATTATTAATTGTGTGAACCTGGGTCAGTCACTTAACCTCTCTCCGTCTCAGTTTCCTCTTCTGAAAAATGGTGATAAAACAGAACCTACCTCCTAAGGTTGTTGCAAGGATCAAATGAGGTAATATAAAGAAAGCAAATTGCAAAGCTTAAAGTATCATACATTTTAGCTACCTCCTCATCATCACCATCATCATCTTCATCCTCCTCTTCATCATTATCATCATCATCATCTTCATCCTCCTCTTCATCATTATCATCATCATCATCTTCATCCTCCTCTTCATCATTATCATCATCATCATCATCTTCATCCTCATCCTCATCTTAAAGGTCATAATGACCTTTCATAACCAAAGAATTCATCATTAAATAGTTATACCAATGACTGGGAACTTTCCATCACTTAGTGAGGCAGACCCTCAAAAAGGAGACTCCATTTGTTATTGAGGCTGAACTGGAGCCTTTCCAACAAGGTAGAAGTAGGTAGAATTTGTGCTTAGCAGGCATAAGCCTAGATACCTTAGGTTTTCTCTTTGTCAGGATGAAATATCAAAGAAGAACTTGGTGAAAGTCCATCATTATTTGTATCATTGACAGATACTGCAAATGAGCACTGAGCCCAGCCTATAACTAGAAAGGAAGAGGAAGAAGAGGAGAGTGGATGGGATTGCTTCTGGGAAATAAAACAACTTTCTCCTTTAAAAAGCCCATTATTTTAACAGCAATATTCTTTCGATGATGTTGTTAGGCTATGAGTCATGGAGTCCCATAGTTTTCAAAGAATTTAATCTGAGGTTTGCCCAAAGGGCAATAGAAAAGAATATATATATATATATATAATGGGTGTTAAGTAGGCAATGACATATTACCAGGAAAGGATTGTGCATGAAAAAGCAATGTCAAATATGTTATCAGACACATACACACATACACAAACACATACACCTATACCTACACAAAGAGAGAATTTTTTTAAAAGAAAAAAGGATGAGCTGATCACATAGTGGGAACAGGTGGCAAACAATTACTTTTAACTTCACATCAGGAAATCTAGAGAAAGGCCCCCAGAAAGCTGGATAGATCCCAATGGAGGATTTATGAAAGGTCATGTACAAAAAGGAGACAGTGCAGGTTTGCAATCTGCATCATTGGAGGGAGTATTTAAATAGGTGAGATTTTTAGATCCACTACAATTATCAAGGAAGAATTTAAAAAACAGTCCTTTATTTGTACACATTGGACATACTGGTTAAAAATATCTAATATATTTTTGAGATTAAAATGAGATCACAATCCAGTTCATTATATAGCCCATGAAGTAAAAGAAGGGGACATTGGGTTAAAACAAACGACATGAATGTAGGGGCAGGATATATTTTGGTAGCATGAGGAAAGTCACCATTAGTGTAGGGTGATTAGGGCTATGCCTCAGGCCTCTGATTTGGAGAGGGAAGCACTTTATCCCCAAGGATGGTGGGACACTCTATCTTCCAATCTCACTATTCTTTTCTTGGCCAAAGGATGTGGCCTTATTGCCTTATCTGCCTCTGGGCAAATGCTGCCCCAACTCTCCCCCAACCAGATATCACTACCAATACACTCCTTTTGTAAGGATCAATTTCACTATCTCTGACCTCAGCTGAGGCAAGCCAAACTCTGATGTACTTTATTCTAGCTGCCTTAACTAACCCCTACTCCAACCTCACCCCATGTTAACAAATTTCTAGTGAAGACTCTAGGGAGCAGTGATAGAAACAGGGATCCATCAACATTACAAAGAACCCAGTCAGCAGCGCTTCCCCAACTAATGACTTCAGAGTGCTTTTTAGCATTACAAAATATAAATACACTTCTTACATTTACTACTTATGTTGAAAGTGATATACATCAGTCCTGGAGGGAGCTCTAACATATACCATCTGCAGATTTGGGTGTAATGAAACTGTAGGAAAAGCAAAAGAAGGAGGGGAACTGTAATCTTTGTTCTCCAAATATTTCAGCATAAATTTAAAATTCTGATCATAGTCAATTATTCCCATGAGTTTCAAAAAGGTTAATAGAAAGGTTCAATTTCAGCAGGCAATAGGGGATTTAGTCCCAGGACTTCCAGCAGGGTTAATAGAAAAAAGCACTAATCAAACTTCAGGTCTCCCACTAAAAACTCACTCTCACTGAAAGCCCCAGGATAGGAAGCATTAAGTGTGAGGGTTGATAGCCCACTCTTAATCTACCTAATAAACTGGAAGCATGGTTGCATAAGAACTGAGTGCAAGAAGAGGAAGGCATCTGGGCCATTCGTTTTGTTCTTCACAACGGCTTTGTGCATGGGATTGTTAGGGTTGATTCTGTAGACACTGACTAGCAGTGCTTTGATTTTCACCTCACATTCACTGGTGTGCCTTGTTTGGGGCCAGAGCTAGCGACAGATGACACTTGATTAGAAGGTCCTGGTAGACATGGTTCTGAGTAAAGCACACAGTCATCCCCTATTTCCCTTTCCACTATTGCTGGACAGCAGCACATTATGCTGTCATTAGATCACATTAGATCCTTTTTTCTTTAATATTCTGCCAGGAGCATTTGAACATTTGAACATCATGCTCCAAAGACTTAAAATATTGCCTTGATGCCTCCCCCTAACCTTATAGTACTTCTGGAGGGACAATACTGTGTTTGACTTAGGAGGACTGCCCCCACTGTGCTCCACAGCGAGAGAGCTCCTATTGAGAAAATGCCTCTCCACTGTGCATGCTCAAACTGGGTGGGTTATGACAACGACACAGCCAAAACGACAAATAAGCACAGGAGCTTGTTGACCTACTTTAATTCAAGCTTTGAAGACAGAGGATGAAAAAAGATCAGGGTCAGCATGGAGACATATCCTGGGGTTCTGAGTCAGCCATGGAAGGGGTCTCTCAGGCTTTCCCAGGCAACTCAGCACATGGAAGTGATCTGAAACAAGCTACCATCCCCAGGGAGTTATTAAATGAAAGTTCCAACAACTACCATGACCAAAGCTTCTCCTTCAGTTCCTGGGTACAGAGGAGGTCCTGGAGAAGAGGGAGCATCAGATGCTGGGGTGTACACAAAGCAAAGGGAAGTAGAAAGAGGGAAGAGTGCATTTTCCCTACTTCATGATTCTGCTTGGGACTGGTACTACTAAACCAGGGGCTCTTAATTGTTTTCATGTCATGAGTGCTAGATTAAGAACCTCTAACCTGGACATTTGTCTCCTTTAGAGTTTAAGATTTTTACTCTCTGATTATACAGAATAACTATAAAGATGCCTTATTATCAGGCAGATAGAGTATGTAAGGAATAGAGGGCTAGACCTCGAATCAAGATGGCCTGAGTTAAAATACAGCCTCAGACACTTGCTAGCTGTGTGAACATTGGCAAGTCTTTTTTTTTGCTTTTTGGAGGGCAGTTGGGGTTAAATGACTTGCCCAAGGTCACACAGTTAGTTTTTTTTGGAGGGCAGTTGGGGTTAAGTGACTTGTCCAAGGTCACATGTTTTTTGTGTTAAGTGTCTGAGGCCGGATTTGAACTCAGGTACTCCTGACTCCAGGGCGGGTGCTCTATTCACTGCGCCACCTAGCCGCCCCACCTTGGCAAGTCTCTTAAGGCAAGTCTACTTGAGTTTCCTAATCTGTAAAATGGAAATGATTATAACACCTACCTGCCAGGTTTGTTGTTAGAATCAAATGAGAATATTTGTAAAGGACATTTCAAACTTTAAAGTGCTACATAAATGCTAGCTCTTAATAATAATTATAGTAACTCAAGGCATGCTGCCACTGTAAAAGTCTCATGGAAAAACAATTTCTTTGGTCAAATAGAGTGGGGTTTGGACCAAGACTAGATCCAGATTCTTGTGAGGCAAGCTTCAAGGTTCCTTTCTGCAGAAACACCCTACAATTCGGCAAGATTTCCCCATGAAGACTGCTGGCCCCATTCATTGATATTTAGGGCTTGTGATACCTTCTACTTTACCATTCAAGGACCAGAAACTCCAAGGACTATATTCACAAAGCACAGACATCATGCAACACAATCTTAATTCTTCAAAATATCATGTGTTGCCCTTCTGTGGGTATTTCCATCCCTACCCCCCCCACACACAAATACAAACACACACACTCCTACTGATTATGACTTCTCTAGATTGCAGTGATTGTTTTCACACATTGTTATGTCCGCCAGAATACATTCCATTATTCCCAAATGGAGATACCTTGTGATCTTTAGCTATCTTGGTACCCAATAACAGACCATCTCTTGAGCAATCCTGGGTATCATTCTAGCTGATCAACAGCTGGCAGAACAGCCAGGAACTCAAGGCCCCTTTCACATCACAAAGAAGACAGTTACAGCATTGATGTTATTTCCATGGAAATGTCATTTTAAAGTGCTATAAAAATGAAGCATCTTAATTCCTTTTTTTATTTGAACCATGAGAAAATAATGAAGTTTTAGCATAAACATTGTGAAATCTATTAGTTTTCTAGGTGCCCAATAGAAGTAATGCACCTTCAGGATGACTTACTTCACTTTCAGAATATTTTGTTCATTATCAGTAGAATGGGTGGGAAGTAATGAACACTGTTAACACCTATTTGTAAGATGTTATATCTTTTACAAAAACTTTTACCATGTTTTAATTCCCAGGACACTAATTTTGAGGTAGACAGTGCAAGTATTATGGGAAGGATGTATGATTCTGGGAGTTCAGGGGCATATTTTTAGTAGGTCATTCTGTTAAAGGATTTTCCCAGGGTCACACAACTACTAAGTGTCCAGAGTGGGAGTTAAACCTAAGTCTTCCTAACTCTAAACTCAGTGCATTGTCCAAATGAGTTTTAACTATCTGTTAGTCATTCTTGTTTGGTCTTTTCTACTCTAATAATAATTTTCCTGGGCAAAGAAGATATCATGATCAGCAGCAGCAGCAAGAGCAGCATCATAAAAATCTTTATTGTAAGTTATCATCACACTATCCATCCTGAGCATCAATTCTACCCATGCTTTTTTTTACCTTACACCCCTCCCCACAGCCAACAAATTGTCTTACACCAAAAGCACCATTTCATAATCTTCCAGACTCAGGTCACCTTGAGCTTCAGTACTCCTAAACCCCTTCCTACAGTGCTTGGGACATGTGTTTGCATTCATTCTATGTCACCCTCCTGGCTGCCATATTCTGCACAGATCTTTTAAAAATCTAATTTGTTTGGTGAATTCTCCATCTCTCTTTTTTGATCTCTTTAGACCAGGGCTTCTTAAACTTTTTCCACTCACCACCTCTTTTAGCGCTTCTTAAACCTCACACAGGGTCATGACCCACAGTTTAAGAAGCACTGCTTTAGACAAGTCCTGCTTTTTCTCCTTTTAAAAAGTACTTTTCCTCATGCCTTTGCATTTTCATTTCTGAAAACTCCCCCATTCCCCCTTGTATCCATTTACCCTTGGAGAATTTTAGTCTGTGACTTTTTCAGTTAGCTTTCTCATGGAACCTCTGAAATCTACTCTCCAAAAATCTAAGGTGTCTGTCAGACTATCTCCAGTTTCTTCTTTTCTATCAAGAACTCCAGGGAGGAGTTGTCACTCTCCCCCACCCTAGCTCCTGTCATTTGTGTACTAGCAAAAGTCCTCTCCTGTTGGTGAGAACATGCATCAGCTCCTCTACCTTTTGAAGAATGAAATTGTCACTAGGGCATGTCAAGAAATTATGATCTTGTCTGCTTTTGGGGGGAGGGTGGGTAAAGAGGTAGACAGAGACAGTCAGAAAGTGACAGAGACAGAGAGAGACAGAGACAGAGAGAGATTGCTCTAGGAGCCTGTGTAATTGGAATCTTCTTTCATTTCCTCATATTGTCTGGAGCACGCAACCAGGATAATAACCACTTTTGTTTGTGTCACCATTATCTTCACTAAAATGCTAATCTCTATCACTTTTCTTGGATTTTCCCTACTCGAGCGTAGGTAATATGAAATTTTACATACACACATACACACACACACATACACATACCCCTTACCTAGCCTATTTCTTTTGAATAAAATATCCCCATCTAGAGTCATATTCTAGTAATAGGTTTCTTCCCATCAAGTTGTCATCATACCTAACACGTCCAATTTTTTCCCTTGCTTTTGAACTTTATTTTTCCTACTTACTAGACTATGTCTATTCATATTTAAACAACAAAGATCAAGGGATTTGCTGCTGGTTTCTTTCTTGAACTTTACCTCTTGTGAGTTTCTCCACATCTCCATGGCTCTTGTTCTATGGTTTCTCACTTGATGGATGTAGGAATGTGACTTTTTTTCTCTTCCGCCTTCCCATCCTTTTCAGTTTCTTGTCCAAGACTTCCTAGCACTTGGCAATGCTTTCAAAGTTCCTTCTGGCATCATCATTTGTGCCTACATGAATCACCAGAGATAGGGAATAGTCATCTGTTTTGACAAGTATTTAGAATTTTTCTCTTCCATCTTGGACAGATATCCCTGGAAGACTAGAGGTCTCTCCAATATGAGCTGTGCCATTTCCCTCAGCAGGGAGTCATGGAGCAGCCGTCCTCTCTCTTCTTGCCATGGCCCATCCTGTCTGCTCTCTCACCTGACACCTTTTGTGCATCATCTTGATCATTACCTGGGGGATAAGCAGGTGTTTCCATGTCAGAACATCAATTCATTTGCCTCTTCTACAGAAAGAATCTCAAATCATTTTTTTTTAATTTGGCTCTAGGTATCCAATGGTCTTTCCTTACTCCCTTCACCTTCTCAACATTCTTCATCCTCCAGCCTCCTGACATAGCTTGGGCTTTCTTTCACCTCTTCAGATCCATTTTCTAGCTCCTCTTTGCAGTTCTCAATTCTCCCTCTTGGGTTATTTTTAACATCATATTGGCCCCAGTAACTCTGAGCATTGAGAAGTGTCCCTTGAACCTGCACAAGGAATGGAACGGCTTATCGACTGAATGAAGATAAGAGGCCCTTGGCCTTGGAAGAAGTACAAACTCAATACAAGTTGCTGCAAACTGTCCCTTGCTCTCTGGGTCTTTTAACTAATCATGAAGTCAAAGTCAGTGAATCAGTCAATAAAAGTCTATTAAGCACAGACAACATGCCAAGTGCTTTGCTAAGCCATGAGAATACAAAGAAAGGCAAAAGAGTGTCCCTGCTTTCAAGGAGCTCTCAGTCTAATGAGGGAGACATCATGCCAATAACTATGGACACACAAGAAGGAAAGAGGATAAATTGAATGTACTCAATAGAAGCAAGGCACTAGAAATAAGTGGGATTGGGAACGGTTTCCTCTAAGTAGTGAGATTTTAGCTGGGACTTGAAGGAAGCCAGGGAAGCCAAGAGGCAGAGGTGAGGAGGGAGAGCATTCCAGACCTGGGGAATGGCCACTGCCAAGGTAGTGTCAGGAGACAGCATCATGTGGGATGGATAGCAAGGGGGCCAGATTCATAGGATCACAGATGATGTGAGGGAGCATAAAGTTTAAGAAGGGTAAGCCATGAAAGTCTTTAAAAGCCAAAAAGAGAATTTCATATTTGATCCTGGAGGTGACAGGAACTTGTTGTATGTTTATTTAGATGGCGTGTGTGTGTGTGTGTGTATGTGAGAGAGAGACAGAAACAGAGAAAGACAGAAAGACAGATGTAGAGACAAAGAGAGACAGAGAGAGATACAGAGACATGATCAGAAATGTACTTAAAGGAGGTCACTTTGACATCTGTGTGTAGGATGGACTAGAGTGGGGAGAGATTTGTGTCAGAGAGAACAACTGGTAAGCTTTTGTGTTAGTGCATAAAGGAAGTGAGGAGGTCCTGTATCAGAGTGGGGGGCAGTGTCAGAAGAGAGAAGGGAGTATCCATGAGAAACATCACAAAGGCAAATTGACAGGCCTTGACAATATATTGAATGTTGGGGGTAGAGGGATGGGAGACAACTAGAAATGTAGGATGACACAGAGGTTGTGACACTGGGAGACTGAGAACAGTGATATCCTCAATAGTAACAGGGAAGTTTACAAAAAAAGGAGGGTTTTGGACAAAAGACAATGGTTTCATTTATAATATGTTGAAGTATAGATGAGATAACCAGTCCAAGATGTCTAACAGGCAACTGCGCATCCAAGTTCTCACATGATCATGAGATAGCTTAGGGCTATAAAAGTAGATCTGGGAATCATCAGCCTGGCCTGGGTAACTGAATCCATGAGCTGATGGACACTGAGGTACAGAGAGCCAAAGTGACATGCCTAAGTTCACAGAGGTGCTAAGTATCTGAGCACAAATTGGAACCCAGGGCTTCTGACTGACTCCCTCATGCTTTCCATGGTACCATTTTGCTTCTCAACTTTCAAATTGTTTGCAGCCATTTAAAAGTCACCTCTGTAGCATCTGCTTCATATCTCTACACAATGCATTATCACCTTATTACACTCTTATATACATTTAACAATCTCTTAGCACCTTTATTCACTTCACTTTCTCTCTTTTCACCATTTTATGACTTTTTAACAACTTGTTGGCCACATCCACTTTCTTTTCCTTCTTCACTAACCTCTAATCTCAGAAGAGGTGACATGATTTGGTCACACATGTTGACACTGGCTGAGCTGGGACTTGAAATCAAGCCTTCTGTGTCAGCCTAGTGTTCCTTCTATTGTACTGTGCTACCTGCTAAGAGGCACAGGGATCATGGGCATATCTTACCTTTCCATAGCATTTTATTAACAATTCCAAATCCTTTGCATATTTAACTCTAAAGATTCCATTTTATAAGCTTTTCTGGATTCAGAGATGAATATATTCAAATTCTCAAGTCAATTCACCCTTCTTTATCTTAATACAGAGCCTGGAGTCAGATGCATGAGGGAAGAAAATAAATTCAACTCTGCTGTCCTCAGGAAATGGTTTAAGAATTACCTCCAGTCCGTATTATAACTAACTCTGAAAAATCGGAAGCCGAGCTAAGAAAGCCTACAAAATATTTAGTCTGTCAAGATATCTCTTTTCCATCATCAAGTTGGGGGGCTTGCCAAGCCTGCCAATCCCTTCATTTCCATCCCAAAAGGAAAACAAATGTCCAGAAAGGGAGGTAATGTAATTCATCTGCTGCCCAGGGACAGGTTCAGATTCCTTCTCCTGCCTGTAACAGAGAATAAAGCTTATTTTCCTGGATAGCTTTATGATGAAGTTTCAATATATTTATAATTCATTTGCACTTAAAGTGTTGATTGGAATAGTATTTTGGACACGCTAGCAACTTGTCCAAACCCATTTGTAAGATTTTAAAATAAATTTTCTTAAAAACAGGAGGGAACATTTTGCTACTGGCAAACTCAACTTGAATACTGCCTGCTTTCACAACTATTTGGAACTGTGAGCCAATGAATCTGACACAAATTCTCAACTTGTCAAACTGAGCTGGCCCTCTCCCCTCGATAAGCAGTGACTTTTCCCTTTGCTTGGCTGTAATGGGAAGAACATTGGTCTGGTAGAGAGGAAACCTAGGTTGGGATACTTGCTCTCACACTCAGCAGCTGCATTAACACCAGGAAATTCAGCCAGTCATAAATTCACAGGCATTTATTAAGCTCTGTTTGGTTATGTGCCAAGCATTGTTCTGGGGTTACAAAGACAAAGAATGGACTAATCCCTACTCTCAAAAACCCTGCATCTTAATTGGGGAGACACGTGCATATGTATTTTTAAAAAAGAAATGCAAAGGAAACAAAAAAGAAATAAATACAATGCTCGTACGGTTTAGCAGGGAGGGCTCCCATGTGTGGGGGAAATCAGGAAAGGTTTTTTTTTTCTGCTTAATTTATTTATTTTCTTGTTTAAATCATTCATTTTCATGAGATCTTGAACTACAAATTTTCTCCCTATCTTTCCACCAAGGAAAGGTTTTACATGGAAGGTGGTATTTTGCTACATCTGCAAGGGAGAGAAGGATTCTGTAAGGCAAAGGCATAGAGGCGGGAAATGGAATGGTGAAGAGAGAAAAGACTAGTTTTGCTGGATCAGAGAGTGCAGGAGGGATAGTAATGTAGAGGTACTGGGGATATAAAGACCAGTTAGGTCCAGGTTGTAATAAGCTAAGCAAAATATTTTATATTTTTACCTAGAAGCAACAGGGAACCACTGCAGTTGATTGAATAGGAGAGTCATAAGGTCAAATGATATTCACTCCCCCCTCCCATTCTCTCATCTTCAAACTCCTCAATCTTAGCCAATCTGTGTCTTATTCCAGCTCAGCTCACCCCTTTCATTGTGCTCACTTATATGTGTACTCCCTTTTAAACTGACTTCTTTTCATTCTAGATCTCTTTCACTTACATTTCTATCTCCCAGATTTCACAGACTTCATTCCTCTCTAATGACACTGGATCCCTGGCCTTCTACCTGAGCAGGCACCAGCTCCTGATTCACTCTGCTCTGTCTTCCCCACCACTGCAGCCAATTATGGAATTTCCCAATCAATCTATTTCATGGAGCCTTTTCTATAACAGTCGCTATGTCATTTTTCCCTCCTTTCCTGGAATTAGGAAGACCTGAGTTCAAATGTGAATTCAGAAACAAGAAAAAAGCTCTAGTCTACCTTTTAATGAAAAGAAAATTCTGACATTACAAAACTAAACCGAAATATCATGCTCTTACATTTCAATGACAAAACAGAAAAAAAAACCAACTCAAGGGACTCCGAAAACAAAGCAAAAAACAAAAACAAAACAGAAAAGTTCAATAAACTAAATATGGTTCTCAGCATTAACAGTTGAAAGAAATTCAAATGCTATATAACCCTGGGCATGTCACTTAACCTCTGTCTATTACCTAAAATGTAAACCAGGAATAATAATACCAGTTGACCTCCCAGGGTTGTTGGGAAGATCACATGAGATAACATTTGTTCACAAAAAACTGTGTTTAGCACAGTGGCTGGCACACTCCTTATACCAGGAGACTTCAACATCTTCCTGAGGTTCTCCCTAATTCCTTAACCTCCCAATTCCTGAGTCTTTTTAAGTCGCATTACCTAATCCTTCACCCCTCCTCAGTCTTACTTTTCTCATTTGTAAAATGGGACAATAATACTGTTACTCCTTACCTCACAGGGTTATTTTGGGCAAAGTGCCTTTTAGAAGGGGAAAAGTATTAGATTTAGATCGAGAAGACCCGAGTTTGAACTCTTGATCTTCTACTTAACTCCTACCTGTGTGATCTTCTACCAGTCACTTAACTTCTCTGGCTCTCAGTAACATCATCTGCAAATTTAAGGCTTGATCTCATTGATCTGAAAGTTCCCTCTAGCCTCAAACCTAAGATTCTACAGCAATGTGTATTAAATAAATTAGCAATAAAAAGAATAATCGTTATAGAGAACCATCCATATCCTAGAACTCAGGAATCCTCTGAGACTTTCAGATCAATATTCCATTTCTAAATTTCTTATGCACCTGCTGTGTGACTATGGGCCGGTGATTACGAATCTAGGCCTCTATCTCCTTCTTTAAATGAGCAGAGTAAGCTTTGATAATATTGAATTGCAGACTTCTAAGATGGCTGAAAGGAGGCATAAATGGAAGTTCTCCTTGCAATTTCTTCAGACAATTTTCTTCTTGGAGTCAAGGAGATAAGAACAGCCTATATTCATATAACTGAGTGCATTACTTTATACATTTGGCAGATGAAGATGCTAAAGGTGAGAGAGACTGAATGATTTCCCTAAGATCACCCAGGTAGTACAGAGATGGTTTTCTGAATTTAATACTTCTATTAAACTGTGGGGGCAGCGATGGGGCCCAATGGAGAGAACAGTAGGCCTGGAGTCAGAAAGACCAGAGTTCAAATCTGGCCTCAGACATTTAACTAGGTGTGTGATCCTGGGCAAGTCATTTAAGCTGCTTGCATAAAACTGGGGAAGGAAATGGCAAATCACTCCATTATCTTTGCCAACAAAATCCCATGGATAGTTGGTTCACAGCATCACAAAAAGTCAAACATGATTGAACAGCCACAACACTAAATTGTGATTAGGTAACATTGAGAGTTCCCTGTCAGCCCTGGGCCTAGATAACTTCTAAATCCTAAGATAGGATAGGGCGATTCAATAGTGCAGTGGTTCTCAACCTTCCTAATTTTGTGACCCTTTAATAGTCATATGTGGATGTGTCTGCATGTGGGTGGGCCTGCCTGGAGACAGATAGAGGAAATATGTGTTTTCCGATGGTGCTAGGCAACCCCTGTTACCCCTGTGAAACGGGCATCGACCCCAAAGGGGTCGCGATCCGCAGAGTGAGAAGCGCTGCAATAGTGCCATCAGAGTTTAATACAGACCACCAGAGAGAAAATGGAAATAGATGAGTACTTTGGGGAAAAGATCATGAGCTGGGTACAACTTTAATGTATCTGAATACCACTGAACTCTCTCTGACAGGAGCAGACCATATGATGATCCCTTGGCATGGTGCAGTGGAGAGCACTAGACTGGGATTCAGAGGAAGTTACTAAATCCCAATGGGCTTCCATCGGGTCATCTGTAAAACAAGGCTGTTTAACTTGTTGACTTCAGAGGCCCCTTTACAACTCTAAAGCTAAGATCCTATGAGTGTCCTTGAGCATAAAACAACTATCAAAATGAAGAAACAACTTAGCATGTGCAGATATAGGTGTGTAGGTGTGTAGGTGTGTGTGTGTGTGTGTGTGTGTGTGTGAGTGTGTGTATGTTAGTGAGGGGGGAGGTGATAGGGTAGAGGTTAACAATTCTTTATGATTCTCAGATTTACAGAACACTTTCCTCATCAGAACCTGTAAAGGAGGGTACATAAGTCTTATTACCTCCATTCTACAGATAAGAAAACTGAGAATAAAAGAGGCTAAGATAGCAAGGTGATATAATGGACAGAATAATGTACTTAGAGTGACAAAGACCTGAGTTGGATGAGTTCAAATCCTGTCTCAGACACTGAGTGATCTTCTCTGTGCCTCAGTCTCTTTATCTGTAAAACAAAGGGGTTCTATTAGAGGCCTTTAAGATCCTTTGAGCTCAAAATCTAGGATCCTATGATCCATGGATCCATATTCACAGAGCTGGCAATACTCCAATTCAGGATTTGAACCCAAGTCTACTTATTCTATGCCTGGAGTTCTTTCTACTGTTCCCCTTTGAGGAACTAGGGACAAGAGGCAGACACATCACAAAGATATCAATGTCATCTCAGAATGTGGTGATTTGGCAAACCCAGTAGAAAATAAACAGGGATTTAATCTAAAACCTAACATTACAAAAAGGGGAGCCTGAGCATCAGATAGAATAGCCATTTTCCTCAATAGCACATCTTGCCACCAGGGTTATTCAGATAATTGCAGCCATGCAAACCAGACCACAAAAATCTCTGATCCATTCGCTGGGTGAGTGAATACTGTATGGAATATCTGAAACATTCCCAATCTGCATTTGTCTATTTCAAGTACAGAAATGAAGAGCATTCTATGGGGAGAACTGGAACATGCTCCAAAAGAATCATTTTCTCTATTAACAACCCAACTGAAAAATAAAAATAGACCATTTAACATTCATCTGCATAGCCATGGCAGTTCAACACATTAAATCAACTTACTACTGTCAAGCCATCTTATTAGTCAGAGAGCTAAAAATAAGGCCAGTTCTTCACCATGATTCATCATGGGGCTTCCTAATCAATGGCAAAGAAGTCAGACAAAATCATATCGACTCTAGAAGTTTAATAACTTCTGGAATAACATTTTCATTGTTTGCAAAGAAACATGGTATTCAATCTTTTTTTTTTTTTGCTTTTTGGAGGGCAGTTGGGGTTAAGTGACTTGCCCAAGGTCACACGGCTAGTTTTTTGTGTTGAGTGTCTGAGGCCGGATTTGAACTCAGGTACTCCTGACTCCAGGGCCGGTGCTCTATTCACTGCGCCACCTAGCTGCCCCTCATGGTATTCAATCTTGATTTAATTTATTTGAATCCACATTTTTATTATTAATAACAAGCAATATTGAATGTTATCAGAGCCTAAACAGATCCATCCATTTTCCACATGGGAAGGAAAGAAAATTTTTAGTCCAGTTCAAATAAAAGTCCTTACGGGCTCAATTTACTTGATTTCTTGGGTGTCCATCAATAGACTTCATTTTAGAAGACTTTATCTTTGGAAGAGAAAGTTTTTACTTGGAAACAAAGAACAGAAACAGAGAGCCATATTTTGCTCACTCAGCTAAAGTGTATGTAGATACAAACACACACACAGACATACAGATGCACACACACACACACACACGACATTTTTTGGTAGAGCTGGGATGGCTTTTAATCTAGCTCTTTAATTCATCTCTTCATGGTACAGAGGTTGGAATAGATCACAAGATCATAGATATTTAGTTGGAAGGGCCCTTAATCAAAGCATCAATTCCAACCCATTCGTTTAATGGATGGAGAAAATCAGATTTAGAAAAGAGGAAAGACTCACTGAAGGCCATAGAGCCAATAAATATTGGGAATGAGGTTTGAACTCAGGACTCTTAGCTTCCAAGTCTATTGTCTTTCCACTTCTTTGATTTGGCCAAGCTCCAAATCACCATGACTTTCTTATCTCTTTTTGTCACAGTCCTTACCACCCTTACCATTGCATTAGTAATGGCCCCTACTTTCCTGCCTTATCTAAGATTGGCACCCCTTAAAAGTATCCAGAACTCTCTAGGTGCTGAGGACAGGAAACAATTACATACAGCTTGAAGTTTCTTCCCTGAAAGGAGGGAAGAAATATTATGGGTGAGCATTTGGTTCACCTGCACAATTATTCTGTGATAACTCTTTTTGACCTTCTTTCAAATAAACTCAGTTTTTGCAAGCCCTTTGTCCCCAGTGTGTGAGGGAGCTGCAGGAAGCAAGCCCCGAATGGTTTGGCAGGCACTGAGCAACACAAAGACACATCACGATTCAGTGCTTGAGACTCAGCACCAATCTTTATTCCTTGGCTCAGGCTGAAACGTTTTGGAGGCCTGTTGTCTTACAGCAGATCTGACTCTGCGGCTCTTGACATTTGGAAATTATTTGACCCAGGTGAGCAGGGGGTTCCCTATTGACAAAAGTCAATTCTGCTGAAATGGGGGCATTTACACATGTCAGCAATCATCTACATGTAAATGGCATCATGATGGGATTCATCTACTGAGCATGGCGACCTCAAAACAACAGTGTTGCTCCTAGACTGTCACAGCTAGAAGGGGCTGTAAAGTTCATCTAGTTCCAGACCTTTTGTTTAAGTGAGGGGGAAACTGAGTCTCAGAGGGGGAGTGACTTGCCTATGATGACTCAGCAGGGCAGAAGTAGAACCAGGATTAGAAGACATTGTGCTGGGCTCCTGTCCACTGCTCCCACCACCAAAACATATCTTCATTCAACACACTGCCTCTGCCCATTCCCTTTTGTTTGTGATGTCAGTCATAGCCAGGGGTTCACAAATTTCTGGTTGAAAGTAACCTTGGTTATTGGGAGAGGAAGATGCATGACCTCAGCAGAGCAAGTTAAACAACAATCAGGGTCTAACATTTGATGATCTTACTGGCATCCTTTACCTATTACATCCTATGAAGGCAATGTTTCTCTGGCCTACAGTGATGTCTCCCTCCTTAGAGTTCCAATCGTAGCCAGAGATGTTGGGTGGACCATATGTGTACGTTTATGCATGTGACACATGGAAATCACTAGGAAGCAATCAAGTAAATTACTGGGGGCCATACTACCTTGGGTGCTGGGCATTGTACCAAAAGGGAGAATCCTGTTGCTATGGATTTCCCATCATTAAATCATCTTCAAATGTATTCCATGACTTGTAGCCACACAGCATCACTGGAAGAATATTGATATTACAAAGATGGGCCTTTGCTTCAGGGAGAAGCTGGGGCTTATTAATAATCAGTCATCAAACGAAGTTATCTCTGTAGTTATATTATTCAAGGAATCCTGCATGATTCTGACATTTGCATGAGAGTCACGTTGTTGGAGAACAGCCTGTAAGGCACTGTTTTGGTCTACTGAATCAAAAGCTTTTTTTTACAGTCAACAAAACTTCAGTGGCTCCCCGCTGCCTTTAGGTGAGAATATCAACTCCGTTTTTTGGCATTTTAAGCCCTTTGAAATCTAGCCCCAGTTTATTTTTCCAAGTTGATTACATGTTGATTATTCCTCCACATCTGCATTGGTCAAATGGCCCACTTGTTTCCCATACACAGTATTCCATACCTGGTCTCAGCACCTTTACACAGGGCTCCCCATGCTTAGAATGCTCTGCTTTCTGCCTCTTGGAACCCTTAACTCTTCTCAAAGACAAACTCAAACCCCATCTCTTTCAAAAGACCTTTCTGGATTCTCCCAATGGTTAGTGACTCCTTCAAAATTTTACATCTAAATAAATAAATAAACAAATAAATAAATACACACATCCATAAATATATTTCTATATATACATACACACTTTTCTGTGTATACACATATATGTATACATGTGTGTACATATATGTGCATGCATGTATATATGTATGTATATATGTGTGTGCACACACACGCCTGTATCTAATTGTCTGCGGACATCTTATATCTCTGGGTACCATATAGGCTACTTGAGAGTACTCTGTGATTCTGTATTTGAACTGTTAGCAACTAGAAGAGTGACTGGCAGATAGATGGTACTTAGGAAATGCCCAATGACTGATTGTACAAAACAATAGTCACAGTAAGAGCTTGTACTTTCCCTAACTTTTAGTCAATCTCGTAACAGGTGAATGCTGGAGCTGGCTCTTCCTGGCTAGCTTGTGAGAGCTGACATAAATTTTCAGTGTGAGCATTTATACCATGGAATTTAGGAAATATCACAACATGGGCCTGACATTGTTTTCTTGATTGTATAGACATCAGAAAATGTTGGAGTAAATGTCACTAATACAGATGGAACTTTCAAAGTGTGTCATGTGTACATTCTTATTTGGCGGGGGCGGGGAGGGGAGAGAAGGTTGTTAACCCTTTGCACTCCGAACCATTCTGGACATTGGCTACCAGCTACTCCATGCTACCTTGCAGCGAAAACGTGCATTTACAGACCCTCGTATTATTTAGTATAATTTTGGAACCAAGTAACATATTATAATGATATTGGACTTATATGAATTGGGTGACATCGAGGAATGTATATTTGCAAAAAAACCCCATATTTTATTGTTTATAATTTTGTACAGTATGATAAGTTTTGAAACACTCCCCAATATGCATTGCAGGCTGGTTAGTGCACGTTTGACAGTAATAAGTGGTTTGATGCCTGCCACCAAGTGTTTTCCTGTTAGAACACACAATGCAGTCCCATTTTCTTTGTCCCAATTTACAGAGGAAACAATACGTCGAAGCGTATTGATCCGCATGATCCACACCACCCATATTTGCCGTATATTCTGACACCATTT
>CM053602.1:28594117-28656173 GCA_028646575.1 Pseudocheirus occidentalis | reverse complement strand
CATACTCTTTGATCAAGTGACACTGGCCTCTGGCTGTTCCATCAACAAGACCCTCCATCTCTCTGCTCTGGGCATTCTCTCTGGCTGTCCCCCATGTCTGGGATGCTCTCCCTCCTCAATTCTGTCCACTGACCTCCCTGACTTCAGTTATGACTCAGCTACAATTCTACCTTCTACAGGAAGCTTTTCCCAACCCCTCTCAATTCCAGTGGTGTCCTTTTGTTAATTATTTCCTCTTTATCCTGTATGTAGTCTGTTTGTAGAGATTTGTTTTGTTTATTGTCTTCCCAATTAGATTGTAGACTCCTTGAGGATAGGGACTGTCTTTTGCCTCTTTTTGTATCCCCTGAATTTAGCACAGTGCCTGGGCACATAGAAGGTGCTTAATAAGTGTTTAGTGACTGGTTGATTGCTATTTAATCAACAGGTTCTCAAGTATATTGATCAGTAGCTATACATTTTGAAGAAAATTCTAACAGTCATTTCCTGATTTTTTCTTTTTTCCAGATTATAGATATTCTCCAATCCAAATTCAGTTTTTGCACTACCCTTTTTCTCCAATTCCTTTTGGACACTCTAGGATCCTAAAAATACATTCCCTTCTCCTCCTTTTTTGTTTTCTGTTTATGGTACTATTAAGAGCAGGGCTGGCAGAGGGAATCTTGATTTAAATGCTTGAAAATCTAGCTGAGCCTAGCGGCACACACCTATACTCCCAGGTCCCAAGGAAGCTAAAGTAAATCAATCTTCTGAGTTCAGGAGTTTTGATCTGCAGTGCGCTGAGCTGATTCAGTGTCTTCACCAAATTCAGCATCCATGCACTCAGCCTCTGGGAGTGGGGGAGCCAACAGATTGCCTAAACTAAAGAACAGAAAAGCAGCCTATTTCACAAATAGTAGATCAAAGCTTTGTTGCTGATCAGTAGTGGGATCGGACCTATGAGTATTACCTGAATTTCTGCACTGGGCAAGATGGGGAGACCCAGCCTTTTAAAACAAAGAAAAAACCAATCTACTGAAATTGTGGTAAGGAAATGATGAAGGAAATGGAATAATCCCAAATGACTCTATCATGGATTATCAAGTCAGTTGTCTTGGGATTCTAGTCTTAGTTCTACCAAGGCCTAATTGTGAGAACTTGAACAAGTTCCTCCCCCCTCATTTTGCCCCTATTCCACATATGTCCTTTGATTAAGGAGATTTGTTTTGCGAAGTTTGGATTCAGTCAAAGGGCTGCACTTCAGGACCTAGAGGGCCTCATGTAATCTTGAGGCCTCAGGTTGCCCAACCCTAGTTGATCTTGAAGGTCTACTTACTTTTTCAGCTCTAATATTCTGTATTTCCTTCCTTCTGGGATACATCCTATATTTACTACCATTCGTTCTATCTCAGAAGAAGAATGGGGGAAAAAATTAAGTATTTCAACTGATAAAATTGAGACCCTTTCCAAGTCAAGTTTTCCTGGACTGTTTTAAAAAAGTGAAGCATGAAAGATAATGGTGCCTTAATAATAGCAATTTTCATAATTGCTCTTTGGACTTACTGGCCTTATTTTAATTAAGACCCCCTATTTGGTTTGCCCAAGTTCCAAATTGGGCTTCCCAAGTCTTTATCAATAGAACCAATTTTATGGGTACCTCTCATGCCTACTGAGAAGTACATAAATCCTGATTGGGGGGAGGGTGTAGGGTGGGGCAGTAGGGGGAAGGACTATCTTCCTTCATTAGGACATAAAGCATGACTACATCTCCTAGTAACATAATACCAACCTAATTAAGAGGAATGTTTAACTTTGTGTTCAATTTAGAAGAGCGGCTAAATATTTGAAGCACCTAAAAACTGTCCACAATTTCCCAATTAGCCTCATTCCCTACATTTGCAGATCTCATAAAGAGGATAGCCACTTGAATAATAGTGGATTACAGAGGAATGGTTTTAGACAATGATTTTACAACACACACAGCAAGAATGAAATGAAGGAGATCACCCCTAATTTTAAATTCATGTTTGTACTTTGTTTAAAAAACACACATGCAGCCCTTTTTGATTTTCCAGGGCAAAGGATGGGGAGCTCTCTAAGTTCATTGTCATAATGAATACCCCAGAGAGGCTCCCAGTGAAGACACTAAGCTTTGGTTTTTCTTAGTCTCAATGCTGAATGTTAACTTACATCCCTTAGTGGCTTTCCTGGTAAGATTATTTTAACCAGAAATGACATAACCTATTTTAATCCCGCTGTATTTTAATTCTTGGTAGCAAAATGTGATTCCTCTTCAAGGAGAATTAGAGTTCCAACTTTCTAGAGCCTGCACCAGGCTGTATTTGCATGCAGAAAACACCCCCACTTTCCAGAATTCTCATTTCTCAAACTGCATTTTAAGAGGGGAAGCAAATATTTCTTTCCACAGTCACTGACAACTGGGGCCAATAACTGGTATAAAATTGGCATGGTGATAAAAGGAGGCAGCTTGAATGGACTACTGGGGCTGGCTGGAGCCAAAATGGTGAAGTAGCTGAGGTTTATTTTTGATACATTACAACTCCCCTTTCTGTGCCCTTCTAGCTGACATTCCTCTCCATTAACATCAAGATTTCCAGGGGCCGCTAGGTGGTGCTGCAGTGAATAGAGTGCCAGTCCTGGAGTCAGGAGGACCCGAGTTCAAATCGGCCATCAGACATTTTACACATACTAGCTGTGTGATCCTGGGCAATTTACTTAACCCTGATTGCCTCAACAAAAAATAAACAAAACAGATATCCAGGGGCCTTGATCACTGTGGATATATGTTTTCCACCCTGTGTCCTCATGATTCTTCTGGCTATCCAGGGTTTCCCCATCTATCCCTCAGTTCATTCTTTCCCTGTCTGAATTTTCCAGGTGTTTCAAAGTCCTTTCCATTTGCTCTTCTCCCTAATTCATATCATGATGATATTGGGTGTTGATATCAGTGGGTGTTAGGTTAGAACAACAGTCACTAAGGTATAGATATCTTTAAAGGTGATTTTTAAAGAGAATAGATAGTAATCCAAAGGAAGTATTCATATAAGTGATTTTTGAGTAGGGGGATTTTGTGTGTGTGTGTGTGTGTGTGTGTGTGTGTGTGTGTGTGATTTTTGGTGGTGGTTGTTCACTTCTTTGCTTTTTTTTCTTGAATAGAGAGGAAACTTGAATTCAAGCCCAGGATTTGTCACTTGCATTAGTTTATGGCTTTGGGGGAAAAAAGCTTTATTCTTAGTTTTCATTTTCTCATATTTCAACAAGTTTGGAATGTAAAGCTCTCCACAACTGTAAGGCATCTGTGCATGGCCAACCTTGGCATCCCTCTAACAATTATAGAATACATTTGTGGAAAAATCCTTTTTTGACTTTTCTTATGGGAAAGCTTCATGTGTTATAAAGAGCAATTACATTCAGTTTCTACAGAAATTCTTCTCTTAATGACTGAAAGCAGAGGAGATGGTGGGAGATGATGGGGAAATGGAATACTACCTTGAATTTCATTATGGTACATGACACATGCAGATTGGGTCTAAACACACAAAGGCAATTATTCAGAGAGTTCAAACTTTAAAAAAATGATTTAGGCTTTATGAACCTGGTAATTTCCAAAGATTTGAGATGGCTTTAAAAATTAAACACAGTATAAAGCAGGATAATTAAAAATGAAGACAGAACAAAAATCTGATAAAAAGAGCAGAGGGTTAGATGTTATCACATTCCTAAGACAAACTAATAATGGCAGTTGGAGACTGAACTAAGCTCTAAAACTCCTGGCCATAAAGGTCAAGCAGGAAACCCAATGGGCTATATCATTACCATTGTGTGAAAACATAATCTGGCAATTTTCTCTGCAGAGACAAACTTTTTCCTAACATTGCATTATCTCATCTGAGAATTCAGCCATAATTCTTCTTATTCAGAAAAAAGAATCATTTGGCAGAATTGCCCAGTTGGCTATCTACAATGATCAGTTTTGCCAATGACTGCTCAGTTCTCCATATCACCATGCTTGGGTAGACATAGCCTTTATCTCACTCCACATCCATAGGATGTTAGGCAGATGGAATAGGCGTTGGCTCCCAGAGAGCTGGAAGGATTGCCTAAGATCACACAGTAAGTAAGGGGACCAATATTCTTGGGATGGCACCAGTAGTGATGGGAATGGTTTCCTCAAGACTCTAATCATGATGCAGCCTTAGTCAACTCTTTATACCACAGGAAAGGCCTAGTTACCAATATGGGAATCACAATCAACTGTCTAATCAATGGGCCACATATAGAGCCATCACAAACTTGTTAGAACTACCCAAGTCAAGACCAAAATAGAACAAAGAACAAAAATGAGAAGGTACTTCTTGTACCTGAGGTATTTATATCCTGAGCAAGTTGTTGATGCCCAAAAAAGCACAGGGAAAAAAGAATAGACGTTAGTATAGACTATTTACCATTTCCTATGGAAGTTCAATCAGTGTAAACCAATCAACAAAAAGATAGACAAAAAGAACTAAGAAACCACCTTAGCAAGTAAACATATGTATTAATTCACCTTGTATCTTTTATGCTGCTGTTTGGGTCACTTAGAATTTTTGCCAAAGTCAGATAGCTATTAAGTAGCAGCTAATTAAGTAAAGGTTCAAAGTAAGGTCCCATAATCCAAGTACAATGCTAGAAGATCAACATTCTTTCTACTGCACCAAAACTGCCTGTCCATTCTAGAACACAAAACATGGAGTGACTTTTCTTCATGAAATTTCAATCCCAGCTTTGCTGCTTAGGAGATTTATGAAACTCATCAAGCCTTACTTACAATACTTGTACCTCTTACCTCATTTGGTCATACCATAATATAATCGATGTGTAAGTACTTAGTAACGAAGAAGAAAAACATAAATGTGGGTTGTTTTTACTATTGTGATTGGGAATCAGTGAGCTAAAACCATTTTAAGGAAGAGAGTATCTCCAAAGGCAGTGAGACATAATAGAATGCCAAACTTGGAATAAAAAAGACAGCTGGGTTCAAACACTATTTCAAACACGTACTACTTGTATGACCCTGGGTAAGTCACTTAATATTGTGTCCATTTCCTCATCTGTAAAATGGGGATAATAATAGCACCTATCACAACATTGATATGAAGACCAAATGAGGCAATTTATATAAAACACTTTGAAAAACGAAAAATTGGAGCTGTTATTAATTATATGTGTCCTAAAAGTCTTAGTGCAGTTTAAAGCTTTAATAACTTTAGAAGCATAAATGCTACAAACTTATAAAAAGCAACATTTGAAAAGAGGCATTTTAAAAATATTGCTATATTTCTTAAAACTACCATCTTGTGCTGTATAATGATCTATTGGATTTTTGTACTTTATACAAACTCATTAGCTGCAGCTCAGTGATGGAGAGAATTCAATTTGTCATTCTAATCCTAAAGTCATCTAAAGAATGATGTTTTAGAGCGGCTAGGTGGCATAGTGAATAGAGCACTGGCCCTGGAGGCAGGAGGGCATGACTTCAAATATGGCCTCAGACACTTAACACTTACCAGCTGTGTGACCTTGGGCAAGTCACTTAACCTTGATTGTCCTGCCTTCCCATCTCAAAAAGAATCATGTTTCCCTCAAGGAAAAGTCTGATAGAGATGGAGAGGTGACCAAGGTGGCCAAGCAAGAGAAATTCCTTCAAAGCAATTTACCAGCCTGAGAAAGCATTGTCTAGAATGTGCCACAGCAATGCATGATGCCAAGATACCATGTCTTGTTTGAATCAAAATTAAAAAAAACTTATTATGTAAAATTCACCAAATTAAATGAGGGTATAATAAATTCAAATAATTACACTTTTAATTATGGATGATTAAGTTATTATAGATTAAAACTGCAATAAGACTTTTGGGACAATCTGTATAGCCTTACAATTGAAGTTGTTCAAAAGTAGTTTTATCACCTTTAAAAAAGGAATTGCTGCAAATGACAAGCAATTTTTTGACCCACTACTACCTTGTAGAGGGGAGAAATGAAATGATATAGTGATGATTCAAAGCTCAGTCTGCATGGCTACAAATCTCCCCAGTAAGTAGTTGATGTTTTTTTCCATTTTGTTTTTCTTGCATGATTAGTCTAATCTCTTCCAAATATCTAAGAGGAGGCATTACTGTATTGCAAGTCTGAATGCAATTATATTGCCGGGCTAAATTAACAAAACAACAAAGAATAAACCAGTTGTCACACTTACCATTAATTCAGTGGATTGTCGTTGCAGTACTTGTTACTTCATAGTGGTCATCATCTAAGCTATCAAATCGAAGCATTTTGAAGGACTCCTAAGCAACTTTTTCTACTTTTGGTAATTCAAAGTTATCTTAACCTATGGTTTTGGGCTCTACTTCCCACTCCCAATTAACCTTATGCATCCTGGGGTTGCATCTTTAACTGTTAGGATACCTATTCTTATGGGAATAAGAATGGTGGTGCAGAGCACTGGATGATGAGTTAGGAACACCTGAGCTCAAATACGGTCTCAGATAACTTCCTAGCTGTAGGGCCCTGGGCAAGTCATTTCACCTCATTTTCTTCATCTATAACATGAAAATAATAGCAGATCCTAATTTCATAAGGGCTGTTGTATGGACAGAATAAGGCTGTACACTTGTAGAGTTTTGTTTTCAAACCTTGAAGTGTTATACAAATGCTTGTTATTATCATTATTGTTGTGGTTGTTAATGTTTTAAAGCTTGAAATAAGAAGGCAAGTTAGGTAGAAAAGTCTTTTAATTAGGTAAACTTGGAACTCTGACTCACTCAAGTATTGGTGATTATTCCCATGTCTGCCCCTACCTGATGTCATAGTTCAGCAACTGAGGGAGCCTGAACTAGGGAGGTTCTCCAGTGGCTTCCACTGCACTAAATCAAAGCTGTGATGCCCCATGGTGCCTGTTCTACTTTCCTGTTCCAATGACCAGATACTGACTTATCAATGGGACCAAAGAAATATGGGTCCCTATTGCTTCTCTTCTACATCTCCCAAATGGGTTTAAAAGCTATCTCTGCCTGTTATTTCTTTTGTGACTTTGTTCAAGTCACTCTTCCTTTCACGGTCTCAGTTTCCTCATCTGTAAAATAATGGGTTTGGACAAAGTGTTCTCTGAGGTTTAGTTCTTGCACTCTGTAAGATGGTGGGAGTTGATCTCCCTGTCCTGCATGAACGACTTACTAATAATTCTTCCATGTTCACATCAGTCTGCCTTTGGTACCATTTCTCTGTGCTAGTTGCTAATGACAACAAAAGTTAAAAGGTGGGCATTTTGCTAATTACATATTGCTGTTTTATAATAATCAAAACAGATGGCATTCACAAATCTTTAAACAAGTATCTGCCAAGTCTACCTTGAATCATTCTTCCCTCAGCTTCTCTGATAACCATGAGAATGTTGGTTTTCTGTTGGCACCTCCAAGCTCTCAGTGGCTTCGAAATCACCTCCCTATTCTCAGTCCTGTACATACTGTTTTCCAGGTTGTCCAGGGTAAAGAGAGACAAATAAAGATGCATTGTAGTGTGGAAGGGACTTCTTCATCCTCAAGTCCCAAACTTACTTTCCTCAATGAACAGTTAAACAATACCCCCAAGCCTAGCTATTGTCCCCAGTTAGACAGAACTGAATTGTATATGGCCTGAATAGCAAGCAGATGGATTTTGCTTGGGAAAAATAAGCCTGCAGCATTAGCCTTCTGTTTCATTATGTCTTGACGTTCCATAACCAACCTCTCTCATACTTTAAAACATGCATTACCATTCATGGACCAGCTCAGCAGTCCCTGAGAACATAAACAAGTGATTTGAGAACTTTTCCATTTAGTGTAATGGGAGGCTGAAAAGTCTCATATGTTTGCTCATCAGATGCCACCTAAAACTTTTATCTCATAGAAAAAATGCTTCAACTCAGTGGTTTTCTTTAAGTTATCTGAGGAGGGATAACACGAGGGATCGATTTCATGTTTGCCATTGATTTCACTGCCAGTCCTGCTGTGGTGAAAGAATAAATACCCTGGCTTTTTTTAGAGGAGTGATAGAAATGCTAGAAATAATCCTACCTCATGAAGAGGAAGAGGAGATTTAATCACTGGGTTATATAGGAAATTTAAAGAGAAGAAGGAAACACACACACACACAGATTTACCTAGTGAGATGAAGTAGTAATGATACCACTGGACTAGGAATCAGGAAACATGTGTTTATGTCCCAGGTTTCTTATTTCCCAGCTTTGAGCCTCAATTTTTTCATCTGTAAAATGGAAATAATATGACCTGCCCTGTCTAAATCATAGATTAGTGTGGGAAAAAACAAGATCATGTGTATTAAAAATGCCTCAAAAATTGTGAGGTACTATGCAAATATAATGGTATTATCTTCGATGCCTAGCCTCCCAACACAAGGTCACATTTAAGTCTATCTATGTTGTAGATGAAGAGTATTTTAGATGTTATCCAATCAGTCAACAACCATTTAGTAAGCCCTTATCATACAACAAGAACTGTGTAACATGATGGGGATTCAAGGAGTAATTGTATAAGATGCTCCTTTCACTCTGTCCAAATCATTATTCAATCAAATTAAAAAAAAACAAAAAAAGCAAACAATCCAACAGGTTGTTTGGCACCATCTAGACAAAACAATGAGTAGATTGCCTGAATTTTACACTTTTCCACTGATGGTCATGTTATAGACACAGCCTGAAGCTCAATCAAACTCTTATTTGAATACAGAGGCAGTGGGATTTTCTAGGTGCTGTCACCCAAGATTACAAAAATCAAGTCTACCTGATTTGAAGACAATGACTAAATCATTTCTCCCAAACAACTATCTTGTCAAAAGTTTTTGTTTAGCTGAATTGCCTGGGTGACTTGGCATCAGAAAGGCTAAGTTTCTTGAGACACCATCAAATTATCTGCTCCCTGTGAAAGACACACGCCAACAAGATACAGGATACATTGAGAAGAGTAACTCAAGACTGGACATGGAACTCCTTGCCTTAATGGTAAACCAGTAAATAAATCTTTTAAACTAAGATTTGGTGGAAATGTTAAAAATACTGAATTCAATCCTACTTTACATTTATAAAGTGTTTTGATGAAAGGTGGGGTTGTATAATGGTTAGAGAGCCAGACTGGGCATAAGGAAGCCCTACATTCAGTTCCCACCTCCTACACATCCTGGAAGTAGGACCCTGGGCAAGTCATCTAATCTCTCAGTACTCTAGGTAACTCTTGAAGACTATAAGTTACTGGTGGGTTGTGAATCTGCAATGGTGACAGGAATTTTCACATATATAATGTGAATTATATCACATACATATAATGAGAATTCATTATAGAATTTTATACCTCAATTCCAGAACAAAAGAGAGAAAAGGTGTACTTCCAGATTGACAGAGCATTCTTTTCACAACAACTTTATGAGATTAATGACATGAGGGTTATTATTCCAACATTACAGATAAGAAAACAAAGACTCGAAGAGCTAAGAGATCTGCCAAGGGTTTTACACAGTTAGCAAATGTCAGAACTGAGTCTTGCGTCCAGGTTTGGGAATCAGAGTATGTGAATTACAGCTCTGCTATTTATCAGTTACATAACGCTGGATTTCCTTGACCTCTCTGGGCCCCATTTTCCTTTGTAAAATAAGAGTGTATTCAGTCAATCAATGGTCAGTCAACAAGCATTTATTATGTACTTACTCCATCCTAGATACTGTGCTAAGCACTATGGATACAAAAAAGAAAACAAAAAGCAGCTGCCCTCAAAGAACATACAGTCTAATGGGGGGAACAACAGGAAAATAACTATGGATGGTTGAAGGTGATGATATCTAAGGTTCCTTCCAGCTGTAGACACGTTGGGCCTGTGACTCTAGGACAGCAATTCTCAATCTGTGGGTCGCACACCCTTTGGTGGTCAAATGACCCCTTCATAGGGGTCACAGGGGTTGCCTAAGACATATTTTCCATGGTCTTAGGAATCTCCTCTATCTGTCTCTGGGTGGGTCTGCCCACATACAGATATGCCCACATATGAGTGTTAAAGGTTGAGAACCACTGCTATAGGACATCAATAAGAGTGAATGAGCACCTTTTAGTAAATGATGAATTCCATTTGGGGACACTCGTATCCTGAGTCTCTGCATCTCCCTGAAAGACTCAAATAAGGTCAACCCCCTATGCCACCTTTCCAAGGAATATATAGTTACAGGTATCCTGTGGCCATCTAACTGGGGCAAGAGAACCTCTCCCCCATTTTGCCTCCCAAGGGAGAATAGCAAATATTTCCATAAGGGTAGGTAAACCTTATGGTACCATCAGGGCCATATATATTTTGGAGCTGGGGCCAAAGTCCCAGTCACCCTGCCCTAGTTGTAGCTCCAGTTCTGAAGGCAGATCTAGTGGTTGACTATTCTGTAAGAAGCCTAGCTAAGTTCATAGGGAATCTTTGCTAGGTTGGTTGTAGAACAAGATGTATTTTACTCATAACAACTCTTGAAGATTGTTGAGTAAGTGACAAAAAGATTGCAATTTTTGACATCCTGGGCAGGAAGGAAGATCCTGACATGATTACAGAGCCTTCCAGTATCAAAACAAGTAAACTGTCAAGTCAGTGGGAGATTGGTGAGAAACCCAGTCAAATTCTTAAAGCTTTGGTGTTGGCCTCTACCATACAGAGGACACCATGTAAAGAAAAGGTTCTATTTGGGTTTTGGTTTGGGATGAATCTAGACCTATGATTCTTTCATGTGGGTAGCTCCAGGTGGGGAAATACCTTTCACAGATCCAGAAGGGTGACTTATCTTTAACTTATAGTCTTACTGAGAAATTAACTGGCCCACCTCTGCACTGCTAATATGTGTCACAGGAAGAACTTGGACTCATCTTCCTGACTCCAATGTCAACCTTTTCTCCACTCTAACATGCTGAATCTCTTAGAGTTTCTGATACCATATTTTATTTCCACTTTCCTTCTTTAGATTTTGAAACTTAGAATTCTGAGAAAGAGTAGCATAGTTATTAACTTGTTATCAGAAGTTATATTTTTTTCATTAAAATGAGTAACTTGAAAGATATTCTCAATCTTCTGGTGTGATTTTTGAAAATATCCAAACCACACTGTACTCCCACCATCCAGTGGAAAAGTCAATGGGAAAATAGGATTCACTTAACATAAAACTTTGCTGGAATACATCCATTCCATTAAGGGAAGGATATCTATTATCAAAACAGAAATCACCATTTTCAGGGTCTAATGTGGCCTCTAATTTTCTTCTCTAATACTTGGCTTAACTGGTATGCTTCATAAAAAATGCAGAAGTTATTGATTTTGCATTTCTTCTGGCTATATCCTTCTGCCTCAGAATTTTTTTAATGGGCCCATTCCTATTGTCAGCAGATATGATTGCCCAGAGAGTTAGATTCTCATCCTTCAAATCTCCATTTAAGAGCTCTCACCGAACTCTAGTAGAACAGACCCTAAATATATTCTTTTGCAAACAAATTTTTGGATAAACAGTACCTAGGGGCTAAGGATTGATAAAATGCTAGAAAGCAATGAAAAAAAAAACAAGAAAAGGAGGTCACTAGAGTGACGCCCCAGGGTGACCTTTTTACCCACGGCAAGTTCATGCTCACACACACATGCATACCTACATATGAGTCCCACCTTTAGAGTTTTGAAACCAGAAAAAGAAAAATTGTTTGAATTTTAATATCTTCTGTCTTAATGATATTTTCTCCTTCTCTAAGTTTATTTTTCAATTATATACATGCTGCTGGGAAGCAAAAAATTTTTTCCCTAACAAATCATTACACATTGTGTCCAATGATATCCAGCATTTATATCCCATATTCCACTGTCAAAGGCATCATAATATTTCTCTTGTTAATGCCTACAAACCCATGGGAATCCATTATATTATTATTCTCAACCTGTGAGTAGGGAAACTGAGTCAAGGGAAGGTAAAATGCCTCCTTTCAACTTATACCAAGTTCCAAGGCTGAACTATAATTCAAATCCCAAGCTTCCAATTCCTAAATGTGTTTATTCTCAGGAACCCTATGGATGCATGGTGATTTAAAAAAAATAGTTCATTTTTCAGTAGGGGTGGAAAGACATAGTTCTTTGGGAAAAGCCTCTCCATTTTGTAGCTGGGGTGGTGTGTCAGCTCTCTACAGAGCCCTTATTACTACTTATTGGGTTTTGTTCTACAATAAAAGTTTCACAATGAATTTTGGCTAGAAAAATAAATGGGCAAAGAAAAAATTCTTTTCATGAATCTGGTGAAAGGGAATGAATTTCTTTCTTTCTCACCCACATCTACACACACTGAAAGCCATAAAATCAAGATGTTCTGAGAGTGAATAGGGCCATAAAGCACAGTTGGCAGCCTTTATAGTAATACTAACAGCTGACATCTATACAGGTATGCTGGGCTCACCACAAGCATTCTTTCATTTGAATCTCAGGACAACCCAGGGAGGCAGGTAGTATTATTATCACCAACTTCCAAATGAGGAGACTGAGGGGGTTGGTTCTCTGAGGCTCAGAGAAGTTAAGGAGCTGACTTAGGGTCACAGCTAGAAAAAGTCAGAGGTAGGATCTGATCCTATGTCTTTCCTGACTACTAGTACAACAACTAATCCACTTCATCCCTCAGCCCTTTAATGAAGCTTCCACAACCTCAGTAGTGGTTATACCATTTTCTTTAACCTTTGTCTCCTAAAGGCTTCCCCAGAACCATTTTTTGGCTCATCTTTGGCACAATTGCTAAAATAATCTTCCCAAAGCACAAGCCTGACCATGAGCTCAAAAATCTTTAGTGACTCCCAAGTTCCTCTAGAATAAAATGCAAACTTCTGAATTTCAATTCAATCCAGCAAACATTTATTATACTCCTAATGCTGTCAGTAGCTAGGTTCTAGCACAGTGGTTCTCAACCTTCCTAATGCAGTGACCCTTTAATACAGTTCCTCATGTTGTGGTGACCCCCCCAACCATTAAATTATTTTCTTTGCTACTTCATAACTGTAATTTTGCTACTGTTATGAATTGTCATATAAATATCTGATATGCAGGATGTGTTTTCTTTGGTAGAAATTGTACATAACTCACAGGTTGAGAACTGCTGTTCTACGGAGACACAAGGTGATAAAATAAAACAGTCCCTTCCCCTCAACGGACTTATATTCTATTGGTGGTAGACAACATGAATCTAGCTAAGTCAATATAAAATATAGACAAAATGAATACAAAGTAGTTTTAGTGTGTGTATGTCTATGTATGTATGTGTGTATGTACATGTGTGTGCATGCACATTGGGGGAGTAAAGGATAGTATAGTACTTTCTGATTTGCCCAGGTGTGCTGGGAAAACTGAGGTCTCCTAGAGAAAAAAACAGTATATATACATATGCACACTTAAGTTTCATCTACATTATTAACACTTTTTAAAACCTAGAAAATCAACAAAGCAATGAATCCAGCCTCATTTGTATGGTGCTGCAAGCCAATTCAAGCTTGCTCCAGCACTGGCCCTGGATCTGCCCCCCGGATAGTGCACCTAGGGCTGGGCTTTTCCACAATAACAATTTAGCTGTATAGAACTTTAAGTCTTATTGAGTGTTTTCTGTGTAACAACCCTGTGACATGGGTAGGTTCAGAATTTTTATCCCCAGTTTAGAAATGAGGAAATTGAGGCTCCCAAAAGTCATACAACTAGTAATTACAAGACCCTAGATTCAAACTCAGGCCTCTTGAGTCCCACAATCTCTGCTGCCTCTCAAAATACCATTTAGGAAACATCTGCCATGGTATAATGGAAAGAACACTTGTCCTAGAAATTATATCCCAGGGGTGACTAGGTGGCACAGTGAATAGAGCACCGGCCCTGTAGTCAGGAGGACCTGAGTTCAAATCCAGTCTCAGACACTTAACAAAAAAACTAGCTGTGTGATCTCGAGCAAGTCACTTAATCCCAACTGCCCTCCAAAAAGCAAAAAAAGAGAAAGAAATTATATCCCAGCTTCACCACTTATCAGCTATGCTACCTTGGGTGACTCCCTCCTCTCTCTCTGAGCCTCGCTCATTTCAAAATTGCTTTGGTATTTAGAGGCTAGATGCAGTTAGTAAATGGAGGGCTAGACTTGGGGTCGGGAAGACCTGGATTCATATTTTGCTTGGAACACTTAGAATTATATGTCCCTGGGAAAGTCACTTTTCCTGTACTATGCCTCAGTTTCCTCATTTGCAAAATGAGAGGACTACACTTGATGATTTCTAAGCTCTAAATCCGTGATCCTAATATCTAACTTTAGTCTGCCTTACCAAGCTTTTTTCATGTTACTCCTCAAGCATTCCACATTCCAGCCAAAATGGCCAACTTGCAGTTTCTAGAATTCAACCCTCCATCTCTCACTACTGTTCTTTGATTAAGCCTGTCACCTATGACTAGAACATCCTCCTTCCATGTCACTATGACATTTTCACTGGCACTTCACTGAGCCCACACTGGAAGTATTTATAGATTTTAGGACCCACCTGTAGAGGTTCTGGCCCACATGCATAGCCTCTGAGAACCCAAGGTCATCTTCACACCACGAGGAGGACCTAAAGGAAGATTAGCTTTATACAAAATATCCTAGAAGATTTCATTTTTGTGGGTCATAATGGTCCTATGTAAGCTCATCAGGAGATCTCCAGTGGAATATCCCCAGAATCTGCACTTAGGTAAAGGAATATCTAGCATACGTATCAAAGACACAGATGACACAAAGTCAAGAGAGAGAACTAAGAGATGAAGAAACATAAGGATTCAAAAAAGGTCTTGACAGTCTAGACCAGGGGTAGGGAACCTGTAGCCTCCAGGCCACATGTGGCCCTCTAGGTACTTGGGTGCAGCCTTTTGACTGAGTCCAAGTTTTATAGAACAACTCTTTTTATTAAGGGGATTTGTTCTGGGAAGTGTGGATTCAGTTAAGGGGCCACACTTGAAGACCTAGATGGCCACATATAACCTCAAGGCCACAGGTTTCCCAACCCTGGTCTGGACCATGGGTTCGCAAACTATAGCCCCTGGGCCTCAGAACATAGTTTCCAGGCCCATGCTCTAGAGCACTGGTATGAATCTAACAAAGATAAAATAAAAATGTATACTTGGGTTCAAAAAAATCAATCTTAATAGTATAAGATGGGGTAAAATAGTTGGACAAGGCTTTCTAGAAAATATCAGGGGGGTCTTCAAGTGGACCACAAGTTCAATATGAGTCAGTAGGGTGATAAGACAGCTACAAAAGTTAATATGCTCTTGAGCTACATGTTTTATCCTATGCTGCTCACAGTATATCAGCAGTGTCATGATTAACACTGAGGTGTATAGTCTAAGAAGTACAATAGTAAACTGGAACATGCCCAGAGAAAGGAAACCAGGATGATTAGCCATGAGTCCATGTCCTACAAGTACTGGTAAAAGGAACTGGGGATTTTGATCCCGGAGAAGAAGAGACTCAGGGGGTACATAATAGCTGTTTTTAAGTATGTCAAGAGATGTCATTTGGAAGGGAAACCAGGCTAATTAAAGACATTAGAAAGCATATGACTAAATAAGTAACATCTATCTAAAGCAAGGGTTATCTGTTATGGGAATAACTTAGAAGCCTTGCCAATAAGATCAGGACTGAAGCAAGGATGCCCATTATCTTGCCTTATTATTCAATATTCTACTACAAATGGTAGCTATAGGACAGGAAAAAGAAATGGAAAGAATCAGAATATGAAATGAGAAAAACCTATCACTCTTTGTGGATGATATGATGGTACAGTTAGAGAATCCTAGAGAATCAACTAAAGAATTACTTGAAATAATTAACAACTTCAACAAAGTTGCAGGATATAAAATAAACTCACATAAATCATCAGCATTTCTGTATGTTACCAACAAAGTCAAGAAGGAAGGGACAGAGAAATTCCATTTAACATAACTGCGTACAATATAAAATACTTGTGAGTCTACCTGCCAAGACAAATCTAGGACCTATAAGAACACAAGTATAAAACACTTTTCATACAAATAAAGTCAGATCTAAACAACTGGAGAAACATTAATTGCTCATGGATAGGCACAGCCAATATAATAAAAATTATAATTACACCAAAATTAATTTACTTATTTGGTATTATATCAATCAAATTACCAAAGGATTATTTTACAGAGCTAGAAAAAATAATAACAAAATTCATCTGGAAGAATAAAAGGTCAAGAATAGAAAGAGAATCAATGAAAAAAATTTAGAAGATAGTCTAGGAGTACCAGATCTCAAACTGTGTTACAAAGTGCTAAGCACCAAAACAATGTGGCACTGGCTAGGAAATAAAGTGGTGGAATAGTAGAACAGATTAGATTCACAATACACAGTAGTAAATGACCATAATAATCTAGTCCTCAACAAACACAAAGATCCAAGATTTTGGGACAAGAAACCACTATCTATTTGAGAAAAATTGTGGGGAAATATGGAAAACAATTTGGTAGAAATTAGGCGTAGACAAACATTTCACATTTTATACCATGATAAGTTCAAAATGGGCACAGGATTTAGAATAAAGAGTGATATCATAAGCAAATTAGGGGAGCATAGAATATTTTGCCTCTCAGATTTATGGATAAGGGAATAATTTTTGACCAAACAAGAGATAGAGAACATTATGGAATAAAAAAGGGATACTTTTAATTACACCAAATCAAAAATATTTTGCACAAATAAAACCAATAGAGCCAACATTAGCAGAAAGCTGCAGGGGGGGAGTGTTGCTTTGCTGGAGGTTTCTCTGATAAAAGCCTCATTTCTCAAATATGGGGAAATTGGGACACTAATGCACTGTTGGTGGAGTTGTAAACTGATCCAACTATTCTGGTGACCAATTTAGAACTTTGCACAAAGGGCTATAAAACTATGCATACCCTTTGGCCCAGCAATACTACTCCTAGGTCTGTATCCCAAAGAGATAAAAAGAGAAAAGGTTTTATATGTATAAAAATATTTGTAGCAGCTCTTTTAGTGGTGGTAAATAATTGGAAATTGAGGGTATGGCCATCAATTGGGGAATAGACACATAAGTCATGGTATTGAATTATGATAGAATACTATTATGCTATAAGAAATGAGGAGAAGGATGCTTTCTGAAAAACCTGGGAACACTTACATGAACTGATGCAAAATGAAGTTTGCAGAACCAGAAAAATATTATACACAGTAGCAGCAATATGCTATCCACCTCCAGGGAAAGAACTGGTAGTATATAAATGCATATATGTATAATATGAATCCATGTGTTCTTTTGCAATATGGGTAATATGTGAATGTTTTACATGACTGCACATGTATAATCTATGTCAAATTGATTGCCTTCTCTAGGAGGAGGAAAGGGAGGCAGAGAGAAAGAAAATGTGGAACTCAAAATTTTAAAACAAATGAATGTTAAAAATTTTTGATTACATGTAATTGAGAAAAAAGTAAAAATTATGTAATGCTCGCAAAAATAAATTTAAATTTCTTAAAAATGTTAAAAAATGAAGTCTATCATGTGTTTTTCTGAAAGAAAAAAGAATCTACTCTGTAACATCATCCTACTTGTGTTTGAAGACCCCCATTGAGGAAGAAACCAATAATGCCCACAGCAGCCAATTCCATTTTGGAAGAGCCTTGGTATCTAGTAAAAATTTTCCCTATTTTAAGGCCAATTTGCTTCTGTGCAACATGTACCAAATGTTCCTAGTTTTTTTTTTCTTCTGAGGCCAAACAGAATAAGACTAATCCCTCACCTAGGTGACAGCCTTTCAAATCTTACAGGATAGTTATGATGTCCTCTTCTCTTGGCTAAAAACCACCAGTGCCTTCATCTAAACCTCTGGATATTCTCCAGCCTATCAACATCTTTTGTAATCTAGCTCCCAGAACTAATTTCAATATTCTAGACAAGTTTTGACTGGGGCAGAGTTCAGAGAATGGTCAACTCCTTATTTCTGGAAGTTGTGAGTCTCAATGTAGCACAAGATGACATTCATTTTCTTGACAGCCAAATCCAATTAGAAACTCATTTTG
This sequence comes from Pseudocheirus occidentalis, assembly GCA_028646575.1. Taxonomy (NCBI): domain Eukaryota; kingdom Metazoa; phylum Chordata; class Mammalia; order Diprotodontia; family Pseudocheiridae; genus Pseudocheirus; species Pseudocheirus occidentalis. The sequence continues at coordinate 28,638,038 of CM053602.1, read as the reverse complement.
AACATAAAGTCCACTAAAACCCTCAGATCTTTTTCAAATAAAACTCTCTGGTCATTTTGCTCCTATTTCATGGATGAAATAGATACTTTTGAATACCAGTATAAAATTTGACATTTATCACTAATAAATTTCATCTTACTTAATTTAGTTCATACTGCAAAGTGCTTATAAAGATCCTTCTGTATCCAGTCTCTCATTCAATCTGCCTAGCTTTGTGTTATCTGCATATTTTATAAGCCTTTATCTGAGCAAAGGATAAAAGTTGTAGATATGTAGAGGGCTAAACCCAGAGGCTCTGCAGAGACCCCACTGGAGACCTCACTAGCATCAGACCAATGAAGACACTTCTTTGTGTCCAGCTATTCAAGGGATTCCAAAAAGATCTACAGCAATTATAATATTATCTCATTTATATTTTCATCTTTTCCATGAGAACAATTTGGAATCCTCTATTAAATGATTTGGTGAAATAACTATAGGGTAAGCATTGCCTCTATTTATCCATTTCATAACCCTTCTAAAAATCAGAAATACGGTAGCACAGTGCCTTGTACAGAGTGGGCACAGTAGAAATGTTTATTGTTTATTAGTATTATCATTATTATTATTACTAAATTTGGCATGATAGGCAACTTACCCAAGTATCAAATTTCACTTTTAAGTAGTTTTAACTGCTAGAAAGTTATTCTCTTCTTCAAGTTTAATTTGCCTCTTTGAAATGCCCACCCATCATTCCTAGTTTTGCCTCTGGAGCTAAGCAGAACAAGACTCTTCTCTCTTCCACATGACTATCCATCAACCACTTGAGGACAGCCATCTTCATCCTGCCCCTTCTCAAGTCTTCTCTTTTCTAGGCAAAAAGTAGAGTATGCAGAGTCAAGGAGATAACAAGCTTTTCTGCACTCTAAAGTGATCAGAGCAGAAAGGGATTACCAAATCCAGTTGTAAATATCTAAGAAGATGACAGATTTAGAGATGGAAGGGACTGGGACCAGGAAAGCTCAGTGGCTTGTCCAAGACCACACAGGTAGTAAGTAGGAATCAAATGAGATAATTGCAAAGGACTTACCACAATGTCTGGCATGTAGTAAGAACTATATAACTATTTATTATTATTATTATTACTTTTGTTGTTGCTGCTATAACTTTTATCGCTTGTCAAGTCGTGGCTTCAACCAAAATTGTCTGATTCTAAACCCAGAAGTCTTTCCACTGTAACATGGCATTTTCTAAGAAATGTTGACAATTTTGGAATGACCAAAAGAAGGCTCTTCTTTTTTTTTTTTTTACCAAAATTTGCCTCATAATCATACTTGCATCTCCAAAAAGGTAACTACTTTACAACACTGAGCTGCAATTTCTTTTTTTTTTCCTTTGGTGGAAAGCAGGGCAACTGGGGTTAAGTGACTTGCCCAAGGTCACACAGCTAGTAAGTGTGTTAAGTGTCTGAGGGCAGATTCGAACTCAGGTCCTCCTGACTCCAGGGATAGTGTTGAATTCACTGTACCACCTAGCCCCCCACCCCCGAGCCTCAATTTCGCTCTCTGTGAAATGACAAGAGGTTGGATTAGAGATCCACTAGATCCAGCTTTCTTTTGTCTCTGGTTCCATAAGGTTATCTGATTCTAAATGCCCACCTTTAACTTGCAGTGCATTTATCTGCCATAGCAATCAGTTCTTTTGGACTTTTTAATAACGTTTAAGGAAATTTGCCAGTCTGAGATCTCCAAATCTGTTCTTTCATACCCGTACCTTTTCTATCCCAGATGATATCTCGTTTCATTCTTTTCTTGAAGTTTTTCTGAAACGAGAGTGCAAGCTTATCTAACTGATGCCTACATCATGGTTTTAATAGATGAATTGCTAATAGGGATTTCTAACCAGGTTAAATTAATGACATTAAGAGAAAGATTGCCTTCTAATGAGAATCATTGATTTGGTGGCACATTTTTATAGCTATAGGATGTACTGTCGAAAAGAATTACAGCATTCTTCCTTAGCTTTACAGTTCTTCGATAAAATGGGGAAAACCCTGTAGAGTGTAGTTTCCTCAGGAAATTAAAAAAAAAAACCAACCCCACAACCCACCAGTCTTTGCTACCTTCAGTTCAATAAGTTAATTCTAGCAGAGAATCCCAACATAAGAAGAGAAAGAAGAGCCAGCCAAGCATAAGAATCTTTCCTGATGTGTAATTGAAAGAACACTGACCCTGGAAGTGGACAGCTGTCATTTCTGAGTGAATCACAATCATGCTTCCATCTGACCTTTAGTTTCTTCATCTGTGAGATAAGAATAATAATATTTATGTTACCTATACCTCATAGGGTCACTGGTAATGAACAAATGAGATAATGTTCCTGAAAGAGCTTTGTAATTACAAAATCCAAAACGCATGTGACGATAAATGATTGTTTATCCAAATCAAAACAAAAACCTAAAATCAGATTCATTCTAAACTTCAGACTCTAAGCAGAAGCCATTCTTGAGTTAATATGAATTTTAAGTGCATTATATGCAATATAAGCCAAAGCTTGCAGGAGATGTTGTGGAACAGAAAATTAAGTCCTGGCCCTGGAATCGTGGAAAACCTGAGTTAAAATCTCAGGCCTGACACTGACTAGCCAAGTGGCCTTAGGTAAGTCATTCAAACTCACTGAGCTACAGTTTCCTTATCTACAAAATAAAGACAATAACTTCAGTTCCCACCTCCCAGGGTCGTGGGAAGTTGCACAGAATCATAGATTTAGAACTGGATGAGACATTAGAAGTCATAGAGTGAAAATCTCTTATTTGATAGATGAGGAAACTGAAACTGAGAATGACCGGGTCTTGTCCAAAGTCACACAGATAATAAATGGCAGAGTCTTTTGATTCCAAATTCAGTAGTCTTTCCCTTTTACCATGCTATTTCTTAGGGTACAAAGGGGGAAAATTGTATATTAAATTCTTTGCAAACCTTAAGCTGTTCATTTGTTTTCAATTACGTCTGCTTCTTCACGATCCTATCTGGGGTTTTCTTGGCAGAGATGCTGGAGTGGTTTGACATTTCTTTTTCCAGCTCATTTTATAGATGGGGAAATCAAAGTAAAAACATTGTTAAGTGACTTGCCCAGGATCACACAGCTAGTAAGTGTCTGAGGCTGGATTTGAATTCAGTAAGAGTAGTCTTCCTGAATCCAGGTCTCATGCTTTATCCACTGCACCTCCTAGCTGCCCCACTGCAAACCTTAAATCACTTTCTGAATGTCACTGTTTATCCACAGTGGAAAGAGCACTTGATCAGGAATCAGGAACTGAGGTGAAATCTCATTTCAGCCACTTTACCTTTATGACCATGAGCAAATCACCAAATCCATATTGGCCTGAGTTTCCTCTGTAACATGAAAAGGGTGAACTACATACCCTCTAAATTCCCTTCTAGCTCTAAAACTATAATCTTGTGATTATTATTTTTATACTCCTGTCTTCCTATTCCTGCATTCTTTCAAAAATCCTTCCATTTTTTTTCCTCTTTAAAACATCAAAACTTAAAGATGTAAGTAGAACTTTGACTTTGGCAGGAACTCACTTTCTTTTTTTAAAATATAATTTGTTTGTTTTTAGTTTTCAACATTCACTTCCATAAGTTTTTGAGTTTTAAATTTTCTCCTCCCTCCCCAAGACAGCATGCACTCTAATACAGGTTCTACATATACATTCATATTAAGCATATTTTCACATTATTCATGTTGTAAAGAAAAATTAGTACTAATGGGAGGAACCATGAGAAAGAAGATACAACAAGTAAAGAGAAAATAGTTTACTTTGGTCTACGTTCAGACTCCATAGTTCTTTCTCTGGATGTGGACAGCATTTTTCATTGTGAGTCTTTTGGAGTTCTCTTAGATCCTTGTATCGCTGAAAAGAGCAAGTCTATGAAAGTTAGCTGTCGCACAATATTGCTCTTACTATGTACAATGTTCACCTGGTTCTGCTCATTTCACTCAGCATCAGTTCATACAAGTCTTTCCAGGTTTTTCTTAAGTCCTCCTGCTATCATTTCTTATGGCACAATAGTATTACATTACATTCATATGCCACAATTTGTTCAGCTTTTCCCCAATTGATGGGCATCCCCTCAGGTTCCAATTCCTGGCCACCACAAAAAGAGCTGCTAGAAATATTTTTGTACATATGGGTCCTTTTCCCTTTTTTATGATCTCTTTGGGATACAGACCTAGAAGTGGTATTGCTGGGTCAAAGGGTATGCACAGTTTTATAGCCCTTTGGGTATAGAGGAACCCAATTTCACTATTGTAGTAAGTACTCTATTTCTTTTTTATTTCTAGGCAGAATAGAAAAGCCCAAAATGCAGCCCTGAAATGTCAGCAGATTGATCTGTCCATACAAGTGATTCCAAGTATAAACAGATTATACTTTAAATCACTTTACATTATTGTCTTCCATTGGTGCATCTGTAAGTGGCTTGTAAATGGTCACTCACAACTACTCAAGACGAATAACAATACCTTCCTGGGGAGTAAAAGAGAATGTTTTTGAGTGCCTTTACTAGTCTTAAACTACCAAGTTAGATGGTGTTTGGTTAAAAATAATGTATGGAACTTTTGATGTTGATAGGTAGGTTTTACTTTAAGCAAATGAGATACATGGCAAAGCAATGTCATAAAAGGCACATTCTGAAGTTTTGTTTCTATTTTGGTTTCTGTATTTGATCCAATCATAAGTTAGATTTTTCACTTCTTGAAATCTGTCATGTCTCTCAACATCCTGAGATAGGGGAGTGGAAGGAGAAGAAATAGAAAATAGACTCATAGTCTGTACTTTTGGCTCCAGGAATTTAAAGCCTTCATAGGAGGGTTCACTATATACTCCCATATAGATGTCAAGCCATTATCTAAATACGATTAGCTTTAACACCAGGTTAGGTCACACAAGACCTTGGTCAAGGAACATCATTGCCTTTCCCCCAAATGTGACTTTCTGTTTAACTTCTTACTGGTTTGCCTCTTTCTTTTGCCCTTGTAATCCTTTGTTTTGTATCATATGTGTGTGTGTGTGTGTTTGTGTGTGTGTGTGTCTGAGATCTTTTTCTCCACTAAAATCTATTAAACTTTGCCTTTGGACAAAGGGGCTGTATTACTTTCTATCCTAGGATTGCTAGACCTTAGTGTCTTGCAGAAAGTAGAACCTTGCTAAATGTTTACAAGAATTATTGAGTCTACTTGAAAACACCTTTGCATGAGGTGCCCTTCTGGTATTGTTTGTTATTTCTAGATTATGAGCTATATAGGGCATGAGTGGAAGGGAAAGAATGAACCATGAACAAATGAAAGCCAATCTTAAACGAAGACCAAATGGAGTAAGTCTGGGACTTGGACACAAAAGTCATCTATTCAATTAAACAAAAGCTTTCTAAATATCTGCTATATGTGTGACCCTGTGCTCTGTACTGTGTATACAATGATGATGGCAGCAATGGCCCTGCTCTCAAGGAGCTTAGCTTCTAATGGCTCTGTATTGTGGCGATGGGGTGGAAGGAGGCACAAGTAGACAAATAACAATGATCCAAGCATAAGTGAGGCAGAAGAGAGGAATCCCTGGCTTGGCTTCTCAGTCATGTAAATCCCTTCGCCTCTTGAATACTAGTATATCTCACCTATTAAATGAGTGATAGTGTGGTACCATGGAGAGAGAACCAGTCTCAAAGACAGGAAGACCTAGTCTCTAGTCTTTCTTCTGACACATGCTGGTTGTGTGACCTTGGACAAATCATTTTACCTTTATTTCAATACTCTTAGCAACTGTCTCAGACAGTTCATTGTAGGAAAGGTGCTCATCTGAATTGGTAGATGGATCTTTCTCATCTGAGAGGTCCCATTATACCAATGAAATCGCAAATGCATTTCCTATGACTATTTTTGCAAAATAAAGATAGTAATCCTTCCACTGCCTACCTTACAGGGATGTTGTGAACATCAAATGAGACAGGTAATGGATGGGGAAGCCCTTTGTAACCATGAAAGCACCTATAAACATATTAACAAAATGCTATATAACTCCCATTTCTATTTCATTTTTCACATTATAAAAGTTCTATCATTTGAGGATAATTCCATTATCCAACAATTTACAACTAGTTTCCTCCCCGATATTCAATCTCATTTTCCTTTTTATTAATTTCATCTCATTAATTCTTGTTAAACCTTTTTCAGACATGTAGAAGAATTCTTCTTCTCCTTAGTCCTGGGGCAGTGGAAGACAAGCTTTTGCTGGTCACTGCTAACAATTAAGAGCATGCTATTAACTACATTGGCAACACTGTTTAGATCAGGTATCTACTTCAGTACCTTAAAAAACCTGCCATCCAAGTATAGTGTAATCTCAGATTGGGGTAAGACTGAGGCTGAAGGATCTTGAGCTCAGGAGCTCTGAGGTACAGTGGGATAGACTGATTAAATGTCTACATCAAGTTTGGTATTAATATGGTGAGTGCCCAGAAGCCCCTGTTCTATCAGATTGACTAGGGAGGGACAAACTGGTAGGTCAAGGCATCTGTTCTTATAAATAGTGGGGTCAGACCTGTGAGTAGCTCCTGTACTTCCTGCTTGTTTGAGATGGGGATACCATATAACAACAACAACAACAACAACAACAACAACAACAATCCTCAGATGTCCCTAAATCTGATCCCTCACTTGATATTTTTTCTCTGGAAATTCCTATTTATCTATGTGATCTTGGTGTTGAGTGGATTTTGAGTCACAAAAAGGACTTCCTTGTCTTCTTGCTAGTGCTCATGAAAACAGAGTTCACTTTCTTTGGGGAGATTTCAGGCAATCTTATTATACTTCTCTTTTTGGAGAGCAATTGGGGGGTAAGTAACTTGCCCGAGATCACATGGCTAGTTTTTTTGTGTTAAGTGTCTGAGGCCCGATTTGAACTCAGGTCCTCCTGACTGCCGGGCTGGCGCTCTATTTACTGTGCCACCTAGCCATCCCAGCACTCCAAGTTCTAGGAGAAGTACAAAGACAATGTAGTAAAGAGAAACGTATTGTATTTGTGGCCTGCTAAAATCTGGATTCGAATTTTGTCTCTGACATGAAGTAACTTTCAGGTTGTAGACAAGTCACTTACTCTCCTTTGTCTCAGTTCTCTCATTTATTAAAAAAAGATAATAATACTGTGTAGGGATGTTGTGGGGGAACAAGTAAAATAATATTGTCTAATGTTTTACAGGCCTTGAAGTGCTACATAAATGTCAGTTATGATTAAGACAAAGTTTCTGTATTTGTGAAGGATTTAGCACAGAGCCGGGCACATAAAAGATGCTGAATAAATGCTTACTCCCTTCCCCTTCCCTTCAAAGAGCTTCCAATCACATGGTGGAGAGAGTGAGATTCCAGAATATGACAATCCCTAGAATATAAAACAGAACAAGATCAACACATAGTAATTGTCAAAAGGGCTAACCAAGGATAAGGAAAGCAGGTTTAGAGAACCATTCATCTTGCCATTAGCAAAGTAGGGCCTTGCTTCTGTATGATCATTTTTGCTCAAATTAATGCACAGAATTAATCTAGTTGAATTATCCATTTAATTATATGTCTATTAAAATTTTATATGGGAAATGAATCACAGTGTTCATTCTAAACAAAGCAGAGGTATATTCAATTAAAATATATGATCCCAACCTTAAGTCAGTGGCTCCTTTCTATTGTGCTATCCAGTGGAAATTCGTCAGCATGAAACAATGTTTTCACATTTGGAATAAACAAATTCATAGAGGAGAACAAATGGGGGGGGAAGATTGCTTTCTCTTTTTAGCTTTTTGTATATGGATAGTCTTCATGAATATTGCAATTTTCTGAGGGATAACACATCAGAGACATAGGTTAACATGACAAAGATAATTAAGAAGATGGAGAACTTTCTGAGTCTGCCATCAGTTTTGTGTTTAGAAATGCTAGAAAATTTATGTCTAACTCATGAGAGGTAAATCCTTTGCATTGCTTATTCAGTGTTGTTGATTCTTTGGGCCTTGGTGAGAGCAATAATCCTGGATGCTGAGTTCATGGGCAAGCTAGTCCTGTCTGTCTTTCTGCTAGCTTCTCTTTTCTGGTCTTTCTTACACCTGCCTTAAAGTAGGACTAAGTTACATAAAGAGAAACCTCCTTGGACGGCTTTCCAGCAATGGAATGGACTGCCGTACCATATGTTATGTTTATTTCAAATGTTAGAACATTGCTTCATGCTGACAAATTTTCACTGGATACAATATAAAAGAGCCAGATCATATATTTTAGTTGAATATTCCTCTGCTTTGTTTAGAATGATTACTATAATCATAGGTTATAGATATAGATAGAGCCAAAAGAGATCTTGAAGACCATCCAGACACCATTTTAAAGATGAGAAACCTGAGGTCCATGGTGATTAAATTATTTATCTAAGGACTCAGGGCAGTGACTTTAAGAAGCAGAAAGAAACCCAGGTTCTCTGATGCCTATACTATGCTGTCTCAAAATGTAGAGAAATCCCAGTTACTAAAAGGGTTTAAGCAGAGGCTGAATAACCAAATGCCAGTAGTTCTGCCCAGCAGACTGTCTATTTTTGGAAGGAAGTTGACCTAGACCTAGACAGGTGTCCCCTGTCATGCAAACACAGATAGTATAGGAAAGAAACATTAGAGGGAGCAGGGAGCTGTCCAGTGCTGAAACCTCATTAAGAAGAAAAAGGGAATTGAAATAGACCCTCAAAACTGAGGCTCCAGAGGAAGTCAGCAGGGTCATGTTGTTGAGTGAGTTGAATTGCAAGCAAAGACCTCTGCATAAGCCCGAATCTTCTTGGATGACTGGTGTCTTTGAAATCTGATCCTAGAGTACATTTTCCTGCTTTGTCATTAGTCCTCATTCTCCAGACTTCTTTTTTATAGCTTTACCAAACACCTTATTGCCCTGGAAGAACTTCTTCTGCTTTCCTTCTATCATCAAATTACTATTTGTGACTACCTTTTCTACACCTCTATTTCAGGAAAGGATCAACAACCATGTTTCATTTCACTCCCCCATTCTCTTCTCTGGGAATTTTCTTCTAAAACTTCACATATCTAGCCACATGTAACATCATTCCCCCACGCTCCATTCAGTAATAGAGTTGGGAACCATAAGCAATTCAGTTCTGCTATTGTTCCTTCATGGGGTGCATTGATGTGTTCTTCCGTGTCCTCACTAAGCATCCCCCTAACCAAAGCACCCCACTATGGTCATTACTCACTTAGAAGCATTGTATCCCTCATCAGAATTGCAAACTTCAAGGTAAGAACTTTCCTTTTTGTTCTATATTTGCATCCCTACCGCTTAGCATACATTGGTATACAGAAAGCACTCAACAATGTTTTTGCATTCATTCATTCACTCACTGACTCATTCCCTTTGGCTCTCAGACTCTGGCATGTAGTACAGTGTCAAATAAATATCTGTTAATTGATTGATCTGATTCCCAGCACTGTAACATTGCCCATCTGTGGTTCTTTTCTAATTCATAAACAATTTCTGCTTTGTACCTGCTTGCATATTACACTACCTACACTGATTACTCACCCTTTTGGTTCAAATGACTCACTCCTTTCTTCTAGCCCTTACTACCTGACATGTTACCACTACAAACTGTGCCATACACATCAGCGTCTTCTGTGGGCACCAAAGTTTGAACTAGGGGAGGAATTCAGCCAAAGTCCTTCATACCACTGAGGGTCTAGAAAAATTGTACATGAAGGCTCATTTCCACTGTACTATTGAATGATTCTCTGATACATAAATGTATTTAAATTTTCTCCCTAGAAAGTGATTTCCAGATTTTATCCACATTGATCATCACTTAGTATCTGACCTCTTGAAGAGAAGATAATAATAATAATGGCTAACATTTATATAATGCTTACTAGGTGCCAAATACTTTACAATTATTTTCTCATCTGTGCCTCAGAGTAGCCCTGGGAGGTAAGTGCCCCTATTTTTCAGATGAAGAACCTGAGGCATGCAGAGATTATCCAGTGACTTATCCATGCTTCACAGCCACATTTGAATTCAGATCTTCCTGACTCCAGGCTGAGAGGCCTATTCACTGTGCCTCCTAGCTGACCAGATGTTTATGTTTATTACTAGCTCAGGAATCAGGGTAGGTCCATTTTTTTCTTTCTAGTCACAGGTTTAGGGGATAATTTATAAGTATGGAGGATACTAGCCAAGACACAGTCCTAATACTATACCATGCAAGTATTGGTTGAAAGTACTGGGGATGTTGAGACTGGACATGGAATAACTTGGGTGGAGTAGGGGATGATAATTGTCAGAAAGTATCTTGAAGGGTGTCATTTGAAAAAGGGAGGTACTAGACTTGTTCTGCTCCTCCCTAGAGGGCAGAATTAGACAAAAACAGGTAGAGATCATAGTTAGGTAGCTGCTTGTCAGGGTCGTCATCTGAGATCAGTTTCTCTTCCATTACTGGGTTGGGCTAGATGGCCCTTCATGGCCCTTTCAGTTCTTCAACTCTATGATTTCATAACTCTTTAGAGAACACTTGAGAAGCATATTCAGTCAGACATCTCCTTGTCTCCCCTTGCCCCCCACTCTTCTTGAGGCTCTATGACAAGGAAATTCTCCTATGGATGGCATCATTGCCAAGGATATCTCTCCATTTCTTTTAACTAAATCAGTCTCCCTCATATGAGGGTAGACTGAGATGGAAAAGTACACTTCTTAATTGCAATTTCTCTTTAAAAGATCAGACAGTAAGCAACCATCTGTGTCCAGAAAAACCTGGCACTTTGCTTTTGAGAGTTAATTTGAAACATGTGGTGTTTATAGTTTGGGGTAGATTTCACATAGCTGCAGTCTTGTGTTTTATTGATGAACATTAAATTGCCAGTTCCCAAAGGAAGGCATTTGGGGTTTGGCTTGGGATATTTAATTTTTGTCATGAAAAATGGGATGTGATGTAAGACTGGGGCAGCACAGACACGTGGGCCCCTCCCTAGGAATGCTGGGAACTGGATGCACACCAGGCAAACCGTACACTGGCCCAGCTTCACACTGCTCTACTTCATGGCAATATTTGTGAGGTGCTACCATCTATCCTAATCTGAATGGAATCTCTGGGACCCTATGCCTGACTTCAGAGGCCTCATTACTTGTTCTAAGTAGGGGCTACCTCAGTTACCTCTGGATTCAACACTTCTGATTAATTAGGACATTTATTAAGATCTTGGCCTACTGGGGAAAGGTTTTGAGAAGTGTAGTGGTTTGGTCGAGCATTCCCACCCTCTCTTGCCACTCAAGACTAACCATCATCCTATAGCAGAGAAAAATTTCCTAAGGGTACTTAAAATATCTTCTCTTAATGGCTTTCCATCACTAATGAGGGCTAGAATAAGGTCACTGAACCATTGTGAATGCCTTGGATGCTCCCCAGGCCCAAATCCTAAAGCCCATTAAGGAACTTCAGAAGTCCTGACGACTTGGTAATACCCAAAAGAGAATGCTTGAGTACACATTAAGATAGGGAATCCATTATTTTATTCATATGAAGTTGGTCTTAGTACTAAGTCTTTATTAGAAAAGAACACTGCACAAAAGAATGGCAAATGTTATCTATGTATAGAAATACATATGTCTAGATACACATATGTATAATGTATGTGTATATTTATCTTTCGAGTGAGAGGTTCTATAATCACCAAATTGTGAATCACGTTGCCTTGCTAACATTCATAGAACTGGAAGAGACCACAGAGATCAAGCCTAATTCTCTCATTTTAGAGAAGAAAAAACTGAATCTCATTCCTTCATCAACCAATGTATTGTAGACCCTCATGAACTCTCCACTACATTATTACAATCTCCTTTATTGCCTCCCTGACTCTAATCTCTCCTTTATACCACTAGGAACTTCATTGGTCTAATATATAGCTTTGATATTGTCATATCCCTATTTATACACATTTGATGGCTCAACCATTCAAGACTCGACCTCTTTGCCTGGCATTCAAAGATCTTTCACAATCTGCCTCCAATCTCAAGCCTTAGCTCACATTTTTATCCCATACATCCTTTATTTTTCAATAAAAGTAGACTACTTAGCTGTCTCTAATCATGCCCTTTGTTTTCTCACCTGAATGCCTCCCCCAATGTCTTCTCATTTTCTCCATGGACATGTCATTCATCCTTCAAGGCCTTGATAAAATATTAATTCCTTTTTGAAGATATTCTTTATCCTTTTCTCCCACCCCTGTTACCCAGAATGGTTCTTTTCTTATTTGATCTCATAGCACTTTGCTCTCCTTTTATAAGAGGCACTATGACAAAATAATGGGTTTGGAGTCAAGGGGTCCTGGGTTCAAATAAGGCTCCTGCTTTATACTACCCATGTTTTTATGGACAAGACACTTCACCTTTCTGGGACTCAGTTTCCTCATCTTTGAAATGATGGTGATTGTAAGACTCAAAGGATGTAATAAATAGAATTATATTGGATGACCCAAAAATCTTAGTGCAATTTTAAGCTTGAATAGCTTAAAACCACATTAAAGACATTTGGAATGCCCTACATAAATTACAGTGATACTTTTCTGAGTATATCCTCTTCTGATCTATATGACACTTGTCCCTCTACATGCTTTAAAAATTCTACCAGCCTGTAAGATATGCTGAGGCATAGAGCAAGCTTCATTTATCTTTCTAACACACTCTGATATAGACTTTTTAGATTGCACTCCCTCACACCAAGATATGGGAGGCATAGTGTAGCAATTATGACTGAACGATGAACATGTACGCAACCTCTAACTTAAACTCAAGAAGGGACATTAGGCATCATTTAGGACAGCTGCATAATTTTTACAAAATAAGAAAACAAGGTCAGAGAAGCTCAAAGTCATCCAGGTTAGTACGAATTAGTTCTAGTTATACACCTATAATTTGAACTCAAATCTTCTAGCTCCAAATCCATTCCTCTGCCTACCCATTGCACCACATTGACTCCAACAGAATTCTACTAAGCCTTGCACTTAGGCTTATCTGGTTTCTTTATGCTCTTTTTGTTTCAAGGAGCCTAGGGATCACTCATCCTAGAGTAGTAAACTCATTAGAGGATTTGTCTCCTTTAGTTGACCTCAGGACAAAAACCAGCTTGCCCTTCGTATCTGCAGATCATCTAGAATCTGTCTATTGACTGGACAGAGTTGGCTCTTTGGGTCACAGATATATTATGCAGCTTCATTTTCGCAAACCAGACCAACATGGTGGGCTAGGATGGCAGTGAGGTGGGCAAATATGTCTTGTATCTTTTGAGTATGTGCAAATGATCCATAGTGTATTGTTATTCATAAACTCTCTAGTTAGGTCAACAATATGAGACTTTTCTCCCTATTCCTTGGATTTTTTTGTTTTTGTTTTTGGGAGGCAGTTGGGGTTAAGTGACTTGCCCAAGGTCACACGGCTAGTTTTTTGGGTTAATTGTCTGAGGCCGGATTTGAACTCAGTATTCCTTGGATTTTTGAAATTGACTAGTACACCCTCAAGAGCTTGCAATAGGCATGTGAAGTTCTTAACAAGTTAGCTGAATGATTGAGGTCTAAAGGGATACTTTGCCCAAGATTGCTAAGGAAGTCCAGGGTTATTTTCGCCATATTGTTCAGTCTCTTGCTTCATAGGTCCCTTTCTAGGACATCTTTATATCTTCATCAAACTCAGTAACTGATTTCCTTTTTACCACACTTAAAATCATTGCTATGGCAGAAATGGAAAAGATATGGAGAATTAATTTCTCTAAATATTTCAAGAATACTTTATCATTAAAGTATTTTTTCTCTAGGCAAAATAATTAATTCCTTTCACTATCCCTGAAAAGCTCTCCCTTTCCCATCTTTAATCTTGTCAGTTGATTTCCTCTAGACTTTCTGAAAGTTCCTCACCTTCTTTCTTAGCTGTGGAGCCCCAAAGGAAACTAAAGTTTAAGTGAGTGTCCAATGAAATAATACAGTTATGTGAGTTATTTCTACATGTCTTATAGACCAAGAAAAGGCAAAATAGCCATGCCCCATATGAGGGAAGAGTGAGAAGTTCTGAGATTCAATCAATCAGTTTAGTTACATGATGGGATGAGCTTAACTTTAAAGGACTAAACATTTAACTCTTCATTTCTTTTGGAGAGGGGTGATGGCAGACATAATCAGATTGAAAAATATTACCAAAAAACCCCCACTGTGCTGGAGAAATGGAATAAAATATATCAGAGAAAATTGGGACCAGAGAAAAGACGGGTATATCAGAGAGAGGGGGAGGAGGAAGGTGGAGAGAGAGAAAGAGAAAAGAAGAGAAGGAAGGAGGGAGGGAGAAAGAGAGAGAGAGAGAGAGAGAGAGAGAACAGTAAACTGGTAAACAATTCGTGCAATCCGTTGCATCCCTCTTTTGTTACTAAAACTACCAGAAGACCCCCAGAATATTCAGTGTATTCTCTGTGGAAGACTAATAAGAAGATATGAGAAAGAGCTGTAGAGGATAAGCTGGCAGAGAGAAGCTATGATTTGCATCTCTGAAGGCAGTACTCACATCAATGGGATAACAAATTCGACCAAGTATCCAGTTATGCTGAAATCTCCAACAGGTATATGCCACTTCAAGGTATCAGTGCATCCTTTATCTTACTGAAGGGGGTACTTCCTCCACTTGCATGCTTCACAGCCTATGTTTTCTCACACCATTCAATTTTAATCAAGGCCCTCCCATAAATCAACCACATATAATCTACCCAACATACTACCTTCCTCTAGCTACTATTTTTTTAAAAATTTCATTCATAACAGGGAGGGGAGAAGAATACTTGACCATCTATTCACTCTCCCTCTTTTTAAAAATGACCAGTCCACCTTCTTTTCTAGTCATATAAATCCTAAATGATCTGTTTTATGGAGCTTATTACATGGCAATTATTAATAACATTCTGCCACCTACTTATATCTAGCTTTTCATTGCCTTTAGGGTTACCTGCAGGTTGGATCCTTTAGAAATCACAGTATGTTTCAAAGCCATATATCAACACTAGCATAGTAGTGTTTCAAAACCTTGTGTGCTGGTATCAGAGAATAGCACAGGAGCAGTTCAGAATGGTTTAAGGTACTGTACAGTTCCTCAGCTATGATTCAGGCTGTTAGATTTGGGAAAAATCCTCTTTGCAAAATCTACTTTCTCTACCAGTTAAAAAAAATGGAGGGCATGATCTATTTGCTAAAAAACGGGTTTCCATTTTAATTTCGTTTACATTTAAATTGGTATATATTTCCATGCATGCATATGTGTGAATTAGAGTAGAATTATTCTTTCCTCACACATTGGATGGAATCTAGCATAACTGATGTGTTTCTGTATTTATAAGTGTCAACATTCTTTATTTGGCTTTCAGACAGTTCTTATGTGGTTAGAAATGCTGATCTGATAGCATATTCGAATGAAATCCAATTAATCTGGATTTACATTGAAAATATCTTCCTCTCAGTACTGCTCCTACCTAGAAGAACAGCTCATAAGAAATGGATAAGTTTCTTAAAGCTCTTATTGTTTATTCTGCACAGCTTACATAAAACAGAATGTTGCTCACTTAAAAGAATGTCAACCCAATACAAATTTTTAAAAATGAAGTCCTTGGTTAGAATTTACTAAAGGAGGAAGAGTCCTCATGTCACCTCAAATGAATTATTTTGGGGCCATGCCCTTTCAGAAATGTGTCCTGGCCTCTGGCTAAATCTGGGATTAAATTTGGTCAGGTTTGTTCTAGAGGGTGAAACAAGAATCGAATTCATGGGCAAAAGTTGTAGACAGCCAGATTTCACCTTGATGTAAAGAAAAACTTCCTCATAATTAGAGCTATCCAAAAGTAGAATGAGTTGTCCCAGGAGTCTGTGGGTTTCCTTGCACTAGAAGTTTTCAAGCAAAGGCTAGATGACAAGTTGTCAAGTATATTGTAAAGAAGATTCCTGGTTGGACTCGATATTCTCTGAGGTCCCTTACGACACTGAGATTCTGTGGTATTTTCAGTTCAGTGAAAAGAAAAAGGAGAGTGACCAACCCCTTTAGTTGTCACAGAATATTCTAATAACCCAGTTATTTAACTGGGGGTACCATGGAAGACACAACAGATTTGGAGTCAGAGGACCTGGACTTTACTTTTTGCTTTTTTTGGGGGCTTTTCAGAGGGATGAAGGCAGGGCAATTTTGGAGTTAAGTGACTTGCCCAAGGTCACACAGTGTTAAGTATCTGAGGTCAGATTTGAACTCATGTCCTCCTGACTCAAGCGCCAGTGCTCTATTCACTGCATCACCTCGCCACCCCAGGGCCTGGATTTTTAATCCAGTTCTGCTACTTACTACCTATAGGATAATCAGTAAAGTTAAACTCTTTGGGCCTCAGCTTCTTCATTTGTAAAATGAAAAGGCTGGAATAGATACCTACTAAAGTCTATTCCATCTCTAAACAAGCATTCTATTACTTTGGATCAGTCACAATCACATATTTAAAATTTTTTGTTGTCCAACTGTTTATGGTCCTGCGTAGACAGAATCAAAATCCTTCATTGTACAATTCCACAGAAGGATGAGTAAATTATCTTGTGAATTCTGTACCTGTCAACAGATGGTCTGGATAAATTACACCAACAGGACCTCACTTTTCCCCAGCAGCAATGGGATATGATGGAGGAAGGAATAAAACAAAAGAGAGGTAGGATGGTAAATAATGAATTACTACTATAATTATCCCAATTCTTGCCTTTGGCCTTTGAAAAAAGACCCAAAGGATTTTGCAGAATGAAAACTATCTAATTACTTTTCTTACTAGTTACAAATTATTGCAATCATTTCCGAGTTTCTGAAACAAGGAAGTAAAAAAAAACTGTTTCACAAATTATTCTATAAACAAAAGAAAAAAATCAAATGGGAAAATAAAGGTTGACTAACTAGGGTTTAGTTATTTTGTGGTATTAGATTGTGTAGTAGAACTAGACAATTGTTTTAATTTTTTAAAAAGTTTTTGTATGGATTTTACAGCTTTTCTTTGTATGCTTAATACCTAACATAGTGCCCGGCACACAGTAGGCACTTAGTAAATGATTGCTGATTTGACAATTACAAATTAAAGTCATTCTGTAGTGAATTCAGAATTTTAAATGCCACTTGGTCATCAACTCTGTTTGAAATAACTTTTTCTCATCAGATCAAATCCATCTGCACTATGTAACCGTGGATGGAAGAAAAGAAATACATCTAATAAACTACCCAATTATAAAAGAATATAGTGGTCAGTCACAAAGGAGCTACCTCAGATTCCAATGGTTTCCTAAGCTACTACTTTGTCTCATGATATAACAGAATTACTCTTTGACTCAAATGTTGTTCAGTCATCTTTCAGTCATGTCCGGCTCTTCATGACCCCATTTGGGGTTTTCTTGGCAAAGTACTGGAATGGTTTGCCATTTCTTTCTCCAGCTCTTTTTACATATGGGGAAACCAAGACAAACAGGGCGAAGTGACTTGCCCAGGGTCACCAGACTTGAACTCAGGTCTCCTTGACTCCAGGTCCAACACTCTACGTACTGTGCCAGCTGGCTACCCCATCTGTGACTCAAATGCAACATAATAAAGGACTGACCATGCCACCGTTGTCACCAAGGTCCTAATAACACTGAGAGAAGCAGCCACTTTAAGGAATTTTGGAGTTTTGCTTTGTTCTTTGTTTCTGCAGAACCCAGTACAGGGTCTGCTACAGGATAGGTGTTTGTTGACTGATTGGTCCATCCTGTCAAATCTTCTTCCAAATCTCCCACAGGCGATTCATATAATACATTGGGAGGGGCTTCCTCTTATTTCTTTGATGCTGCATCAATTCAGTGGAAAATGTAGCCTGTTCATCTGTTGTCAGATATCCTCACCCCAACCCTGTCTCTCACCAGAGGGAAAAAAAACAGTTTTCTAAAAAAGGAATGCAAATTTCACCAACCTTGGGGGGAGGGAATACTTCGAAAGTATGATCAACGGGGTTAAAATCTAGTTCTCTTTGACCCCTGACCTCACAGAATCTGGATATCTCACAACTTCACCACTGCTACCATAAGCAAGACCTCTTCTTTTTTTTTCTCCTCTTCTCTTTTACTTCTGTGTTTTGTCTGCTTATCTAATTGAGGTCACACTATTCTCAGGGGGAGCTCTGACAATGCCTCTGTAACAAAATATTCTGTTCATATGGAAAAACTATTCAATGACATTACAATTACTAGTTAGAAAGAGTCAACAACTTGCTTTTGAAGTCTATCAGGAGATGATATTTATTATGAAAATCATAGAAGTAATTAGTTCTTGTTTTAATAAGAAATGGTGTGGTTCTCCATGACAGAAAAAATTCTTTCCCTAATTAATATCAAACACCCCGACACTGGAGAGAACGATCCTAATTTACTGTCCAAGATTAAGTTGAAGTTGGTTTTACGGTGGGGGAGGGACACTGGGGAAGGCCTTGGGGAGATATGTCTTTTTCCCTTCCAGAAGAATTTGAAAACCAGCAAACTGTAAGATCAATTACTGGGTTTTAAAGATATTAGGTCAATTTTATTTTAGTGAATCGGGTAAGTAAACTAAAAACACCATCAATTAAGCCAGCCATGAGTCCACTTTGAATTTCTTATCTATTGCATTGATTTCTCTCCCAGAGTTGCAACTGTCTCCTTTTGAAGCTCCTACAGATCAACATAAAGGCCTTTGAGATCTCTTGCAATTCTAGCTTTCTGTATTAATTGTTGTTTTCTGTCAGTACCTTTAAGATGATCAAAAGAAAATGCAATGGAAATCCATTGAGAATTCTAAAACCATTGGTATCATGAAGAACTCCCCTAGCCACTTTAATATTCACAAATACAAGGGGCTTCCATTTTTTTCTATTATATCACACTGTTTTCCTAGTGAATTTCATTCTGATCTTACCACTAACTGACTTTGGACATATCACTGAACCTCTTTGGACCTCATAGAATCTGAAAAGTCCATAGGATCATAGATCTAGACCTGGAAGAGTAATTGTAATCAATTTAGTTTGTTGGAAAGGAACTCAAAGACCATTTAGATCAACCCATACTTGAACAAGAATCTCTACTGTAAGGTAGCCAGCAAGTGGTCATCCAGAGTTTGCTTGAAGATCTCTCTGGAAGGGGAATCCACAACCTCCTAAGGCAGCCTAATCTACTGTTGGATAGCTCCAGTTGCTATGGATATTTTCCTGTCATCACACTTAGACATGGCTCTTTGCTTCTTCCACTTACTGCTCCTAGTCTTGCTCTTGCCATAAACAGAATGAATCTATTACCTCTTCTGCATGACAACCTTTTCAATATTGTTTTTGCAGGAGGGAAAGCAAGGCAATTGGGGTTAAGTGACTTGCCCAAGGTCACATAGTTAGTAATTGTGTCAAGTGTCTGAGATTGAATTTGAACTCAGGTCCTCCTGACTCGAGGACCAGTGCTCTATTCACCATGCCACCTAACTGCCCCCTGTGATTCTCTAGCATTT
Organism: Pseudocheirus occidentalis; assembly: GCA_028646575.1. Classification (NCBI taxonomy): domain Eukaryota; kingdom Metazoa; phylum Chordata; class Mammalia; order Diprotodontia; family Pseudocheiridae; genus Pseudocheirus; species Pseudocheirus occidentalis. The sequence continues at coordinate 28,618,433 of CM053602.1, read as the reverse complement.
ATACTTGTATCTTTACATTGGCAAAATGACTCACTAACATTGCTCTTTGTTATTTTTTCATGTAGACAAACCCCAGCATGCATCTTATGATATAAATATAGGGACTTTCTATCCTATTTATGAAAAATAACTGACATTAATAGAGTGTTTTAAGGTATGTAAAATGCTTCATAAATTTTTAGTCTCACAACAACCATAATAGGTAGTGTAGCTGAGGAAACAGAGAGGGAAAGTTAATTGCCCAGAGTCATGCAGCTATTAAGAATTCTGGGCAGGATTTGATCTTGGGTTTCCATGTGCTAAGCTACCTCCCTGTCCTGGTTTGTTCTCGTACCTGTACTGATCTTCCTAAGACATGGCTTCTTTGTATTCACTGAAAGAAAGACACGGACTTAGAGTCTTTAAAGTCTGTCTACACTGCACTGTAAGGTAGAGCCAAATAAAACTGATTTATAAGCACATTGTAAGTTCCACAGGAAAAAAATCTATGTACAGCCAGACAGAAGCGGATCAATATCAATGTGTTCATTGTTTGGCATAGGATTGAAATTTATAATTAGCAGTTATCAGACCATCTCCAGGGTCAAAACCAAAAGAAGGAGGGTACAAGTATTTGAGTAACATAGATGAGACACTCCTGAACTAAAGCTCATATATTTTTGAGCTGAAAGAGACTATAGAGGTTATGTGGTCTAATGGTGCTCTTTTTACAGTTAATGAAACAGAAGCTTAAGAAAGTTAAGTGACTTCTCCAAGGTCACATAGGAAGCAAATGGCTGAGTCAGGATTCAAACCAAGGTTTTCTGACCCCAAATACAGTGGACTTAATATTGCACCAAAGCACATAATCCTTTATGTCATTTTACTTCCCCCATTCAATGCCTGAAGAATGGGAAGAGTTAGTTACCATGACCACTCACCATCCCCTCAAAGAGCAAGTTACCTTTTCCCCCCAGGATTCCATAGTAATTAGTTTATTGAGTTTTATGCTATTCAATTAGTTCTTCTGGGGTCTCTACAGGCAAGGATGGTTGAACCATAGTATTATTGTCTAGAGCTCACAAAAGGAGTAAAATAACTTAAATAGTGGTGTGAAATAAAGCATAGGCTGTTAGCTCCACCTTCCCACCTGGCCCTTTTCAATTTTTCATCACAGTTAATTTGCAACTTATGACATTATGGAGATGAAAAGAATCCCCTCATAATCTTGGGAAGATTTGAAGAAACCCAAACCCCTGACACAGGAGTGTAAAAGCAGCTAAAAGGAATCTCGGGGGTATTACTCAAATAAGAGTTTAGACTGATCGTTTAAAAGGCAGTTGAGGTAAAAGTAATCATTTCAAAATGCAGGCTTAAGAATGTCTAGATCCTTCTCTAGCTAGATGGCTACATATAGTTGCTTGGGGTCTGTTTCACAAGAGAGATAAAAATAACTCCCAGGATTATAATTTAAGTAGATGGCAGACCACTTTTTCTATGGTGCCACATTCTAGCTGAAGATTAGCATATAGCAGCAAAGAGCAACTCAGCAGAGAGGATCAAGGTAATCGTATCATTAAAAGAACATCCATGCACGCTGATTCACAAGGTGCCTCTAACCTCATGTAGATTCCTAGAGATGTGTGTATGGTGTGTATATTGAGAGGGTGGGGTCGATAGTGAGTTCTATATCTGTTTCTAAAGCTGTAATTGATGAAACCAAGGAAAAAATTTTAACTAATGAAAAGGCAGTCATGTAGTGAAGTAGATATAGCACTGGGCCTGGAGTCAGGAAAATCTGAGTTCAAATATGACCTCAAGGCACTCATTAGTTTTGTGACCCTGGGCAGATGACTTAATCTGTTTGTGAAGGTTTCTTCATCCATAAAATGTAGATAATACTACTACCCCCTCCGAGAGTTATTGTGAAGATCAAGTGAGACAGTATTTGTACAACACTTAGCTTAGTACCTGGCACATAGTAGGCACTATATACAAATGTTTTCTTATTCTTATTCTTTTCTTTTGCTTCTTTGGAGGGGGGAGGGCAGGGCAATTGGGGTTGACTTGCCCAAGGTCACACAGCTAGTAAGTGTTTAGTGTCTGAGGCCAGATTTAAACTCAGGTCCTCCTGACTCCAGGGCCAGTGTTCTATTCACCGCACCACCTAGCTGCCCCTTATTCTTATTCTTAAAATAGACATTTGGTGGTAGAACTGAACCAGAAAAAGCATATAGATGAAGCAATCTAACTTGGAGGAAGGTTTGGCAACTGGGGGGAAAATGGCTTCTCATACAAGCAGACTTCTTATGTTTGAAGAACTCATACTAAACTCTGCAGTGCTACTTATAGACCACAAGAAGCAAAAAAACCAAAACAAAACACGAATGAATGAAAGACATGGGGTGTTAATTTAATTAATGGGCAGGAAAAGAATTAACAGAAAACAACATGGTACAAAAGACAAATCATAAAATAGAGTCTCAAAAATAGAAGGGATTGTAGAGAACATCTAATCAGGTTTGTGCATATGCAGGAACTCCCTGTGTTCTAAAAGTGTTCATCAAAACATCATGTGAAGGCCTCCATAGATGGAGGAATCTTGAGAGTTCATTCCATTTTCGGAAAGCTCTAAATTTAAGCACCAGTTTCCTCCTATGAATCAACATCTGATTGGGTACAAATTCTACCCATCATTCATAGTTTGACCAAGAAAAATAAGTCTTCTCTTTCCCGTGACATCTCTTAAAATGCTTAAGGACAGTTATCACATACACACTCTCAAAAGTCTTTTCTTCTTCATACTTAACAACTCAACTTCCTCGTGACTAAAAACGTCATTCTCCGTGTGGCAGGGTAATGAGTGACCTAACTACTCTGTTAGATTTTCTGTGTCCTGGCTAATAAAAGTCTTCCCTGTGATGTAGTGCAAATAACTTAATACAATATTCTAGATTAGCGGTTCTTAACCTGTCGGTTACGTTCAATTGGCAACAATGAGAATACATCCTGCATATCAAACATTTACATTATGATTCATAACAGTAGCAAAATGACAGTTATGAAGTAGCAATGAAAGTCATTTTATGGTTGGGGGGTCGCCACAACATGAGGAACTGTATTAAAGGGTCGCGGCATTAGGAAGGTTGAGAACCACTGGTCCATATGTTGTCTGATAAAATGGGGCTATCAGTAGAGCAGGACAGTTCAGGATTCATTCTAAGCTCTCTTCTTGAATGAACGTGGGCTAAGGCCTCATCAGCATTTTGCCTCTCATATCACACTGCTGATTCATTTTGACCTTCCCTACCATCAAAACCCGCAAGTATTTTTCCATTATTTTTTTTAAAAAGCATTCATTAGCACTTCCTATGTCCCATGTGCCAGAGATGTAACAACAACAAAATAAAATACTCCCTGACCCCAAGAAGCTTCCATTCTACTAAGGACAAATGGCTAAGTCAATGGACAACGTATGTGATACAGTGATGTCACCCCATTCTTTATGTAGTTGTTCTTCTAAACCCATTCACATGATTTTTATTGGTCTTAGCTAAATTTCATTGTCCTTGATCATCACCATATCCAGTGCCTTCTCCTTCTTTACTTAAAGACAATACACATCACTTGCAAGGATGAGACTTTTGTTCAGTCTCTATGCCTTTACCACATCTTCCTCATTCCTTATCTCTAGTTGCTGCCATCTGTACTTGATCCCACCTCTGAACTGATGTCACCATATATCACAGAATCTGTGATGATCTTATTGGGAGGACCCAATTGAACTCTTTATGGAATTCTCCTACCTTTTCATCATTTGCAACAGTTGTTCATACATTAGCTGCAATTATTGTAAGGTGATCATTTCGCAAGCACTGCAATATGAGATGACCAAAAAGCCTGTGAAATGATTTATCTTGTTATCTTTGAGCATGTGATTAAAACAATGCTGACAGAGGCTTTGTTCAGTTCTCCATGCTGCTTTCTCACCCTATGAGATGAATCCTGCCTGCCTGCAAGCATGCCACAGGTCTCCTTTACCTGAAACAAAACAAAACCTTTGCTTCACCCTGATATGCCTTTTAGCTTCTGTTATCTTCTCTTCCATTTCACAGTTAGAATTCTAGAAAGTCTTTGCCTCCACTTCCTCTCCTGTCATTCATTTCTCACCCCCTTGCAATCTGGCCTCTGACTTCATTACTCAACTGAAACGGTTGTCTTCAAAGTTATCAACAATCTCTTAATTGCTTTTCCTTAGTTCTCATCTTCTCTGACTTTGCTGAAAAACTAGACACTGTTGACCACTTTATCCTCCAGGATAATTTCTCCATTCTGGGCTTTCATGACACTTTCCTCTTATTTATCCTCCAGATCTGTCCCATGGGTGGGCAACCTGCAGCCTCAAGGCCACATGTGACCTTCTAGGTCCTCAAATACAGCCCTTTGAATGAATTCAAACTTCACAGAACAAATCCCCAATAAAGGACATTATTTAAAAATATTAGATCTTTTAAAAAGTATCAGGTATTTAGGTATATTTTAAAAAACAAATCAAACAACAAATCCCAATAAAGGATTTGTTCCGTGAAGTTTGCATTCAGTCGAAGAGCCCCACTTGAGGACTAGGTGGACACTTGAGGCCACAGGCTCCCCACCCCTGTACCATTCCTACTCAGTCTTCTTTGCTGCATCATCTGTGTCTTGGCTCCAATGTGGATGTATGCACAAACCTCTTTCCTGGGTTCTTTCTTCTTCTCTTTCCATATTCTTTTATTTGGTAATCTCTTTATTGGACTTAATAATCTTTTCTATGAAGATAATTCCCAGATCTATATATTCAGTCCCATTATCTCATCTAAGTTTAATTCCCATATCAACAAACAACTATTGGACATTTCCAGGTGGATTTTTCAAACACACTTCCCACTCAACATGTCTAAAATAGAAGTCATTGCCTTTCTCCCTAAAACTATCCTCTCTCTGACTTCTTTATATCTGATAAGGTCGCCATCATGCTCCTAGTCACCCCATCATCCTCAACTCTTCACTCATTCTCTCTTTCCATATATAAACATTTGCCAAATCTCACTAATTTGGTATCATCCCTTCTTCTCTGCACTCATTTGGCCACACTATAGTTTGAACTCTCAGCAAGTCTCACCTTGATTATTGTAACAGTCTGATTGGCTTCCCACACATCTCTCTCCTTCCCAATCACTCATACAGAAGCCAAAGTGATATTCACAAAGTACAGTTCTGACCATGGTATACCCCTGCTCAAAACAATTCCTCTAGACATCTATTTTCTCTAAAGTAAAACGCAAATAGCTGTCTGGCATTCAAAATCCTTCGCAATCCTTCTCTATACCAGAGGTGTCAAAGGGACACCCAGCAGGTCATAATACTCTCTAGTGAGGTAGGAGGCAGATTCAAATGTAACTGGAAAATATTTCAGAAAATAAATAAAAATAGGATAGGATATAAGTAGTGTCAATATGTGGTTTTCTAAGTCAATATGAGGACCACAGGGATCCTAATGCATAGTTTAAAGGTCCCCATTTCTATCTGAGCTTGATACCACTGGTATAGACTTAAAGAAAGTGATGGAAAAATGTTAATAATGCAAATTAAACTTCCTTCAACAGGAAGAGGAAAACAGATTGAATTGCCTATGGGTAACTACAAAGTTCTTTTAATGTCCGCAAATTTCCTTTGAAATAAACATCCATCTTTTAAATTCAAATAAATGGAAATGAATATTATTCATAGAACAACAGGGAGGTACAGTATAGGTGTGAATACAATGTGAATGTCAATTAAGTATGACAGAGGAAATAGATATGTTTGTTGGTTATGTGGCAAAAAAAGAAATGGCTAACCTTGGCAGGCCATGCAAGTGCTCCACTGGATTTCTTACAATGTTAAGACAAAGTGAGGAAAGTTCTCACCACCACATTGCTTGTCCCTCCTCTACCAATCTTATGGAGAGCCCAGAGAATAGTAGCACAGGATGGGTAGGCATGAGGTTACAATCTGCATCCATAGGGTACACCCACATCAGTAAAATAAGTCATGGCACCATTTGAGTTGAGCAAATTGCATTTTGAAAGTTCTGGCCCATCATTTTAGCTTGCTAATTTATTTTTGCTTCTGATCTCATCCATAAGTATATTAGCCATCCCACCTATATTTGTTTTGTCTGCAAATCTGATAATTATCATGCCAATAATGTAGGTCTGTTACAAAATCCTAGGCTAGATTCTTTCACGTAGGAGTATTCACACAACATATTTTAAGTGACTGAATTGACCTTGGTCTAAATAAGCACATCCAGATACTGTCTTAGAGTAAGTGTTCGTTGAAACTACCACCCACCCAAAGACTCTGGTACAATATGAATTTTGTGGGCAAACGCTACCTGTTTATTTTTTTCATGGATGAGGTAAATTCTCATGTTTGGCATTCTTGAACAACTGAGGCCCATGAATAGGCACTAAGGGTTCTAGCCTAGCCTTCTTGTCTTTGTCCTTCCCTTTCATTTCTTTAAATAACAAGCATATACTCATTCCTACTGCGTGCTTGGCACTGCGCTGTCTCATTGGTGTGTGCCAATGAATTGTACGTTCGCACAGGAAAACAGGACATTTCTTATACTAAAATGAAATCATGCAAGAAGGAATCATTAAGGTGTGATTAAGTTTAAAATTCTCAAAATTGGTAAGTGGCTCCAATCAGTTCCTCAAACGAATTGTAATTATATTAGGAATCATTTACTGTGTCCTTTTAGAGAGGTTTCTTGATAAATACAATCATCATAATAATGATATTTCACCTTGATAACTTAACTGACCATAAGAGTCCCTTTAAATGAAAACAGACACATATGTTTTGGGCCCTTAATTTTATTGGTTAGATAAGTTTCTCTCTCCATTAATTCTTTCTTACAAGAAAATTTTATTATCACCTTATATTTTTCTTTCCTGAGTGAGGTCTTATTCTTTAGGATAAAAATTTATGTGTTAACAAGATGACAGCAATTTTGGCCTCTGGAAAACATCAAGGCATCATTAAAATATTTTTAGAAGTCAACATAAATACAGATATTAGAGGCTAATTTCTAATCTTTGCAAGGGTTACAAAAATATAATTTCCTGAGGAAGAGTTCACAGAAAAAGATTAAGTTGTAATATGAAATATGACTTTTGTCTCTAGGGAAGTATCACTAGAAACCACTGGTTTTAATGTTCTAAGGAAGGGGCATCTCTTCTATCTGCACAAAGCAAACATTATATATGTCAGGGTATGGGTCACCTTGACTTCTCAGTTAAAGGAATTAATCAGTTACAAACTAACCATGAATTAGACCTAGACATCTCAACTGAATAAATTATATCATTATATATGTACAGAAGTTCGTGTACATATATATGTATGAAATATATATTATAAATTCATACATCTATAAAATGTTTCTATATAGTCATGTATAAGGTATATATATATATATACACCATATATATACCACACACACACACACACATACATATATACACACCATACTGTATATATGTACAGATCTATGTATCTATCCATCTCTATATGTGCATATGAATGTATATGTGCATATATCTATGTATCTATCTCTATGTATACATAGGTATATCTGTCTATATATATGTATCTATCCATCAATGATACATATATGTGTGTGTGTATGTGTGTGTGTGTGTGTAGATACATAGATAGAACTGACAACTTAACCTGCATTTACAATGATACAGGGAACACCCAGGTAAGGAAACTCCACGTAATAATGCAGATTGGCCACATCTCTGCACTTTATATTCTTAGAGAGTTAGCTGCTTATAGCATGGATATATTAAGTGACTTGCCCAGGGTTGCACAGTCAGGCTGAATCAGAGTGAGGACGAGACCCCAGGTATTCTGGCTTCTGGGCCAACTTTCTACCCACCTTGGCACATGGCTATTGCCTGCCCGCTCCCCTGTCTGTCTCTCATTATATAGGTATGTTTATTTCTGTCTTCTATGGATTTTGAAGGAAATCTCTAAAGTTGGCTAATATTTCTATCTGGAAAATCCTATTTTGAGTACTTGAGTTCTTATTGTTATTATAATAGTCAAAGGAATTAACAAAATAGCACATATAACATGGGTCTACATGACATTCAGTTACAATATTTTTAACTGCAGGACAGACCTTTAAATTTGATATAAAGGCAGACAACAGTTAACTAACTAGACTCAGTGAGTCTTGTTCTTTAGAGGCCAATGCCAAGGGGACATCACAACATCTTAGTATGAGAGCACTGGAAGGGATCTCAGTGGTTATCTAGTTCAACTCATATCTGAAAAAAATTCCCATCAAAACACAGGAAGTCATTTGATCTTTTCTTGGAGATCTGTAATGAGGGATCCACTGTCTCCCAAGGCAGCCCACTGCACTTTAGAATAGCTCTTATTCTTAGGAAGGTTGTCCCCAACATGAAGTCAATATCAACCTCTGTGATACCTTCTGCCAATGTTCCTAGTTCTACCCTGGGAAATCAAACAGAACAAGGCCTTTCTTTCTTCTACACTGGAGCCCTTTAAATACCTTAAGATGTCTGTCATGTCTTTTTCTAAGTCTTCTCTTCCCCACGTTTCTCCTCCCTAGTTCTTTCAAGTAATCCTTGGATAGTATGATTTTTGAGGCCATTGTCCACACTGACAGACCTCTTTTGGAAGCTCTCCAGCTTATTAATGCCATCTCTAAAGTGTGGCATTCCAAACAGAACACAATACTTCACATGTAGTCTCACCAGGGCAGAATATAGTGAGAACATCTTTGATTTGTTCCTTGAGGCTCTTACTCTCTAAAGATAGCCTAAGACTGAAATAAGTTGCTCTTGATTGCCACATTACACCATTGATTCACATTGAGTTTGAAGTCTATCAAAATTCTAGGATCTTGTTTTGAATTCAATCCAATGCAAGTGGCATAAGTATCTATTGTGTAGAAGAGTTGCGCGGGTTAGTGACACATTGCATAGGCCATAGTCTGTATCAGTGGACTAAATATGGACCTATTTGAATATGAGCAAGGCATTCAAGCAAGCACCTTACATTCAACTAAAGCAGTGGTTCTTAACCTGTGGGTCATGACCCCTTTGGGGGTTGAATGACCCTTTCACAGAGGTAACAGGGGTCACCTAAGACCATCAGAAAACACATATTTCCCATGGTCTTAGGAACCGAGACACTGCTCCTCTATCCATCTCCAGGTGGGTCTGCCAACATGCGGATACACCCACATATGAATATGAAAGGGTCTCGGCATTAGGAAGGTTGAGAACCGCTGAACCAAAGAGATAGAACAGATAAAGAGCTATACATTCTCAAATACTCAAATGAACCTGTAATCTCATCAATGTGGATATTCCCTCCAATTCTACAGACTACAATCCATCCATATTTATCCAATATGACTTTGTTACTCACATTTTATGTTGCATAGGGTAGATCCAACATACAAGGTCCCTGTGGTGGCATAGGGGAAGTGAGATTTCAGGATACCTTCCCTTATGAACAAGGAAAGTGACTGTCAGAGATGCACCCAAGTCCAGGAGAGGAGGTATTTGGAGTCCTGGGGACCCCTATAATCAAAGGTGAGAAGGCCTTGGGCAGGTGACTCATCAATCTATGAAGGTGCAGTAGAACATAATTTGTTAAATAGTGTGTCTCCCTCCCCAGGATACAACATCATACCATCTCCTTTTCATGTATTAGGATATCTGGAATCAGGGATTATCAGAAAAAAGGTCATTCTTCCCCTCAAAAACTCAAGCAAATTAACCAAATAAACTCCCACCAAAAAGAGGGGAGGAAGGATCGTGCATGAAAAGAGATTGGTAAAGAGAGACAGAGAGAGAGAGAGAGAGAGAGAGAGAGAGAGAGAGAGATGCAAAACAGAGGAGAAAGCAAATCTTTTGTCTCCTATAAATTCAATTTAGAATTAGCTAGGTAGAAAGACAAAATAAATGCCACATAATCATACAATCCATGAATGGGAGATTGAGTTTCAATATAGATTATAAAGAGGAGGGGCAGACTCATAGTAGTATTTCTACATCTCTCTATGGAGGTGACATATTCACTTGGTCTGTGTGTGTATATTCAGCTTCCCCAGATATAGTCCAATGTCTTAGGGGGCACAAAGCTTCTCAGTATGTCCTCAGATATGAAGAACAGTATTATGGACCTATACTCAGGATCCATAGAAGGACCTAATTGTTAATCAGTTGTTCTCATTTTTTTAAGTAGCATTCTGTCATTTCTAATAATGGGATCTACTCATCACGTTGAATTTCATGTCCAATTGGCCTGACAGTGAAGAAATTCTTTATGCTAGAAACTCCTAATCCCCCCACCAATGAGAAAACAGTTAGTTTAGCAGCATCATGTGATCACAAATTTGCCCTCGATTGGCCAAATGCATGTGTCCAAGCTACACAGAGAATCTCTATCTCTGTCTCTGACTGTTTCTTTGTCTCTGTTTTTGTCTCTCTGTCTCTATCTTTCTCCTGCGTGCATGTACACACACACACTAACGCACACAAAAATGAAGTTTTGTGCATTTAGAAGTATGTATGCTGCACTTGCACAAAGGTAACCCCTTAAGCACTTAGTTATGTCACAGTCAGAAGTATGAAATATGATTGTAATTATGGGTTTCTATTTTTAATGCCAGAGTAAGGTGAATTCCAAGACTTTCCCACACAGATACAAGGAACAGGCACTAGACCTTAAACATGACTATGAGAGAATGCAACATGATTATAGAAAATTAGGTACATATTTAGAAAAATCAACCCACAACAAAGATATCCAACCTACAGAAAAGCTATATTGCAGGTGTGTTTATCGTCTAATAAATCAATGTTTGTGGATTAAGTTCAAATAAACATTCTGAGTCAAGATAAGAAAATGCATGAAGATGAGATGATAGATGAAAGAGGACCAATTTTAGAAAGTTCCCTCTCCTTACCACTAGTCTGTTTGGGGGAACTGGAGGAGGAGAAAGATCCTAATGTGTTTCCCAAGGAAAGTCAACACAGTGGGATAGTCATCCAAAGAATCTCTGCCAGAAGGAAGGTATGAGGTTGAGAGTCAGGGAAAGGGGATAGTTTGATATTAATAAGAGAAAGTAAGAAAGTAGGGCACTAAGGGGACTGCTTAATGTAGTTTATGCCTATGGTGGGCATGCTATGAAATCTCCACATTTATCCTGATTATAATTTTAAATCATGCTTGGAAGACCAGAGGTTCCAAATGAGTTGTCCATAATCTCACCTGGTATAAGAGTCCTCCAACCACAAATCCAGTTCTATTTCTACCATATTGTTTCTCAAGAAGAAGCCCTGACTTAAAATCCCACTGCTGTATGACTCTGAACAAATCACTCAGTGGATCAAGGAGTTCCTTATGATTTATCATTCAGTGATTTTCAGCCATTTCCAATTCTCTGTGACCCCATTTGGGGTTTGCTTGACAAATATATTGGAGCTGTTTGCCATTTCCTTCTCCAGTTCATTTTACAGATGAGGAAACCAAGGCAAACAGGGTAAAGCAACTTGCCCAGGGTCACAAAGCTAGTAAGTGTCTGAGGTCAGTTTTGAACTCAGAGAGATGGGTCTTCCTGACTCCACATTGAGCACTCTATTCACTGCAGAACCACCTAGCTGCCCTACCACTTGTCACTGTTAGGTCATTACTGACCGGCATGTGTGGAGGTAGGTATCACCCTAGGAGTTCCTTACTGCTGACTAAAATCACTGATCCTTGTATATTACTGAATCAATAGAATTTAAAAGTTGGAAGGGACCTCAGCAGCCATCTTGTATAATCCATATAAGAAACTAATCTTCACTAAAATATGGCTAATAACTAGTCATCTAGCCTCTGCTTGCAAACATCCAAGGCAGGCATAGGACCCACTATACCAAAGGTGGTGTATTCTACTTAAGGTAAGTTTTAATGGCTAACAAGTTGTGTCTTTTTTCTGGACACCAACCCTAAAATTGCCTTTTCAGCTTCCATTCATTGTTCAGAGTAAAAAGAGAAAGTTTAACCCCTTCCCCACATGACAGCCTTTCAAATACCTGAAGACAATGTCATGACCTGCCTTCTCCCCTCCCAAATCTTCTCTTCTCTAGGGTAACCATGTTTGGTTTCTTCAAATAATCCTATGACATGCTCTCAAAGCCCTCTGCTCTTCTGGAACCCTGCTCTGGACACTCTGACTTAACAATGTCCTTTTAAATCATGGTGCTCAGAACTGAGCACTACATTCCAGCAAGACCCCAAATTTCTGATCTTCTAATTCTTAGAGTACCAAAATTCTGAGTTTCAGCTCCACCATCTCCATGCCTGTTTCTTCATCACTGAAGTAGCAATGTAATGCCTGTACTATATAACTCAACCCAGAGGTGGTGAGGACTGAAGTGCTTTAGGATTGCATGACTAGGTGAGAGGCTATTCTCATCCATTCTCCAGGAGCGTAAGTCTAGAGATAGAAGGGATGTTGGAAGTCATCTAGTATAACCCCCTTACTTTATAGATGAAGAAACTGAGGCCCAAGGAAGAGAAGTGAAATGGGTATCACTCATAGGTGATGGGCCTTAAAGGGTAAGGAAAAACAGTTAAACCATTTATTGTGAACAGTGTGGTATAGTGGAAAAATGACTTGACGTTGGGTTTAAAGACCCATGTTCAGGTCTCTTTTTCACCACTTACTGACCGACCTTGACCAAATCCCTTCTCTTCACTGGGTCTTATATAAAAAGCATTGAATTTGGAGTCACAGCGTCTAGACTGAATCCTGCCTTGGTTAGCATGTTAGGAAAAGTCATTTACTCTGTCCATAAGAAAATGAACTTGAGTTTCCTCCTTTAAAAAATGAGAAAACAGGGGTAGCTGGGTGGCACAGTGAATAGAGCACCAACTCTGGAGTCAGGAGGGCCTGAGTTAAAATCCTGCTTCAGACAGTAGCTATGTGACCCTGAAAAAAGCACTTAAATCCAATTGCCTTAAAAACTAAAATAAAAAAGTTAAAAGGCAAGGGTGGCAGCATAGAATAGATGACTTTCAAAGTCTAAATCTAGGATCCTATGATATGTGAAATGAAAAAGGTGGATTAGGTCCCTTGTATTGCTGACATCTTGAGAGTCTGTGAATACATCAATTTAATCCACAGGAGAAAAACTTAGCAACTGAATCAGCTCAAGTTGCCTTCATAGATTTCTCTGATTTCTACCTCCACTGCCACCTACTTTTCTCAGTCTCAAAGATGTAGCATGTTTCAGCTTCTTGCAGCACCCTCCAAGCTTCCTTGCTCCTCATCTCCCCCCATATTAATCACTACTCTACCCCCAGCCTACCTTCTTTTTTACTAAATAGTTTTGTTGATATCTTCTACTTTTGCATTACCTTCATGTCCTAATATGCCAATTTCATCTTCCCTCCTAGAGAAATCATCCTTCATAAAAAGGCATAAAAAAGAAAAAAAACAATAAAATAGTTCAGAAAACCAAAACAATACATCAACAGAGTTTGGATGTACTTAGTTCTCAACCTCTACAAAGAAGGACAAGAGAAGCTTTTCCCTATCTCATCATTAGGGCAATGCTTTCATCCTCACTTTTTTGGGGGGGTGCTTTTCCAGCCTAACAGTTTCATGCACCATTGGTAAAGACCCAAAAGCTTTGAAAATGCACATAGAATATGAATTCCTTTTCTATATCTTACACAAATTATCCTTCATTTCTGTGGGATGATGCGAATGGAGTCTCCATTCTTTGGAAAATCCATTTGGGTTCTTTTTTTTCCCCCACCCATTATACTTAGAATAAAACATCTGTAGCGGTTTAGAAAGCTCAGGCTATTAAAACAAAATAATCGGCGTTTTCACACTGATCTCAAGCTGTTCCGTGAACAATGAATCACTGAAGCTGCCAATTTGATGCTATGAAATAAAAATGCTTCATACAATAAAAGTTTATGTTCCTAGGGGCTGCCAATGTATTATTTTATTTAGAAAGATTCAGTTAACATCCAGCTGTTCTCTGCTAGGTATAGTTTGAAGGAAGTTTGTCACTTAGATACTGATTTATATGCATGAAGAACATTAAAAGAAATGGATTCTTTTTTCTGGACATCTTCATTATAGAACTGAAGTGAAAATTGTTGCAGTCTCTCTATTTCTCTCTCTGTCTCTGCCTATCTCTCTCTCTATTTCTATCTTTGCCTCTCTCTATTTCATATCACAAGGAACAGATTTTAAAAGAACTGATGAGGAAAAATAAGCACACCAAGGCTCACTGTGAGCACAGAATTCAAATTTGGTTAGGGCAGGAGAGAAGGGAAGGAGTTCTCTTTAAAGTATCCCAGAGATTTATAAATATACCTTCCTTTCTTTGCAGAGGTGGAGGACTACCGGTGTGGAGTGCAACATATACTGTTGGACTTAGTTTTTGCATTGGATGGTTAAAATGTTATTTTTTCTTTCCCTTGATTTTTAATTCTTTGTTATAGTGGATAGTTCTCAGGGTGGTAGCTAGAAGGTAGATATATTGGGAAATAAAGGTGATGTAGAAACAAAAGACAGAAATATTTTAAAGCATATATGCATATATGAGAGGGGGTGAGGAAAGAGGGAGAAAAAATAAAGTAAAAGTGCACAGCAGAGAATAAAGGAAAACAGAAGGAAGCACAGAAAAGCTGGGTAGCTTTGAAAACAATGTACAATATTACATAGCTTTTCAAAAAAACTGAACAGTTTGAAATAGAAATTTGTTGTTTTATATTTTATATTGAATCCTCTATGTTCATGAAAATGTTCTTTTTTTCCTTTGCTCATTTTTTATTTAGGTTTTAAATGAATATTTTAAAAAATAGTACACACACACAATACTTCATTGAGTTAGTCCCCATTCCATTGAAATACAAGGCAGGTGATCTAGGGCCATAGATCCAGAGCTGGAATAGACCTTAGAAGTCATCTTGTCCAACCCCTCCTTTTACAAATGAGGAAACAAAGGCCCTTGAGGGGAAAGTGACTTGCCCAAAGTCACAGAGGCAGGAAATAGCAGAGGTGGTATAGCAGAAGGAGTAATGGATATTGAGTCAGAGAAGACAGCTTTGAATACTAGACAATATCACTAAGACTAGCTGTCTCCTTAGGCAAATCACCCTCTCTGGGGCTCAGTTTTCTCCAGTATTAAATGAGCTAGATGACCTCTGAAGTCTATTCTAGATGTAATATAATGTATTATAATACATATCTATATCAGAGGCAGTGGTGAGGTAGAACACAGAGTCTTGAGTCAGGAAGACCTGAGTTCAAATGTGGCCTCAGATACTGTGGAACCCTGGCCAAGTCTATTTGCCTCAGTTTCCTCATCTGAGGAATATGTTGAAGAAGGAAGTGGCAAAGCACTCCAGTGTCCCTGCTAAGAAACCACTCTACTACCTTTGCCAAGAAAACCCCAAATGGGGTCCCAAAGACTCAGACATGATTAAAATGACTGAACAATAACAGGTCCACTGATTATAAATTCAACATTCTTTCCATGGTCACATGCCTCCTACTCTGGAAGAGCTGTAGTAAAAATTGCTAACTAGGGCATCATCCCCTTTCCCACTTGGAGGCTGCCTGTGGAAATCATGTAATAGCAGGGAGAAACCAGCATATCTGGGCTGCTGTTCAGGTTGGCCCATTATAATACCACTGTAGAATTGTGTTGGAAGGAGAAAAAATGCCAAGTGAGACTTCTTTGTCACTTAAAGTGCAGAACTGGGTATTTGATATTCCATTTTGGTTTTCTCTGTGTATTTGTGTTTCCCTGTTTTGTGGCTGGGCCTTACTGTGAACTGCCTGAGGTCTATGGCAAAGGGGCCATCAAAAGGGTGGACACTGTTGACTCCATGTATTATGACAACAAGAGTGGCATCTTTAACATGAGTTGAGTCCTTCTCTATTCTCTCTGATGTGATTCTGTTAGAGGTTGTGAAACTCTGCCACATTGTTGGGATAGGAGGTCAATGGTGGCAAAGAGCATGGGTTTTGTGGCTGCCTTGTGCTAAAACCCATGTGGCGGCTCAGTTTAAAACAAATTTTTGTTGTTGAGTTGTTTCAATTATGGCCAAATCTTTGTGACTTCATTTGGAGTTATCTTGGCAAAGATACTAGAGCGGTTTGCCTTTTTCTTCTCTGGAGCATTTTACAGATAAGGAAAAGAGGCAAACAGGGTGAAGTGACTTACCCAGGATCATATAGTAAATATCTGAAGCCATATTTAAACTCAGGTCTTCCTGACCCAAGACCACTATGCTACCTACCTTTCCCTGAAATCAAATTCAGGGCAACAAAATTTTCACCCAGCCTCAATCAAAAGAGTCTTGGTACAATCTAAATGTAAATTCTATGAAACTCCACTCTCATCTACACAGATTTCTCTCCATGAACCTGGCTTTGTGGCTAGCCACCAATCCCTTACCTACTTTCTCACTGAAGATAATAAATATCAAGATGAATAGACAGAAAGACATGTGCATATGTACATACATACATACATACATACATACATACATGGTTTGGGCAAACTCACCAACGGCTATAAAAATGTGACTCCCCCATCGTCCTCTGCAACCGATGGTGGTACATAAGCTGCAAGCACCTTTCTGGTAGTTTCACCAACTCACAAGTATAGAGATGGAAGGGACCTTAAAGGATATTTAATTCAAAGCCCCTCATTTGACTAATAGAGAAACTGAGTACAAAGAAAGGCTAACAAGCTTACCCAAGTTTTCATAAGGAATAAGGGACAGATACGAGGTTCACACCAAAGTCCAACGTCTTCAGATTCAACACCCCTTTGACTACCCCCTAGGTCTTCTTCACTTACACTTCTGTTTAGTGCTCCAAAGCATGATGACTAAGTGACCCAAAAGCACACGATGAAAGCAGTTTCCCCAACTCCAAACCTTAGAACCATCCTTCCATTTAAAGCAACTTCTTTACATTTTCTATAAGTAGATAAATAATTATTATGTGCTTACTATACGCCACGAACTGAGCTAAGCCCTGGTTACACAAATACAAGAAACAAAAGCCAATGTCTGCCGTCAAGGAGCTTGCATTCTTCTGGCCAATTCTGTATCTTAAGGCATTTTTCTCATCATTGACTTTTTGGGCCTATTTTGCCATTTGAGTTAGTCTATTTTTAAGGTGTTATTTTCTTCAGTATTTTTGAGTCTCCTTTAGGAAGCTGCTGACTCGTTTTTCATGATTTTCTTGCATCATTCTCATTTCTCTTCCCAATTTTTCCTCTACTTCTCTTACTTGACTTTCCAAATCCTTCTTGAGCTCCTGCATGGCCTGCCTCTCCACAGCCTCAAAAACCTCTGCCACACCGGGGCTCCTCCTCACCCCAGGACCATCGCCAAAGCCTGAGACCCAAATCCAAGCAGGACAATGCAAGAAAATTCTACCTTAGTGCCAGTAAAGGGATTCCTGCAATTGCCCTCTGGTCAGCTGCTTGGTTCCCCCGCTATTTGTGGGCCTGGAACCCCAGAAGTAGCCACCCTGCTGCCACAGCTGCTTCTACCACTTCCACCACCCCAGGGGCAGGGGCTGGATTCTACTCTTCTCTCACTGAGGTTCAACAGAGCTTCCCCACTGACCTTTTATTTTCCATTGGTGTTTATGGGTTGAGAAGTCTGGAAACTGGCATAGCTGCCAGTGATTCAGTCTCCTGAGGTCTGCACCAACTGGTCTGTGCCACTGGTCTTTGCTGATGTAGCCCAAGTATGACTGAGCTCCACTTTCAGCCTGGTGGGATAGACCCTTCTTTTCGGCTTGTTAGGCTGACTTCAGCTGGAGGTGTATTTCACTCTGTCAATTTGTGGGTTCTGTAGCTCTAATATTTGTTTAGAGTCATTTTTTACAGGTGTTGAAGGTAATTGGCGATGAGCTCATGTTAGTTCCTGCTTTTACTCTGCCATCTTGGCTCCAACCCCCAAGGAGCTTACATTCTTAAGTGGAGAAGAACACATAAAAGGGGGGGCAATAATAAGGGAGTCAGACTGCTGGCTAAGTGGTGGAGAAGTTCCAAGAGTGTGTTGAGTTGGGAGGGAGGGAACATGGCTGGGATCAGTGATGAAATGGTGATCCTGTCCAGAGACTTTCACCCAAACAAAAAGAGTAGGCTCCAGGGCAATTGCAAGTAGAGCAAGGCTTCTGGTTTAATAAGTAGTAAGAACATGACTATGAGCATGGCTCAGTTCCTCTAGCAGCTTAGCAGCACAACTATAAGATTAAGATTTCTTATGTGGGAGGCCTAGAGAAACATTCATGTATCTCAGCCACCTTTCCACCACTCTACCGTGGTCCTCACAGAAGTAGAAGTGACTTGTATTTTTTTCCTTTCTTTCTCAGATCCCTGTATTCAACTAATTCATCACTATCTAGCCCAGCAGTTCTCAACCTGTGGGTTGCGACCCCTTTGGGGGTTGAATGACCCTTTCACAGGGGTCACAGGGGTAGCCTAAGACCATCGGAAACCACATATTTTCAATGGCTTAGGAACCATGACACCACTCCTCTATCTGTCTCCAGGTGGGTCCGCCCACATGCAGATACGTCCACATACAAGTATTAAAGGGTGACGGCATTAGGATGGTTGAGAACCACTGCCTTAAGATCTTCTAGCTTGAAAATCATCACACTGTCCAACTGAGCCAAATCTTCTCTCCCCAGTTTCCACCCCGACCCCATATTCTCTCTTGTCCAACTCCTGAGTCACTCACCCCTGAGCTTTATATCATAGAAACAACTCACGTTCCCTTCACATACCATTTCAGTGGTTTGATTCTGTTGTTTATATATCTTATCACATACACCCCACTTTATTTATTTATTTATTTTGCTTGTTGGAGGGGGGAGGGCAAGGCAATTAGGGTTAAATGACTTGCCCAAGTTCATGTGGCTAGTATAAGTGTTAAGTATCTGAGGCCAGATTTGAACTCAGGTCATCCTGACTCCAGGGCCTATTCTCTGTGTCACCTAGCCACCCCATATACCCCACTTTATAGGTGAAGAAACGAAAAACTCCCGAGTCTTTTGCCCAAGGTCATAAGTCACTTAATGGTAAAGGCAGGATTAGTAATCAGGCTTCTACTTATTTCACTACTCACTAAATTAAATTCTACAAACATTCATTAAGCACATACTATATGCAGGACATTTGCTAAGAACTGAGGATACAAAAACAAAAAAAAAATTAAGGTGTTATTTTCCTGCCCTCAAATAACTGATATTCTATTGGAGGGATACAACACGTGTACAGATCAATAAATACAAGCTAAATTGAGAAGCGGGATACAACTAAAACAATGGCTTAGGATGGTTGTTTGTCTTTCATTCATTCTCAAAGAGGACGAATGACATCATGAGGGTAATGCCTTGACTCACAGGCGAACTGATTATAAGTGAGGCTGGCCTGTACAAAGTCATCAGTCTCACTCTCTCCTCCAGAGTCATGGAAATCCAAGATTGGGAAATGAATTGTGTAAGAAGGGGCACAAAAGCTGGGCCTAAAAAGAAGTCAGGGAGTCTAGAAGTCAAAGTTGAGGAGATACTGCAATCAAAGAAAAGAAGGTACCACATGAAAAGGTATGAGATACAATGCTGAACTCAAGGAAAAGCAAAAGACTGCTTTCACTGGGCTGTGGAAGGAGGGTAATATAAAAGAAGCCCCTAAAGGTAAGATGGAACAACACTAAGAAAGACATTAAGCCAAGCTGAGGGAACTATATTTTTCTAGGAGGTAAGAGGGAGCCACTGAAGGTTTTTGAGAAGGGGGAGTGACATGATCAGATCAATGTCTAAGAAATGTTATTTTGCACATTTGGACTTTGTTTAAAGTGTAAGCTGCAAGAGGGCAAGGTCTTTGTGTAGTTTTTTGGGGTGATTGAAAGCACTCCACAATGTGTACTGTGTCCTCAAGCAATGGTTCTCTGAGACAGATCACATTATCCGTTGTTTCTATCATTCTAGGCCTCACGTGATGTCATTTTCTGGCTAATTTCATTTGAACTAATTGAACTTCTCTATGTAAATGAACTGAGGATAACAAGGTGGTGAATGGATGGGGGAAGCCAACAGCACAGAGAATGTTACTACTCAACAGCAGCTGAAATGGCAGGGGGTGAAGGCACAATGCAGAGAAAAGGGAGTGGAAGTGGCAGCAACTTGGGTAACTGATAGAAGGGCTTTTTTGTGAACAAGGGTTAGTTTTTATATAAATGCATGCATAAACATTTGTTACCTTATGTTTCTAAGTGCATCCAATCAAGTAGACTCCCAAAATATCTGCGCTTGCAGACATGCTGTGCTCTGCTGTAATTCTTCTCTCGGAAGGAATGTCCCTGATGGTTCCACTTTCTAATTTGAACTTGAATTAATTACTTTAAGTAATTTCACAAATGCCCCCAAAATATCTTTTTGAAAACAAGTTATTGAACTTGCAATGTTTAACTATGGTGGCAAGAAGAAAACACCCGGGGAACAAATGAGAAACTGACATCTTAATTATTATCCATGCTTTTTCTTTCGTGTCTCTTCCCATTTCCAGAAATAGACACTGAAACAACACCTTGTTCAATCAGAGGTAGAAAAAAGTGAATGAAATATTTCAAAAGATTTTTTTGGAAATTTGCCCCCTTCTTGTGGCCCATCTGTTTGGGGGGATTCTTTTCTGAGTTGAAGTATCTTTGGAAATTCTCCCATTATGAGCACACACTGTTAGAGATCCCCATTAGTCAACTCATCATACAGTGTACTAAAAATACAGCAATCGAAAATTAAATTCAAAGAGAAGCCCCCTTGCTAGGTTGTCCTATTTTTAGCAAGCAGGTGACTCTATTGAAATTAAAGATTGCTATTGTTACATAAAATGTTCATGCTTTGAAATCTACTGGTCTTTGCAAATGTCACCAGTCTCTCCTGGATGAGCAAGCTCCCCACTTACAGGAAGTCTCCCCACTTATAGGAAATTCTAAAAAGTCAATTTTCTCTAAGGAACCATGTTACAAGATCTAGCACATCAGGAGTTAAATCTCCCCTTTCTTGTTGGGCTCTGACTGCTCTTTCTAAATGATGAATAGCCATTAGAGGGTTGAGATCAAAATGGTTTTCAGTCTCAGGAGCTGTACTGGCAGCTCAGCCAACTGTTCTGGTCAGGAAGGAAGGAAGGAAGGAAGGAAGGAAGGAAGGAGGGAGGGAGGGAGGAAGGAAGGAATCAAGGAAGGAAGGGAGGGAGGAAGGAAGGAAGGAAGGGAGGGAGGGAGGGAGGGAGGGAGGGAGGAAGGAAGGGAGGGAGGAAGGAAGGAAGGAAGGGAGGAAGGGAGGAAGGATTTGTTATGCTCCTCCTATGTACCAGGCACTAAGCTAAGAGCTTTATAAATATTATTTCATTTGATTCTCATAACAACTCTGTCATGTAAGTGCTAGTATTATACCCATTTGACAGTTGAGGAAACTGAAGCAGGAAGTGCTTAAGGAACTTGCCCAGGGTCAGATATCTAGTAATTATCTGAGATCAAATTTGAACTCAAGTCTTCCTGTGCCTTGAATTAAGCCTTGGAGGGATTTGGGAGTCTGAAGAAGGCAAAGATGAGGAAGGCTAGCATTCTAGACATGGGGGAAAATCTGTGCAAAGTCCCAGAGGTGAGAAATATAGTTTTTATGTCTAGGGAATAGAAAACAAGCCAATTTGACTGAAGAGTAGAGTATGCAAGGTAGAGTAAAAAGTAAGTTGGAGCCAGATGGTAAAGGGCCTTAAATGCTAAGCAGAAGAATTTGTACTTTATTCTAGAGGCACTAGGGAACACCTAAAAGTTCTTGAGCAGCAGCATAACGTGGTAGTATCTGTGAATTAGGAATATCAATTTGGTAGGTCTATGGAGGATCGTTTGGAAAGGGGAAAGACTGAAGGCAGAGAGATAATTAGGAGTATGGGTGTTGGCCCAAACTAGAGTAGTGGCTATGTAAGCAGGGGTGAAAGGGATGGATACCAGAGATTCGGTGGAATTGTTTTCCAAGTACTGAAATTGAATTAAATATCTTTCTTTTCCCTTTTTTGACATAGAGTGTATGCTTCAATTCAAAAACTTCGGCAAATGACTAGATGTATATTCTGCTCTAGTTTTCAAAGACCACATTTCAGCCCAATAGCTTGACAGTAAGTATTCCTCAAGACTGAGACTCCCATATTATCATGGAAATAGGTTGTATTGTCCTCTCTCATTGCCCTCTTTGCATTCTAACGAGCAATTCTGGCAACTGTTCTTATTTTTGGTTACCTTTAGATTTCTAATGATTTGCACTGATTTGGCTGTGGGAGGGAACTTGTACATCTGATTATTGTAATAGTCACGACTTACGTGGAAACATAAAACTGGTAATAGTTTTTCAAATAGGTTAACCCCAACTTTAAGTTGACCTTCCTTTTCAGATTTCAGCTTTTATGGCTAAAATCTTCTAAAGTGACTCAGAATAAAAGATGACTGAGAATATCAGAACTTTTCTTGTTCTTTAAGGAAACAGATGTCCTAGAATTATAATAATTTTGAAACAGTCAATTCAATCCCATTAGGCAAGCATTTATTAATACTTACAATGTACCAGGCACTGAGTTAGGCACCAGGCACACAGAGACAAAAAGGAACATGGAGTTTACATGACATAACAGCTATTCTAGGGCAAAATGACCCAGTAGGGAAAAAAATGTCGTTTGCAAATGTTAATCCTCTGTCCATTTGATAATAGATAAACGGCCCCCTAAATTCTGACAATGTTCCCCTGTAGCTGAAAAACCAGAAGTATTTCAAGGCACTGGTGGGGCAGAAAGAAGTGCCTAGGAGAGATTTTAAAAAAAATAGTATTTTATTTTTTCTTAACTATATGTCACGAATGTTTAGCATTTATTTTTACAAGATTTTGAATTCCAAATTTTTCTTCCTAAAATGGTAGACAACTTTATGTACATTATACATGTGCTATCATGTAAAACATATATCCATAAGTCACAATTGTGGGAAAAAAGCAGATAAAAAGGAAATAACCACAAAAATAATTAAGTAAGTGAAAATAGTATACCTCGATCTGCATTCTGAGTCCATCAGTTCTTTATCTGGATGTGGATAGCATTTTCCTTCGTGACTCTTTTGTACTTATCTTGGATCATTGTGTTGCTGAGAAGAGCTTGTTGCTGATACTGTGTACAACATTTTCCTGGTTCTGTTCATTTCACTTTGCATAAGTTTGTACAAGTCTTTCCAGGTCTTTCTGAACTCTGCCTGTTCATCATATCTTATCGCACAATAGTGTTACGTTACATTCATATACCACAGCTTGTTATCCTATTCCCCAATTGATAGGGATCCCCTCAATTGTGAATATTTTGCAAGCACACAAAGGGTTGGTATAAATATTTTCGCAGGTATAGGTCTTTTTCTCTTTATTATGATTATTTGGGATCCATATCTTTGGTATTGCTGGTTCAAAGGCTATGCATAGTTTGGTTGTCCTTTGGGCATAGTCCCAAATTACTCTAGGAGATATTTCAGAGATAAGGCTATGGTATTTACATGCAGCTATCAATGTACCAGAAATTCCAGGCAGCAAGGAGCATTCTCTATCAAAACATCCATATTTGTTTTCTTCTCAGCAACATCAGAGACATATATTTACATCAATTTTTTCATATATCTACCTAGGTATGGATGTATGTATATGTACTTGTATGTACATATATTTTACTTCACAAAATACTAAGTCCCAATATGGAAATAAGATGACAACAGATGACCATATCTGAGAATGTGTGTCTGATTCTAGACATCTAATCCATTTCTTATTTGCCCAGATATGGGAAGCACATTTTACCATCAGACTTTTAAAATCATTATTGGTCAATATTTTGGGCAGAGTTCTGACGTCTTTTGGAGTTGTTTCCCTTCATATTATTATTGAGGACACTGTCAAAATTATTCTCCAGGTTCTGTTCATTTCACTATGTTTCAGTTCACATGTCTTTCTAGATCTCTCTGAAATCATGGCATTTCTCAGGGAACAATAGTATCCCACTGTATCAATATACTACAATTTGTTCTGTCATTTCTCAATTGATGGGCATTTAATTATAGCAAGAAAGTAACAAATATTCTTGTTCATATGGTCATTTACTTCTATTCTATTTTAATTAATTAATTAATTCTC
>CM053602.1:28520171-28593617 GCA_028646575.1 Pseudocheirus occidentalis | reverse complement strand
TCTTGAAGGATGCTTTCTAAGTTCTTTTTTTTTGATCATGGCTTTCAGGTAGTCCAATACTTTTTAAAATTGTCTCTCCTGGATCTCTTTTCCAGGTCAATGCTTTTTTTTTTCAAGGAGATATTTCACATTGCTTTCTATTTTTTTCATTTTTTTGGATCTGTTTAATAGTATCTTGATTCCTCATAAAGTCATTTGCTTCCATTTGCTCCACTCTAATTTTGCAGGAATCATTCTCTTCAGAAATCTCTTGAGATTCTTTTTTCATCTGGCAAAGTTGACTTTTTAAGGCATTCTTCTCCTAATTGGCTTTCTAGGCCACTTTAGCCATTTGAATTAATGTATTTTTAAGGTGTTATTTTCTTCACTCAGGTTGTTGACTCTCTTTTCATGATTTTCTTGTATCATTCTTATTTCTCTTCCCAATTTTTCTTCTACTTCTTTTACTTGGTTTTCAAAATTCTTCTTAAACTGCTCTATGGATTGTAGGAAGTCTACATGTTTCTTGGAAGCTTTTGGTGTGGGAGTTCTGACTGTGTTGTCTTCTTCCTGTTGCATGCTTTGATGTTTTTTGTCCCCAAAGAAGGAATCTAAAGTTTGGTTGCTGTTCTTACTTTGCTTCCTTTGCATGCTCATGTTGCCAGTGAATTACTTGATTTTTTAGATCTGTGGAATTCTGCTTCCAGAGAGGAAAACTCTGTCCTAAATCACTGGGGTTTTTGCAGCTGCCGGAACTAATGGGAGGCCACTGCTTCCCCCACCAGCTTTGGCTCACTGAAAATGCACCCCAGGACCATCACCTAAGACCACAATCTGGATCTAGGTTGCTCATGAAAGAGCACTTAGCTTCTGAACTATTGCTTACCCCCCCTGCAGTCTGCAGGCCAGGAGCTCTGAAGCAGCCACATGGAGGTGGCTGCAGGGCTGCTGCTTCTGTTGCTTCCTTGCCCTGGAGGCAGTTTGGCTGGGCTGCTTTTCTCCCCCAATTTTAGCTGAGTTCCACTGACCTTTCACTTTGTCCTTGTTTCTTATGGCTTGATAATTCTGGAAACTGCCACAGCTGCCACTGATCCACTCTCCTGAAGGCTCCAGCTGTGGCTCTTCCTGACCGTCCTGGGCCAAGCCGCAGCTTCAGGCTGGGCTGGTTTTGGCTCCCAGCATGCTGAGATGAGCCCTTCCTGTTGAGCTGCTTTCAGCGGGAGATGTGTTTATCTGTATTTTCGTGAGTTTCGCTTAGAGTCATATTTTATGGGTATTTGAGGTGACTATGTGGGAGCTGCGGAATCTTGTTGCTTCTATGCCGCCATCTTGGCTCCAATCTCCATCTACTTCTATTCTTGATGTCATTGATGTGCATGTCTAATAATGTGTCTAATATCACGGGGTTAAAAATCAGCTTCTTGTTTTTTTTGGAGGGGTATAATTCTAAATTGTTTCCCAAAATGACTAGAGCAACTAATGATTTCTATAGCATTGAGTTAGTGTGCCTGTCCTCCATCAAACAATCTTCATTTTCCTCTTTATCATCTTTCTTGATCTGATAAATGTGAAGTGGTCCTTGAGAGTTGTTTTAATCCACATTTCTATTATTAATAGTGATTTGAAGCATTTTTTCATAATATAGTTGGTAGATGGCATTTCTTCATTTGAGATCAGCCTTTTCATATCCTTTGACCACATATCTGTTAGGGAATGGCTCTTTTTTATACATATTTGTACTAAATCATTATACATCATTAGATATTAGACTTTTATCAGAGTAACTTGCTATGAAGCCTACACACACACAACAATTTTAGTTTTAGAACTGTTTTAGTTCTTTGTACTTACTTGTTTCTGTAAATTTTTCTCAATTTTATGTAATATATTTTATCCATTTCACCTTGCATGATCACCTCGATCCTTTGTTTAGGTAAGAATTCTTCCATAAACCATAGTTGCGAAAATTATCTTCTTCTCTTTTCTATTTTTAAATGCCCTACTAAACCTTCAAGCTGCTTGTGCTTTGGTTGCTGAAAAGCATGCCCCGTCTTGCACTAAAATTCTTTGATTCAGTTCTCTTTTAGCTCAGTGATTCTCACAGTTCAATATGGGAAGCAGAAGGTAGTGACCCCCTTGTGGCCTAATTTGGTGGTGTAAGTTTTAACCCAGCTCCTGACATTGTAGAGACTTAGATTAAAAAGGAGTGGTGGAAGCTTCAGAATGACAAAGAATTGGGACTGTACTGTGGCTTTTGGAGTCCCTTACTACTGGAGACCTAAAATGGATATAGATTCATCAATAAAATTTAAAACCTTACCAGGTAGTAGTCTAAGCCACAGAATCTGCCCTCAAACATCTGCTGGGTTTGCCCATGGGTAGAAGTCAGCCAGGTATTGAGCTATCCTTTCTTGTTTCATGTAAAAATTTTATAGTTGGCACACCACTCATTTTAAGCATGAGGAATGAGTTTCTGGCCATATATGATGTAAATAGGCCATGAAGGTGCCAGAAGAAGACACTCTGGATGGCTTAGAGACTGGTCAGGTATCAGAGATGCCAAGGTCATCTGGGCTATCACCAGTCATCTGGTCTTTTGTCCTGTCACCAGACTTTGATGTCTCTAGAAGAAGATGATAACTTTGTGCAACTCTGTCTCACTTAAACCCATTTCCCAGGCAAGTCAAGACACCACTCTGTGATGTCATTGGTCCATTTCCAAAACAAAGGACCAGTAATAACAATAATAACAGCAGCGTTGGGGATTCTTCAACTTTTCAAGATACCTTTTCTGTAACCCCTCTCCCTACAAGTTATTTTAAGTTTTCAAGGAAATGAAAAGTAGTTGTGCCTCTCCACAAAAAGTATAAAGATATCTGATCTATAATGTTCTGCAGGAATTAAGAGAACTAGAAAGGTAAGGCACAACTCCAGATGAAAGAGCAAACGTGGAAAATTAAGTCTTTTACACATGATGTTTAGAAAACTTCCTAATTAGGGGCGGCTAGGTGGCGCAGTGAGTAGAGCACCGGCCCTGGAGTCAGGAGTACCTGAGTTCAAATCCGGCCTCAGACACTTAACACAAAAAAACTAGCCGTGTGACCTTGGGCAAGTCACTTAACCCCAACTGCCCTCCAAAAAGCAAAAAAAAAAAAAAAAAAAAAAAAAAAAGAAAACTTCCTAATTCTTGGAGATTTGTCCCCAGGTATAATGGGTTGGCTTAGGACATTTCCCTAACTGGAGAACTTCAGGATAAAGTCAAAGCATGTCTTGGTTGCAATATTATAGCGATTTTTACTCAGGCATGGTTTCGACAGGGGAATGCACTGAGATCATAGGAGAAAACATTCCTAACAAGTGAAATGGGCAACTTTTGGAAACATTGGCTACCCTCTCATTGGAAGCTTTTAAACAGAGGTCAATTGAGAACTTGTCAACAATATGGAAGAAAGGATTCTTTATCAGAACCAGGCTGAAGTAGATGACCTCCATGAGGATTCTTTATGAGGACCAGGCTGGACTAGATGACCTCAATGAAATTTTTGATAATTCCTAATATGTAAAATTAGCCCAAAATAGACTGGGATGCCTTGGGAGGAAGTGGCCCCCTCACTGGACTTCTTTAAGGAGAGCCTGGCTAAATAGTGATTACTAGGCAATACTGCAGATAGAGGCTTTATTCTGATTAAGTATCAGTCTAGACTACTACTAAAGCTCCTTCCAATTCTGAGAGTCTGTCAATTGAGATATTAATAATAAGAGCTGTTATTTGGATAGTGCTGGAAGGTTTCACAACAACCACTTGAGGCAGATAAGTATAAGTATTTTGTACCCATTTTTTGTCTGGTTATCATTCTGATAATCTGTCTAGACTACCACTGGAATTGCTTCTAAATTCTCAAATTGGTTCTGTCTTCCAGAATATTGTTTCCTATTTTCTCTGATGCTTATCAACTGTGTAAACAAGGGTAAATCCCTTCCCTCTCTCAGCCTCAGTTTCTCCAGCTGCAAAGTGGAAATAACAAACGCACCTACCTCAAATGCTTACTGTAAGGTTAAAATGACATAATGGATATAAAGTTCTTTTAAAACTTTGAAAAGTGCCATAGAAAATCATCTTTTTGACTAAGCCAGTGATTAGCCCTGGTGTAGGAAACCCTAGCGAGGAAATTTCCTCTACTAATGTAGATCAGAACCTGCTCTGCAATTTATAGGATTAGAGTTACCTACAGACCCTGAGAAGTCAATCAACTTACCACTAGTATGTATCAGGGGCAACACTTCAACCTGGATCTTCCTGAAACTGTAGGCAGTGTCAACTACTATGCCATGACTGCCTCACATTATCCTTACTATCAAAATCATTCCTAGCTATTGGGGCAAAGACTCACTATTTGACAAAAATTTCTGGGAAAATTGGAAAGAAATCTAGAAAAAACAGCAAAGACCAACATCTCACACAAAATCACAAGGTCAGATCAAAAATAGGTATGCTTGGAGTACTAAATGGGTACTATTTAGATATGAAGGGTAATATAAGCAAAATAAGGAACACTGAAAAAATTACCTGTCAGTTCTCTGAATAAGGGAACTATTCACGATCCAACAAGACACAGAGAGGATCACAAGAAGTATGATGTATAATTTTGATCCCCTTAAATTAAAAAGGTTTTGAATAGATAAAACCTATGCAGTCAAAATTAGAAATGAAGTAGGAAACTGTAGAAAATTTTTCCAGCAAGTTTTTTCTTATAATGGTCTCATTTCTTTTTCTTTCTTTTTCTTTCCTTTTTAGAGGACAATTGGGGTCAAGTGACTTGCCCAAGGTCACACAGCTAGCTCTTGGGTTAAGTGTTTGAGGCCAGATTTGAACGCAAGTCCTCCTGACTCCAGGGCTGGTGCTCTATTTACTGCACCACCTAGCCTCCTTAATGGTCTAATTTCTTAAGTTTATAAAACATAAGATCCAATTCTCAATTTACAAAGAGTCAAAGGATATGCACAAGTATTTTTCAGAAGATGTCACAGCTATCAATCATCACATTAAAATGCTCTAAATAATTAAAACTTAATGAAATGCAAATTAAAAAAACCTCTGAGGTACCATACCAACCTTACCAATCACATTGGCTAAAGAAGACAGAAAATGCATTGACGGAAGATCTAGGAAATTGTCTAATCATTCTGAAGAATAATTTGGAACTATGCCCAAAGTGTTATAAAACTAGGCATAGCCTTTGATCCATCAATATCACTAATAGATATATACTTCCAAAGAGATATAGGAGGAAAAGGACCCATTAGGTACAAAAATATTTATAATAGTTCTGTTTATGGTGGCAAAAAATTGGAAGCTGAGGGGATGCCCATCAATTGGTAATGGCTAAACAAGTTATGATTTATAGTTGTGATGGAATATTACTATGCTATAAGAAATTATAAAGGGGGTGGTTTCAGAAAAAAAACTTAGAAGACATATTAATTGATGCAAAATGAATTGAGGAGAACCAAGAGAACAATGTATATGGTAATAGAAAGATGGTAATAATAATCAACTGTGAAAAACTTACCAACTCTGATCAATGTAATGATCAAAAATACTTCCAAAGGACTCATGATGAAGAAAGATGGTCTCAGGGTGTAGATGGAAGCACATTTTTCCTTTATTTGTTTTTCTTTTTGTCCACAACATGACTCATGTGGAAATGCATTTTGCATAACTTTATTTGTATAAGGGGCATACTATATCTTGCCTGGTCAACTGAATAGGGGTGTGGTGAAGAGAGGGAGAGACTTTGGAGCTAAAAATATTTTTTTTAAATTAAAAACAAAAACCACTATCATCATCTCATTCTCACTATTTTTTTAGAAAATCTTCCAGAATACCACATGACTCAACTGCAGTTTGGCTACCCTTGTAAGTAAGTTATATCCTGTTCTGTGACTATGGTATTCTAGAATGTCACATATGCTGCCAGGTAAACTCTGTTTATAGCATGCTGAGAAATAGCCCTTATTTGTTGATTATGAGCTACAAAAAGGAATATGTCTTGGAAAAAATGATGACCACCATAATAAATAGGCGATCTACGGAGTAGGTGGTTATAAAACATTTTTGTTTCACAAATAAAGACAGTTGGACAAAATATTTCAAACTGAGTAATTAAATTTTCTCTTCTGATATTTTCTAGACTATATAAGATTTTAAAAAAAGGAGATTCAATCATTGCCTAGTCACCTAGTGCAAAGCTGTATTGATCACAGATACTGTTAAAGTACAGCTATTACAATATTATTTATTCTAAAGCTATAGAACGCAGAAGGTATCATTAATCTTCTTGGCTCAATTGTCTTCAGGACAGTTCTGTTACTTATGTAGGCAAAATTTTCTCCAAATATGGCCTTCCAGACATTACACAAATCAAAACACCTATCTGAAACATTACTGGAATTGAAACTGGTATATGACCCTGTGTGAAGGGTTTGATGGTAATTACTTTTTATTGTATTTTATCATCAATCCATCTATGACTTTTCATGTGTCAGACTCTGGGTCCAGCATACGCTAGACCCTACCATATGGCCTCTATGTACATTTTATATTTCTCAGAATAGATTATATGCTCTGTGAGGTCAGGAATTGTGTCCAATTCAGCTTTATATTGGTCACATAATATGTGTTCTACAAATATTTGGCTTTTTTAAAGGAAGAATATAAAACTATTTATTGACCACTGTTTACCAGTATTTACAATAAAGTAAACAATATACAGTTGTATAACATTCCAATGACGACAAAGTTATCTTTATTTTGCCTGACTCCTGTGGAGCCAAGTGACCCAAATACTCAAAAGGCTGGTCCTACAAGTTGAAGGGATGGGTTGGGATAAAGAAGGAAAAATATGCACATTAAGAGTTTAGAAGACTACCTGACATGGGCATGTCTGCTTTCCCATTTATGCCCATTGTTAGGAAAATATCCCCCCCCCCCAAATGCTTGCTCTTTGGGCAGAATATGTATGTTGCAGCAGATGGGGGTGTGTGTGTTACCACATGATTAAGAGAGGAGTCTTTGGTTGGTAAAATAAGATGGGACATCCATACTTTCTGAAGCAGGAAGTCCAAGTTTTTCTCTTTTTTTTTAAAATCAAGGCCAAAATGGTTCTATTTTAACATTTCAGGTAAATGTTCAAACAAGTTCTGGCAGCATTTACCCAAGCACATTTCTAACCTAGGATTGGGTAACATCAATGATCAAAATGTCAGACCTGTGGGGAGGCTGCCAACAAGCGTGAGAAGCCTTGGCTCTTGTCTAGCATGATCTGACCAATGAGGCTTTGGAGAGAGGATCCATTTCAGATAATAAAGCTGTTCTTTGCATGCAAAGGGATGATGCTCACAACCACCTTGACAGGGCCCAGACACTGAGCACTGCACTACACTACCGTGAACATTCCAGCAAGGTTGCAAAGTGCCTACAAAATTATCTGTTCAAAAACAGCTAGTGTTTGGAAAAGTGAAGGCAGCATATTTTCTGCCAGTCAGGAAGAAAAGGGTCTTCAGTTTCCCAGAACTGAGCAATAATGGGAAATGGTTGCCAGCCATAACCTTTCAATGGATTTATCTCTAGGTATAAAATGTAGCTTTTATTAGTAAGTTGGGTTTCAAGTGAATGTCAAATTTCTACATGGACACAACATTGTCTTGGACAGCTAACCTTGGGCATACGTGAGTACAAAACAAGAACCAGCCCAAACAAAAAAACAAACCAAACAAAAACAAAAACCTCCTTTAAAACCTACCCAACTCAGCTCTCATTAGATGTAGGTGGTGCTCACACCGCTAACAAATCAAATAATGGAATCGACATCCAGGTTTTGTAATAGATATGCGCACACACATATATGTGTATGTGTATACATATATTTTAAAAAACAAGATAAATGATTATTGTGCTTGATCTTCAGGACAGGAGTGCCAGGTCAGTCGCTCCTCGTCAAAGGTGATGACTATCTGAAGACATTTCATATTTGCTTCTTTGGCCAGTACCAAGTTGGCCTCATCAGAATCTTTTCACTTTGTGAGAAACATCAGTTCTCCACTGCTGTCCTTAGCACCGATCATTCGCTCTGGGTCAAGGCACTGTACAAAGCCCCACGGCTTGTCAGTGGACTCAAGCTTCTTCTTTGACTTGCTGTCATCAGACTCATTGTCGGACAGAGACTTTCTCTTGGCTCCATCCTTCTCTTTCTCAGCCTTCTGAGAATTCTGAAATGTTTCAATTAACTCCAGACAATCCAAGTTTTCCTCAGGCTCCCACGTGTTGTTGGCATCAGCAGACCCTTTCCACTTTGGGAAGTACTCCACCTTCCTATTCACCACACGCCAGTCCAACACCTTCTCCACAACAAACACCTCAGGCTCCACCTCCTCCACTTTCTTACTCTTGCCATTCTGTTTCTTTATGATCTTTTGCAATGTAGTTTTATTGGAGGCCCTTTCTTATTGCAGACTTGAAGAGCTTTTACGTCTCTGGCCACCAAGCAGTCCCCAGGGAGAGGACAGGATTAGGGGTGAGGGGGCGGAGGGTGGCTGCAGCTGCACAGGGCCCTGAGGCCTTGCAGGCTCTACAAGTATTTGTTAAATGAAAAATGGTGTGTCGACATGAGACAAAATCTCTACAAATCAATTCAATGGGAAATAGCCTAATTGATTGATAAATGGTAGGCAAAACCTTGCCTTGACTAGACTTTTCACTTTTTAATCAGCCATCTTTGTGCTAAACTTCTCCTCTGTTGCTTCCTTGACACTCAGGTAACCACAGATTCTAAAAGGCTATGCAAACAGAGCACAAGATTCAGCAGAGCAGAACAAACTAGAAATGCTTGGTGTAGTGGCAAGGGGGTGGACCACATGCATGTCATCTTAGGAATCATCTGTCTAAGCTGGAGGAACTCATCATTAGGAAGAGTTCCCAGTGGGCAATCATTCAATCTCATCAATTCTTGAAGACCATCTACCATTTTAAGTCACAGATGGCCTACAATCTATAATAATAAAGGGAATGCCCATATCAGTGAAATGACAGATCCTTGTGGAACCACAGTCTACACAATCTATGAAGAATCAGAGAATAATAGAACTAGAAAGATCGGGGGGACATGGAATTCAAGCCTCTCTTAGCAAAGAGAAAGAAACTAAGGCATAGCAAGGGTAAATGACTTGAACACAATCACAAAAGTAAGCAATTATAAAGTCTTTAATGAATCTCCCTTGGTTTTTTTCCCAAGACCTAACTCCTCCATGAATCATTCTCCCCAAGTGAAAATGACTTATCTTTCCTCAAATTCTCCAAAGCAGTTAATTTTATTCTTTCCTTTTGAAATTAATTCACTTGAACTTTAGGGGTTTTGTGCATGTCTTAATATCTTTATTAGACTGTAAATTTCTTGAGAGTAGGTACTATGTCTTACATCATTTTTGTGGCCGCATCTTCAAGTGTAATGCCTAGCACATTAAATATGTGCTTAATAAATATTTGCTCAATTGAAGTTGATACTGGAGTCCTTTTCTCCTGTTTCTTAGGCCAAGGCTTCCTCTACAACACTATGATGTTTCATACTGATTGAACATGAAGAGTAATAAATTGTCACAAAGACTTTAATCTATAAGTAACATAGGAATTTATAAAACCTTTAATTAAAAATTAATTTATACTTTCAGACTTTCCTCTGGTAGAGAAACACCTAAATTTTGCACTGACCAGGATAAAGTATAAAGTCAGTTTTTGCTTATTTCTTCTGTTTTGTATTAGCTGCTGATCAACATACATGCCAGAAGAATAAATATGGATGGGGAGGTGAAGGGTAATGACTTTGCCTTCTGTCTTAGCTTTCATACTTGCTTAGGTTCCTGTGCATGCTAATCAAGAAAGGATTTTGGGACAGAAGCAAGCTTTGTGGCCCCAGTCCTCACATAGCTCCTGTGAGGTTTCTTTGGCAAAGCTACTTGAGATGTGTTTTAGGAGCACAGAATCAATATAAAGAATTAAGAGGAAGTGACAGCAGATATCTAACCCTATCAACAGATTTTGATTCTACACCAGATATCAAAGCCAAAAAAATTAGAAAACCTTAAATTGAGAACGATATGTATGGCTTTTGTTCAGCAAGACTTAGTTAGATGTGTTTCTACATATCCTGTATATCTGTTGGCTATGGCTAAGGAGCTATGCATGTTCATATCATGGAGAGGCTTCCTCATCACTGTACTTAGTAAAAGGAGCCTAACTGATCTCTATGGTTTCATCCAACAAGCTCTAAATTGATTTAATATTGTGATCTCTCCCAGGAGCACTTCCGAATGCATATCAGCATTCCTGGCAGAATGAGAAGCTGTTCTTTGCTTCAGGGTTGAGCTCCAACTTCTACAGGGAGAGCTACATGATTTACATCCATTTGGATGTAAATTTGGATTTATATCCAAAAATTTGATGGCCCTTTTTCTTCCTTTCCTCTTCTGTGTCACATTTTTATATCCTAAAACATTTTGATACAGGTACCCCTCTAAGAGAGGTCATACACTGGAGGAATATCATAACAGAATGGAGAATAGGAGGGAGAGTTGGATATTACTGAAGGAAAAGAAGTATATGGGAGAAAGATCACTCCCAAATGGGCAGTGGGTGAAATGAATATTATTCATGGGCAGGAAGCTGGTAGAAGCAATATCATTAAAACTATGAAGTAGATAAGAAGACTTTCACACTAGGATAAGAAGTATGTCTTCCTTATGAAGGATATGGTTGGGAAAACATGTTGATCTCAATAAATGGGAGACTAGGGGTGGCTAGGTGGCACAGTGAATAGAGAACCAGCCCTGGAGTCAGGAAGACCTGAGTTAAAATCTAGCCTCAGACACTTAACACTTTCTAGCCACATGACCTTGGGCAAGTCACTTAACCCCAATTGCCCCTCAAAAAGGCAAAAAAATAAAAATAAAATAAATGGGGGAGTAATAGAGTAATAGAATGAGTAATGAAAATGGAAAGGGTAATATTGTGTTCATCCTAAAAAGCAATAGGGAACTACTGAAGATTTCTAAGCAGGGAAGTATGTTGGGTATCTCTTTCAGCTCCTCAGTTATAAGGTAGTTTTGGTCTACCTCATACACATAAGAAATACCACTACCTAAAGTACTGAACAAAAGCCCTAAGTGATTGCTCACATGTTGAAGGTATATAGGAAGTTTGACTTGGGAGAGGTAACCATTGTATCAAAGACTGATTTACTGCATTTTTTTCTATCTATTTATACCTTCCATTGTGGAGGGAATTGGGGAATAAGCATCTTATTCCAATAAGACAGTACTTCCAACATGTCTGGGACTGTTGAGTGCATTTTACAAATATTATCCCACAAATCTGAGAGGTAAGTTGCTACCATTATCCCCTTTTAGAATAATGGAAACTGAGGCATTTTCTTTGCCAAGAAAATCCCAGATGGGGGTCACAAAGAGTTAAACATGACTGAAAATGACTGAACAACAACCAAAATTGAGGCAAATAGAGGATGAGTGACTTATCCAGGGTCATATAATCAGAACATATAGAAGGACTTGAACTCAGGTTTTCCTGAATCCAGGTTCAGCATTCTAACCCTGGACCACCAGCTATATTTATCTAGAGCTTTAAGTGGCCTTCCTATGTCACCTCAATGGTGGGCATATAGATATAGTAAGGACCTAACAAAAGCTTATTGCAATATACATGCAGTTGGAGATGGTCAAAATTTCATGTTACTGTATGACTCTCAGTTCCACTTATGGAAGAAAAAAAAAGAAGTCACTTATTCTGGGAATATCAACTGAATTTCTTTATTAACCATCATTTATTAACATTTGACTAGGTCATGGGTAGGTTCTCGAACTGGCTTCCAAGAAACTTCCTAAATTCCTACCATTTCCTAGACTTGTACACATGTCCTATGATCACTAATCATAACTGAATAAGGACCTGAAAATGACACTTTTTATTTAATGGGAAGTATACTTGGAGCAAAAAGCAATATATCACAGTCTCTTCCAATGTTTGAGACTTCCTTAAGTTTTTTCTTCTTTTATGTCCATATGAAAAACAGTCACAAAAGCAAATGTAGTTTTTAAGGGATTTCTATTAAAACTCTATTAAAATAATTTTAAAGGTCCATGATAATGAAAATATTGTACTCCTAGGCTAAGAAGTTAAGTTGGGTTGTAACCTAAGAGAATTTCTTAAACAGGGCTAATAAAGTAGCCATATAAAGTAGCCATTACATAAAGCTTATTAAAGAGATTTCTAATACCCTAACTAGGCCCCAGAAGTAGAGAGGTTTCTGTTAAATTGTGATTTTTCTTTGAAGGTTGGGAACTGGAATTCACAATTAAAGAAGATTAAGAAAGAGAAAATGAGCATTCACTCCCTTGCCATAGGGATTTAAATAGTTTTCTGCCACACAGGAGCCTGAAGAGGGTAGGAAGATGAGACCAACATTCAATCATAGAATGTTTGTGCTAGAATGCACCTTGTGTTTCCAATCTAACTCTCTTACTTTACAAGAGAGGAAACAGAGGTACAGAGAAGAAATGTGACTCGTTTGAGGTCACAAAGCTGGTGAGAAGCTGAACAAAAAGCAGAGCCCATGTCTATTGACCCTCATTCACAAACTCTTTACATTAATCACTCGGAATTCTCAAAGGGGGGTGTTTTCCTAATTCTTTGCTCACCCAACAGGTTTCGTCCTGACATGAAGACAGACCATTGTTGATGAAAGAGAATGACTAAAAGATACTTTCTTTTGTAAGTTACCTTATCAATAAAGGGAGATGAATGTAGGGACATTTTTTGGCAGGGACAGAGGAAGGAAATTTCAACTGACATGAACATATTTTCAGATTAGGGGAAATCTTGGGAAATAACCCCCCAAATTATGAATACCCCTTAATAACAAAATCTCCATATCTCAGATAAATACTTTTTGAATAAACACATATCTGGAAAGGTTCATAAGAGATTATATGGCTCATCTTCCTCCTTGTAATTTCTTTGCTGAAAACTCATCTGTTGCTCTCCCTTGCTCACTAAAGGCATCCTGCAAATAGTAAGTTCTTAATAAATAATGCTTGTTGACTGACACAAATTAAAGTAGTGCCACAAGAGAAGTATACATTAAAAAGGAGGGAAGTATTGCTTCTGTTCTACCTTGTCCGGGTCAGGTTACATGTGGAGCCCTTCAGGGGTCAAACACAACTCTTCTGCATGGCATTCAATGCCATGCACAATCTGCCACTAGGTTACCTTATACTATTCACATCCACATTCTTTACCAGTAGAAGGACAAGGTGTGTCAATTGGTGGAAAAAAGTGTTTTAATTTTATTTTTTAAATAAACATTTTCATCCGATCTCTATTTTCTTTGCTTTATGGAATAGACACACACAGAGCACATCAATTTGTTGTTCATTTTAAGTATTTTTAAATTCTGTTTCTTCTATTGAGTGTAAACTGAAGTAAATTCTTAGCCTTGCCTCATATGTATCCTTATGATTCTTGTCACTGTGGGGTGATGGAGTATGTACTTTCGGATTTACTTTGGGTTACTGTGGGGGAGAGAAGTAGCTAAAGGAAAAAACTGTGGGAACCTTTGGGGGCAAATAAATCAATCAGAATGTTCATAATGGTGGAGAGGAAGTAAGGCAAAGTTGGATGCACAATGTTTTGGAAGGACATATTTTAAAGGATTAAGATAAAGGGTAAGTAGGCTCCAATGAATTAATATCTTGAAGGACAGTACCCTGGAGAGATAGGAATAAAATCTAGAGGTCTGAAGAAGAAATTCTTCCAATGACATGGAAAAAGAGGAGTTACCTGAAGAGACCAAAGTATATATGGAGGAAACTCATCAATTAATTCTGATTTTAAAAAAATAACATATAGATAATGACTTCATTCTCTTTCTTGTATCATTGACCCTTTGAGCAGTGAAACTTATGGACCTCTTCTCATAATCATGTTTTTGAACGCATACAATGAAATATTTAGGATTATGAAGTAAATAAGTTCTACTAAAATATAATTATAAACATGTATGTGCATGTGGAAGTATATGTGTGTATATATACATATATACATGTATGTATATATACATAGATATATACATTCATGTATATATATATATATATACACACACGTGTGTGTATTTGCTTTTTGGAGGGGGGAAGGCAGGGCAATTGGGGTTAAGTGACTTGCCCAAGGTCACACGGCTAGTAACTATTAAGTGTCTGAGGCTAGATTTGATCTCAGGTCCTCCTGACTCCAGGGCTGGTGCTCTATTCACTGTGCCACCTAGCCACCCCTATATGTATGTTTTTTAAAAAGACAAGTTTTATGGCCCCCAGGTTATGAACCCCTAGATAGATGATTGAAACAAAGACAAATAACTGAGGCTAAAAACCACAAAACAGCATGGTCCCGGAAAAATTGCGTTAGGAGTGCTAAAGTCAATGACAAACTGAAACTGGACAGGACTGATAAGAGCAATGACAATGTTTTGTTTGGTTTTTAGTTATGTGGGGGTAAAAAGGAGGATCAAAGAAGGTATAGGACTCTGATACTTGAAGTAGATGGGATGATGGTAACAGTCAAAGGCAAAAAGAAATCACCTTGGTCTTTATTTTCTTTTGTTGGCTCTTCCAAAGAGAATGATCTTGGGATATTAAGTGACAGATAGAGAATTAGTCACAGAGAGTGGGAAGCTATTTCATAATTAGGCATAATTTGGAATGTCTTCATTGAGTTTAAGTCACCAGGTCCAATTGCTTTTTGGAGGGGGGAAGGCAGGGCAATTGGGATTAAGTGACTTGCCCAAGGTCACTTAGTTCCTGTATGACTGAAAGAATGTCAATATAAGATTGTGAATTGTCATTAATGACCTTTAAAAGATTCTAGAGGATGGGAGAGAAATTTCAGGACTTGAGAATGTTAACTGTTCTCAAAATTTTTAAAAAGGGGGCTGGGATCGGGTAAGTATGGGCCAGTGAGAATCACTTCTACTCATGGTCAAATCCTAGGGGATAGTGTATAAGAAGCCATCATGGCTTCACTCAAAACAAATTTTGCCAGGTAAACCTCAGGCTATTAGACCAAGGGAAGGGTGTTAACATTGTACATAATTTTCACAAAGCGCTTAATAAATTCTCTCGCACTAAAGACTGTGGGTAAGGTATGGATATATGGGTTAGATCAAGGTTCAAACATTTATTTTTGTATTCTGATCCCCTTTGTCAATATGACAAAGTCTGTGAACCTCTTCTCAAAATAATGTTTTTAAATGCATAAAATAAAATACATAGGAATATGAAGGAAAAAATTGAAATACAGTTATCAAAACTTAATAACAAAAAAAAGATTACATATACCAAGTTAAGAACTCCTGGTCAAGATGTAAGATGAAATTGGGATTGTTTGAAAGCCTAGACCCAAAAGATAGTCACTGATAATTCTACATGTGCCTGCAAAGAGAAAGAGTTTGAGGGTAGTGGCCAGAGATGTCTTTAGAAATGTACTCTTCAACATTTTTTTCAGTGGCCTGGATGAAAGCACAGGTAACATGTTCGTCAAATTTATAGGTGACATAGGAAATTGGATGGCAGACTCTGGATCCAAAAAAATCTCAGAAGGCCAGATCAATAGCCTAAATGGAATAAGATGAAATTTAGCAGAAATAAACATAAATTTATACTCTTCTGTTGAAGAACTGACAGTTTCATTTAAAAGGCATGTCTGGGCAAGGAAAGGGCCTGTTGGGCCTACCCACAAAGCTTTGATGCTAAGGTGATGATAAAAAGAATTTAAGAATTTGTGATAGAAAAGAGAGACCCTGGGACATGACCAAGTCCATGTGGAGGCCTGCATTTCTGTGGACATGAATGGAGAGAGAAGCAAAACAGTGATCAGCACTGAGTCTGACTGAATCTCTCCCACTAGAACTCTAATAGTCAGGCTGAGTATTTGCTGTACATGAGGCAGACCTAGGACCAAGTAGGGAAAAGATCTAGAAGTGGGCAAAAAGATAGAGACAAGACCAGAACACAGTTACAGGAAACTATAGCAGCCATCAAAGCCAGGGCAATAGAGGATAATCAGTAGCACAGTGGCATCTAGCCAGAACCTCCTGATATTATCCTAGTCCACGGATACTATGAGTGAGTGGCAAACACCTTTCTCTCCCTGTAGCAGCTGAAGGATGGAGATTTCAAAAAATATTGCTTCTGTTCCTTGTTGTTATTGTTGTTCCTGCTGGTTTCTTGTTTGCTTGTTAAGGAATACAAAGAGAAAAGTGAAGTTAAGTGGTCGTAGGCTAAAATATGAGGAAATATATGTAGATGTAAATACACACACATATACCTATACACACATGTATATACATATGTGTGTGCATATATATATATATACATATATATATATATATATATACACACACCCATACACACAAACACATATAGAGTACAAACAAATATAAAGTAGTTTGAGGAAGGAATATATTATCAACTGGAAGCACTGGAAAAGGCTTTGTGTCATGGGAAATACTTGTTTTTGAGCACTGAAGGAAATGTAAAATGACAGGAGTTGGGAGGAAGGATATAGTGCATTCTAGGCC
Source organism: Pseudocheirus occidentalis (assembly GCA_028646575.1). Taxonomy (NCBI): domain Eukaryota; kingdom Metazoa; phylum Chordata; class Mammalia; order Diprotodontia; family Pseudocheiridae; genus Pseudocheirus; species Pseudocheirus occidentalis. The sequence goes on along the minus strand of CM053602.1, from coordinate 28,576,944 downwards.
TTTGCAAGGGAATGGAGATGGGAACTGGCATCAGTTACATCAGTATGGCTGGGTTGCAGGGTCCATAGAAGGCAAGAATGTATAAGAAGACAGAAGAGGTAGATAGAAAACAGGTTATTTCACAGTTAAGTGAAAAAAAAATTAAGTGTCAAAGGAGAGTTTATATTTAATACTATGTAACAGGGAGCCACTGGAGACTCTAGTGTTGGAGAGTGGCATAATTTGACCTGAGCTTTAGGAAAACTACTTTTGTAACTACATGAAGGTGGGTTTAAATTGGGATAGGCTTGAGGTGGGTAAAACAAAGAGGTGACTATGGTAACAGTCTTAGTAAGATGTGATAAGGATGCAAAGTAGGGTCATGGTTATGACAGTGAAGGGAAAAGAACATATCTGAGAGATGTTGTGATGGTTGAAAGGACAAAATTTGGCAGCTGATGAATATATGGAGTGATTGAGTGGGGAATAATGTAAGACACTGATTTTGTGATTCTGGTCAAAAGAGGAGTGGATTTAGAGGAACAAAATGAATTCTGGTTTGGACACATTAAGTTTGAGACTCCTGTAGGCAATCCATTATGAAATATCTAAGAGGTAGTTCATGATAGGGGATTGGAGCTCAAGAGAGAATATAAAGCCAGATATGCTGTTCTGGGAAGCATCAGAATAGAAATGATAATTTAATGCAAGGAGCTAATGATATCACCAAGTAAGAAAGCTTGTGACAAGAATTCTCAATGTGGCCTGTAAAAACTTAAAAAACAAACAAACAAAAACGCTACCTTTTATTTTGTATTTCAACATAATTTATTTCCTTTGTAATCCCCTGTATTTTACTTTATGCATATATGCATTATTCTAAAAAGGGATCCATAGATTTCACCAAACATCCAAAGAGGGTTCTAGCACATAAAGATTAAAAACTCCTGGTGTTGAAGGAAAAGAAAAGAGTGACAAGGACATTGAGTGACACCTACAGTTACTGGATGATGAATGCCTTTTCTGGCTTCCTTTATGTCCCAACTAAAATCCCAGCTCTTCAGGAAACCTTCCCTAACCCCTCTTAATTCTAGTGCTTCCCTTCTTTCAATTATTTCCTATTTATCCTGTATATAGCTCATTTTGCATGTTTTTGTTTGTATGTTGTCTTCCCCATTAGACTATAAGCTGCTTGATGAAAGGATTATTTTTGCCTCTTTTTGCATCTCCACCATTTAATGGTGTGGGGCACATAGTAGGTGTTTAATAAATGTTGACTGATTTTGGGAGTTTTCAGAAAGGTTGGAGAAGAACCAGAAAAGAACACTGTCAAGAAAACCCAGAGAGGAGAAAGGATCTGGAAAGTGAGGGTAGTCAACAATGTCAGAGGCTGCAGAGAGACAAGGAAGGCTGAATATTATGAACAGACCGTGACATCTGGCAAGCAATATCTCCCTGGTAACTTTGGGAGCTTGCAGTTTCACTGGAGTATTGAGGTAAGAAGTCAGCTTTTGAGGGGGGGGTAAGAAAAAAATGAGAGGACATGATTTAGGATATCCTACATGCAAATGGTTTGAAGAAATTTAAGGTATGCATTCTAAAAAAGAGAAGATTTAGGGGGGACAAGATGGCAGTCCAAGTTTTTGAAGGACTACCATAGAAAACAACCATTCAGCTTTTTCTGCTCGACCTCAGAAGGGAAGAAGGAACATATGTAGAAGCTGCAGAAAATGGAATACAGCTTTAATGACTGATAATGTGATGGAGAATCCCTGCTCTAATATCCCCAAGTCTTCATCTAGACTTTAATTGTTAGAAACTAACAAAAAGACCAGAATATAGTCTGGCTTCTTCTGGGGCTTACAGATTGCTTCTAATTGAAGGTCTTCAAGTAAAGTCTACTAAATGGCCTTTGAGATCCCTTCAAGCTCTTAGATGCTGGGACACTGTGACTTGATACTTTTCTTGCCTGATGGTGAGCAAATTCCTTCCAACCACTCTTCTGATATTTGGGATTTGGCACAGGCATTTCACACAGCTAAAAACCCATTTTTCTTGCTGCTTGTCTCCAAAATATTCATCCCATTCCAGCTTACTATCCCCTTCTCTGACCCTTCTCTTCCACTTCACCCTATGGAAACCTTGCAATATCATGAACTATTTTCTTCTTCATCTTATATCACTTTCTGTCACACGTTTCATCTTCTTGTATTCATAAAAACCTGGGTTGTTCCAGACCACCTGCTGTCCCTTGCTTCTTGTTCCATTTCCATATAGGACAAGGAGGAGGGATTTGCACCATGTTATTCCTCACTGCCACCTTCTACTTAGAAGTTCAATGCTTCAATATGATTCTGTCTGGATCTTTGTCAAAGTTATCTCTGGGTATGTCTCCAGAAACCTCCTCCCCCTTTCTACTGGCATCTAATCCCTGGTTCATGGGCTTCCTCTCCAGCACAACTCTTCTCTCTTCCTTTAGGTATGAGAATCACCATGACATCACTTCAAACAGGATATTCCCCCACTTCAAGGATCTGCTTACTTCTCGTGGCCTACAACTCTACTTGCCATCAGCAATCAAACCAGGTAATCAGAAGTTAGAGCTCACTGTCCCCCAAACTCTTTCACCACCATTATTCCCAACTCCTAAATGCCCCCTCTTTGACTAGAAGTGCTTTATCTGCTTTACTTCTCTATCTTTTCTTTGTCCTTACTCCCCCTCCCCCTTTGACCCCTTTCATCTGTTCCTATTCTTCCAGTCCATCATTCCTCTTTAAGCACAGGGACTGTTTGTTCCCCTTTATGTATTCATGGAACTTAAAGAGGGGTCTGGTTGACAGTTGGTGCTTCATAAATGGTTGCACACTTGACTTGTTGTCACTTCTTCCCTTCACTGTCTTGACCCTGCTTTACATTCTTTCATCCTGAAATTCTCCTCCCCTCTTATTCTTGTGCTTAATATGGACAGGAAATCCTCAATTCTGGGTGCTCCACCCCCCCATCCATCTTCTCTGTTCATACTCTAAAGCAATGTGGAGGAAGTCACGTGATCAAGCCTATTGGGACAAATAGAAATTCATGCTGTGTCATTTCAACTAGCCCCTCACAGATGCATGGCAATTCTATTGTTACTGAACTAGACTCAAGTCGATAAGACAAATGATTTGTTGATTTCCTTGCTTACAAGTGAATTTCAGACTAAACTGTGTGGTCAATTCAGCCAAAGTGGCTCAATCAGTTGTAGGTATAGACACAATCTCAGTTATCTTCCCCTAGGCACCAATTTAGAAAATAAAAGAGATGGGAAAAGAAGGTAAATAAGTCCTCCGGGACCACTGCTATCCAAAAATGTAAGGATTCCTGAATTTTTGAGAGATAAAGAACTCAAATGTTCCTAAGAGAATGAGAATGGTTGTAGTGCTGATCTCCCAAATGCCCTAAGTGGGGCCTGCTTGATTCTTGTGCCACTAAAGGCAGTCTGAGAGGCAGTGTGGCCTAGCAGAAAGAAGACTGAACTTGGAATAAGTAGACCTGAATTAGAAGCAATGCCTTGGTGCTTCTTAAGTGTGTGACTATGGAGAAGCTACTTAGTCTTTTTAAGCACCTATTTCCTTACCTGTGAAATGGGGATAAAATGAATTGCACCACCTGCCTCATAGGGTTATTAAAAGGAAAGTGCTTAGTAAAACTTAAGGCCTTATACAAGCATGAATTGTAATTATTAAAGACAATTGCCATGTGGGTAACAGCAGTCTAGCAAGGCTTAAGCAGTATAAGGCATTTACAGCCCTCAGTGAACTCATGTTCTAAAATGCAGGTATGCTTCACGTATAATCATGTGAATTACATAATCTTATATCACATCATATATAACACTAAATATTTCTAGGTGTTTGCATAATACTCTTCATGGACATTTTTGAACTATTATGATTCAAATACCTGAGTTCAAATCCTGGCTCAGCAATCTACTGCCTGGGTGGCTTTGGGCATGTTCTTTTCTCTTCTAGTGACCCACTGAAAGCATTGAACTTCCCAGAACAAATCCCCTTTATAAAAGGATCTGTTCTGTCAAACTTTGACTCAGTCAAAAGGCTGCACCCGAGAACCTAGAAGGCCCCATGTGCCTTGAGGTTGCAGGTTCCTCACCCTGGGTTAGAGGGTAATAGAAAGAGTACTGGTTCTGTGGTCAGAGTAACTGGGTCCAAATCTCACTTTTGATATTATTTAAGTGACCTTGGATAGGTTATTTCACGTGTCATTCCCTCAGTTTCCCTATCTGTAAAATGAAAGGAGTACACTAGATGGCTTCTGAGCTCTTTCAGGTCCATATCTATGATCCTATGACTAAATTACCTCTTAGGGCCTTTCCACACTATAAAGATCACTCTCTCTCCCTAAGACTTCAGTGTCTTCATTTGTAAAACAGAGGCTGAGGGCAGGGGAGAAGAAATAGTCTTTAAGTACCCAACCAGCTTTAAACATTCTTTGACTTCTGTGACATCACATGTGAATTAAAAAAAAATCTCTCGGTAGCTACAAATGTGAATGAAATATTGAAAGTGTCTTCTAGTTCTTCTAGTTGGGGGCTGAGAAGGGTATTCACACCCAGATGTGATTTCTTTAGGGTAGTGAGTTTCCTGAGAGGATAAGTGAGTTGTTCTAGAGCACATAGTTAGTATTACTCAGAGATAGCACTGTAACTCAGTATTTCCTGACTCTAAAACCATCCCTTTAACCACTGTTTCATGCTGCCTTTCAGAATTGTAAAATCTGATTATAAAAGGACAGGGATGCACATTGCTCAGCTGAACACTCTTTCTGCCCTCTCCTATTACCATGTGAACTTTTTAACCCTATTCCACAAAATGAGAAATATTGTTTACATATTGGATTTATTTGTGCATATGTCTTATTCCACTATGAAAGGGCAAGTTCCAGAGATCCGGGTGCTTGTTGCATTTCTCTCCTCTAGTGGGATATACATGGTCTTTCTGTAGTAGGAAATTGGGAATTATTTGTGGAACTGAATTGAGAAAAAGCTACTAGCCACACGATGCCCAAATACTCTAATCAATTTTGCATTTCACAAATGTGAGCATATCTTCCCATGATGCAGATGAAAAGCGATCCATCCCTGCCCAGCCAGTGCTATTCTGATATTTGCTATATGTTGCCTACTCTGGAAACCTTCTTTTTCTCTCAACACCTGGAAAATACCAGTAGAAGATGTGGACTGTTTTCAGCTAGGTGGAATAGTGGTTAGAGCACTGGGCTTGGAGACATGGAGGTCTTATTTCAGATATTACCTCAAACACTCACTAGCTGTGTGACTCTGGGCAAATCACTCAACCTGATTCTGACTTAGTTTCCTCATCTGTAAAATGGAGATAATATCACCTACTTCACAAATTTGTTATAAAGGTAAAGTAAGATAACAAAAATCAAGTACACTGCAAACCTTAAATGATTTATCATATCTATTGTGTAAAAATCATGGCAGCCCTCCAAATAGATAGGTAATTTCAAAATTTTATCAGGAAACTCACTGCTGCCAAGTGAACTTTCCCACATCACATATCAGCATCTTATTTATTGAATTCTGGTTCTGAAAAGCCCGGTCTCTCTTCTGGGGATTAAAAGAACCCCAGCGATTGTAGAATGACTGTCTCACCATATATGCATATGTATGTGTATATTCTTTTCTTAAAAGATGCTAATTATAACCAACTTCTATGATCAGTTTAAAGTGTTCCTGGAGGAAAACATTCCTAGATGTTGGTACTGTTGTCATCTCTCTGATTTCTACCAAAATACTTGAAGAAACAACTTTGATAGTTATATTTAATAATTGATAATTTAATTAATTTAGAAGGTACTTGGTCTTTAGTAAGGGCTAAGTACTTCTGTGAAAGAGGCAGAGGGTATGAACTCTGTCTCCTGTGTGAAAGAAGCAGAAGGTATGAACTCTGTCTCCTGTGTGAACAGAGGGCATGAACTATGTCTCCTGTCACTGATGTGGCAGGAGGGGGTTGGCTGAGACAGGAGGTCAGTGTGTGTATATAAGAATTCCAGAGATAGAGAATCAGAATCAGGAATGTTCTTCCTGGTGGCTCCTCATGGAGGAAGAATTGTGGAGACTGAAGAGAGGAGAGAGAGAGAGAAGGAGAAAGAGAGAGAGAAGCTGACTGAGAAATGAGTTGGAGTTTTCTTGAGATCAAAATCTGGTGAAAGCTGAAGTTTCTACTGCCTGGAAGGCTGAGATTCCCCTAGGGCCACCTGAACTGCTGGAGGACTGAAGAAGCATGACTGGGATAAGATTTTGTTTGTGGCTTGGTTGATCCTTGAGTTCCTCGCAGCAGAAGTTGTGAAGGTTTTGAGATGTGCTGGACGCTGTGAACTTCAGTGTGTACCAGGAACTGCCTGGAGGACTGGACAAGAACCTGGGAGCTGTCTACCTCTGAGGACTGGACAGGAAGCTGGAAACTATCAGCTTCTGAATCCAGGTGACTGTTTGGTGGATTCAAGTAGGAGCTAGGACCATGAAAAGGGATCCAGGGAATATGAGAGACCACCCTAAGTCAAGATGAAGAAAAGGCCTCTCCTCCTATATAGAATGCCTGATGAAATTGAAGTGTACTAGATACCAAGGGGTGGAGGGTTTGTGCAATTTTCTAATGATTGCATTTAGTGATTAATGATATTTAGTGACTTATTGTTAGATAAGAGACTGATTAAGTTAATCTAAGTTAATCCTTCCTATGAATGGAAGATTGATTATTGTATTGTGAAATGACTGAATGATTAAGTAAGGAGGGTTTCCACCTTAGGGAAACCAGATGATTATTCTTTTGTTCTTTGTTCTAAATATTGTGGTCACTGTAATGAAAATGATGTAGCCATTCTAATGTTAAGCTGTTGGGAACACTGCATTGTGATTTTCTGTGATAAGATGTAGTGTTGTGAATATTATATTGTGATTTGTTGTGCATGTTTGCCTTAATTTGTAATGGAATAAACGGAGGGTTCACTATACTGTGTAGTCAAAACTTTAAAAGCTGTTAACAGTAGCATTCTTTTGGGAATCTGATAGTGTATGGCGTTACAATTTGGTTTATGTTTTAATAAAGCCAGAGGGGTAGCTTTTTTGAACATGAGGTAGGTCACTTGAATCAGCCAACCATTTACAAAATTCAATATTGAGAGAACCTGGTTAAAGATGTTGCTAAAGACAGAGGCAGAAAAGCTTAAAGCAAAGGATTCAAGAATTTGGTGCTCATGATATTGGTTTGAGGAATCTAAATCTCTCCTTTTTCCAGATTTATTCATAAAATGTCTGAAATGCATGCTGTCAAGGTAATCAAGGTAATCCAATCCAGTTCCCTCCCATAGAGATCCACAGCTTCCTTGACATTTGTAGCTATGATGAAACTTAGACCTCATCTAGTATAATCCTTTCATTATTGTTTTTTTGGAGGGGGGAATGCAGGGCAATTGGGGTTAAGTGACTTGCTCAAGGTCACATGGCTGTTAAGTATTAAGTGTCTGAGGCTGGATTTGAACTCAGGTCCCCCTGACTCCAGGGCCAGTGCTCTATTCACTGTGCCACCTAGCCTCATCAATCCTTTCATTTTCTAAATGAGGAAACCAAGGACCAGGTGAAGTGGTCACCATCTTATGATATTGTTTCCCCATTTGAGTTAGAATCAGTTTGAGTTAAGGAAAAATAAGATAATTCCTCTAGAATGATCCAGTCAGAACCTGACAAATAATAGGAGTGTGTGATTAAATTTTGATAATAACTGAGCTCCAAAAATGTGTTTCACTATATAATCTATTAATTTTCAAGGACAATTTCAAAAATCATTAACATCTTATAATTAAAATATTTATAGCTCTTATATTTAATATTTTTACCTTAGATTTTCTCTATAGCTAGGGTTTACATTGTTGTCTCTTGGAGAATGATTTAAATCATCCAATTAGGGTTTATCCTAGGAGCTTTTAGTATCTTTTTTTTTTGCTTTTTTTTGGAGGGCAGTTGGGGTTAAGTGACTTGCCCAAGATTACACAGCTAGTTTTTTGTGTTAAGTGTCTGAGGCCGGATTTGAACTCAGGTACTCCTGACTCCAGGGCCGGTGCTCTATTCACTGCGCCACCTAGCCGCCCCCTATCCTAGGAGCTTTTAAAAGAACAGCCATGGGGAAGAAATACATCACTAACTCTACAATCTACTGGTGATGAGCCTGTCCAGTCACAGCAAAACTGGCCCTTTAAAAGCAGATTCATTGGATAGCTGGTGCTAATCTTAAAACCATTGCAGCATGATATAAGCTGCCACAGGTTGTGTGTCATTAGCATAGCCTTTGAGAAGCCACCACAACCTCCACACCAGGATACGTGAATGGGGTAGGACTCTGTAAGTCAACAGACAATGATGAAAGCTCCCAGTGCATTAGATGAATCTAACCTTTACCCTTTCTCTGGGTGGGAAAATTATACAAGAACAGGGCTGAGACTCAGATAGGATGGACATTTGTAGATGGGTAGCTACTGACTTAATTGGAAGGACTAGCCACACAAGTGAGATTCTGTGTTATTTAATGGTAGACAAGCCCCACAATATACCCAAATGTACCCACAGGGGTACAAGGTATTATTATCCCCATTTTACACCACATAAAATTGAGGCTTAGAGAGACTGAATGAGTTACCTATGATCCCACAACAAGAAAGTAGTAGAGGTGAGGGGAATCTGTTGCTCTGAATCATTATTAGAGCCTCTCAACTTTTTGTTATTCCAGGACTTGCATACTCAGGATATATAGGTTTACCAATCTTGTACCTCAGGGTTATTTGTTCCGTGTAAAGCTCTTGGACGTCAGTGGACCTTGTGTATTCAGAAGACTTGGGGGACTATGACACTGGAATAATCTCTAATTGTTCTGCTAAGTAGTTCTTTAATAGCCCATTGAATAACGAGAGTCTATTATATTGGCTTGTTGATCATTATTATTAGCATTAGCCTCATCGTTATTCTTAATTATTGATTTCCTATCAATAAAGATGAAACACATTGAATGCCTTTGTTTGACAAATAACCAAGGTGGCTGTGTGCCTGAGCTTGTTTCTATTAATTGTAGATGATCTTTAAGAGGTTGAAGCAATAAAGGTAGTAGTTACTCTGTTTTACGTAAACAGTTGGATTTATTTTTAAGGTTCTCCTTTGAATTGTTTCCTTAGGGAGCTAACTTTTGTTTTTATTAAGAGCCAGGAAGCTGTGAAAGAAACCCAGATGACAGAATGAGATCATTCTTCAGCTCCTAAAACTCTTTCAGATACGAGGGATAGAAACTCAGGTGCTTTTGGATTGGGGGGGTGCTTCTGGAATCTGAAGCTCACCCTCCTGATAGCTGGTGCTACTTCTTGGGGTACATCTAGAATAGTTAAGTAGGCATTAACTCCTGGATGGCCCTGGAAGACTATTACTATAGTCAGCTATCTAGCATTTATAAAGTACCTACTTTGTGCTAGACTCAATGGAAACGCCCCCCCCCAGGTCTAAAACGGGGGGGGGGGGCTAGAATCCATGCTTCCATCTAGTTCTCAGAACTCATTCTTGAAGCTCCCCAAACCTAACACAGTCATTCTAGAAAGAGTAGTTCCCAGACAATCAGTGCCCATGACTAAGGCAGCTTAAGCTCCCCATAAAGAGCAGAGTAATTCTCCCAGTATGATCCAGCTCAATATTGAAAAATAATAGAGGTAGGTGATTAAACCTTGAAAATAATCGAGCTCCGAAAAGGAGTGTTTGAGTAGCTAATCTATTAAATCTCAAGGACAATTTTAAAAAATCATTAACATACATAATTAAGGTATTTATAGCTCATGTATTTAATATATTTCACAAAATGAAAATTGGTTCCCTTAAAAAAATCACTGCAGGGAAAATTTGATATATTCTACTCCAACATCATAAAAATAATAATAATAAAGCCATCCAATGTTCTGTATCCAAATTAGACCTTGCCATAACCTTTGCTACTTCCATGATAAAACATATTGATTAGAACATTTTTAATTAGTGGAGATTTTAGATTGGTGAGAATACCTCATTATCAATCAGATTTCTTCATCACGTTCTTCAGTAAAAAAAAATCTACTGTAATCTCTGAACGTTACTATAACTCTTCATCAGCTCTGTACATATAAGGCAGTTTCCAAGATATTAAAGCTTCAAGAAATAAGCATTTTCCAAGTATTGAACTCTCTTTGATGTAGGGTGCCAGCTAAGAGTGGGGGTTTCCTCACTTGGAATTTCCCTTCACCAATAAAATCAAGGATCCAGGCCCTATCCCTATCTCTTTGTCTTCATTCTTATAATCTCCTTGTCCCTTCACTGCCTCATCCATTGGCCATAGGCTCTCTCAGTTTTTAGGATGTTTGTCCTTAAGGTCCCACAGATCAAGCAGAGAGGAGGCATTCATGATGCCAGATAGCTTGCTCCTTAAATGGATTCCTTTCCTTGTACTACCATCCTCAAAGGGTTCTTATAAGAGGATGGGGGAGGTTAAAAATGCAAGGGTTACAAACCTACCAGTAGTTATTAAGGGGATGGAAAGACTCCTGACCTGGAGTCTTCTCACCTGGGTTGGAGCTCTGGCTCAGATTGTTACTAGCTGTATGATCCTAGGCAAATTATTTATCTTGGAGTCTATTTCTTCATCTGCAAAGTGGGGATAAGACCTGTTGTAAGCCAGGATTTTCGTGGAACTGAGGCTTGGAAAGCAATGGTGAGGGAGAGGGGAAGTTGTGAATTAACCCCATCACTCCCACAATCCCACCTAGGACTGCTGCAAGCTAGGAAATTGCTGTGTGGCTATGGGCAAGCCTAAGTTAACTTGCCTCAAGTGGATTGAGATCCAGCTGTGGATTCATTTGGCAAGAAAACTATAAAAAAAGGTTTTAGAACTTTGGTTAAGAGCTCCTGAGGTCGCAGGAAACATCCTTACTGTTTTTATTCTCTTTGCCTGTTGCTTTTATCCTCTACACTGCTTTTAACTGCCTAGGGAACTGCTTTAATTTTGAATATATTTTTATTACATGGATTGTTTGTTTGAACTGGAGGTCACTGAGTGATCTATTGTCCCAGGTGCAAAGTCTGATGCCAATCTCCCATGGTTATCACAAAGTTCACAAGAGAAGATGCACATGAAGAGTTTTGCAGCTTTCAAAGGGATAGGGATGGGGGACTGGCCTTGTGCTTTCAGCGGTAGACAGCTCCCAGGTGAGTAAAGTCTCTCCACTAACTGATGTTGAAATCATCACCACAACTTATAATCTTAAAGAATTGTCCACAGCACTGAAGGGTTGAGTGATTTACCCAAGGTCACATAGTAAGTATGCATCAAAGACAAACCATGAATTCAGGCCTTCCTGGCTTCAAGACTTTTCCTTCAACCTCCTATGCCATGCTGCCTTTAATAAATGCCATATTGCCTTTAAAGCAATATGGAAATGCCAGTTACTTATATTTACATGTTTGAAAGCTTTTGATATGAAAAGACCAGACTTGCTCTTTTAGGCACCTGAGGGCTGTACTACTAACAAGAGGTAGATTAATGGTGGCAGGGAGACCAATTTCAACTCAATTTTTAAAGGGGGAACTTCCTAAGGATCAGAGCTATGCAGAAAAGAAATGGCCTGGGGCAGAGCCAAGAGGAAAAAGAAAAGGCAGAGATTCACCTGAGTTTTCCCTCAAACTCCTCAGAACACCTTTAAATAATGCCATGAAACAGTTCTTGGAGCAGCAGAATGCACAAAAGTATGGTGTGAAATAATTTTCCAGTCAAAGACGACTTAGAAGGTTGGCAGGAAAGGTCTGGGGCATCAGGGTGAGAGTAGAGAACAGGCCAGCACAGGCTGTGCCAGCACAGCCCCAGCAGACTAGTAGCAGGCCTTGAGAGTCACTCAATATCTGCTTCTGAAGCTCTCAGCCCATGGACAGTAAGGGGATTGAATAATTGGTCAGAAGGAGATTGTAGTCCTTTACTAGGACTGAGGTAGAACTCCATTGCTTTCTCCATACTTGGATCTGGGTCACAGTCCTTGGTAGCAGTCCCAGGGTAAGAAGGAGCACTAGCACACCAAAGCTTGTAGCTGCAGTGCAGCAGGGACCCTTTGTCACAGTTCCAGGGGAGAAAAGAGTGCTTGTGGTTTCTCAGAGACCAGAGCACAGGCCAGGAGAGTAGTAAACACTTCTCCTGAGACCATACCACATTGGAAGAACTAAAACCTTAAAAAGTCCCTAAAAGTATCTCTAAAAACAGTTGCACAAAACCCCTGAAGCTTGGGACAGTGTGCCCTCCACCTGCGAAGCAGAGCCCTCCTTCAACAAAGAAGTGAAAGGCAAGAGACAGGCTGGGAAAATGAGCAAACAACAGAAAAATTCTGACCATAGAAAGTTACTGTGGTGACAAGAAAGATCAAAATACACTTAGAAGAAGATAACAAAGTCAAAGTTCCTACATCCAAAACCTCCAAAAAATATGAATTGGTCTCTGTCCATGGAAGAACTCAAACAGAATTTTGAAAATCAAGTAAGAGAGGAAGAGGAAAAATTGGAAAGAGAAATGATAGTTGTGTAAGAAAATCATGAAGAATGTATCAATAGCTTGGTAAAGGAGACACAAAAATAGTAGAGGAAATAACACCTTAAAAACAGACTAGGCAAAGCGGTACAAGAGGCACAAAAATCCAATGAGGAGAAAAATTTCTTAAAAAGTAGAATCGGTCAAATGGCAAAGGAGGGTCAAAAGCTCATTGAAGAAAATAATCCCTTAAAAATTATAATTGAGTAAATGGAAGCTAATGACTTTATGAGAAATCAAGAAACCATAACATGAATTCAACAGAATGAGAAACTAGAAGAAAATGTGACATATCTCCCTGGGGAAACAAGCTGACCTGGAAAATAGATCCAGAAGAGATAATATAAAAAATTATTGGACTACCAGAAATCTGTGATCAAAAAAGGAGCGTAGACATCATCTTTCAAGAAATTATCAAGAAAAACTAACCTGATATTCTAGAACCAGGAGGTAAAATAGAAATTGAAAGAATCCACTGATCACCTCCTGAAAGAAATCTCAAAATGAAAACTCCCAGGAATATTGTAGCCAAATTCCAAAGCTCCTAGGTCAAGGAGAAAATATCGCAAGCAGCTAGAAAGAAACAACTCAAGTATGGTAGAACCACAGTCCCTATAACATTTAGCAGCTTCTACATGAACGGATTAGAGGACTTGGAATATGATATTACAGAAGACAAAGGAGCTAGGATTATAACCAAGAATCACCTACCCATCAACATTGAGCACAATTCTTCAGGGGGAAAAATAGATGTTCAATGAAATACAGGACTTTTAGAGCATTCTTGATGAGAAGACCAGAGTAGAACAGAAAATTCAACTTTCAAATACAAGACTCTAGAGAAGCATAACAAGGTAAAAAGGAAAGGGATATTAAAATAAACTTAATAAGGTTAAACTGCTTATATTCCTCCATGAGAAGATGATTCTTATAAGTCAAAAGAACTTTCTCATTATTAGGACAGTTAGAAGGAGTATATATAGAAAGAGGACACAGCTAATGAGTTGAATATGAAGGGATGATAACTAAAAAATAAAATCAAGGGGTGAGAGAGGAATGTACTTGGAGAAAGGGAAAGGAAGAGGTAGAATGGGTAAATTATCTCATATAAAAGAGGCAAGGAAAAAGCTTTTATTGTTGAGGGGAAGACGGGGGAGATAAGGTAGAGTGAGTGAACCTTACTCTCATCAGAACTTGCTCAAAGAGGTAATAACATACACACTCAATTGGGTATAGAAATCTATCTTACCCTACAGGATGATAGGAGGGGAAGGGGATAAGAGGTGGTGATTAGAGAAGGGTGTTTAATAGAAGGGAGAGTAGATTGAGGAAGGTGATCATCAGAAGCAAAACATTTTTGAGGAGAGACAGGGTGAAAGGAGACAGAGAATAGAATAAACAGAGGAGGATGGAATGGAAGAAATACATTTAGCAATAGTGACTATGAAAAAAATGAATTAAGTTCCTCAACTGGTAAATGATCAAAGGATATGAACAGTTTTCAGATGAAGTAATCAAACCTATGTATAGCCATATGGAATATAATGCTCTAATTCACTACTGATTGGAGAAATTCAAATTAAAATGATTCTGAGGTACTACCTCATCCCTATCGCTTTAGCTAATAGGACAGAAAAGGGAAATGACAAATTTCAGAGGGGACATGGGGACATATTAATGCACTATTGCTATAGTTGTGAACTGATTCATTCTGTAGAACAATTTGGAACTACTCCCAAAGGGCTACAAAATCATGCAGACCATTTGACCTAGCAATACCACTACTAGGTCTGTATCCCCCAAAAGAAACAAAACAAAACAAAACAAAAAGATTTAGGACCTACATGGAGAAAAATATTTATAGCAGCCCTTTTGTCATGGCAAAGAACTAGAAATCAAGAAGATACCCATTAATTGGGGAAAGGTTGAACAAATTGTGGTATGTGACTAAGATGGAATACTATTATACTATAAGAAATAATGAGCAGGATGTTCTCAGAAAAACCTGGAGAGACCTACAAGAGTGAAATGCATTGTGGACAAAGTTACAGCAACATTATCAGATGATCAACTGTTAATAGCTTAGCTATTCTCAGCAATGCAATGATCTAAGACATCTCTGAGGGGCTTATGATGAAAAATGATATTCATCTCCAGAAAAAGAATGGATGGTATCTGAATTCAGATTGAAGCATGCTTTTTAACTTTCTTTATTTTTCTTGATTTTTTTGTCTAAGTTTTCTTTCACAACATGATAATATGGAAATATTTTGCATGACTGCACATGTATAATCCACATTGAATTGCTTGCCTTCTCAATGAGAGGGTGTGGGAGAGGGAAGAAAGACAGAGGGAAAAGGATTTGGAACTCAAAGTTTCAAAAACAAATGTTAAAAATTGTTTTTGCATGTAACTGTGGAAAAATAAAATGCTAAATAAATGTTTAAAAAGTAAAAAAAATGAAATAGGCTGCCTCAGTAAGTAGTGGGTTTCCCTTAATGAGGTGTCTTCAAGGGGAAGGCTGGGTGGCTCCCTGTTTGAGAGAAAAAAAAATTCTTGTAAAGGCATGGTTTGTACTCTAGTTTGTACTCTGAGGACCCTTCCAAATATGAGGTAAAGTAATATCTCCTCTCCCTAACATTTTAAAAAGCTTGGTTGATGATTTTATTAGTATAGGAAGCTCTGCCAAAACAAGTAGAACTTCTCTACAAATTATGACGTGATATTCTCAGTGTGGAGAATACTTTCACTGCTACAGAACGGTCACTCATTTGTAACTTACAGTCTTTGAGAGTCATCAGGGATATTGAAGGGTTAAGATATTTATTCAGGGTCACAAGCCAGTATGTGTCAGAGGAAAGAATAAGAACCCAAGTCTTCCTGAACAACCAACGTTGCCTCTCAATCCCCTATACCATGTTAACTTCCCCAGTTGGTAAATATTGGATTCCAAATGTGAGGCAAACTCATTTTGAGGATATCTGCTAGAATCTTACAGAAAGGATCATAGGAAGAATTTGTTTCAACCAAATTTTAGAGCAAAGGAAATTGACCCTCATGGAAGAGAAAGGATTTACAGAGAGTTATGCAGGTACCCAGGGGCAGAGGCAAGACTGGAACCCATTCCCAGTCAGGTGCTATTTCTGCTAGACTACACTACCTCTCTTGCACTTATGCTTATTCCATAACCTAAAATTTATTTATTCTATATTACTGTAACCATTGGATAAGGGTAGGTAATCTTTTTTTACAATATACAATTTCTCAAATGTCAGCTTATTTTAAAAAAATAACACCAAACTCATCTATTAATCACTATTTATTCTTGTTTACCCTGTCTAGAAAATGTGTATTTCACATTTTCTGAAATAGATGGAGTTATCCCGTAGAAAGCTGTTTGGCATATTAAGCTAATATGTGATAATTTCAGTTTTGTTGTAATTAGAATTGCTTTAGAAGATACAATGGCTTTTTTTCACTTTCATTTGGAGCAAATTACTTTTCTGCGGCACCCTCATTTTACGCTACATGCTTCCAAATTAAAACAAACTACCAGCCAGACTGAAACATTGCTACTCTTGTTTCTTTTCATACCAAAAGCTTGTTCAACATGTAATGGATAATTATGACAGTCAATGAGATACATATTAAGAAAGGCCTTAAAATATTTACAAGTGAATCCTCACCTAGAACTAAAAAGTCTTTTCCCTTGGGGGGTTTGAGGATGGTGGGGGAAGAACCCTAATCAATACCATAACCTACGCATGGAAACTGGAACTTGGCTCCAGTTGTCAATGAATTTGGAGACTTGACCTTGGGCCCAAAGTCAATATCTTCTGTAGAGGTAGATCCAGGCATATGTACAGAATAACAATGTCTAGTGAGAAACCACCACAGGGTCAGTCTTATTATAGGCAGCCGCCACCATTCTTTCATAAGATTCTGAGAAGTCAGAGAAAGATGTTTCATCTTCTATGTTGACCACAGATTTAGCATGCTGGGTATCCCCCCAGCCCCATGCTAAACTGAGGAGGGCTTTGTGGGGATGGGAACAAGAAGATGCACTGAATCTTTAAAGTCCATACTACAGACCATGTTTTAGGCATAGGAGTAAAATTGGAGTGGAAACTTTCAATCAAAGTGTTCCAGAAGTGGAATCCAGATCATATTATATTTTTTCTCATGAGGGTTTCAGTTCTTTTACCCTGTGCCTGGGTCAACAACAAAGAACAAATGATGGGTTCCTGGTGCAATATGTGAACATTAGAATGGGGAAGTAACAGACCACATGCAGCCCAGTGACAAGGCAATCTTTTTTGTACCTTTTTCCTCCCCCACACAAACATGGTAGAGGTGAGACCATGTGGACAGACACCTCTTTGGCTATGGTCATTTCAGTATATTCAGTGCAACTTGGTGATGCCCATGCCCGGATCCAGGCCTCAGTCAACATTAATGGGAAAAAGAGGGATTAGTGCCCAGAGTCATAAAGACAAGGATTCTGGCAATTAAAGGAAAAAGGCCTTCGAATATAAAGGAAAGGAAGTTCAAGTGACACAAGACCCACCAGAAACCTCAGGAGATCATAGAACATGTTCCAGTGAGTAAAGAAACTTAAGAAACAGCCCAAGTCAATGTACCCTCTAAATCTAAGCCTAACCATAAATGAAAAAATACGAATATTCAATAATAATAAATTCAATAATAAAGAGGTGCTCAAAACATTCTTTGAAAGAAAACCAGACCTGAAGGGACTATTTCCTTCTCAAATAACCCAGATAATGGGAATACAGTAAGTGTAAACAAATACAGAAATCAAGGATGACCACAACAAGCTAACAACAGAAAGACCATCAAGAGATTTCTTTCAAGACGTATATAAGGAGACTGGGGGGAAAGCAGAAACTAAAGAATGGTGATGATAAATTGGCCTGAAACGTCATGGACTAAATCTCATAATGCCCCACAGGTAAACACTGTTTTTGTTAAATTACAGTATGAGAGGATACATAAAAGGGAAGAAGAGAAGAAGATAGATGTGCACTAATCAAATTAAAAATTAACAATGAAAAGAAAATAACTGGTATGTTCTTTCTAGAGGAGAACATACAGGAGAATAGGGGAAGAGGCAAAGGGAGGGACTGAAAGAAGGAGGAAGAGAGAACACCTTTGTTTCAGTGGTGGGAGGGGATACCACTGATGAATGATCTCATAAAGGAAGAGATGTATTTTTCAAAGTGGAGGGGGAACAAAACAACCTTGAGACTTTACCTTACACTCAATAAATTGGGAAAGATAGGAATTGCCAATTTGGGAGTGGTTGAGAAAAGGTAATATCAGTGCATTATTTATTGGTGGAGTTTTTAACTAGTATAACTGCTCTGGAAAGTAATTTGAAGTTATTCAAATAAAATGGTCAAAATATCTAGGCCTTGTGATCATAATATTCTACTGCTAGGCATATGCCTTAAGGAAATCACTGACAAGAGGAAGGGCTTCACATATGTGGAAATATTTATAACAGAGTATGTTTTGTGGTAGTAAAGAATTGTGAAGTAGACACTCATCAACTGAGGAGTGGATAAAGAAATTGTGCTACATGAATATAGTGGAATATGAATGTTTCATAAGAAAAGGCTAAGAACGTAGATATAGAGAAATATAAAAAGACGTATGTGAACTGATACAAAGTGAAGTAAGCAGAGCCAGGAAAACATTATAATGTCAATGTCAACAATGACTACAAGACAACTGAAAACGAGTGTTGCAAAATTATAAAGAACAAGCCTGGAACCAAAGAAAAGGAAGACATGGAAAGACATCTCCCACCACTACTGAGGTGGATCCAGGGGAGGAGCCCTGCTAGATTCTGTTGGATTTTTTTTATTGATTGGTTTCCCAGATTTTTTTTCTTCCTGTTTCTCAATTTCTTTTTTCCTAATTCTTTATTACAAGGCATGGTTCTCTGGTAGTAGAGAGGGCAGTGATAAAGAGAAGAATCTAGCTACTAAAAAACAAACAATATCAATAAATTTAATTTAAAAATACACATCCAATATAATTTGGAATAGTTTAGTTAAATCTATATGGCATCATTGTGCATTTTTGTTGAGAACACTGTGATGAGATAGTAAAATAATAATCTATAGGAGAAATAGATGTCTTAACTTAAACTATAACTCTTAATGCCTAATACAGAGTACTTACTGTGTATAGAAGAAAGGAAAGAAAGCAGGAAGGCAAGAAGGAAGGAAGAGAAGGAGGAAGGGAAGAAGGGAAGAAGGGAAAAAGGAAGGAAGGAAGGAAGGAAGAAGGAAGGAAGGGAGGAAGGAAAGAAGGAAGGAAGGAAGAAGGAAGGAAGGGAGGAAGGAAGGAAAGAAGGAAGGAGAGATAATCAATTTCTGCTTTGGAGTATATGTAAAGAATTATTTGCACACAAAAAACAGTAATAAATATGTTGTGCATGAGTGGTAAGGGCAATCATGAGGAAGAGAGAGGATGAAAGTCAGTAAGGTTAATGAAGTAAAGCTTCATAGGGACGATGATTTTCATCCAAGCAGTCAAAGTGTTATGCCTAATACTGTGTTGCTGTTATCCATATATCTGGTATAAAGCTAAGACCCATGAGATACCATAAGAAGACATGAGTTTCTGAATGCAGGGCAGTCAAGAGACACAAAGTCCTATGGAAAACCTGCATCATTCTGGGAATCTGCAAAAGTCTGCAAGCTGAATTTTGCCTGCACAAGGAAACCTACTTAAAGCCCAGGGCAGAGGGCCAACTGTCATCTTGAGAACAACAGCTATGCTCCCTATGTACATACTGTGCAGACCTGCCTTCCTGCTCTAGACACTAAGATGCTGTTCTCAATTTCTGTGCCTATCCTCTGCTTTGGGCTTATTCCCCAATGCAGGGTCAAGCCCAGCCTTTGACTCTTGCCTGTCTATATGGATTCTTAGTGGCCTTGAATTGTCCTTACTCATTGAATTGCATTCCAGCATGCCTTTTCAAACTCTGAACTTCATCTCCCACCTCTTTGACTTTGTCCAGGCTGTCTCCCACATGTTTCTTGGGATCTGTAACTCCCTTGAAGATTCAGCTGAATTGTCGATTCCTATATAAGGTTTATCCAGATTCCCCAGTATTCAGAACGCTCTCCCTGAAATTACTCTTTATTTGTTTATCTGGATAAGTGCTATTTACCCCAATAAATGGAAACCCCTTAAAAGCAGGAAATATTTTTATGTTTAGCTACATGTCCCCAGTGCCTAGCACTGTACTAGGCACACAGTAGGCATTAATTGCTCCTTACCAATAATGGGGATTCATGGTATGGAACTTTTCATTAAATAACAAATTTTTTGCTATGTATATTGGTTTTACTGAGTTTTTTCCTTCATCCTCCTCATTATAACAATTTTTGGTTATAACTGATAGATCTCTAATGTTGGTACCAACTCATTTACTTGAATACAGACCTTGGCTGTTCCTTCTGGTTTTCCCTGATACCCTGGACTCTGGTTTCATCTTTGCCCTCTGGAAACATAGTTGCTGCTCATCTCATCTTTCTACTGAAAAAAAAACCCTGAAATTTTTATGCTCCTATGATGTTCTCTTGATTACATACCAAATAGTCACCTCACCATGCTGTTCTGGCCCAGCCCTAACTTTGCCTTCTTTATATTGTTAAACTAGGTAGTACAACAGATACAGCACTGGGCCTAGAGTTAGGAAGGCATGAGGACAAATCCAGCCTCTGACATTTATAAGCTATGTGATCCTAGGCAAGTAACTTAACTTCTGTCCACCTCAGTGTCCTCAACTGATAAGGGAAATAATAATATTACCTACCTCTCAGCGTTTTGAAGTTCAAATGAGATGATATTTGTAAAGCATGTAGCAACAAGGCCTGCAAATAGTGAGAACTGAACAAATGCCAGTATCTGTCCTTCAAACCTGTTCAGTACTCAGTCTGAACACATGTTAATATACAAGAAATAACATCCAATTAACAAATGTCTTTATGATATTGAACTATATATGGTTTTTAAATCAGAATTTTGACAGTAGTAAAATATCCCTGACCTACTACTCTGCTCCAGGGAAGGAGAAAGAAAACCAGATCAACTTGAGAAGCACAGAATGTCGAATCTCAAGGCCATTTCACCTCAAACCAGTAAAACATCTCAGCCAAAGAGAAAAAAAAATATATGATGGAAGATCTCTCTGGAGGTTGCACTAAATCTGCCTCGGGCCCCATAATGACACGTCATTTCAGCTTTAATTAGGAGGTTTGGCATGATTTCAGTTACATAATTTTCAACATTTTCATTTTGTAGACAATCAGTTCTATGCTAATTCCAAGGATCCAAATAAGGAATGTGCAAGAAGATCTGGGAAAAATCAATTCTACAAACATTTATTTAGTACTTGTTGTTGGTCAGGGACTGTACTAAGTACTGAGGATACAAAGGAAGGAATAAAAAGAATTCCTGCTCTCAAAGAGCTTACTTCTCCAGATGGGCAGAATATAATATGTTCACATAGAAATAAATGGAAAGTGATTTCAGGAAGGAAATGGTGCTAATTCTAGGGTGCAGCAGCAAGTATAAGTAAGGCCTCCTGAGCTGAAGGATAAAGAGGATCCTATGAGATGAGGGAGGAACTGCTAGGTGGTGCTACAATGGATAAAGTTACAAGTCTAGAGTCAGGAAGACTCAACTTCCTGAGTTCAAATCTGGCCTCAGATACTAGCTGTATGACTCTGGCCAAGTCATTTAACCCTCATCTATAAAATGAATAGGAGAAGGAAATAGCAATCTATTCCAGTATTTTGGCCAAGAAAACAGCCAATGTGATCGTGAAGAGTTGGAAACACATGAAAAATGACAACACAAAATGAGATGGAAGAAGAGGGGGCATATTACAGATGTGAGACCACCTGTACCACATGAAATGAAACATATAGGGAATAGATAGCAGGCTAGTTGAACTTCACCAGAAAGTGCGTGAAGGAAAGTAGGACTCAAATAAGTTTTGGACAGTGGAGATAGTTCAGAAAAGTTTCATCCCCAAACTGCATTTGTAGGCCACATAGGATTATAAAATGGTCTACTGGGAGTAAAGAATATTAACCCCGAGAACATTAACAACTAAAATTTCCATCCCAAACCTGGGCACACTTTGGCAGGAGTAATTTGGGTCCGTGATGTCAGGCCCTTATTGTAATGGCACCAGGCCAGACTGTAGTGACCTTGATTTATCAAATGTTTACTTTTTACCTAGCTATAAATTGTTCATTTGAAACAGTGACATGACACATAATTTGATACTTTCAACTCAACAGGCAATTTGAGGATTCATTTATTTAATTGCATCCTTCCACCATTTAAAATTAGTAAACTAATCTCCCTGTGAAAATTGAATTTTGCAAATTATTATTGCTGGGGTAACCAATGGGAGATGGAGAGGAAATATTCCTGGAAGCTTTGTGAAAATCACAGGTGTTAGAATTAAAATCGTTAAAAAAAAGATCTAATATAATTACTGATTACATCAGTATGTAAAAGCCCACTGTACAAATATATATTATAAGAAGTAGAATTAGACTAGAAGATGCATATATTATGGATCAATGATCATCTCCATTAGTGGAGAACAAACTTGTTGTTCAGTTGTTTCAATCCTGTCTGACTCTTTGTGACCTCACTTGGAGTTTTCTCAGCAAAGATACTGTAGTGGTTTGCCATTTCCTTCTCCAGCTCATTTTACAGATGGGGAACTGAGGCTAACAGGAAGTAAGTCTTCCTGAGTCCAAGTCCAGTGCTCTATCTACTGCAGCACCACCTAGTTACCCAGAAAATACAAACATACATGTATAATCTATGTGTATGTATATAAAAATACATATTAAAATGCAAGCTCTGTAGGGCAGAAAATATTTTCATGCTTCACTTTCTAATCCCAGTGCTTTACATTATCATCATGGACAAGTCACTTAACCTCTTTCAGCCTCAGGTTCCTCATCCATAAGATGGAGACAACAATAGTAACTAATTCACAGGATCCTTAAAAGGATCAAATAGAGAAAATAAATATGACATAATATATACAAAACACTTTGCAAATTTTAAGGTAAGACCTAAAGGACAGATATAATAATAATAATAATAATAATAATAACAACAATAACAATAATAATCATTATTATTGTCACTATTATTATCTTGGAGAGCTCTGTTACAAAGTTTGTTTCATAATATCAAGCTTGTATATGTCTCTTTGTATATTCCATCCTGTGTTCCTAGTTTTCCCCTCCCAGGCCCAGCCAAACAAATCAAATCCCTCTTCTACCCGTCAGCCTTTCACCATCCTCAGAAAGATTTCTCCAAAAGGATAATTAGTTCCTGAACCATGCCCCGTTAAGCTTATGGCTGGTCTCCCAGCAAGGCCCCATTTGTTGTACAATTGCTCATGTTTCAACGTTTTGATCTTCTTCTGTACCATCTGAAGCCGTGGGGGTCAAGTCAGAGTTCTAGCGTCCTAAGATGATGGATGGGGAAACTGAGTATATCGTGCAAATGCTTCAAATGAGATTTGCAACTAAAATATGCTCTGTCCAGCTGCATGGCAAAACTCACATGGAGTTTGGAGTGGAGATTCTACTTTTATGTTATCAGCTACAGAGCCAGGAAAGATAAGATGAGCTTGACTGCAAAAGAAAAGGGTAGAGTTGAATTGAGTTCTCTTTTTAGGTGGAAGGGGGATAGGAAGTAAAAAGCTATGCAGGGAGATCAGGCTGAGTGTATGGAACTTTGTAGATTGAGTCAAATGGCAGAAAAAAATAGAAGCTCAAAGAAACTCGTTCTGTTTAGTTGCAGAGAATATAACTGAGACTAATGAGTAGACGTATTCTCTAAGAGCAAATTTCCCAACAATGTGAGCTTCCAGAAATGGAATGGGCTGCCGTAAGAGGGAGCAGGAACCCTGACAATGTAGGTTGTGTAGAGCTTCTTAAGTTCTAGTGGCTCTCTATTCCCTCAGCACTTCTTAAACTGTAGGTCTCAACCCCATATAGTGTGGATCACTGAAAGAGTAGCAAGTGGAAAAAAGTTTAAGAAGCTCTGATCTAGAATAAACTCTTCTTCATAGCCTGTCCTCTTTATTTTTAATATTTATTTTTACATATTGTTCCCTTCCTCATACTCTGTTGCCAAGACATTTTGGCCTACTGGCTGTTCTTCATACGTTACTCCATCTAGCACTTGACCATGGCTAGCTTCCAAGCCTAGAATAAAACCTTTTGGCCTCACCTCCATCACTTGGAATCTCTTGCTTCCTTTCAGACTCAGCTCAAAATCTACCTTTTGCAGAAGACTCTCCTGTCCACTCAGCTGTTGGTGTCTTCCTTATTAAATCCACCTTCTATCTACTCTGAACTATAGTATACATCATTATTTACGTGTTTATCTCCTCCATTAGATTCTAAGTGCCTTGAGGACAGGACCTGTCTTTGCTTTTTCTCTGTTTCTCCAGTGCACACACAGTGCTGAGTACATAGGAAGTGCTGAATAAATGCATGTTAATGAGGACTGCTGGGGTCTCTACCTGCCTAGCAATCCCATGGTTCATTTGCTGCTGCTGCTACCTCTCTTCCCTTTTTGCCTCTGCTGGCAGTATTTTTAATGACAACTGGGTATTTCTCCATGATTGCTATTTGTGTGCCAAGACCTGTTTGCTCTTTTCATCCCAGTGATTTTGCCAGAAGTAGAGATTGTCATTTCTCTGGGATTAGGGCAATTATTTGACCTGATGCTAGTCATTTGCAAGAAAATCAAGTTAAGGCTTGCCTGAGAAATTCTGGGGCTAAGGGTGGGAGGCTTGTGTCATCCTCATTAAAGTTTTACATCAGGCATGTTAAAAGTCATTTTCAAAATCTGTACATTGTGGCAGAAAATGACAGCTGACTACTGATGAGGAGCTGGCACATCAGGACCCAAACTGGAGATGGTTCAGGCAAGGATATTCAGTGCTTTTCAAACAGGTGAAGACCTCTTAAATCACCATCTCCCCCAGATAGAGAGACAACGTTTTCCTGAGACTCCCTGAGAAAGGTTTAAGGTGCCTCTGAGACACAGCAGGACTTTTAAGGGATATGAGTAAGTCTAGAAACAGGTTTTCATGTGAAACCTTCTTGTAAGACACAGTTGTCCACAAACCAAGGATGAGGTAGTGAGTAGCATACATTTATTAAGAAACTATGTCAAGGACCATGTGTTAGGAATGGCTTAGGCAGAGGCTTCTTCAACTTTTCCCACTCATGATCCCATCAGTGCTTCTTTAACTGTGGGTCTCAAGCCCATACGTGATCACGACCCACAGTTTAAGAAGCACTGGGAGGTCTAAGAGTTAGCCACCATGTTACCTGAGGCAGCAGAATCACAGAATTTCAGAGCTGGAAGGGACTGGCTCTCTAGGCAGATTCTTATCCCAAGAAGGAATCCTCATCAAGACACACGCAATATGGCCAAGGAATCTTTCTTCATAACAAAGAAACACAATGAGACAAGCTAACACAAGAACAGAATCCCATTCAACATCTGGAGTCACAACTTCTGCAACTGGCAAGTGTTGCATCATGAGCTGATATCAATGCTCTAATTCATTGAATGATAACTTTTTTGCTTTTGCAATTGTTTTTGTTATACTTTCAGGTGTAGCCTTAGCCAACAGTCTGTCAATTGATTAGCATTTATTACGAGTTTACTTTGTGCCAGATTTTGTTGCTTGTCTTTCATTTTCTTCTTCTTTTTTAACGGTATTTTATATTTTCCAATTTACATGTAAAGACAATTTTTAACAGTCAATTTTAATAAAATTTCGAGTTCCAAACTTTCTCCTTCCCCTCCCCCTTTCCTAAGACAGTGAACAATTTGATATAGATTATATATGTCACTGACCCTTTTTGGAGGACATATTCTCCTGTATTAAATAGTACTATGGGTGGGGGAGGGGAGGGAGACACAAGAGTATGAGATGCAAATCCTCCAGTGGCTCTATATGGTAGCTCCTAATGAAGCAGACTACAACCTATCTAAGCCAGCTCATCTCATTCAGCTCTTATCTAAGCTATTCCAAAAGTTTGTACAGAGCAGGTCCACCCAATGTACCACAATCCTTCCTCACTTTCTCTTGACATCAGGTGAGGACAGACAGAACATGCTAGCTATCTGACTGTCATCATTTTTTTTCTACACGATCAGCCCATCTTCTCTTTGTAATATGTCTGCTCAGTATATACCAGCTACTTTAAATTTTTATATGTCTGGTCATCCAATTCTTCAAATAGAGTGGTATTGTTTTAGCCCACAGATTTCTGCCCCCTCCCCAAGCATTTATCTTACAGAATATGGTGTTTCTATTAAGAGCCTGACAGTTTTATGGATCTTTTATTCATTAATTGTAACCAGATTTAAGCTGTCCACTTCTTCATGTTAGCTCCATAATTACAGACTATTTATGACCCTGAAAGACAGCAGTCAAGAGCTAGGATCCACACCCCTGAATTACAGCACCCTTATGGGTAGAGCTCTACCAGGTGATGATTCTAGACCTATCAATAATATCAGGGGCAGAATACTAAAGAAAGACAATGTGAGCCTTGAGCTGGAGTAAGCTCAGTCCTTGTCAGAGAGTAATAATGCATGCTGGAAAGCATTTCCTTGGGAACCCAGATTTGGCACAGGGGCCACTCATGAAAAACAGAAGACAACTTTTACTGAGCCAGATGGTTAATTGGTAACAAGGGGATCAAACAAGAAGGATCTAGATTACAAGACCCAAAAAAGCCTTGATAATGGATTCAGGTGGAATCAGTCTCTGGGCTTCCTTCCAGCCAGCCACAATATCATCAACCACAAGAGGAAGTACTGCTAATTGAAAGGAACATCAAAAGGTAAATACAAGAACCTAGAAACAGAGAGGTCATGATCCCTAGGCCTGAAAAGGACATTTTAGCTTACAAAGCCTAATGAGACCTGAAATTAAGCTATATTTGGGGAAAATAAAGGCAGAGGCGGGCATATGCTGGCTTAAGTTCAGAAAGCAATTGAAATAAAACTAATCATTCAATAACAAAACAATTTAGAAAATATTAATCATGGGTTCACTATTTACAAAACCTTGTGCTAGGTCTCAATTATGCAAAAAGAAAAAAATTCAGAGTTCTTGTCCTCAGGAACTAATATTTTATCTGATGGGGGTGATATAAAATATAGACAAATTTTTATGATACAACTTGAACTGGGATCAAGTTAAAGGAAGGATCCAAAGAAAATGATACAGGAAATCAGATGAAGAAGCAGTTTCCGGCAGAGGACAATAGGGAAGGCTTCATGAAGGAGCCTGTATTTGATCTGGGACTTAAAAGAAAAAGGACTTTGATAAACAGTATAAACCAGGCATGTGAATGGCATAACAACCAGGTGGAAGATAGAGGGAAGAAGGCCAAATCAGGGAAAAAAGTCTGGATTCAGTGCAGAGTAGAGCAGGGAAAGAAGGATGGAAATGTTAGCCAGACTATAGAAAGCCCTAAAAACTAAGCCAAGGAATTCCGGTTTTAACTAAGGAGGAAGTCAACTGAAATTTACTGAACTGATATAATCAGGTCTATGCATTAGGAAGATTATTTTGTCATGTGTAGATTATCAAAGAGATTAACAAAGGGAGAGATTAGAGATAGGGAAAATAAGAAGGTAGCCATACAAATTGTTCATGCAAAATCAAATAAAGGTCTGAATGAGGATGGTGCAGTAACAATGGAAAGGATGGAGTCCATCATGAGATATATTATAGATTCAACAGCATTTGGTAACTGATTTGGATGCTGGGAATATAGGAAACAAAAGAGTCAATTGATTCCAAGGTTATAACACTTGGTGACCAGAAGATGAGTATTCCATTTACAGAAATAAGGAATGTAGAAGAAGGGTGATTTAAGGAGTAAGATGATTTTGATTATGCCATGATGGTGGGATATATAGATATCCAGATGATGTCCAACAGACTGTTTTTGCAAAACTACACTTCTGGGAAAAGACCAGATCATGGGTATGGTCATCAATGTATGTCCCTGAGGAGTGAAAGAGTGGGTCATAGTAGCTGAGGCTGTTGATGAACTGAGAACACATACTATTTAAGAGGGTATAAGTGTGCATAATGAAGACCCCAGTTATGAGAACAAGGGTTGATATAGAAGAGAAGACTGGGACAGGTACTAAATTCATGAAGAAACGATGGAGAATGGCCTGGGAACCACTAGATGGTGACAAGAAGAATTGGGGGTTGGGGTGATATGCATGGATAGAATTATACTCGAAGGAAAGGAATTTGTTATATGATGGCAGTAGTGGTAATGGGGAGCCAAGAATATGGCTTCTCTCCATTCTTCCTCCCCAGAAAGAGAAGCCAGGGCTGAGCTATTTCCAGATTTCAGTAAATGGCAGAAGTTAGAAACACTTTGAGGTGAAGACATTAAGAATCTTAGCTTCCCAGTTCCTTGTAGAGGAGAAAGTGGTGGTTGGGGCATTCTCTATTACTGTCATCATTGCCCCACTTCTATGGAACCTTGGCTCTGCCAAAAACAGGCACCCAGGAGTCGAGAACTAGGGATGGATTTCTAGGCCAGTAAATGCCCAGTGACTAAATCCCAAGAATCAGACATACTGGGTCCTGTAGCATCCACACCAGTAAAAGATGAAAATCTCTCAGAAGTCACCACACACATGAAGGAAGCACTTGGCTCAAATTGGGACTGTGTAAGCAGGATGCTGAATGGCAAGAGTGGCACCTCCTTCCCCTCAGCTCTGCCTCACCAGAGAATGAATGAATAATAGTGGGCCTGGGCTATTACTCATTAACTGCCAATATATCTTTAATGGAGCATTGAGCAGTACCATGTTATATTTCATAAAATCATCGTAGGATTATAGAATGTCAGAACCAGAAGGAGCCTTAGATATCATTTAGACCAATTTCTTTATTTTAAAGAGATAAAAACAAAGGCCCAGAAAAAAAGTAACTTGATCGTGGTCAAAAATAAAATGGCAGGGCTATAGCTAGTACCAGGGCACTGATTCCTTGAATTCCAGGCCAGGAGGGTTTCTTGAAAACTGAGGCATTTGAGTTTACTAGGCAAATGGTTAGGCCTATCTGGGTAGATTCCCTCTCTCCTCACTCACCTATCTTAATCTTTGACTATATATCTTTATCCTTGACCCATTCTTAATGCTAGTTGATCCTTGGGTTAGTGGGAAGATCAGTTATTAGGTTCCATGAGGATGAGGTCAGAAGCAAAGACTTTCTGAATCTGAGGGAAGTCTTAGCTCAGGCACTAAATGCCAGAACAAGAGGGGTCCATAGAGATCATATGTTCTAGCCCTGTCATATCACAGATGATGAAAAAGAGGCACATGGAAAAACACCTTGTCAAAGACTCAAGTAGCAGAGACTTGATGTGAAATCAGGTCCTCTGATTCCAATCAATAGATGTTTTTTTTCCAATATGTCATACTATTCTGTAATTCTGCAGGAAAACTGGACACCGTAATTCCAGGGTTTTATTTCTGTACGGGTAATACCATTGTGATTTGACCTTGGGGATGATTAGAGCTTCTTTATACCTCAATTCTCCTAGGTATAGAATGGGTTTAAAAACACCTATCTCTAAAGACTTTCATGAGTCTAATTAATCCTTTAATTACAGGAAAGCAAATTACAACCAAGCCATTCTTACAAGGAAGAAAATTTTACCTGTAAGATTTCATTAGTCTCTTGGCTTTTTTCCCCCCTCATTCACCATAATTTATTGATTTCATTCAATCAGAAGAACAGTAAATAAATTTTGGTGAAAAACAAAAAGGAATGAGAAAGAGGGTTTTTATAGTGTCAATGAAATGTATGAAATGGGGAGTGAAATAATGTCTACACCATGCCAAATCTCTCTCTGCAAAGGTCAAGCAACATGAGAAATATTTTTAGGAATATGAAAATGAATATGAGAAAAAAACAAATAGTGACTTTTGTGATTGATTTTTTGAAACTTCCATTATGCTTGGAGGAATTGACATTTTGTTTTTCTTCCCTTTCTCTTTCTCAATAGAGTCATTAATAAATGCCATGAAAGTAATGGGTCCTATTATCTTACCTTTGACAACGGAGTCATAACAGAGTGGCAAGGACTAAGTTTACCACACACCAGCTATTAGGCCAAATAATTAAATTGATAAAATCATGTGAATATTAATGGTTTAAAAGACTCTGTTGAGCCTGGTCATCTTTCAAAATGTCAAGAAGACAACTTACTCTTCTTCCTTAGACTATGCCTCCTGAGCATTCGAGTCCTGGCCCCTAATGCCACGGCACATTCATTACAACAGAACTCTCTCTCAGCGGGCTTCTCTGGAACATTCTGGTACAGCAGGCACTGCTTTGTTCCCAGCATCATAATTCAATAGAGGAAGCTGTCAAGATAGACAGTTGCTTGAGAGAAATCAAAACTTTCCCTGACTTCAATGTACTCAGTGAGTGAATGTGAAGGCAGATCATTTTCTCCATGTTCAAAGGGGCAGTGAGGACTAGCCCCAGTTTCTCTATTCTGTGGGTCCATTCTACCCCCAAAGAACCTAGAACACATTATGGCAAGCTGTAGTACCCTACAGTGTAGCCTTCTTGGCAGCAATATCAGCTATTGCAAATGCAAGTGAGGGGTTATCAGAAGATCTTTTGATCAGGCTAGGATCAGAGATTTAGAGTCATTTACAGATGAGGAAACTGAGGCACAGAAAAGGTTATGTGACTTGTACAGGGACACATAGAGGTAGGATTTGAACCCAGGTCTTTATAAACAATGTTGAATCTTACTATGCCATTAGTTTGATACTGTACATGTTTAAGTCCTTTGAAGATGTCGTCAATGTGTTGCTACTTGTTTTGAGAAGGAATTCTAAGTTTCCTTAGGGCAATGGATACTAAGAACAAGTATGCAGAATCATCTTTGAAAGGCGTTCTCATCATAAATACAGCCCCTCTCGAAACAATGATTTCTTGCCAAGTAGGGATGGTAAGAACTGTAGACACTTGTGTTGGGTCACACAGACACACTATACAACCATGCCCTTACTTGTGCCTGCTTTTCTGTCTGGTGGTATACTGGGGAACAGATAAGGTGACACACCATATGAAGGAAGTTGCTCCTCCAGAAACTCAAACAATAAAGCATTGGCCCCATCCTCTGGGAATCACCTGGCTTTACTCTGTGGACATTCCAAAAGGCTTTAAAGCACAAAGCTTAATTAAGTCTATTGGCACTGGACTGAGTCCTCCCAGCTCCTTAAATATTCAACTACAAGATGACCTTAACCACACAGCTGCCTCATAAATCCCTCACTTCATTTCCAAAGTATAGCTGAAGTGTCCCTTTCTAAACTAGGACTGTCTCAACACCCTCCTCCTGCTATTAAGTGCTCTCCTCTCCCAAATCACTTTGAATCTACCGCATATGTGCATAAATACATATATATGTATGTATGTGTGTGTGTACGTTCATGTTGTCTTCTCCATTAGAATGTAAACTTCTTAAGGGTAGAGACTGTTTCAATTCTATCTCTGTATCTCCATGCCTAGCTGGCACACTACTGGCTACAGAGCAAGTATTTAATAAATGTTAATTGGATTTAACTGAACTGCAATTTTGATTGAGTTTACAATCTTTGGGCTTGCTCTTACCCCTGGCCCTGCTGCTGACTGTTTCTAAAAACAAAACAAAACTGTGCTCAAGCTAAACCTGAGGCTGAGTCCCCAATCTACCCAAGGGACTTTCAAAAGTAGGTATTTTTATTCTCAGTGGATTTAATATATATGCTATCATTGAATATTATCTGTCAATTATGAACCAAAATATAGCAGTACCAACAATGAAGACTTTTTCTGGATAAATCTTAACCTATTTTAAAGTCAGTCTTCTTAACATTAAAATAAAAATTTGTTACACATTCTTAGAAATTCTTAGCAATATTATGTTATCAGCCAAGGGTTAGTTAGTTCCCTTTTAGTTGTTTGTAACAAGGAAGTCTAATCATCCACCCTTCTCCTAATCAACTCCAGTGAAAGCAATAGGTTTCAGGAAAGTCACAGCCCAATACAAACCAAGTGACCATATTATAGAATCAAGGAATCACAACATTTGAGAAATGGAAGGGTGTCAGTAACCATCCATGTCACCTAGGTGGCGCTTCAGGGGATAGAGCACCAGGCCTGGAGTCAGGAAGACTCATCATCATGAGTTCAAATACAGCCTCTGACACTTCCTAGCTGTGTGACCCTGGACAAGTCACTTCACCATGTTTGCCTCAGTTTCTTCATTTGTAAAATGATCTGGAGAAGGAAATGGCAAACCACTCCACCCACTATCTTTGGCAAGAAAACCCCAAATAGGGTAACAGAGAGTCAGACACAATTTAGTAACCATCTTGTCCAACCTATAAGGAATATGTAGGCAACTTTCTGTTACCAGGTCAGGGCTCCCTTGATCCCAAACTGATGTGTCCCTTAAAGGACACACAGACACAAGCCTTCCGAAATGGCCAACAGAAGATATGAAGAACAGAACAGAAGCAATGGTGGTGGTGATGATGATAAATAGATGGCATTTACATAGTGCTTTAAAGCTTGCAAAGCACTTTATAAATATCATCTCATTTTATCCTCACAACATACCTGAGATTTAGACGCTCTTATTATCACCCCCATCTTACAGATGAGGAAACTGAGGCACAGAAAAGTTCAAAGACTTGCTTTGGATTACATCACTAGGAATTATCTAAAGATGGATTTGAACTCAAAACTCCCTGACTCCCTGCTTAGCACTCTATTCACAATGCCGCTTAGCTGCCAAGTGGTAGGAGAAAGGACCTTTTGAACTCAACTCCTTTCCTCATCATATTTTTTCTATTACTTTGTTTCTATCTCTATCTTTCTCTTAATTCTCTTTCTCTTCTTTGTTGGATACCTGAGAACAAGGCTCGTTGCCCTCATTTGTCTGGTGCATAAAGGAGCAGAAGGATCTCAGGTCCATGCCTCCCCCTTTTCCTTACCTTTCTGGTAAGGAGACCACTGCAATCTTTTCCTGTCTTTCTTTGTGTATATGATAGAAGCTGAGAACTGTGCCTGGTCCAAGTAGGCCTTGGAGCTGTGCCTTTCAGAAATAACTGTACATTACCTATTGTAAAGCATTCAGTTTTCACTGTGGAGACATCACAGTAGCTAGACTTGCATAGCTATCCTGAGCAAAGCAGTTTCCTAATAATGGTTGATTGTCTCCATTCAAAAGGTTTTTCATTTTCTCAATGGCCTTCAGTCCATGTGGTGGCTTATTGGCCATTGCTGAAAAAAGATGAGAACATCAGCCCAAGAGCAACTTGGCTTGCAGACTCTTTAACAATATAAGTTGAAAATGTAAAACTAACAGAATAATCCATATCTTAACATCCAGAACTAGACTTTGGGTGAGGCTGCTAAATTCATGTTCAAGAAAGAAATATCAAGTCCATAGATGGTTCTTTTCTTAAATACGAAGATTATACTAGTTGGGCCAAAAGTCTCAGTGGAATTTTAACATATTAAGAGTTTGGGATTTCATAGCTTAAAACTTTACTAAGACATTTTGGGATGCTGTATGTGAGGATCCTTCATTTTTTTTGTTCAAGAATAAAGAATAAAATGAGAGATCCATCCAAGTATAGGACCCATACAGTTTATGGCTAGCCAATTAGTTTTTCCATAAATATCCATTTCTAGCAGAGATACAAAAGTTCGAAAAACTTTACTCATATGAAAGAGCATGATTCCATTCACCAACTAGCCATTAAGAGTCTATATGTGTGAGTCTCCACACTAAAGACTTAGGTGTTCATTTCAAACACAGCCCCAGTTGTCGATCACATTTGCTCCTAACCATAATAATGATATTCAAGAGATCAACTTGTACTCTAACTAACTGGAGTGGAAACAGATAGGGCCTAACTCAGTGCTGACATGAAGTTTCTGTCCCTGATGGCAGCTCTCAAATTGTACCTCAGCAGTGTCATGGAAAAAAAACCAGATTTTTACAGAGCCAGGTGGACCAAAATACAACTCAGGGTTTGGTGACACAGCCAGAAATTTCAGGTGGTTCTGTCCTGCTGGCCTACTAGTTCATGTGTCCTAGATAATTAGGTTAAAATAGAGTTTTGCTAAAGCTCACAGGCAGGCCACACAGGTGGTCCAGAATGTTAGATGTTTGGGTTATATATGGAAATGATTTTTATCCTTAAATGCACCATGGTCCTCTTACAGGCCATTGTGCATATTTAAATGAGGATGAGAATTAAACATTTAAACATTTCAGCATTCATCTTTGGAAACTAAATTCAGAGTGAGCACCACTACTTTATGGTAGTTCTGTTCTTGTTGTTCAGTCAATTTTTGGTTGTGTCTTACGTTTTGTGAGCCCCTTTTGGGTTTTTGTGAAGAAGATACTGGGGTGGCTCTGCCATTCCCTTCTCTAGCACATTTTACAGATTAGGAAACTGAGGTAAACAGGGGAAGTGACTTGCCCAGGGTCACACAGCTAGTGTCTGAGACCAGATTAGAAGTCCGGTTTTCCTGACTACAGTGCCACCCAGCTGCCCCTTTCTTGTGTTAGAATTCACGATGCTAGAGTTGAAAGTAATCTGCCGCAATTTTCAAGGCTGGACACCGTCACCCCTCATTCCATGTAAGAGGAATCTGAGGCACAGAGACATGAAGTAATTAGCTTGAGCTTACATTGCTGGCTGATTTTCAGATTTAGAGCTAGAAAAGGGTGAGCCTCTCAGCTCAAACCACAACACTAGTTTTATGAAGTCCAAGCAGGAGTGTGTGTAGATAGGGGAAAGAGGGCACCCTAGGTCCTAATATGGCCCCCTCAAGTTTACAACATCTTCCTTTAGCATCAGTAACTTACAGAAAGGTTAACGGTTAAAATCCTATAGTGAAATGAATGCTGGATTCACCATTGTGAAAAACAGAGTATAAGTCATGCTTCAGATATTTGTTAGTTATATAACCCTGGGCAAGTCACTCCACCTCTCTCAGCCTCAGTCTCCTTAGCTATAAAAAGAGGGGTTGACCTTAATTGCTTCCAAGGTCTCTTCCAGCTCTAATTCTATCATGCTATGGGTTTCAGTGAAAATAAGATCCTAAAGCATATTAATAATCAGAATCTGGCCATGGGGGTGGGGATTGTCCTAAGACAGTGTCTAAATGGCTTTAAATATATCCAGAAAGCTCCACTGATAATTTCTCAGATATGGTTTCCCATAAAAGTTGCTCACAGGGAAGTGCTTTTTTGAGGTTGAAGTAGCTGAGCCTGGTTATATATCATACGTCTCTCTCTTCCAAGGCTGTTGGGAGGATGTTAAATAGTTCCTTGTTAAGTGGTTTAAGTGTTTTTGAAGGAAAAGTGCTCTATAAATGTAGTGTTATTAAGATCACTACAGAGCAAGCCATAAAAAATGAATGCATCTAAACATGTACTTTGAGCATTGTTCAGGAAATCTAAGCTGAGAATAAGAAATCAATCACTGGAAAATGTAAAAGTGCCATAAGAAAAGAGGAGGAACCACTGGAGAAATCCTCATTTATAGAGCTCAAACTCTTGGAAGCCCCATTTTACAAATCTGCTCACCACTACTTTTTACACTAGTTTCCTTCCAAACCACAGAGCAGATAGGGGCACCAGAGAACCAATGATGATCACTGAGTCTGACTGGAGAGCATTTATTAAGCATCTGTTCCTCCTGCCCTTTAGGATACTACTACCTCGCAGGAAAGAGGGGTTCAATTCTTCTATACAAAGGGTTTTGCATATGAGTCTGGTACATCAATTGTTTGAATGCCCTGAACAGTCTGGAAAGGGTCTCCAATAGTAGTGCCCCAGCTCTGATCTAGGGAGGGACTGGATCAAAATAGATGACTGATAAGCTACTTTCTCTAGGAGGCCTTTCCTGATTCCTTCAGGTGTTTGTGTTCCTTCCCTTGTTTTGAATTATATATACTTGTCTTGAGTGCATGTCATACCTCTGCCCAGTGACATAATGTAAGTTCCTTGAGGGCAGGTGTTGGTGTATTTTGTCTCTGTATCCCCAGTGCTTAGCACAATGCCAAGAACATAGAAAGTATTAATTAATTCTTGAATTCTATTGAAACTCTCAAAGCTACTGAGGAATCAAGTCTTACTAAATTCACGGGATAGTCTTAAATTTCCTAATGAGCCTCAAATTTATCCAGAAAATGTTGTCTTGCCATGAGGTTCAAGTATAAAGGTCTCCTGTTTGAATAAAGATGCTAATTTGGATTGGTAGGTTTGTAAGGGCTTTGCAGAGAAAGTTGAGGTGAACAGGCTCCTCTCTTAATTTTCTATACCATTTAATAGCGAATGCTTTCTAAGAGATGATTTTGGACCAAGTCTATTACCATGCCAGAAAAAAATAAAAGAAAACTCATGCCCTATACTTACATATTTTGAGTTAAATTCATTAGGATGAAATTTGGGGAGGTATATTCAGCTGATTCTTAATCCTAATATATACAGTTGGAACACAGCTATAAAAATGGGCCTTTGGATATTTTCAACTGAGGGCATATTTCATTAGGCTTTCTGGAGTCTCTGGCTTTGGGCCTGCTGTTGATCTTTTCTATACCAAGAACTAGGTCCAGCAGCCAGAGGATGGAAGTTTCTGGTACCCCATAACATACAGGAAAATCTCTAACTCCTCATATGCACTATGATATTGCTGACAATTTTCTCTTCAGAATGAATAGCTCATAACTCTTGAGGTCATCACCTAAGACCTTCGTGGCCAAATTCTGTGATTTGTGCATAATAGAGACTTAAATTCACGATGAACCGAATTGGAATTTTGGACCCTTAGCTTACTCAACGACCCTTTTATCAGTATATTCTTACCCTTTGGCACAAATTGTCAATATGTACATTACTATAACTACTTGAAGGCTTGGTCAAAGTATCTCATAGTTTGGGCATGCAAGATTAGCAAATAGTGTCAAGGTGCTAGTGTAGCTGTCACTGGTCCAAATAGATAATGTAACAAAACTCTTTTGAACCAATCCTCTGATTTGAGAACATGCTACATAAGTGTAATACACAGGTAAATATACACTCATGGATTCTCTTCAGTACTTAATATACTGAGTCGTGCTCCATCTAGAAGACTGGTCATCAGGCAAATACAGATGAATAGAAATGGTTCCTTTATTAAAGATCAGGACCTACCTAACAGGCCTGGGCCCTTTAAGACCTAGAGAACTCAAAATATCACAAGATCACAGGATTTAGAACCAGAAGGGACCTTAAAGACCATCTTCAAGCCCCACATTTTATAAATTATCAAATTGACATAAGACAGGAATTAACTTGATCAAGGTCATTCAGAACTGACATTTAAATTCAGATCTATTGAAAACTACATCACCTTTAGCAATAAAGCTGAGCATAAGAAGATCTGGTCCATAGGGGTAAGGGGAAGAAAGGCCAAATTTGATTCAAGTATTTTGTAGAGAAGTGACTGACAGAAGTTCTCTCTGGTGCCCAAGTCTGGTTTGTTTGCTAAGATCTATCTTGAATTCTGTTTTTCTGATAGGACCTCCAGCTGAAATGAGAGAATCCAAGCAAACAAAGATTTGAGAGCTTATGGGTGCTATTAGATGCCATCTAGTCCAGGGGTTCTTCAGGGAGACCCCTTGAAATTGTATTATAAAATAGTTTGATAACTATATTTCAAGTTTAGTTGTTCATTTGTCATCTTCTTTATGAGTTTAGAAACTTAACTCTGAAAAGGGGCCCATGGGCTTCACCAAAGGACATGTGAACAAAGATTAACATGCCCTGATCTAATCCATTTTTCATATTTTTCAGGAGAAGAATATGAGACACAAAGGAGAAGAGTAATCTAAGGTCATATAGATCATTAGTAATGTGACTCAAACATCACCAGAAGCTAAGAGTGTTGTATAAACTTCATTTCTGGAAACTAAACACGTTGTGGACCATAGAGTGGGCAAGGACTCCAGGAAAGGACAGAGTAGAGAAGTAGGAGAGTACAGGAGGAGGCAGCAAAACAATGACAAATAATGAATAGAAAATCACATTAGAGAACTTGGTGGAATTTTTCTAATCCAATTTTCTAATCAGATTTCTTAATTTTACTTTTCTCATAGACTATTTTATCAGGTACCTATTTACCTGAATATTGAAACTGCAGTCTATCTTAGACATATTGGAAATAAATATAAAAATCATGATCATACACACACATATACATATTTCTGGTAGTACCTTATCTTGTATTCTATGGAAAAATTCTTTATTTTTACCAATAATTGATTTATAGGGTTAAATTTTATGATAATTTTTGCAACTTTTACTGTGCACTGTCACATTTCTCACAAAAACAACCCAAATCTGCAATTCTACTAGCAATGAATGAGTTTACCTCTTTCTCCTCCAAAAATAAGGGAGAAAGAAGATTTTTCTAATAGCTTGCCCTTATGTGTAATGTTTCTAGTATAACATGTCTTATTTAAAATTTATATCATCCCCAAAAGTGCACTGGCATAAAGCACTCTAAACACAATGTTTATTTAATAGAATTATCTCACTTGATTCTCATGCCAAAAGATATCATTATCTTGGTTTTATAGAAGAAAAAAAACCTGAAGACAAAGATGGAATCCCTCTGCTATTTGTCAATACCACA
This sequence comes from Pseudocheirus occidentalis, assembly GCA_028646575.1. NCBI lineage: Eukaryota > Metazoa > Chordata > Mammalia > Diprotodontia > Pseudocheiridae > Pseudocheirus > Pseudocheirus occidentalis. The sequence goes on along the minus strand of CM053602.1, from coordinate 28,538,461 downwards.
AAGCTGAGCTAAGTCTAGACAAGAGAATTGGAATCCAGAACTGATAATGACAGACTAAAGCAATCAACTGAAATGAGAAAGATGAATCATAGTATTCTTGATTGAAAGCCAGAAGGTATCTTAGAGGTCATCTAGTTCAATGCATTCACTTTATAGATGAAGAAAGGAGACTCTGGAAGGTTAAGTGATTTGTCCAAGGTACAAAGGTAGTAGCTATAACTTTGTGTTTGAACTTAGGCACTCTAATTCCAAATTTAGCACCCTCTGAAATTTAATGCCCTTTTTTCAAACTTTATCTTCCTTATTATCTCTGGAGCTTCTGGTGCTGTTGACTATTCCTTCTTCCCCAATACTATACCTTCTTTGGCATCCAATATACCACACTTTCCTCATTCTTTTGCTAAATTCTGTAACCTCTCCTCTATCTCCTTCAGGAGTATCTCTGTCTATTCCCAACTTGTTAATCCACTTTTCCCTCTATGGTCTATCCATGGTCTCCTTCTTTTTCCTTCTTCTTCTCTTTTTTGTCTTTATATTATTTTATTTACTTTTAGTTTACAAGATTCAGTTCCACAATCCCTTGAGTTTCAAATTTCCTTATCCTCCCTCTCCTTCCCTGCCTCTCCCACCCCATGGCAGCATGCAATCAAGAATAGGATCTGCAAATACTTTCATATTAGACATTAGTCAGGTTTTAAAGAAGGGTTGTGACCACTGAAATGAATAAGGAGAAAGAGGAAAAAACAAACAAGAAAAAGAAAGAGAGCAAGTAATTTGCGTCAATCTGCATTCAAATTCCTTTCTTTCTAGTTCTTTCTCTGAAGGCAGACATCTCCTTCCAACATGAACCTTTTGGAGTTGTCTTATAACCTTGCATTGTTGAGAAGAGTCAAGTCTATCAAAGTTGGTTGTCACACATATGTTGTGCCTGTAATTGTGTACAGATTTCTCCAGGTTCTGCTCTTCTCACTCAGCATCAGTTCTTATAATCTCTCCAGGAAAATATAAAGTCCATCTGCTCTTCATTTCTTATAGCACAATAGTATTCCCTTACATTCATATACCACAACTTGTTTAGCCATTCCCCAAATGATGGGCATCACCTTAATTTCCAATTCTTTGCCACCACAAAGAGAGCTGCAATAAATATTTTTGTATATATGGGTCTTCCTCTTACTTCTATGATCCCTTTGGGATAAAACCCTACAAATGTTATTACTGAGTCAAAGGGTATGCAATTGTTTATAGGCCTTTGGGCATCATTCCAGATTGCCCTCCAGAATGGTTGAATCAGTTCACAGCTCCACCAACAATGCATTAGTGCTCCATTTTTTCCACATCCTCTACAGTATTTGTCATTTTTCTGTTTTGTCATCTTAGCCAATCTGACTAGTGAGATGTGGTATCTCAGAGTTGTTTTGATTTGCATTTCTCGATTCAATAGTGATGTAGAGCATTTTTTCATATGCTTATAGATATCTTTAATTTGTACCTCTGAAAATTGCTTGTTTATATCCTTTGACCATTTATCAATTGACTTGTATTCTTATAGATTTGACTCAATTCTCTGTATATTTTAGAAAAGAGGCTTTCATCAGAGACACTGGTTATAAAAATTCTCTCCCAATTTCCCACTTCCCTCTGGGATTTCTTTTACCCAACCTCCATCAATTCTCCTTCCTGTGGTGAGAGTGCTGAAAATCGTCCTTGGGGTGGGTGAGTCAGCTGGCTGGGGCTCCTTCTCACTTTGCTGTAGTTTGCTCTTAGGTCCACACTGGTGTAACCCCCACATGCTCTGCACTCCCTCTACCCAGACCTATGTGTGCACTTTCCTGGGCTGGGAATCTGCCATGCTCTGTCTCCCAATGGGTTCTATCACTCTAAAATCCATTCAGATTCACTTTTTAAAGTTTAGTGACAGAATTCATGGAGGAGCTTAGAAAAGTTACTGCTTCCTTTCTGCCATCTTGGCTCTGCTCTCCTTCTCTTGTCTGTTAATAGCTGTTCCGTTGAAAATCACATTTCTACTCAAGGTTTCAACTATCACTTCTATACTGGTAGCTCCTATATCTCCATCTCCAAGTCTGACCTCTCTTCAAAGCTCAGACACATCATCAACGACACACAATGATGGGATACAATGAGCTCCACATGACCTAAACTGAGCTCACAAATCTTTCCCTATAGCCACTCTTCTTTTTTGACTCTATCATTTCTTTAAGAGGTACCATCTCCCATGTTCAAAATCTTGAGATTATATTAGACTTTTTCTCCAAGCACTTACCCAGGCTCATCAATTATACTTCTTTGACACGTCCTACATCGATCCTCTCCATTTTGTTTCCATTGCTACCAATAGGACAGTACTTTCTGCCTAGGCTATTGTTTCCAACCTTGTTTTGGCTCTCTCATTTATCTAATACTTGCCCCAATCAAATCTACCCTTTATATGGGGGCCAGAATCATCTTTCTAGTGCATAGGTAAAATCATACTACTTCACTGATTTTAAAAAAATGCATAAATAGTGGTTCTCTATTATCTAGTGATCTGAGTTCATATTTGTCTGGTATTCAAGGCTCTCTATATTTTGGTGTCAATCTCTTTTTCCACTCTTTTCTCATACCAACCACTTCCATATACTCTTTGTTCCTGTCAAACTAGACTTTCTCTGCCCTTCCCCTTCACATCTTGCTTTCATGCTTTTTCTGACAGTTCCCTATGCCTGAATTAGAGTGCTTCTTCATTTCCTGTTGAATTTCTCCTCCTTCAAAACCCAATTCAAATGCCATATTCTGCACGAAGCTTTCTATTCCACCTAAGTCAGAAGGAACCTTTCACTCCTGTATGTGAAATTGAATTTTGTTTTTCACCTTCCTAACATGCTTACTATATAATATTATATATCATAGTTATCTAGATTTGTTCTTACTTATCTCTATTATATTGTTAGCTTTCTGAGGAAAAGAATACAGCTTATCTAAATGTTCCATGAATACTAGCATATACCACAGGGCTCTTCACCCAGCAAACACTAAGTGTTTGTTGTTAATGATAATTTTATCTATTTCTATTGTTTCGACCAATTATATAAAGTACTTTCCTATGACCACCCTGCTACAGAGGGTGGGTATTATCCCCATTTCATAGATGTGGGAACTAAGAAATAGAAAAGTAGAGTAATAGATCTAGAAATATTGGCTGGGCAGTGGTGTCATGTTTCAGCATTCTTACTCTGTGCCCATCTCAATACTAAATGCGTCTTGAGGAAAGGACCCATGTCTGGTCACATCTAAGAGGAATAAAGTCTCTTCATCTTGCTCATGGCTATGCTTAATAAATTCCAAAGATGAGTTTTTACAAAGTTGTTCTAAGTTAGTAGTGAGATATATAGAAGTTGGATTTTCTTAGTTATGATGAAGACCGGGTGTAGGGGGCCAGGGAGTAGGGAGACCAGCCAGCCAAAAGATGAGCACATAAACAGTAAGCAAAAGTGGATATTCAAACTTCTACTCACTGCAATTTGCTTGCTAGGCTTGCCCCAGAAGATTTCTGGCTGCCTGACTTCAAAGGGAGCACTACACACAGAGAGCATCTGTAGGGAAAAGATAGGGAAAAGGAGAATATAGCGCAGTGAGAGCAACTAAAGAACCGTTTACGGGAAACATTTTTTAAAATGCCACAACACTTATGCACGGATGCACAATGTTATTTGAATGAAAAAAAAGTGTGTGTGTATTTTTGTGTGTGTGTTTATGTGTATGTGTGTTGGTGGAGGGGAGAACTGGAGAATTTTAGGCAGCGGTGATGTCAACCCAGTCAGGTTAACCCTTCTGTTGAAGCTAGGCAAGAATGACATTGGATAAATTGGGTATTTCCCTAGAATGGTGCAGGGTTTTAATCCCTTACCAAGCAGAAAATAAGTCAACAGGAAACACATTTGAGTCATTTTTAGGCTAAAAGTAGATTTGCAGACCATGAAATAATGCTGGGCTCCTCTCTGGCTTAGGCTCTCCCTGCTCAGATGTCAGTCAATTTTGATGCCAGAGGACTAAAAGTAATCATAAATGGTCCCAAGTATGCTTCAAAGAGATTCAATTTAAAGCTAAACTATGACCAAGTAAATATGTAACTGAAAATTAAGCACAAAGTAGAGTGACTTGAAGATATTCCCTCAAAGGAACACTTATCAAGTTCAAAGTTTAATTTTGTAGATGGTATTAGAGAACTGCTGTTAAGAATTAGTTTTTTCTTTCTCCTTTTTAGCCACATTCTTGCCTCAAATGACTTATGTCAACCTCTCTCATGGATTTCATTTCCTCTGAATCTGGAGGTGAATCTAGATTTCTTCATCTGTGCACAATTTGAAAGTGGATTTGTGGTCTGTGTATTCATTTTGGCTCCAATCTGTAGGTCTGTAAACTATGGGGACAGAGGCTGTAGGTCACTGATTTTATGGAGTATGGCTTGCCATGTGCTTTTGTGATCACCCCAACTTATAGCCACAATAGGTCCTTTATCTGAATTAACGAGGAAAAATCTGACACTTATGTTTCATCAGTGGTAATAGATTGCTTCAGAATAGCTTCAGAAATACTTAGGCATGCAAATGAAAACCACTTTTCCTTACATTGTTCATTCCAAGGTACTACTTAGCAATTAACAGGACAGTAAAAAAAATATACACTGCAAGCAAGACAGAAACACTGGTTTTGACTGGTGCATTCAGTTGTTTGACCACAGTGCTAATACCCAGGCAGACCAGTTAGTGTGTTCTATGAATACTGACTGTGAAGCTTCAATGTCTGCCAGATATTTTGTACATGCACATCTTTGGACACCAAAGAGACAGGCTAAAGAATAAATCAGGAGTGGGGAACTTGCAGCCTCAAGGCCACATGTGGTCTTCTAGGTCCTCAAGTGCACCCCTGTGTCTGAATTCAAACTGTACTTGGGGACCAAGTCACATGTGGCTTCAAGGATACAGGTTCCTCACCTCTGGGACCCAAGAAAATCCATTTTCAAAATGAGCACCTACTGAATAACATTGTGATATGGGGTTGGGGGAACTTTTAAAAAAGCAAAAAGATGGCCTATGCCCACAAGATTAAATATCTTATTAATCTGGACATCAAAACTACCACCAATGAAACAAGTGAAAGCCATACGAGTATTAAATCATACACTATAAAACAGATGTGTTATGAAAAATCAGAAATCATTGTGTGCTAAAGGAGCTGAAGATGACTGTGGTGATAGGTAAGACTTCAAGGATGGAAAGAATGTGCACAAAGCATGAAGTGCAAAGAACTCTGGACTTAGCGAAAGCAAGAAGCATTTGAACTTCATCTTTAAGTGGAATCAATAACACTTATAGTACAAACTTTGCTGGACTGTTGTGTGGCTCAAATAAGGCAGTATAGATGAAGGATATTTCCAGTCTCAAAGTGTTCTATAAATATCAGGTGATATTAGTATGAGACAAGAACAGGGAGTACATAACAGATTTTCAGCACCACGGTCAGTAAAAAAGCAAATCAGTTCCAGTTAACAACACCTTGGATATCAAAAACAGTTTGGCCAAAAGCTAGGCTGCATAGCTGGGGAGTGGGGTGGGCTATGTAAAAATCAGCTAAGATTTTTAAGCAGAGGAAGTATGTCACATTAAAGATAGATAATCAGATAATAAGTCTAGCTTACCCTGATATCTTTTGATAATACTGATTACTGGTAAAATGAGAGTCACCAGGGAATCATCATCATCATCATCATCATCATCATCATCATCACCACCCCCATCATCATGAACATTTATATAGTGCTTCAAAGCTGGCAAAGCACTTTATAAATATTATCTCTGGTAAGCCTCCAGGGCTTGGGAAGGGCATATCTGCAATATTTATGGATCATAAAAAGGCATGCCTCCAGCTCTTTACTAGTATCTCTTCTACCCTTTCCTTAGGCATGTTAAGTCCTGTGGCAGAAATTGGTATTATCACTTGTGTCTTGGCCAGTTTGATTGGCCATGCTTAATTATGTGATGATATGGCCTTTCTAAGATCCACTGGTGTGCTTAAGTATCTGAGACTCTACCCCATCACCTTAATGGCTTCTTCTGAAACATTCACATCCAATATAGATGGAAAAGGGGTAAGGATTAGTAAGGAAGGAGGTAGAACTGGAAATACCAGCGTGGAAAGAGCAATGACCATACACATATACCAAAAGACTACTGAGAGGATCAGTTGTGGTAATGTATGTAAAATTGCTTTGCAAACCTTGAAATATACATACATACATACATACATACATACATATATACGTGTATGTATGTATGTGTGTGTTAGTCATTGTTTATTAATATATTTTATGAAGAGTTGTGGGAAATAAAATTGGATATGTAGGATGGTGCTAGCTATGGAAGACCATTAAGGCCAGAAAGATCAGTATGGACTGGATAGACAGACAATCAGCATTGTATTTTCTCAAACAGGAGACTATTATAAAAGCAATGTTTATCAAATTTTGTGGATGACACAGAGTACATGATTCATTACATGAAAGAATCAAGATTCATAACCATATCGACAGACTGGAGAGCTGAGCCAAAACTGAGCAGATGTAACTAGTTCCCCAGAGACAATACCACTGAGGATCCCAGAGTGAAATGGACACAGCCTTACACAACACCTAAAGTCATTTGGGAACTTAGGAAAGGGATTTTAACTTCAAAGGAAATTCCTTTCAAAATGAAGGTACGTAAGCCCTTAGATAGGGAAGAACTGTGGCTAGGCTCATCTCTATGCTTCTCTTTCCCAGTCCAGCAGGGAGCTTGGGAGAGCTTCACTGCCCCTCGCATGACCAAAAGTGAGGAATGGTGAGAGCAAGGCTGGGAATAGAAGTGAGGGATAGCCCAGATCAGAAAAACAAAAAAAAAATTGTCTGAGAACCAGCAGCTGTACCAACGATAAAAGCATGCAGCCCAGAGCTAAATTTCCCCCCTGCCATTGATTCCCTAGAGTCCAGCTTGGGAAAGCTTCTATCCAACAACTTGTCTTTTTGTTTCCTTCTTTGATTGGTGCATGGAGGGAGAGGTAAGGAGAGTATATACCTAAATTCCCAGTTGCAATTATCATTACAGCCTGCTATAACTTGTTTTAATGACTATGGCTATATTTATCCTATTCAGTGGTGTTATTAGCATACGGAGTCATTAAATATGCTTTATGTCCAAGCCTAGAAGTGCAAGGTTTAGGATTGAGGAAGGTGAAGACAACTCAAAGGTAGAAGAGGTTTCCCCTACATCAGGCAGGGATAGAGACAAGCTAACTAGACAGTTTTGGTAATTTTACTGAAATTCTAGAACATGCCCTAGACTACCTTTTTGACCCTGGAGAGACTTAATGAGGAAACAAATTTGTAAGTTAAGAGGTATAGAGAGTTAAAGGAGCAGCATGCAAGTGCCCATTTGGCACACATTCCTTGCACAAAGCATTGTGTGGCATTACATGAACCCTTCAAAATGGGGATCTTTCCTTACATTAACTAGGATTAACATAAAATCCTTCAGTTCATTCAAAAAATTAACTGCACAAGTACAACATGGAGGAAAAGTGGCTTGGTAGAAGTTAACATGAAACATACCTGGAAATTTTGACTGACCACAAACTCAATATGAGCCAATTAGTTTGATAGGTCTACTGAAAAAAAGCTAATGTGGTTTTAGGCTTAATCTAAGTTTCTGAAAATTGCTTCTTTTTAACTGAAAATAATTTTAAAATTTATTTTCAAATATTTTATTGAATTTTTTTTACCTGACCTTTATTTCTGAATGTGTCCTTCACACTCCCCATCTAGTGACCCATCCTTTAAAACAAATATTTTAAAAGAAAAAATAGCTCGAGTCAATCCAAATATTCATGATTTCTGACAGTATATTCAGATCCCTACACCCATGCCCCACCCTTGTACTGAACTAGGAAGGTACAATTTTCTCAACTCTTTCCAGAGGCAGAGCTTAGTCATCTTAATGATGCAAGCTTTAGTTTCTCTATTCATTTTGTTCTTTCTATGAACATTATTTTGGTCATTGTGCATATTGTTGCCATGGTTTTACTTACTCCATGCTGTATAAGTGCATATAAATCTTATCATGTTTCTCTCTATTCTTCATATTTTGTCCTTATGACATAGTAACATTACAATCTCCTATCAGAATTTCAGTAGCTATTCTGCAGTCAAAAGGTATCAACTTTGTTTCTAATTGTTTGCTACCACAGATGTGCTTCAAGGCAAGACCATTCATCCGCTTCTTTTTCAGATCTCCTTGGGTTCTCTGAGTCAAAAGGTATGGATGCTCTAATTACTTTCTTTGTATAATTACAAATTGCTTTCCCAAAGATCCTGACCAATTCATAATTCCTCCAACAGTGTATTAGCGTGACTGTCTTTTTATATCCACTCCAACACTGAGTAGTTTCATCTTTTGTCATTTTAGCATATGTACTTGGTATGAGATGAAGCCTCAGAGTTGTTTTGATATCCATTCCCCTAGTTGTGAGCGGTTTGGAGAAATGTTTCATATGTTTAATAGTCTGCCATCTTTCTTAAGAGAATTTTTCATGGAATGACCATTCATGCATTAAGGAATGCCTCTTGGGCTTATTTGAGTAACTTTCTTATATATCTTGCATATACAACTCTTCCAGAGATATTTCATTCAAATATTTCTTCCAATTAATGATTTTTTCATTGCTACACTCATTTTGTGATCACTTTGATCCCTTGATCCCTTGTGTGGTCAAGGAATTTCTGCCTAGCCTTATCTGCAAAAAGCATCTGATTATATTCCCTTGTGTATTTTTGTGATGTTACTTTTTACATTGAGGTTATGTATCACTTTAGAGCATATTATGGCATTTTGTATAAAATTACAATTTAAATCTAATTGCTGCCAAACTGTATTGTTAGTTTTCACCTCACTTATTATTAAACACAGAGTCCTTTAACAAGAAATGTTCCTAGTTTTATCAAATACTGTTTTGTGAAGCAGAATTGTTTCTGATTGATTCTTATCTAGTCTGTCCTACTGATTTGCTTTTCTATTTACTTTTCTTAAACAACTGCCCAGTCATAATATAATTTGAAGTCTAGAGGTCTTATTTCTTTCTTCATTCCTACTTTTTTCTTTTTCCCCATGACATTACAGAATTTTTATCTAAAGGACTTTGGTTGTTGTTTTGCCTAAATTTTCTAAGTGCTCCCTTGGTAGTTTCATTGCTATTGCCTTAAAACTCTAAATTCATGTAAGTAATATCACCATTATTATATGTTGATACAGTCTAATGTTAGCAGGGATATTCTTCCAATTAAATAAGTAATCTTTTAGTTCTTTAAACAGAGTTTTCTAATTATATTTGTATAAGTTTTGAATATGGCTTGGAAGATTGAATCTCAGATATTCTATGTGTTTTGTAATATTTTGAATGGGATTTCCATTCCAATTATTTCCACTTGGATTTTAATATTATTGTATAGAAATCCTTTTGATTTTCTTTGATTTATTTTATTCCCCATTATTTTTACTGATGCTATCTATTATCACAATTAGTTTCCTCATGTATTCACTAGAATTTTCTCAGCAAACTATCGTGTCATCAAAATATAAGGAAAATCTAAAATTTTACCTCCATATCACCAATGTGTATGTTTTTAATTTCTTTCTCTTCCCTCATCAATATAGCCAATATTTCTGGAACTATATTAAATATTTCAGGTCAGTCAGTGGCGCGTGACTGTAAAACAGGTAAGAGGAGATGGAGATTAGGTAGCAAGTCAGAAGAGGGAGTAAAGAATAAATCTAAGAGTTATTCTGAAGGAACAAGCAAGAGGACTCAGACAGATTGGCTGTATATAAAATTGGCAAAAGAGTGACCCTTGCTTTATTCTATATTTACTGGAGAACTTCTAGTATCTTCTCCAATACAAAAAAATGCTAACTTTTGTACTTATATACATTTGTCATATTAAAAGTAGTCCTTTTAAGCCTACACCTCCTAGGGTTATTTTTTAAAGAATAAATGTGTATAGTAATTTATCAAATGATTTTTCTACATCTATTAATATGTTTGTTATTTTGGAATGTATATTTTTCTAATATTATTAAGTAAAATCTCCAATTATAGAAGCACCAAAAATACACTTCTTGAGAAGTGTAATACACTGCCTTGAGAAAGAAGTAAATGATATTTTCTCCTCACTAGAAGTTGTAAAGTAGATGGCAAATTACTATTTATTAGAAATACTGGAGTGAGGGTTACTGTGAGAGATGACTCAAAGTTAAGTTTCCTCATTTCTTTTAACTCCCTGTTACATTCCTATCTCTTCTCAATACTTTGTAAACCAGTTTGGTCTTGTGAGTAACTCATGATTTCCCGGGAATGAGGTAATTTGAAAGAAAACCATACTGGTCTCTTCTGATTGACCACTTCCAAATTTGGTGAAAGGAAATACATAATGAAGGATTAAAACTACTTTGTGCCAATTAGAAAGATTGTGAGCTTGCCTCACCAACCAATGGTGAGGGAGGACAGGTGTTAGAGGTGGAGTTAGGATCAGGAGAGGAAAAGCCCATGAGCTTCCACACTTTATACTCCCTGGAAGATAGCATTTGAGTGACAGGGGCAGTGCCCTTTCTCATGAGAAAGAATAAAGACCTTTTCTGATCTCAGACCAAGACTCCAAACTCTTTCATCTCACACAGTTACTATTTACACATGGATTGTGCTCAGTGATATCCAAATAGAGTCATAACTAAGAATTTGTGTACCTGGGTCAATAGAATGAAGTTTTCCTGAGAGGGTGAGTAAAGGTTAAACAGGGAAGGGTTAGGGAGGAATTCACAACTGACTATCCTGAATCTTTTATTTTATGCAGACACTAAACTCTGGTGCCTCTAAGCTGCTGAAGGACTATGAGACCATTACCATTTATATTCAATATCTTGGCCTAAAGTCACAGTTTCTTTGCTCTACTTACGTCTTTACCTCTGAGTTTCCTTCTAATTGTAAGCTTGTATGATTACTTGGTTAGACAGCACTGATGGTCAGGTTTCGGCTCAATATCAGGAGGACCTCTGAATCAGAGCTGTACAAAAAGAAACCAAGAGGCTTTGCCATGAGGTTATAACTCCACCCTTTGATGCGCTTAAAATATTCAAGAAAAGAATAGATATTGCTCTGTCACAGATGCTGTTAGAAGGGAATCTTGGGTAGAAGTGAGACCTCAATAATTTTGCAAGTTCCTTCTAGTTCCAATTCTCTGGAGATCATTCTAGCAAGGGTGGAAAGAACGGCCTTGTAGCAGGTATATACTGAAGGCAGCAAGGCCAGCAAGGGACATGTAGCAGTAGAGCAGGCAGGGGGAGATAGGGATCAAATAGTAGTTCAGAAATGAGAATAAAGAGCAAATAAAACAGCTAATATGAAGGAAGAGACAAGAGGGTTTTTAGACAGATTGACTGTTAAGGAGTGAAGAAGAGAGAACAATTAATGTTAATTCCAAGTTTTCTCCCTCTGGCAAACTGGAAGGAGGATGGGACCTCTGACAAATATAGAAGAATCTTCAAGGGGATCCTGTCTGGGAGCACAGATGATAAGTTCAGCTTGTGTATGCTAGGAACAGTGGGATATCTCTTACTGGGAAATATTTCAAAATATATGTCCTACTGATGGTAGATACTTGTAATTTAAGGAGAGTGCACCCAGGAAATGAAAAAAAAAAGAATTTTTAAAAGTTCACTTGGTTCTATGTACTCCTACCACACAGAACAATATCCTGGTCTCCATAGAGACAGCAGCTGAAATGTCGTTTGCTTTAGTACATTTACCAGAATCTGTATACATGATTCTTCTTAGAAAATCTTTGGAAAGTAGTTAAAAACAACGCTAATGGTCAATGCTGCAATTCCTGTTAAGTGCCAGGGTCTGAAATTGAGTGAACTTGAGTAGCAATCTTTTTGTAAAGGAATCTATTCTAAAAGAAGAGGGAATGACACTTTCTTGTCCCCCTGAGGTCATCCATTTACTTTCTTCTATGGGTCTTCCTGCTCAGAAAGTAACAAAGCTTGGAATTCACGATCATTGGCACAAACCTGCTTGAAAGAGAAATGTTCAAGTAGCTGACGAATGTGGTATAGAGGGCTGATACCTATGGAGCCAATCATTTTAAATAGAAAGAAGGCATTTCCCCCATGATTTTGTCTTGGAAATGAGAATGTAATTGTACTTAGGAAGATTTAATCTTTCTAGTCTTCCCTGTAGAGCATTTGTCTTTCTCAGTTATTACTGTGCTTCTTTTTGTGATACAGGTGGGGGGATAGTAGGAGTGAATGGTGAAGACAAGAAAGAAGCATGAGAATATTGCCTCTACTACCTAACTGTCCCACATTTTAGTCATTTAGTGCTGGGGCAACATTAAGGGGAAAAAACTGGCTGTCTTGGACAAAGAACCAAGGAAACATCTGTCAGTTTTTGAAGCACTGACACTGGGGGATGGTGCAGGTGGGTTCCCTTGCATCGATAGGGGCTGTGTCTGACTGTGGATCTCAGATACAGCAGCCAGACACTCACCAATGTGGCAGCTTCCTACCACTGGTTATATGCTTTGCAATTTCTAGTCCCCCAGCATGCTGAGTTGTTCTTCAGTGTTACTAGATTATGTGTCAGCCAGCCTTGGGCAGAATAATTTGTTTGAAATTTTCCCATGCCTGGCTGAATCCCTGCTATCAGCCATCTGGTGGCCTGCTCTACACCTTCTGGAGGTGTGAGTTCGTGTGGTCTGCCTGGGGATGGGGGAGGTGATAGTGAGCCATGAGAAGGATGCAATTCTCTAATCTGCATTCCGGAGAGAGTGGGAGATTCACCAATTCATCACTCTGGGTTACTGAGAGTGGGGGAAATGACAGTTCATTGTACCACCTTGCTGGAAAGGTCAACACACACCAGGAAGTGGCCTTATTCAACAGTTGGGGCCTATGGTGAAGCTATTTTGACACCCTACCTTCTTTTCAAAGCTGTGTAATAAAGAGGAACCTGGAACATCATCTCTGAGATGAACTTGTCTGTCCCTGGCCCTCCATGGAGGTATGCAAGAGGAGGTTAAACAATGGTTCATCAGGGTTATAAGGGGGGATGCTAGGTCAGATACTGAACTAGATGACCACTTTTGTCTCTTCCAGCTTGGAGATTTTATATCTGCATAGGACTAGAAAAGAAACACATGTATTAGATGGCAACTTGAATCCTCCAAAGTTCCTTTCATTATGTTATACAGTTTGGCTGCATGAGTCTTCTATCTAAATTGCTATACTACTGATTCTTCTATTCACAGATGTAGTAGAAGCCATAGTTTCCTCCCTCTGATGGCCCTGGATTTCCTCACACAACTTGCTGCCCATGTACAATCATTAAAGAACTTCCTTGAGCCCCAGACTCTCTAACAGAGCTTCTTCCTTCCACATAACTTCCTTTAGTCCCAGCTTCCTTAGAGGCTTCCCTAATATAGATTCCTCTCTCCTCCCACACAAAACTGATTGGTGCCAATTTCTCTGCTACAACTTCCTGGCCTGGGGCCTATCAGATTTGGTGGCTGTCTAAGACCAAGAGAGTGACATTCTATAGACCTGCTGATGGGACATGCTTCCATGAGGGAATGAGCAGGCCAGATGTACTAAATAGGAACATAAGTACCAACACATACTTCTTCTACATATTTCTTATGTTGGTACAGAGGTATCTGCCAAATAAAATCTGTCTTAATTGTCAATATCTGAAATAATTTCTGCTATTTGAAGAAGAGGGTCTGGGGTAGGGGTGGGACAAGGGTGTGAGGGGGTACTTGTCATAACAGACAGATATAACCACAATAACGTGGAGATGGTTCTCATCTGTATCACTAGCTGGACTGGCAGAGCTGGAGCAGAGCTTCAGGGAGAACTCTGATGCTAAGAACTCTGATCACCCCTAAATATATGCCTCTTGTGGAGTTGCCAATCCTTGCTTTCTCTTGTATTTGCCCTGCAGTATAGCATGTATGTGTATTTCTCCTTTCCCTTTTCCAGCCCATAGCATTCTAAGCTTCTGAAACATCTGCTACACTCATTAACGGTTAGGCTGGGGCATCCCGAGGCAGACATAGACTTTTGCATACAACTAGCGTGTATGAAATATACCATTTCGAACAAATAAAATCGGGATATCCAAAACTATCAATATAAAGTTGGATATACTGTATAAATGCCAGTCATCTGACCTAACTAGAAGCCTAAACCTAGGTACCCTGGGTTAAGGGAAAGGATATTCATGTTTATTACCTCATTTTATTCTACCATTGTCCTTCATGAGGCATTTTACTTATGAGGAAGCTGAGACACAGAGGTTACAGAATTTGTCAAGGTCACACAGCTAGTTAATGACAGAGCTGGGACTCAAATACAAGTCCTTTGATTATTACTTGTAGTCACTTTTTCACCCCTTAATATAAACCTGCTTAAAAAAAATATTTTCATTCCCAGCCTCCAGTTGTGTAAAACGAATCAGTGAGCAACTAATTAATCAGTTTCATGGGATAAGAGATGATCACTAATGTCAGTTGCACCTTTAAATTCAATGAACTCTTTGTAAGTAAAGTCACAATAAAAATTAAGAATTTTAAAACATCTTTCAAAGGAGTTTTCCATAAAGTGCAAATAACTAGCAATCTGGATGGCATCACGATGCCTACTGAAACATTAACAATTGTCAGGATTGGTTTTTTTTCTCCCTGGAAACAGATGAGGAAACCTCAATCTGGGTATAAGCTTAATGAATTGCAGTTACCCAAACACACTATTCCATGTCAGCAGGCATCACGATGGACATCAGACACAGCAGCCGCTCAACAGGGCTAAATACAGAAATAATCTGCATGAGTCTCCCTGACCCAAACCAAACAAGCCGTTTGGTGTGTATTTATTGCTGCCTGTATAATTTCAATAATTGGACTCACTGGCTAAACAAGCATTGATACACAGCTGCAGAACCCCAAAGAAAATTTTAGACAGGCTATTAAGGAATGATTTATGGAGCAAGCTTTTGTTCAACCAAGTGATTAGAATTTAATAACTTAGCTTTGAACCGGACATAGCCATAGTGAGAAATAAAAATGGGGGAGAGGGAGGAAGAGAAGGGAAAAACCTTATGGGAAAATTTGAGCTTCAGACCCCAACAGGGTTTTGATAATAGTACCTGAAATGTTTTTTTTTAATTATTTTATTTATTTATTTAATTTTAGTCTTCAACATTCATTTGCACAAGATTTTGTGTTACAAAATTTCTCCCCATCTTTCCCCTACCTACCACCCCAAAATAGCAAGTCTACTGAATAGTCCTTCCCCAAATCTGCTCTCTCATATATCCTCCCCCATCTCCTCCCCAACTTTCTAGTAGGGCAAGATGGATTTCCATGCCCCAATGTCTATATACCTTATTTCCCAATTACATGTAAGAAACAATTTTTTAAAACATTTGTTTCTAAAACTTTGATTTGCAGATTCTTTCTCTTCTTTCCTTCTCACCCACCCCCACTGGGAAGACAATATAGGTTGTATATGTGTGATTGCACAGAATGTTTCCACAGTAGTTATATTGTGGAAGACTAACTGTATTTCCCTCCATCCTATCCTGTACCCCTCTTATTCTGTTTTCTACTTTGAACCTGTCTGTTTTCAAACATGTGTGAATCTAACTACCCCTCCCTTACCTTCCCCTCCCTTTTGTTATTCCCCCTCTTATCCCCTTCTTCCCCTACTTTCCTCTAGGGTAAGATGCCCAACTGAGTGTGTATGTTATTTCCTCCTTAAGCCAAGTCCAATGAGAGTAATTTGACTCATTCCCTTTCACCTTCTGCTCTTTCCCTCCCTTGTAACAGGTTTTTCTTGCCTCTTTTATATGAGATAATTTACACTATTCTAACCTGAGATTTTTTTTTAAAGGAAAGAGGCTCAACTGAATAAAAAATTAAAACAAAATAACAAAGAATCTTCTGAACATGTTTTAAGGGAAAGCAATTAGTGCTCTCTTGCTATTGGATGCCAAAAATTGCTGCAACCTTTTCTAAATCACAAAATCTCATCCTGCTTAATCTCATCCTGCTTCCCACTTAAATTCAGTTCAATTAAATAAGCATTTATTAAGTACCCACCACGTATCAGGGATGACATTACAAATACAGTGCATTCTCTGAGGTGCACATTTCGATTTCTTCTAATTCTGATAAGATGCATCTAAAGGGTTGGCATGGCTACTATATCAAGGGGTACTCCTTAGGGATTTATGAGTGATCGTTTCTACATCTATAGACTACATGCTCATACTAGTCTGCTACCCTGTAATGAGAATGGAAATTTGAAGATCTTCTCTGCCCCTCAATAGACCTAGAGGGGAGTTTGAAGACCTCCCCTGCTGTGAAGTAAACTCTGCCCCCTAATAGGCTGAATGTAGTCACATGGAGCCTATGGTGGGAGGAGTTTACTGAAGGCAAGCAGAGCCCACAGGAAGCTGGTCAGAGCTAGTGAGAAGGTAGGGGAGAGGGAGGAGCTCAGCAAGGAGATAGAAAAATTTGTCAGTAAATGTTGATCTTGCATTGGTTTGTGGAAAGGCTGAAGGATGCTGTGGCTCTCAGCATTATTATGGCTTCTGAATATCTTTGGTACTATGATTGAATTGGCTTACTGGTTTTGGGATTCGGCTTTTTGGTGTCTAAAATAAATGCTTCAGTTCTGTTCTCTATCTGGAGAGTCTGGTATATTTTGTGATTGAACGTCATGTGGTACTTATAGTCATGGTCTTTATTGTGATTGTAGGCTCTATAAGTATTGCATTGGTGCTATATACCCCCACCCCCAAACCAAGATTACCAACTGAGATTCATTTTGTCAAGCAATTTAAATAGTTTTTACTAGGGAGTAATTAGTAAGGGAATATAACTGGAAAAAATTTCGCTCTCCCCCATCCAATGTCTGTAGCGTACACTCCCACTAGAACACCCTCAATCTCCTACTAATACATACAAAGCCCAAGGAAAAGTGAGCTCATACACCAAAGCACATGATAAAAAGGGGAATTCAATTCTCATTGCTAAGAGTAATTTTCTCCATTTGTTGGGGTGCTCGAGAAGTTGTTCATTGGCATGAAATAACTCATTTTCTGGGCTCTTTGTAGAGATATGAGTATGTGTTCAGTCTGCCCTTGGCTCCTGATGCAGATATTATTGTTAGTTTCTGCAGTCCCAGGCAACAGCAATAGGACACTGATGGGAAGATGGCAAGGCTCAAATGCTCTGGATCCTTTTAAACTTGCAAGGTCCTATGCAGACCAAGTGGGTTAGGGATCAGGCCAAAGCTAATATGTCTCATGCTGCCACCAACATGACTCCTTGTTCATTATAATACACATCTTTAATATATGCTGGAGTTAGATTGATTCTGAAATGGTCTCCACAACCCAATGGATGTGACTGTTTCTCCTGCCAATCCAAATACTCTTCTACTCAAAATCATATAAATTCAAGGACATTTCCCACTTCATTTGGAGTATTTCACTGACTGGTTGATTAAGACTTCTTACTGCATTAAGATATTAGGGCATTCTGATTTTGAGTGTGATAGAGTAAAGTGATTGATTTATATACTGAACAACATTCTTATACAAAGACAGTAATGAAACACTTTTCACCCTTAAGAAACTTTATATCCTATGGGAACTTAGATTCAACTGTGACATTCCTAGAGTCTCAATATAGGCACACTGGAAATGAACTGCCTAAAGAAGAGAATGAAGCACCTTTCACAACTTGTAAAAGGCACATTCCCATGATGCCCAAGACATAGGCCAATTTTCCCAAGTGTAAAGCGTAGCAGGCATGAAGACAATTGTGTGACCTTTCTCTCTTCTTAGAGTGTACAGGTGATTTTATAGTCTATCAGGCAAAACTCCAAGCCAAGAAATCTGCAACTAATAAATAAATAAATAAATAAATTAATGTATATATTTATATATACATTAAACTATATATATAGTTTATATATATATATAGTTTCTCTGTTCTCATCTTCTTCCATCCTGAGACTTGTATAGTTGTCTTTTAACTGTGTGATGCTGAGAAGCGTCTAGTTTTTCAAAATTGGTCGTCACACATATGATGTATCTGTGACTGTGTACAAATTTTTCCTGGTTCTGCTCTTCTCACTCAGCAT
>CM053602.1:28477833-28519671 GCA_028646575.1 Pseudocheirus occidentalis | reverse complement strand
AATGCTTCTAGTTTATCTCCATTGCATATAATACTTACTGATGGCTTTAAGTAGATGCTACCTATTATTCTAAGGAAAACTCCAAATATTCCTATACTTTCTAGTGTTTTTAATAGGAATAGATGTTGTATTTTGTCAAAGGCTTTTTCTGCATCTATTGAAACAATCATATGGTTTCTGCTAGTTTTATTGTTGATATGATTAATGATACTGATTGTTTTCCTAATATTGAACCATCCTTGCATTCCTGGAATAAATCCAACCTGGTCAAAATGTATTATTCTAGTTATAAGTTGCTGTAGTCTTTTTGCTGATATTTTATTTAAGATTTTTGCATCCATATTCATGACAGAGATTGGTCTATAATTTTCTTTCTCCATTTTTTCTCTCCCTGATTTAGGTATCAGTACCATATTTGTGTCATAAAAATAATTTTGTAGCAGTCCTTCCTCAACAATTTTCCCAAATAGTTTGTAGAGTATTGGGATCAATTGATCTTTAAATATTTGATAGAATTCACTAGTAAATACATCTGGCCCTGGGGATTTTTTCCTAGAGAGTTCTCTGATAGCTTGTTCAATTTCTTTTTTCTGGGATGGGTTTGTATAAGTAATTTACTTCCTCTTCAGTTAGTCTGGGAAATTTATATTTTTGTAAATATTCATCCATTTCACTCAGATTGTCAAATTTATGTGCATATAATTGGGCAAAATAATTCCTAATTATTGTTTTAATTTCCTCTTCATTGGAGGTACATTCACCCTTTCCATTTTTGAGACTCAGAATTTGATTTTCTTCTTGCTTTTTTTATCATATTGCAAACCTATCACTCTTTAGAGATGATGGTATTCTTAGAGAACACTAGAGAATCAACTAAAAAGTACGTGAAACAATTAACAACTTCAGCAAAATTGCAAGATATTAAATAAGCCCACATAAATCAGCACCATTTCTATATATTACCATCAAAGTCTATCAGGAAGACTTAGAGTCATTCCATTTAAAATAGCTGTACACAATATAAAATACTTAGGAGTCAACCTGCCAAGACAAACCCAGAGGTCATATGAACATAAGTACAAAACACTTTTCACACAAAGACTGATCTAAACTATTGGGGAAATGTTCGTTGTTCATGGGTAGTCTGAGCCAATAAGATTCTATCTAATTTACTTTTTTGGTATCATACCAATCAAACTACCACAGAATTATTTTTACAGAGCTGGAGAAAAATAGTAACAAAATTCATCTGGAAGAACAAAAGCTCAAGAATATCAAGGGGATAAAAAAAAGAAGTTACCAAACCATTCATGCCCTTTAATTGGATAATTCCACTATTATTCATAAAACCCACTGTGGACAAAGAAAAAGTCCAATATGTGCCCAGATTTTCATGGAAGCAAAAAAATCATAAGTACATATCCATCATCTCTGGAACTGCGGAATATGAATAAAATGTTGTATTATTATGCTGCAGGACACTAGAAACATAATGGATTCAGGGAAACAGAAGGTTTTGCATGAACTGATGTGAAAAGAAAAAAGGAGAACCAAGACAACCAATTTCACAATGACTACAACAAAGAAAAGGTCACTAAATAGATGTTGAACTCAGTAATTACAAAAGTAGCAAAGTACCTAGAATAGCAATAATAAAACCACATGCCACTTTCCTTTGCCTAAAATAGGGTGAGCAAAGTAAGAATCAAAGGAAGGATGACAGTGTAATTACTTCTCTTTCTCTGGCAAACTTGGTGGCCCAGGTCTACCCCATTCTCTCTGTACATACTAAGTGTTATAAGAATAGATATTACTTTCTCTCTAATATATTTGGGTTTTCTTTGATCGTGATAAACAAAATACAAAGTCACTGAACATTGCCTAAAGCCCATTTTGTGCAGAGCACTGAGCTGGATAGGGAAACATGGGGACAGGACCAATGCTGGGGCACAAAGTGACACAAAGATATGGAATACATAATCCATGTATTGGTGAACTTATGTTCACCATTTCTGAAACATACCTGACAGAATCTGACCACAGATACAATATGGAGGGAGAAAGAGACAAATCTACTAGGATCTTCAGATTTCTAGATTATGTGATTAGTAGAATAATGATTAGTAAAAAAATAATAATTCTATTAGTAGAATAATGGCATGAGAGGAAAAGAGAAACGGGAGGAGGAGAAAGTTATTGGTAGTGGGGTGTGTGGAGATCTTCAGAAAGTACCTTCTCAAGACAGATAACATACTCAGTGAGTTCAAAAGGATTTGATTTACTTCGATTGACTCATTACAGAATGACTCACGGTTACATATTGGTACAATGAAGAAAGTACACCATAGACTTTCTCTTTGTGGTTATGGTCATCAATTATGTGACTCCATTATTTGTGTATGTTATATACTCCAACTTTATATACTTAATAAACTTCATAGCGAGGGGGATTATGTATTCCATATCTTTGTGTTACTTTGTGCCCCTGCATTGGTCCTACCTCCATGTCCCCCTATCCAGCTCAGTGCTCTGCACAAAATGGGCCTTAGGCAATGTTCGATGAATTTATATTTTGTTTATCACGATCAAAGAAAACCCAAATATATTAGAGAGAAAATAATATCTATTCTTATAACACTTGGTATGTACAGAGAGAATGGGGTAGACCTGGGCCACCAAGTTAGCCAGATAGAGAGAAGTAATTACACCATAAATCCTGAGATACGAGAGAATGGATGAAAGATTGATTTGTGAATATAATCAAATTTCAGGGGGAAAATTGAATCTATATTTGGATGTGGTGACAAGACAACCATATGCTTTGTCACCCCCCAGGCATTGTTGCAGGTTGCTACAGAGCATAGGAATCGCGTTACAGCAACAGAAGGCCAATTTTCTGGCTTGGTCACAGCTCCCAGTAGTATGCCTTTATGGAAGTGTCATTTCTAGGAATAAACGTATACTATAAACAGTACAGTGGGGGAAAGCAGAGTTAACACAGAGACAGTGAAGTACCAATTTTCTATATATTAGATGAAAGAGAACACAAGTTTCTAAATCCTTTCATTTGAGAGTCCTAACATGGTTGCAATGCATAGGATTATACTTATTTCCTAATTATCCAATCCCTAAATCCCAAGTGAAATTTTTCTATACTTTAGTTAGAAAGTTTTGTTCTTTCTTTAAATCATGGCATCTCTGACTATTACAGCCATTGAGGACTGGGGGAGGGGAAGAAATCTGAGAAATCAATGATGATTGAGGAGAGACAATTTTATTTTTAGAAAGTTCTTGTATTTTCTCTTTTGAATATTTTAAAGAAACATTTTGGTATTTATTCTCTGATTCCTAAGGTTAACAGTCTATTTTCAAAACGTGGAAGAAAGACAAATCACTTTATATTCAAGAAATAAGAACATAGCTACTCATAACACCAAAGAGAACCCTAGAGAGTTTAGGAAGGAGATGATCATTTCATCCTGCCTGGAACTTCAGTGTCAATAATATATGAAGATGAAATTTAAAAGGCATTCCTTTTTCAGTAGAAAATACCTTCCCAGAACCTTAATGTGTAGGATTTTCTGGTGTCTTTTCAGTTAGATATGGAGGCAATATAAGGTATACTAACGCTTGACTCATGTCGTATTTTCTGAAGTAAATTCAGTGGAGCCAACATTTTGACTGTAGAATATAAGGTACATGAAGGCAGAGATTGTTTACATTTTGTCTTTATATGGGGCAGCTAGGGGGTGCAGTGAATAGAGCATCATCCCTGAAGTCAGAAGGACCTATGTTTAAACCCTTGACATTAAGTAGCTATGTGACCTTGGGCAAGTCACTTAACCCCAACTGCCTTCCCCCCTCCAAAAAAACAACTAACACTTCTGTCTTTGTTTCAGGACCACCTAGCTCAGTACTTTGCATGTAGCATAAATGTAATAAATGCTTTTTTAATCAAATTGAATTTCTCCATTCTCTTTTATGTAAATAAAGCAAGTTGGACTAGATGACAACTATGGTCTCTTTAACTACCACATCTAACATCCTATTACCCTGTAACTTAATGTTCCCCCTTTTGAACTAACTGGCCTATTTGACATAACTGTCTAACCTGACATGGAGATTTCTCCTCAATATGCTGGGGAAAGCCTACCTCCTGATGGAAAAATTCTCATTATTAGGAATTTATTCCTTCTGTCACAATTGAATCTGCTTCTCTTCCAATTCTACCCCTTGTTCCTTGCTGGCCTTCTGGGGCCAAGAAGAAGAAGCCAAATTGTTCTTCCATGAAATGGCCCTTAAAATATATTTTCAATGGATCATAGACTCAGAGCAAAAAGGACCTTAGAGGTCATTGAATTCAATCACCTAAGGTCTCAGAGCCACTAAGTGAACTGCTTGATCAATTTAGGAATTCAACACAATTTTCCCTGTGTGTTTTCCATATACAAGAAGCTCTGAGAAAAAGTACATATGTAAGTATTATATACACACATATGTACACAAATACATACATACATACATATATATATAAAATATGTGGTGCTTGCCCTCAAAGGGCTTATTGTCTAGGAGGGGGTAAAAATTATAACAACAAGGTCACATTTGATCTCTGTGCAATCAGAAACAATATCATGGGAACTGAGAGGATGGAGATTAATAGCTGGGGATTCATGTCAAATGTCTCTAAACATTTGGTCTATGCTAAATGGGACTCTAGGTCAGGAAGAATCCCAGCAGGTATTCTTGGAAATCTGACAACTACTTTGAAAATGAGTACTAATCCTTGGATAGGATTCATAGGACCTAGTGGGGCAATTTTCACTAGCAGGACGGTTTTGTTTTCTTGCATTTTGTTTCTCTAGAGAAGTGAAAACTGCTACCAATGCTCTGATTATGGCCCTAATAAATGCAAGATTCAAAGCTCTTTCCTACGGGAGATAGGTTAAAACACCAGCCTTCCCTCACATTAGATAAAGCGTATGGATTTACCCATGTATTTCTGCAACTGAGATACATAAAGAACATTCTTTTACTTCCCAAAGTCCATTTTGGCTTCTAAATACAAAAGACAGGTTGCAGTAAATAATAATTGTCCGTGATATTGTGTATTGCTCTAAAAAGCTTTTCAAAAGTCTAGCATTACAAAGACACTGAAGTAATTGTGTTCTAGAGTTTGGACTTTCTGTCAAGATGTACTCAGTGTCTTGAGAACTGATTATCTCCAGAGTCCAATGAGAAGGTACAGAAAAGGAGAACAGAGGGGTCCAAAGGCAGACTTTCTCATTGAAGAACCCCACACAAAATAGACTAAAGCTCTCCTTTGAAATTAAGGCTGTGAGGAGGATAAGGATAGAGGGGTAGAGTAAATATATTGGCATTTTCAAACAGCAAAGTGACGAAAACTTACCAGAAAGCAATGACCTTATCTGTACATCAAAAGAACAAAGGAAGTAAGAGTTCATTCTATGAAATGCTTTTGATACATGGAAATGAATAAGATGTGAAGTTAGTATTGTCACCTAACCCTTGGATGAAATTTTCCATCTTTCCTTTGGTTTCACAGATATCTATCACCATTTGGTGGTGATGACAATGGGCACTACAATATCAAGTATTACACTTGGATTTAGAATCAGAGGACCTTGGTATTAATCCTGGCTCTGCCATTTGCTACCTGAGTGATCTTGACTTAGTCACTGTTCTTTTCCCTGCCTTGATTACAAAGTTGAATCAAATGGCTTTTAAGGTCTGTTATAGATGTAGATTTACGGTCTTAGTATGGTCACCATATGTTACTGAGTTCAATCACTTTAACCTTCCTACAAAATAGTTTTCTAATTTTTCTAACTAAGCAATTATTTAAAGGTTAAACTATGTGATTATGACTATGAAATTTGATTCCTAGAGACATCCAGATGATAGGATAAATTTTGAAAAAAAAAGCTAGAGATACCCCTCATGCAGTAACAAAGGAAAAAATTATACTTGAGAAGCAGTATATTCTACCTAGGTGGTGCTGCAGTGGATAGAACGCTAGGCATGGAGTCGGAAAGACTCATTTTCCCGAATTCAAATCTGACCTTAGGTACTGATTAGCTGTGTGACCTTTAGTAAGTCACTTAACCCTGTTTGCCTCAGTTTCCTCACATATAAAATGAGCTGGAGAAGTTAATGGAAAACCACTCCAATATCTCTGCCAAGAAACCCCAAGTGGGGTCACAATGAGTTGGATATGATTGAAAAACCAATAACAACCACCACAACAACAAATATCCTAGTACTGAATATGGTGTCAGAAACGCCTGGGATCATCTCTTGCCTCTGACACTAATATTACTACCTTTGGCAAATCACTTAATTTGAACCACAGACAACTCTCCAAGAGGATGTTTGAAGTTATAGATAAGTTGGAATTTGTTTCAACAAAGGGAATTTCTCTGCCAATGATCTTGATATATTGATGTCTTACTTAGCCTTAATTAGTCAAGTATTTAATAATTAATTCACAAACATCGCTATGAGATTTTCCCAAAACCTCAGAGAAAATTAGTGAAGACAATAATAGATTCTATTGATGATTGCTTTCTCTCCTTTAAGAACAGACTTTTATTTGGTAGCTTTAATTCTTTATTCTCTTCCTTTAGATATAAATACTTTAGGACTTAGCTGATAATGGGGGCAGGAAAGGGTAGGGAGGAGGATGATATCACTCTACATGTCTAACATAACAACAAGAAAGTAATACATGCTTATTATCAACAAAGTTGGAAGACTCTTTGTTCTTCATTGCCACTTTAAAGTTCTCTCCATCTCTCCTGTGAAATTCACACAATCTGCATCTATGACCCAATTAAAATACTGGTAACTGTAGTCTACAGACCTCCAGGACACTCCACTTCTTTCCTCAATGGATTTGACAACTGGCTGAAATTTTTTCTCTATTTCCCAATTCTTGCCCTCATATGAGGAGACTTCAATATATGTACTGATACTTCCCCCCAGACATCCTCAACTCCAAGCTTATCAACTTAATAATTTCCCACAACTTATACTTCCACTCAACCTAAGCAACATAAAAGATAGCTGTACACTTCATCTGACTACTACCCACAAATGTACCACCTCCATGTTTATGAACTCTGAAACTCCCTTGTCTAATGGTTTTCTAACTTTCTCTTTGCCTTCCAATGTGAAACCCTGCCTTCATCTACACCACAACATTCAATGCCTCAACCCCCTCAATTCTCTTAGAGGTTATCATCTATGCATTAGCCATATTCTCTTATTTTCCCAATCTTGGTCCCTTAGTGAACCAGTTTAACACTATACTGTCTTCTTTTCTTGAGTCTCTTACCACTCCATAATATTATGGATTGTGCCCTGTGAAAGTTTTATCCTTGGATAACTCCCAACATTCACTGCCTTAATTCCTACATGTGATGCACCAAGAGACAGTGGAGAAAATTATACAACCAACCTGATTGGGTTGACTACGAATCTATGTTTCACAACATCAACTGGGTCCTCACTTCTGGTAGGCAATCTTTTAAACTGCCCTAATTAACTCACTATCCTACAAAGATTTTTCAGCACCTTTTCATCCCTTTTTGAAACTCCCCAAATTCCTCCTTTCCTCATCTGAAAACACTGCCTCATATTTTATTGAACAAAATCAGAGGCCATTCGCCAAGAACTCAGTCTTGGCAAACTTCTCCCCTCTTCCTCATCTCATAAAAGCAAGATATATCCTTAAACTATCTCCTTATATAATAAGGTAGTACTTCTCCCTGTCAAACCCCTCAACAGACACAAGTGAGTCCATCCCAGCCCACTATTTCTAGTAAGATATTTGAGCTATCATCCCTACTCTCTCACTTAACCTTCAATCTCTCCCAATCTACTGGCTGCTTCCCTACAGCCCACAAACAAGTTCATATCTCCTTCATTCGCAAACCCCCCCCCCCAAAACAAAAAACAAAACCCTACTTTGTCTCTGATATACAGAAACCCATATCTTTTCTGCCTTTTGTGGCTAAACTCCTTGAGAAAAACTTCTATAACAGGTGCCTCTACTGCCTCTCTTATTAACTTGTTAGTTAATAAGAAAATTAACTAAATAATTCTCTTAAGAGAAATAACTAATCTTTTAAGGAGAATTAACTAATTAATTATCTTATTAATTTCCCTTATCTACCTTAATTAATTAATTAATTCTCTTATTAACTCTCTAGAGTTGGGCTTCTAACCTCATCATTCTACTTGAAAATGTTCTCTTCAAAGTTATAAATGATGGATTAGTCACAAAATCCAATGACCTTTTCTCAATCTTCATCCTTTCTGACATCTATGTGGTGTTTGACACCATTTATTAACCTCTTCTCCTGATGTTCTATTCTTTCCATGTTTTCTGGGAAACTGCTCTCTCTTGATTCTCTTCTTATCTGATTGCTTTTTCTCAGTTTCCCTTGCTGGATCTTCATTGAGATCATGCCTGCTGATCATTGAAGTCCTACAAGGCTCTGCCTTGGACCCTCTTCTCTTCTCCCTCTGCACCATTTCACTTGGCACTCTCAATAGCACCTATGAATTTGATTATCATCTTTATGTGAATGATTCTTAAATTTACTTATCTAGTCTGCAGTTCTGTTCTGACCCGCAACCTCACATCTGCTAATTTTTTGTTGCTAATAATTGTGTCTGACTCTGTGACCCCATGGAAAATAGCACATCAGGTCTTTCTGTCTTCCATTATCTCCCAAAATCTGTTCAAGGTCATGTTTGTTACATCCATGACACTATTTCCCTATCTCATCCTTTGCCTCCAGTTCTTTTTCCTTCAATCTTTTCCATCATCCAGATCTTTCCCAATAAGTCCAGCCTTCTCATTGTGTCCAAAATACTTAAATTTCAGCCCATTCTGAATCAAGTAGAGGTACTTGACTAATCACTCTGGCTTTCATTGATTAGCCAATAACAGGCCAAGTCCAAGTCTCACTTGCTCATTGTTTGGATTTTGATGGCTCAGAGTGAGTTTAAATAGTACTTGTTTCTTTTCTGACCAAAACTCTTCCCCTAGTCTTCTCCTACTAAATTGGTTCTTTTATGAAAGCAAACTAAACTACCTTTTGCTTTGGGAAAGACCTTACCTTAAAAACACAAGGCTCCCACTGCATCAGAGGCCATGACCAGTCATCTTAACCTATACCTTGACACTAGATACTGATGACTCTGGAGGAGAGAGAGGGATATATGACTTTGCACAGTTCTGCCTCACTAAAATAAAATTCACTTTCAAGTAAAGACATAACCCTCCTCAAGTCATTGGTCCTCTTCAAGAAGGAAGCAGGGATAACAATGGGAGGAAGACTGACAACAAGGGAGAAATCCAGTTAATTATAGGGGCCTTTTTACATGTGGGCAACTTTAGCTCTTCATCTCAAGATTCAGCATAGGCTTCAGGATTAACTTCTCTTCACTCATCTACCCTTTTCCATCTGTCCTTTGGTTTGTTGAGTAGTCTTCAAAGAGAGGAATGTGAAGACCCTAAATATTAAGGATTAGGTAACAGTCAGCTTTTCCTTCTGACACCTTTTCTCTAAATATGTGATTTTTCTTGTCCTCTCTCTTCCTCTGTCTCTCTCTGTCTCTGTGTTTCTTTGTCTCTCTCTGTCTCTTTGTCTTTGTCTCTCTCTTTCTCTCTGTCTCTATTTCTCTGTCTCTGTCTCTGTCTCTCTGTCTCTCTTTCCTGCCTATATTGCCAATCTCAGCAAACAACATTTCCAGTGGTATCACATCAGGATCAACAGGAGAGTTCGGAGGACTTATAATCAGAAACAACAACAACACACTATCCAAATGCTTCTCAATTTTTCTTCTCCTAAGGTAAAGGTAGCCACGAATAGGTTTTCTCTTTAAAAAACAAGTATATTTCAATCATGACTATCTTTCACCTGATCCACATAGAGAAGAAACCTTCAGTCAGCAGAACCCAGGGTACAGCCCTCTGATTTCCACTTTTTATTAAAAGCAATCATATTAAGATATGTTTTACATGTCATTCACTTTCAGACAAATAACACCCTCCCAGTATGTTACCATTAAACACATGGGCACACATGTGTGTACAGACATACACACACAGACCCATCCCTAATAGAATAATGACATTTTATAAGACAGTATCATAGAAAGATATAACAAATAGCAGAAATTTTATAAATTGTTGTTTAATGAATTATAAGGATTTGGGGCTAAAAATAAATTATAAGTCCTCTATTTTTACTCTCCTATTTTACAGATGAGGAAACTGAGGATCAGAGAAGGGAAATGATTTTTCCCAATATCCCATATGTCACTTTCAATTTTTGTAGGTCACTTTATGTTTACAGAAAGCAAAGATGTTCTGTCTTTAATAATTTGGAACTTGCATCATGTGTAACCTCTTTTTGAAGGAGTGTCTCACTTCTTTTGGCTTAAGTCCTATTCAGAAACTAGGAAAACGTTCCTTGCTGGACAGCGTGATGCTTCCCTACCTATTGCACTAGCTGTCACTTAACAAAAAAGAGTCTTAATACCAGGAAAGCAGCAACATAGCTGTTGTCTCCAATGACAATAATCCAGGGCCAATACTTTTAGGTCTTCAAAGTCACTTACAGTTCCAATCCAGGATATTAAACCAGATTTAGTGACATGGTCTGCTGTGAGACACTCCCTCATGGCCCCAGAGACCCTGGGAGTGGTTTGGTGTTTGCCTCCTGCAGTCATGAGCCCCTTACAGAAGAATAGAGGCTACAGGTTAGAAAGGACTTCCAAAGTCGCATATCTCCTGGCTCAGAAGGACTGTGAAAGTTTTAGTTACTCTAAGTGTTACCAGAAATGAGCTTGGACATTCTGTCTTGAGCTCACCCACAAATAAGTCTTAGAGCAGAGAGTATAGAAATGTGAGGTGGGGGGGGGTGAAGGTTGCTTCTCCAGAGTTTGTCCCACACTTTATCACTCACTCTAGGACAAACACATTCAGGCACAGGATCACAAATGGGCACTATCACTGATCCTTCATGCCAAGTGATCTAAGCCTCAGTTTCTGGGAAAGGCATCTTTTTAACTTTCTCTAGAGTATATTAGTTCATCCTTCCTCAAAATGTAACGCTTATTCAATGCCAGGTACTACCAGCTCATACTGATTGAATTTATTCTAAATGGGCACTGGGACATGGTATACAAATTGAGCATGACCTTCCCCCAAAACATGAGTTGCATATAGCACTTACACATAAATGATTGCAAATATCATGT
This sequence comes from Pseudocheirus occidentalis, assembly GCA_028646575.1. Classification (NCBI taxonomy): domain Eukaryota; kingdom Metazoa; phylum Chordata; class Mammalia; order Diprotodontia; family Pseudocheiridae; genus Pseudocheirus; species Pseudocheirus occidentalis. The sequence continues at coordinate 28,508,373 of CM053602.1, read as the reverse complement.
GCGCCTTCCTGAGGACACAAAAACAATGAATGTTAGGAGAAAAGAAGACGATCTAATAACTTTTTTGCATGCTTGATATGCATATATAATTGTTAACCTGTCCATGCATCTTAAAATGTTATGATGTTTCTGAAAAGTCCAATCCCTTTTCCTGATTAGAAAAAAGGATCTCTTTTAAAGACAGATGGTTTCGTTCTCTTAAACCGATCCCATCCATCTAAAAATATCTTCGTCTTCAGTGCCTATGCACACTGCTGGTTTATGGTCCTTGGTTGGAATGTTAGCCAAGTCATTCTGTGCAGAAAAGGAACTGCGTAGGCTCAAGTTTGGATGAGCTCATCAGAAACTGCCTTCTATTTTCAGGATCTCAGAGACTGGTTTGGGGTTAGTAAAATAACAGAGCTTTGTCTCTGGTCTTATTTTCACTTATAGAGACAATAAACAGTGCCTATTGTGTAGATAGTAGTTATAAGGACCCAGGAGGCAGAAGTACAAGTAACAAAAAAATCTCTTTTTCCTCTTTCACTGGTCATCCTGTAGTGGACTCTGGAATTGATTAAGTCCACAGGGAAATCCACGGCTCATGTCTTATTTTCCTACTTGCATTTATAGTGCTTCCAGTTTAGTATTTGATGAACACAGATCATCTAAGATGAACTATGGGCTAACAGAATTAACTCAAAGAGAATACTGCAAAGAATCCTAAAATTAGAGCAACAGAAATATTTAAGCTCATCTATTTCATTCTTTTCCATTTGCAATTTTCTCGGTAAGTAACATCAAACCAAGTTAGCAGCAAACATATTGAGCAATTAATCATCAATATTCATAAAATTGCTCTCATGGATTGGTGATCAAGGGGATATCATTTTTATCAATTAAAGTCAACTTGGTCGAAACAAGCCTCCTGAAAATCCATCCAAGAAAATAAAACAATTGTTATTATAATCAACCCTGACTGGTCATTCTCTTTCCCCTAATTCAGAGGTTTAATTTCTAATCATGATAAGAAACTCTTCACTCAGGCTCTTGCTTAGAACATTGCATTTCTTATGATAAGTGGAATGCATGATTTATAAAACATTACTCTGATTATTTCCTCTGGAATGCCTATTTAGAGAAATCATAACATCATCGATTCAGAGCCAGAATGGATCTTCGAGGTCATCCAATCCAATTCACTCATTTTACAGACAAGGAAACACAGGCCCAGAGGTTCAAGGACTTCCTCAAGGTGACTTAGGTAGTAAGAGACACAAGTCAGGATTCAAACTTAACATTCACTGTCTCCAAAACTAGCTTCTTTCTACAACATCATGAATATCTTCGTTGTTACAAATGGATATGCTTTTATCATACATTGTTTTTATATAAATTCAGATCAATTTTTCTTCACAGTTTTAAGGAATGACTGACATGTTTCCCCTCCATTGAATCTCCCCTTTGATGCTCCATCCTGAAGCGAACATGACCTATATTCTCAAATTTTTCACCAACAGAAGATAAGCCCCAGCAGACCCAATAAAGTTGAAGGGCCTTCCACTCTGGGACAGATCAGCTTGGAGGGACCCAGGAGGCTCATAAGTAGTTTGATCCAGGACTGAATTCTTTGACTATAGTGACTTAGAAACATCCCCTATTAAAGTACAAAGGAGTTGGGTTGTGTGTCAGTGTTGGGGCCCCATCCTGAAGAAATCACAGATCATAGACATATAAAAAGAGAGCACAAAGATCTAAATTTATCAAATATAATTTTGGGGGGGTTATTAATAATACTCAGACATCCCACACAGCCATATGCATTCTGAAGAAATGGATCTATGATCTCATCTATTTGCTTGGTTCTTCTTATGATATAGATCATGGCCTAGCCATCTATCTACTATGTCACTGCTTGTCATATCCTCCTGTAAATTCACTAGAAGGGGTCCACCCACTGATCTAAGAGCCTTCCTTACTTCCTCCTGATAGCACAAGGACTCCAGTGGAGCACTTGGGCTATCTGTGATCCCTCATTCTTTCTACTCTGTCCATCTTCAGTACCAATCATATTTTCCCAAGATGTCATCCTTTATCACTGAAGTTCATTGTTTTATTTTGCCCCTTTCTCACACTCACCATGGAGCTCTTCATTCCCCTCTGTGTAGTGCTCATTTTGTATTCTCCAGACATTATATTGTTCTATGACTCATAGCCACACAGAAACTTTGGTAGAATAATGGTATTAAAAATATAGGCCTTCATTTCTAAGAGAAGATTGGGGTCATTAAAAGAAATAAGCAATTTTCCAAAGAGAATTCAGTCCTTTTCATTTGTAATTCTGGGACCAATTCATTGTCCATTTTGCAGGCTTGTTCAAGGTACATTTACTGACTAAAAAGCTCTAGAAGTTGTCCATCTAGTTGCAAGTCATATTCTGGACAAAATACATTTGTCATCAACTTGGTTTTTCCTATGTTCATTGTTAGGCCAAACTCGTTGGAGCAATTACAGATCTCTTTATGGAAGCCATGCAGTATTGCCGAGCTTGACATAAGTAGCATGATTTCATTTGCCAACAGGAGCAATTGAAGTTCCTTGACATCAATAGAGAGTCCTTCTTCAACTTGTACTCTGTGATGCCTTATCTAACATTTATTACCAGAAAGAGTTTGATAAAGAAATTTATCTTTGTCATGAAACCTTGCAAGGAATCTTGAATAATTTTGATGAATGGGAACACGACATCTTGTTAAAAGGAAACCTTTAGGTTAGCATTTTGCTAAATTGAATCAATTATATCTTTCTATAATCAACAAACAGTAATCACAGTGATCTCAAATTCTCTACTTCTTTCATCCAATTGTGTGATGGTAAAGAAGTCTACTGTGGAAAATCACTAGCAAGAACCTCCCTGTTCTCTATTAATGCCTGCATTAAGAATGCCATGAATTCTAAGAAAAACTGTATACAGCTAGAAAAGTAGATATATAAATTGGTGGTTACTGATGTTCTTTCATTTGCCATTTTGTTTTAACAAAGTCTGATATTTCCCCTTGCTGTTGGTGTCTTTTCCTCCTTCAAGTACCTTGTAAATGGACCCTTCAAAGCAATCACAATTGTGTCACCTACAGAATAGATTTCCTTTAAGTATACTTAGTCAAATCCAGCTGCTTTTTCCCTCTTTGTGCTCTTCAATGTCATCTCTACCTCTTTGATAAGCACTTTCAGGACTGTTATATTTGAGTTAAAGTGGTATTACTATCTTTGGTGGTATAAAAAATTTTTGTTGAAAAATCTTTGAAAATCTCTTCTCTTTTTCTTTATTTGTTGTCCTTTCATTTTCATCCCTAAGTGCCCTCAGGGTAACTTTACTTAGTTGGTTCTCTACTCAAGCTATATTTAAACAGGTTTTACCTTCACTGGTTCTTTTTGCTTTATAAAGCAATATTGTTGATGATCTTTTATCATCCTCCATGAATTTTTACAAATGCATCTAAACTCTGCCATTGTTATCTTTGACTACCATCTTTGAAAAGTAGGCCAAGTGTTTGGTGTCTAATATACTCTTTAGGGAAATGATTTATATCACTTTAGTATTTATTTCCAATTATTTGTAGTCAGTGTTTCTGTCCTTTTGCCCAGCCATAACCAATATGCATCCACAAAATATTGTTTAAACATGTAAACATTATATTGTTTTAACTGTACCCCAGATTTTTAATATGTGGAAAAATTTATCCACCAACTGAAACTCAGTTTCAAAAACACAGCAGTATGTTATAGTGGAGATACTTAGCTGCATTAAGACTAAGGGTATTTTGTAATACTTATCAAATTTCTTGATAAGATATACCTTGGGCAATATAACTGACTTTCTCTTCATTGTTGTTACTGTTAATTATATGTAAGAAGCCTTTGGATTTTACTTTGTCTCTCTTCTGGGGGAGAAAATGTTAGCACTTGAAGAAATATAGTTCTACAATGACAGTATTTTATTTTATTTTTTTAATTGACTTGTTTATTTACTTTTAGTTTACAAGATTCAGTTCCATAATCACTTGAGTTTCAGATTTTCTCCCTCCCCCGATGGTGGCATACAATCATGTATAGGATCTGCCAACACTTTCACATAACGATATTTTAAAGAGGATGTTTTTAATATCATAAAAATGTTTAGAGATTTGTGGGATGAGAAAAAGAAAAAAATTTCAAGTCATTACACCAAGTGAGAAAATATAGAGTGTTTCCTATTTGTTATGAACTTAGGATTTACTTGGAAGAATCCTCAAAGAGATATAGTATTTTATGACTAACTTTCACTGTTTCTCTCTCCTCTAGCTACTGGAGAGGGAGAAAGTGTCATAGCCATAACACCTGACATATACAAGAACAAGCACTCCTTTTAAAAAGAAATTAACTAATGACAGAAGGATTTAAGTATCTGCCATACCTGATAGGAAATGTCAATGATATTCATGAAAATGAAGTCATGAAGTATGACTTTTTCTGACCAAATACATACTGAAGAAATCTGTGCTGGAATCCACACAATTTCCAGTGTTTGTGTGAGGAAGGAGATGTAAAGAAATGGACCGAGGAAAATGCTTTTTATCATAAAGAAAAAAGAACAAAAGTGTAGGAGGGCATCAGTAATTACCAACACATGCATTTACCTTCTTATCTCTATAATATCCTTCGGAGAGTGGTTTTTGTATATATTGAGGGTATCTTTGAAGAAAATGTAAGAAAGGAGTAGGTAATGTTTTGTAGGTGATTCTTCTGATGTGTTTATGTTTTTCAGTGTTAAAAAAAGTTTGCAAAGCAAAACACAACCTTAAAAGCTTTCTTCAACCAAGGCGTCTCCTATGCATATCTTATGATTATATAATAGTCCCTGATAGATGCAAGAGTCTAACCTTGGTTGAAGATCTCTAGTGAAGAATTCAAAACTCCTCAGGGACAGCTCAAAATGGAAGGAAGATTTCCCTGACATTAAATCTAAATCTAGCCCTCTAAAGTTTCTGTTCATTGCTCCTAACTCTGACTTCTGGGGCCAGATAGTTTTCAATGATCCTTTGATTAGAAATATTACATGAGGTATAAAAAGGGGAGCTTGCCAACAATGGGTTTTACTGCCACGGATGATATCATGTGCAAACTCACATGGACAAGTGCTTACCTGTAGGCAATGATATTTCCCAGATGCCTATTTCTAGAAGAAACTGTAGTCATTGCATTAAACCTTGGTACTATACAGTGACTCTTCAATGAGACCCAAAACTAATCAAAGGAGACTGGTCTAGAAATCAATACAGGATAAAGGGGTGATTTGAAGAACATATATTACTCAGATCAAGTTACTCAGTTGGATGGGCCACCTATTGATACAGAGCACTGGGCTAGGAATCAGAAAGATTCATCTGGGGTAGCAAGGTGGCCTGGAGTCAGGAGGACCTGAGTTCAAATCCAGAATCAGACACTTAGCACTTACTAGCTGTGTGACCTTGGGCAAGTCACTTAACCCCAATTGCCCTGCCTTTCCCTCTCCAAAAAAAAGAAAGACTCATCTTCCTGAGTTCAAATCTAGCCTCAGATACTTCCTACCCATGTGACCCTGGGCAAACCACTTCACCCTTTTTGCCTCTGTCTCCTCACCTGTAAAATAAACTGGAAAAGGAAATGACAAATCACTCAAATATCTTTGCCAAGAAAGCCCAAATCGGGTCACTAAGGGTCAGACCTAGCTGAAAAAACAACACAGAGTCCTCGGACAAACAGTGAACTGTTATTGAAGAAGTTACCCATAAAATGTTGAGGGTCAGGGTTAGGGGTACTCAAGACCCCAAAATACCAACATGCTGGGTGCTGCCAAATGAATTCGACTCAAGTCTTCTCTCAGGCAAGAAAAGCAAAGTTTATTAAAAGTTCGCTTGTATTGGACACAGAGCAAGTCTATGCTAGAAAATTCTATGGTGCTCCCGCACAAAAGGGGTCTTATATACAGAAAAGTCGTGGGAGGAATCTAGGGGTGGTCTAGAAGTGGAGTTGTGGGAGGGTCTTCAGGAGGAGTCAGATGAGGTCAGACTCCAGTAATGAGTTTGGGGAGGGTCTTCAGGAGGAGCTAATGAGGTCAGGTAATAGTTGATTTGGGTACAGATATTCGAGGGGGAGGTTTGGGGGGGAAGTAGATGGACAATGGAGGGCCAAGCTTGTAACAAAGGTTTGGGCAGAGCCACAATGAAAGGCTTATGGCTTCAATGCCTCATCAAATCAGAGTTCAAGGGAGTTCCCAGAGCCTGCACCTCATTATTAAGAACGTTGAACAGGAATAGAACAACTTATATCACACTTGGGAAATTGTGCACTGCTGTCCTTGATCCCAGATAGGTGGCAGAGTAGAAAAAGCATGGGACATGAATTCAAATTCAGTTTCAGACATTTGCTAGCACTTGATCCTGAGAAAATCATTTTACCTCTGCCCATCTCAGTTCTTCAACTGTATAATAGAGACAGTAACAGCACCTACATCACTGTATAGATCTAATGAGATAAAGTACCTTTACAAAGTACTTTTCACAGTACCTGACGCTTAGGAGCCAGCAATAAGTGGCTCTTTTCTTCCTTTGACTTGCCCGACTTGCTTCCTTCCATAAAAAGTTCATCTTTTTTAATATTGCCCTTGACCACAAATCCAGTCCTTCATTGGGATGCTTGTGGAGCCTAAACTAAGCTCTGACTGGTTCAAACCTTCTGGGACGCCTTCAAATATGAGCCCAGCAACAAACTTGGATCTGTTTTCTGAATGCTAGTCTAGCTACATACAGAGGGGCTTGTGACCTATTGGCTGCCCCTTGGTAATGAACACTTTCCAGGAAACAATGAAAAATCTGCAATATCCCACTGTCCTGTGAGACCCTTCTCTGATACTAGAGTTAGGGTTGCAGAGTTCTGGTAGAAAAGCTACAGGGAGTAGCAACGAAGAAACATTCAATTTTTGATCATCCATAAACTTGAATGTTTCAGTTAAGACTCCATTAGTAAAATCCTCATTCAGTAACTTAGAAATGGACAAATTACTGACATCCAATACTATCATAGGAAATATATATATATATATATATACACACACACACACACACAAAATAATATTATACTATATATATTATATATTATTATATATCACATATAATAATATATAATATTATATAAAATAATATAATATATAATATTATATATATGTAAATGTTGGTATTCTTACAGGTTATATTCAAGTGATTTAATTGAAATAGCACTGGACTCAAAGTCACAAAGGCTTGAGTTCAAATTCACGCTCAGTTTAGTTACTTAGTTGTATTACTGTTGGCAAGTTACTTAATAATCTCTCAGGCTTGGTTTCCTCATCTTTAAAATGGGTATAATGATAATCATCATAATAAAAATAAAGTGAACATAGTGATTAATAATTATTTATGAATTATATTTGTTATTATTATTCTGACTAGCGCTTAGATGGTACCTTCTATGTGCCAGGAACTGTACTAATTACTTTTCAAATGTTCTCTCATTTGATCCCGACAACAGCCTTGGGAGATAGATGCTATTATTATCCTCATTTCCTAGTTGAGGAAACTGAGGCAAATGATTTTAAGTGATTTGCCCAAAGTTACAAAATTAGTGTCTCAGGTTGGATTTCATTTTAGATCTTTTGGCTTTCCAGGCCCAGAACTCTACCAACTCTATCAAATAAGCTAATATATGTATAGCACTTTACAATCCCTAATGGGCTATATAAATGCTAGCTAAGATGAAGAGGAAGAGGGGGATGGAGAGGAATAAAGCCCAAAGGGAAAAGGAAGTTTCAATTAAATAGAAAGTTGGCTCACACATTTTCCTTGGAGGGCCAAGTCAGGGAGTTTATTTGTATTACATCATCATCATAGTGAACATTTATACATCACCTTAGGTTTACAAAATACCTTTTTCCTATGCTACCTCACTTGATATTCATAACAATGTTGTGAGGTAGGAGCTATTTTTGTCCCCATTCTATAGATGAGGAAACTGAGACTCAGATGGGTTAAATGAATTTCCCAGGGCCATTTAGGTAGGAAATACTGGCATCAGGAATGAAATACAGATCTTTCTGAGTTCAAGTACATTATTCTACCCACTCTGCCAGGTGATCTCTTATGATCTGTTATTTGATCATATCTTATTGTACTACTCATGATAAGCATTTGCAAAAAGGCCACCATAAAGCTTATGCGCCACCATCTGCTACAGAGGATGAAAAGGTAGAGGAATTCTATGAGGATCTAAAAAAACCTCCCTAATTAAATCAGCTTATACTTTAATCCTGAGTAGCTTCATTGCAAAGATAGGCATAGGAGAGAAGAGAAAAAAAATAAGCTGGAAAACATGGCTCTGGAATAAGGAATAGGAAAGTTCAAAGGCTTCTCATTTATACAAATGTGAAACATAGTTATATTAACAGCAGTGGTTCTATTTAGCTCTGTGAGCAGTAAGTCACAGTCACTCAACTCAACTCATCCTATGGGCAGTTACGTGGTGCAACAGTGGATAGAGTATCAGGCTTGGAGTCAGAAAGCCTCCTCTTCCCGAGTTCAAATCCAGCTCTGTGACCCTAGGCAAGTCACTTAACCCCTATTAGCCTCAGTTTCCTCATCTGTAAAATGAGCTGGAAAATGAAATGGCAATCCACTCCAGCACCTTGGCCAAGAAAACCCCAAATGGGTTCATGAAGAGTCAGACACAACTGAACAACAACATTATTCATTCAATCTCTGGAGCAGCCACCACCTACTTGCTATGTATGTATCCTCCATGTTGTTTCACTTATTGATCTTCTCTCAGGTCATATCTAAACATATGGGCCAATTAGGCTAGTAAGTACATTCTCAAAGCAGAAATATTAAGCACATGTAATACAGACTGTCAATTCCATTCAGTCACATGATCCAGACCCTCCACTTAGTCTGGAGTCACATCCCTTTTCTTCAGTCTTGCTCTAGCCCACCAATCTCCTATCTTCAGAAGAAATCTCTCCAAAATGGAAGAACTCAGAGTCTCTCTCCCATGTCTATATCCTTGAGTTCAGGACAGTGAGAAAAGGATGGAAAGTGGTTCAATTTGCCTAAATGCTGATCATTGGCAGGTTTTCTAAAAGCTGGGTTCTGAAAGTGAAGCCCCAGATTGGTCATTCAGGTGATACATTCACTACTGGCTGGCAAGTTCTCAGGTACTGCACCGATTTCATTTGTTCCTCTTGACATCATTCAATTTAGGAATAATAATGTATCTGAATGTGGCTGGCTATTGCAAGAACTTTACTATTACCTCTACACCTTCAAAGAGATCTGGTCTAGAGGAGAAACTCTAGCATATCCATGCTAGCCTTTTTCTCTTTATACCTACCTTTCACTGTCAAACATCCATGCATATGTACTTCTCCCTTCCATCCTAATGCAAAATGAAAAATGACATGCTCTGCTGGCATCTACACTATACCAAGAAATCCAGTAGAATGTCCCTAGCATATTGGGGGTAGATACTCTGGGAAAGATTTACATGTATATAGATAACTGTTTCAGAAGATAAAAAGACATGAGTGAATTGCCATCCTAATCACTTCATAGGGTGATCACATTGATGAGATCACAGATCCATGGAGGGATCAAAGTTATGACTTTCTCAGTGAAGATCTATGGATGACAATCATGGAACACAACAGTCTCAGAAGAATCAAAATGGTAAGTCATCCAAAAGATGATACTTCTTTGGTGTAAGTAGACAGAAGAGTATCATTAGTGAAGATTCAGAAGCAACAAGCAGAATACAGGACATTATCCAGAGTGTGTAAGAGTTGAAACAGAGTCAAAGTTGGGGACTGGTATTGGAAGAGATGCCTCTTCCCCTATGGTCCATAAAAGGAAGCTACAAACCAGACTAGTACACTTTTAAATTACCTTTTTTTCCTTGGGCTCCCAAACTGTAAAGCAACAGATGAGGAGGGGGATTTCTCTTCTCCCTCAAGAAAGGAAAAACAACAAATTGTAGGAGAACCTCATGATGAACTAGAGGCAGGGGAGTTACTACAGTTTTTGTTCCTTAATGTCTTCTACCTGTCTATTTCCTTTTCAAGCCCAAATGAGAAACTAGAATTCCTGATAACAGACTTTCCAAGTCATGGCTATTTCCTTATAGGTAATCCCAAATTCAAGGGTTCCTAAGAGGAAGAGTTCCTGAGGTACCAGCCTCCACAAAGAAGTATGCTACTTTCCTCAATAGTATGTGTTCTGGACCAGAAAGAGGTCCATCATCAGGGGATCACCTGACATCTGAAACCCTAAAGCCATGCCATTAGAGACAAGATAACTATTGTCAGCTGTGCTATCACTATGAATTGCTGGTCCAATGTGAAGGAAAATTGTTTGCTCCAAAGTAGTTGACTGGCCTCTCCCTCAAGCAATTTTACATTATAAGTTTACTTGAGAAACCTCTAATTGATTACCCAAGTGCTTTGTGATTCAGGATTTATTCACCTGTGAGTTGTTTGTCTCTTATGTAATTTGTGTGGTGGGTGAAGTAAATACCCACTCTTCATACTGTACACAGAATCTCTTTTTCATGACTTGGGTACTCTCTTACCTACCTTTGGGGAAATCTAGACACAAAATATACTTAAATTGAATACATTGGATTTCTTTTTTTATTGAAGTGCTTCATATTTGCAATTTTCAATTTAAATTGATTTGTTTATTTACTTTTAGTCTACAAGATTCAGTTCCAGAGTCCCTTGAGTTTCAAGTGTTCTCCTCTCCCTCTCCACCTCCAGCCCCGCACCCATGGTGGCATGCAGTCAAGTATAGAATCTGCAAATATTTTCACATTGGACACTAGTCTGGTTGTATGGAAGGGTTGTAACCAATGGAGTGGACAATGGGAAAAAGGAAACAAAACCAAGCATGGAAAAGAGTGATAGCATGTAGATTGCTTCAGTTTCCATTTAAACTCTTTTCTTTTTAGATCTTTCTCTGAATGTAGGTATCCCCTTCCATCATGACACTTGTAGAGTGGTCTTATAGCTGTGAGTTGCTGAGAAGAGTGAATACATTGGATTTCCCTGGAGAACTCCAGATGGGACAATGAACCAAAAAGTCATAATTACATTATTCTGGGGTTAAGGCCACAGGATTGAAACCTAATTTCTGTGAGCCCAGAGCATGTGGGTTACACTAGTCTGACTTCTATCTCTTAAGAAAAGTGTCTGCTTCTGACCGACAGACTTTGATTATACTCTATCCCTGCTGCTTACCTCAGTCTGGCCCTTAATATACAATAAAATGTGAGAGAAACAAAGCAAAGCTCCTGAGTTGCATTTAGGTAGGCCTTAAGTCACTATTGGATGCATATGCCTGTGTACAAATTGGAATAAGAACATACCAAACTGTCCTGTTTTAAACCTCCCTGTTAATTACTATTTTCTGTGTTCCAATAATCCCTAAAGTGGGATAGAAAGAGACCCATTTTCCCGCAGAGCCAAAAGAGGAGGGATGTTTACCATATGTATATTTTTTAAAAAGCTAACCTATCTTTTTATTGGTTTTAGAAAATAAAATTTGATTCTTTTCAAAATTTAATTCTTTTCCTCGGCAATTTGCCAATGAAATCTTATTACTGTCTTAAAAAACAAAGATGGAAGTACATGAAATGCAAAGACAATATACCTTAAAAAATTATTCTAGAAAGGTGAATTTCATTTTTTTCTCTAGCTTTGAAACACATGTTTCCATGTGCTTTATTAGAAGAATAAGAGGTGCCAATGTTTGACAAAGCCCAGCTCTGGGGTTGCTGATCTCCATCCCCCCCTGAATACTTTATTTAGGGCATTTTGAAGCACATGCTCTTGAATTAAGCAGGAGAAGCCAGGTGTGTTCTCTCTGGAAGAAAGGAAGCTTCCTTTTATCTCTCATTCTTTTAAGAAACCAGTGTGTTTGGGAAAACATACACACACACACACACACTCAACAAAAAAAGACCCTGGCACTGAGACTCTGAGTCCCCTATTGGGTTGCTTCCTGATTCAATCTTCAATAACATGGTAGAGGTTGAAAGAGGAAAACCATGCAAATTAACAGCTGGAACCACTGGGAAAAAAAACTCTTGTGTTTTTCTCTGGTAGGTTTATCTTTTTAAAAATCATATATCCCCCCCCATAATTGTATAAGTGCTGTCATTTTAGAACTATCAATTTCCATATAACACATATCCCTTAAGTCAACTCCCAAAGGCTCTTGTCACTGTGTGCTACAGGAAGGAAGAACATGCAGGACATCATTTCAGCCCTCTCATTCTTTCGGGAACATCTTTAATGAGCAACATCCATGGAGTGTTGCCAGGGGAATTTTCATTAAAGGAAGTTTGATATATTTTGAGAAGCCTAAGGTAGAATTGATGCCAATGAAGCATCATGGAAAGAAGGCAAGCCTTGGAGTCAGGGACACTTGGATTCAAGTCTCACCTTGCACACGTATTGGCTATATAATCATGAGCACTTAACTTCTCTGTAACCTGGACAGCTCTCCCTGAGCTTATAATGTACAGGGATCTTGCTGCCCTCCATCTATCTTCCCATGCATGTGGATTCATGGAGTGTTTACACCAAAAGCATCTTACACCAATGAATGATAGTGCCAGACCAAAAACCCCATTAAAAAAAACAAAAAGGTAAAAAGACAGAAGATAAGTTGAAAACTGACATATAACTGTCAGCTCTACCATTTATTTGCCTTATAGCCTGGATTCCACTACTGGGCCTGAAACTTATTAGCTATGTGCACTGGCTAAGTCCACCTCCGAGACTCAGTTTCCTCATCTGTAAAATAGGGGTCATAATACCTCTAGGAATACTTCTTACTTCCTAGGGTTGCCTGGAGATGGGGTTTGAGAAGTTTTCAATCCAAGTGGTTTACTATGTGCCAAGCACTGTGCTATGCACTGGAGGAGATACAAAGTTTAGATGAAAAGATACATCCCTGCCCTCATCAAACTTAAAGTTTAATGGAACAACATGATAAACCTGATACCAAATAATATGTGAGATGTGCATTAAAGAAGTACAAAACAAAGTGCTTGATGAGGTCCAAGTTCATTGCCAAGTGTGGGGGAGGGGGGATTAAGAAACATTTCCTGTAGGAATTAGCACTTAAGTTGGGCTTTAATTTAATTTGTGCTTTAGAAAATACAGTTCTTCCTGACAAGGAAGCAAGATATATAGCAGCAATTCCGCTGTAAAAACAAGGTTTTTGCTTCCCAGTCTGACCTGCTCTGGTTCCATAAACATTTTCCTTCCAAAGGATCATCCCTGCTTGGCTTCAGATTTGGTCCAAGAAAGAACAGCCTAAAATGCTTGATTCATTGTCACTGTTACTGAGCAAGAGAGAGCTTTCCTGGGACAACCCCCAGGGGCAGATGAGTTGGGAGTGAGAGGTTTTCTGTCTTTAAAAATAGCTATGCATGAAGGCCCCAGAAAAAAAGGCAAGAAGAGAGCAGAGATGCTGTCACTGACCCTCACACTTAGCAGAGGCTCAAGACAAATAGAGGACCTGGAATGAGAAGATTCATTTATTCCTTCTACAACCTTTGGCTTCTTTACAAGACAGAGTCCCATAACTATGATTTATTTGTCTAAATGATGTTTCTCTTATTATGAGACTAAGTGCTAGATTGTTTATCTCTGTTCATTTAAAAAAAAAGAACATTCTTAATGTATCAGAATGTTAACAAGCTATACAGGTAACCCCTACTTTATGTAAAAGAGAAATTCAAAGATATTTGAACTCAACTAATCCAAAGAATTTCTTTTTAGCCTTTGCCTAGGCAGAGAACATACCATCAGGTCTGCATCTTTGTCACTGTTACTGAACAGGAGAAAATGTGTTTAGAATAATTACAGAGATTGTTCAAATGGGGAACAGGACAGGACAGGGCAAGTAACTTGTTCAAGACCACATCACATAGCACAAAATCAATCCACAAAATTTCATTAAGTGCTACTATATGAAAAGCAATAGGAATACACATACAAATCGAAACCATCCCAGTCTGAGTGGGAGACACAAGAAGTAAATATATAAATATAACCAACATAAATATAATGTGTTTAAGTACAGCACATTCAAATGTGAGGTAGTTTGGGAGGAAGGGACTAAGTACTTGGAGGATCAGGAAAAGTTTCATGCAGAAGATAGAATTTAAAAGAGGACCAGGATTCTATGAGGTAGACATGAGAAGAGAGTATTTCAGTCATACTGGTCTAGCCAGTGTAATGTCACAGAGATGGGAGATGGAGTATCACATGTAAGGAATAGAAAGTCAGTTTGGTTAGATGAGAATGCTTAAGGGGGGGGGGTAATGTTTAATAAAGCTAGACAGAAATGTAGCAACCAGGTAAAGGGGCTTGAAAGCCAAAAAGGAGACTATATTTATAGGCAACAGGAAGACATTGAAATCAGTTGAGCAGAGATGTTGCATGGTCAGAGGTGTGCTTAAGGAAAGTTACTTTGGCAATATCATGCTTGAGACCAGGAAACCAACTGAAAGGCTGTTGTAATGATCTAGGTGAGAGGTGATAGGGGCCTGAACTGTGAAAGGAGAGAAGAGGTGGAGTGTGAGAGATGTGGAGGGGAAAACAGCAATATTTGACAACTGACAGGATCAATGGAATGATGGAGAATAAGGAATTGTAGGTGATGTAGATATTATAAATCTGAGAAACTGGAAGGATTCTGGTGTCATCAAAAGAAATAGGGACACTTGGAAAAGAGGGGAGGCATTATGGGAAAAATGATTTCACTTTTGGGAAGACTGTTTTAAATGTCTCTGAGATATCCAATTTGATAGGTACAACATGTAACTGGTGGTGTGGCACTAAAGTTAAGGTGAAGGGGATGAACCCCTTCTCAGAATAATGTTTTAAATAAATAAAATAAGATACACAGGATTGCAAAGGAAACCAATTATATTGGAATATCATTTTCAAAATATTAACCAAAACATGTTCAAGAACCCAAGAAAAAGGGCCCAGCATACTGAGTAGAACCATTGTGGAAGCACTTGGAGAATATATGAGATGGGCTAAGACTCAGGATGAGAAGGTGCAGATGGGTTACTGAACTATACATTTGGAAGGATATGACCACAGTTCTGTCAAAGTATCAGGCCTGAATGACCCAACGCAATGTTCCCAGATCCATTTGGAAAGAACAGAAAACCTCTTAATTTGCACAAGAACTTCTGGGACCCACCAGATTGTTTTTCTGTCTTCAAAGACAAAGCTCAGAGTCTCCTGGGTTATAGCACTAAATATATTTTGCTCTGGGTCCCAGCAATGTGAAGTTCTATATGATAGAATAGGAAGAACACCACAATTTGAATAGAAGGCCCCGGGTTCAAATCCTACCTCAGATATTTACTTGCTATGGGAATTTCCACAACTTCATTGTATGTCCAATTCCTCAAAGGCATGTAAGGGCAAAGAAGGTTGTGTGGTACCTGTAAAAATGCCAGTAGAGACAGACATATTGAACCCCTATACCACCACCAATCCTGTTAATTTACAGGAAAATTCATATGCCCAGGTGGCAGCTAAGAGGTGGGTATGACAATAATAGAAATGAATGTAACAAAATAAGTGAGCGTGTCTGTCATCAGCCTCACAGGAAGAGAGTAGGAACTGAAAAACTGGGAAATCTGCTTGTGTATTTGATAGTTTCCAAATACAGTTGGAGCTCTACAAAAATAATAAATTGCAAACATGCATTGACCATCAGGGATTAGTTGGACCCTATGGTGATCAGGAGGAAAAGAGTGAAGGAGATTTAGTTGCCATAGAGGATGAAGGAGCAACCTTCAGGTAAGGAGAACCTAGGTTCATATCCAGCTCCTGACACTAATTAGCTATATGGCCGAATTACTCCACCTCTCAATTTCACAAGCCAATGTCTATGACTATCAGTCATATAGTGACCATCTGTATTGGTAGAGGAAGTCCCTACACTAATGAAATCACATTCCTGCTCCCTTCCCCGCCCCTGCAAAAAAGAAATAGCAATGAAAAAATATGCAAAATGCCTTAAAGAAAATTCTAAGCTTGAAAGGTTTGTTCTAGCAACCTATACCCAGACCTAGAGAAGGAAAATTTAAGGGAGGGAGGAAGAGAGGGAAATGGAAAGCAGAGTGCACCATAATATAATGAACAGAGATACAACTAGAGAGTACCAACCAGGGCTTTATACCAGCATACTGAAATTTAGCAAGTATAAAAATTAAACATATGTATTCATTCACCAGAATAGAAACGACTCAAGTAACTAGCTCCCCTGAAAATTGGCTTAATTTCTTCTTGTACTATTTTCACATCATGAATTACAAGGTTGATTTGAAGGCCCATTTTCTGCTGCCTGCCTCAGTATGTCTGATGTTACATATTCTGGGTGATAAATTTGCTGGTTAGGGCTCTGATAATGAATTATCTGTTATCCTTTGTACATTTTCAGTTTGAGATAATCTCTTTTCCGAGCCTCATTTTTAGGTTTTTTTTGGGGGGGAAAAAAACCAACCACACTCACATAGACAATTTCAGGTATTACAAATACAGAGAATCACTTCTAATGGGTGATTTATGGCAGTCACTGCAGAGTGAATTTTTTTTTAATTCCATTCATAGGTCACCTTTAAAATAACTACTGTAAATTAAATGCTTCCTATGCACAGGGAGGATGAATAGTTAATTAAAATGCCATACTTGTGGAATACTTCTCTAGTCCGGTACTTATATTACACACAATTGGAGACCCAGGACAACTGCATGTGAATAAAATTTGAACTAGGAAAAATAAAATGTTTATGGTAAAAAGATACAACAGGACTCAATTTAGACAAAATGTCCACCAAGCAGCACTTCTGTCTCCTCTCTCCCCCACTGAATTTACTGTCCTAGAATGGTACATTAAAGAGAGTACAGTGGCATAAACAATGACTGGATCTGGAACCAAAGAACATGAGATCAATCACTTATTGCCTGTGGAACCTTAAACAAGTGATCTAGCCTCTTTCTGGCCCCAATTTCCTTCACCTGCAAAAAAAGACCATCATGTTTGATGGTCTTTCAGTTCTTTTTCAGCCCTAAATCTATCGTTCTTTTTCCTTGTTCATTATTTTTTTTAATTGCTAAAAATCTATTGTATGCAGAACAGTGTAACCAGTACCAGGGGTAGACGCAAAGTTTAGACAAAGTCTGACCCCTGCCTTCATGGAGATTACAGTCTAGTTGGGGAAGAAGAAAAACCCTATCTAATCTAAAATAGCACATGCTAAAGGTAAAAAATGGGAACTCTGGGGGCATCAAGGAAGGTCCTCTGTGAGCTTCTGGAGGAAGAGCCTTCTCAAGTGCTGGATTAGGAAATGCTTCTTCCAGCAAGAGGGATATGAGTTGAGCTTTAAAGGTTACATTAATACAACTCGATTGGTACACAGTCCTAGTATGGTATTTAGAAGTTGTATTTGAAAGCTACATGATTTCTTTCAGTGCCGGCTATCTGGACTTTGCCCCTAAGTACCCAGCGCTATGGCTATTCCTGCCCAGGAAAGTAACCATTTACCTCCTCCATCTTATTACAGTGTTAGTGAATTAACTATTACCTTCCCTAAGGCATTTTTAAAGACACATTTGGAGGGTTCAATGCTTAATCTAAAGAAATGACCCTCTAACTGTAGAAATTCAGAAAGTTGCATTTAATAATGGGCAGAGGGATGTTCTCAGGACTCCTCAAATAATGCCATGGGGGGTGACTGCTTAGCCGTTCTCCTATGAGAAGGCAATGTCTTTCTGTATGTATGCTGTGGACTGCAGAAAGATATATCAAAATGAATTTTGGCCATATCAAAAGGCAGAGAAATAAAGATGTAATTTTCCCAGAGCCAGAAGGAATTATGCATGAGTTGCTCATAGTAATAAAAGAAGAGGGAAGGGGGGGCGCATGAGGGAGACATAGCACAAATAGGAGGGATAGACACAGAAACATACTGAGACACTGAGTGAAGAAGCTGATGGGAATAAGGAATGGATGTCACTCTGTTAATTGAGGTTGTTCTGTGAAAAAGCACCGTGTCCATCACTTGGGAAATCACTTTTCATCTATTTTCTTCGAAGGCAGCATTTGTAGAGGTAAATTCCCTTCTGCATACTGTTCCACTCACCTTCTCTCCTTTTAGAATCACATTTTATTAATTATCATCAGGATTATGCAAGATCTTTCAAGGTCTCAGGGGAAAGTGCTAGAGTTCTGGGATAGAGTAGCGGATGCTGGCTATAGGGTCAATTAAAATGCCATTCAGCAAGCCCCTCTCAGAGGGCCCTATTTTGAGCTAAGAAGCTATCAACCATTTCTGAAGTTCACTAGAGAGCCGGAATAGCTATCCCAGCTTTGATACTACCCTATGTGACCAGTGCATTGCTAACATTTCAGCGAAGAATCAAAAAATACTTGTTGACTAAAACTTCAGAAAAACTTGCTGAGTACCTTGGACAGCAGCATTACTTCTTCCCTAGGCTAACATGGTCTTAGACTGCAGAGTTTGGTGAACAAGAGAGACTGTGATAACACTCTACTCCACCCTGGTCAGATCACATCTGGAGGACTGTGATCATTCATACACACTTATGATCCAGACAGAATCAAGAGAAGGACATCCAGAATGGTAAGGTAGGTGCCTGGAATTCGTTCCACATGAAGAGTAACTGAATAAGCCAAGAGTGTTTGGCTTAGAGAAGTATAAAATAAGGAGTTGAAGCAGGGTGGAGGTTATAATACACAGCTTCAACTATTTGAAGGGCAATATTATGGAATATCTTTATTCTTCTTTTCCCTAGATGGCAATGAGAAGTTACAGGCAGAGGATAGAGAAGTAAATATTGGCTTTGTGTGTGTGTGTGTGTGTGTGTGTGTAATTTATTTATATACATTCTAGAAACTAAGACTATCCAAAGGTAGAATGAGGCTGCCTTAAGAAGTAGAGAATTTGACACGCAATATGGTGGCAGAGGTGGCTGCACCCACGGAGGCCAGAGCAGGAGGAGACACTACTCAATCTCCCTAGGGGCTGCTATAAGTGCTTTGGGACCAAGCTAGAATGGACAGATAGCAGGCCTAAACCTCAGTGAACAAGGGAGAAGGCACTTGAATTCTAAGAGACTTCTAAGAAGTTGGGTTCAGCTTTTCATGTGACTTTCAGTAACCTTGATGGTATTCCATTTAAGATAGAAGGTACATTCAAAACACCAGCTAGGGTTGGTCTACCTATTAGATTCTCCTTGCCTGATTGCTACAAGCTGCCAGGGCAATACAAACAGTAAGCTTAACCTGCCTGAAACATAAGGGAAACATCAGTGATACCAATCCTCACTAGATGGAAAGCATCTCACAACCATGCCAACTGTGACTTTGGGATGACTTTTCCTTGGACAAACAAAAACAACAAAGTGGGCAGAAGACACCAGAAAATCCAGGAAGCTGAATAAGAAGCTAAGCAAAAGGCTAAGGAAGCAGAAGCCAAAACAAATTCCAAGAGTGGCCCAGAGGGTTTCCCGAAGACATACTGTCTGACCACCCCACCACCTACCATTAACTCCATCCTTGCCAGCATACAGTACAATATTCTCTTCCCAACTGTTAGCAGAAGAGGTGCTATAAAATAGAAGGTTCTCAGTCACCTCAGACAAAGACAGACTTCAATCCCACTGACTTAGAATGTGAAGATGATTCACTGAAGAACATGGAATTAAAATCTATTGAGGAGAAAGAACTGAGAAACACTCTTGGCAGTATGGGGCCTATTGTCATCAAGATCTTAGACAATAAGTTGCCCAGAGGAGACTCTGGGTCTGTGTTGCAAGACCAGAGAGTACTGTCATTCCTGGGATGAAATATATTGGCTGTCAAGTTCCTTCACAAATGCAATGGCTTTACCATTTTACCACAGTTAGGTAACTTTGAGATGTCAGTTTTTCAAAATGGTCCTCCTATCATTACTACGCACAATATGAAGTCTCTTTCTTTCCCAAACTTGATTCAGGTGATAGTGAGAGCAAGGCAGTAAAACTTGCAAGCATTTTTCACAGAACCACTGGCCTCCATAATGGAATTTTCTTGAATCCCTTAAAGCCTAGCTTCCAGAGCAACGCTAGTGAACTCAATGGACACCTTAGGGTGGAACTTTTAGTTTTCAATCTGGACATTGGTGAAGAAATGACTCACTGTTCCTCTCACCCCACCTGCCTTCTTTGTTTTGTCAGTGTATAAAATAAATTTACTTCTTTGACTTGTTTTGTATTATACTATACCTTTTTAAAGCTCTCAATACAAAAGAAAAATACAGTCCTGATGAATCCAAAGTAATTTGCTAATCATTATGATTCTTCAGAAATAACTGTTAATATCTTTTAAGTGGGTAATTCCCTGACCCTGGAGATTTTCCAGTAGAAGCTACATGTTCATTTCAGAGGGATAGTAGGGAAGAGTTTCATATTTAGTTATAGGCTAGTCTATAATTTAGGGCTTCTTAAACTTTTTCCACTCACAACCCCTATCAGAGCTTCGTAAACCGTGGGTCATGACCCTATATGGTATCACAGCCTACAGTTTAAGAAGTGCTGGTCTATATGACACCTGATGTCCTTATCATTTCAGATTCCCTCTGTCTCAATGTGCCATAGGGAAATATGTTCTGCACTTAACAGTAGGAGTGTAAATATCCAAACAAGTTTCCTGATGTAAGCTGAGACAACCTAGTGGGAGCATCACTTCCCATCCACATTTGACCAGAGGACAGATACTACAGTATTTCCAATGAGAACAAGGAGGCCCTACAGTTTCTGTCCATTCTCTTTCCCAGTATCCTCTGTTCACCATACTTGCTCTTAATCGACACTTAATCAATGTAGCATAAAGTCCAAACATATACTGACTTTCTGATTTTTATCTTGCTCTTTTAATATATTGTATATACACATCCAATTCAGGAAAGCTGGTATGAGAGTACAAGGTCTCAGAGGCAGAGATTCACAGTGTGAATTATTCTTTGTAAAGAAATTAACACGATAATAAAATAAGCTGGATACTTACTGACTTGTTTATATCATGAGAATTTTAACAAAATCAACACTTTTACCTTTAAATCATCATCATCATTAGCACTAGCTTTCATATAACATTTTAAGGTTAATAACCACTCAAAATATGTTAAATCATTTAATAAACTCAGCAAGAAATGAAGCAAGGAAATTTTTGTGTTAGGGTAATATCCATACTAGCAATTCATACTACAACAAACATTTATAACTATTTAATCACTTAACACATGCAAGCCACTATACCAATTGATAGAGATGAAAAGAAGATGTGAAAAGGGATGTTTTCAAGAATTTTACATTCTTTTTTTGGCTTTTTGGAGGGGGGAAGACAGGGCAATTGGGGTTAAGTGACTTGCCCAAGGTCATACAGCTAGTAAGTGTTGTATCTGAATCTGGATTTGAACCCAGGTCCTTCTAACTCCAGGGCCAGTTCTCTATTCACTGTGCCACCTAGCTGCCCCAAGAAGCTTACATTCTAAGGTCACTAGACAAGAATAAAAAAGGCACATAAATACAAAAATATAAAAAAAAATTTCAAGAAGTAAAGATCACTAATTGGGTAGATCATGAAAGGTATCCTGTAGAAGGCAGCAACTGAGATGGGCTTTGAAGGCAGGATTCTATAAGGCAGAGGCAAGTAGAAAGTACATGGAACAAACCAAGGATGAGTTAAGATCATAAGGGGGGCTGAAGTCATTTGTTTGTTTGTTTTAAGAAGATTTGGTAAGGGAATTCAATGGTCCTTACTGATGAGATTACTAGTTCACCACCAGGTCCCCCTTATGAGGAAACTGGGTGCACAGAATAGGCTGACTCATTCTTCTAGCAAGGACACTAAAGCTTTCTCTTTCCATGTCCATGGTGATGACCTGAAGATTCAATTCACCTACATATGTTTACTAAATGTCTACTATGTGCTAAGCATGGCAGAGCATAGAAAAGACACCTTGGACATGGTCTTTGTCCTCAAGCACATTCCAATTTAGATGAGATTTATTTTAACACCTGTTTGAAAATATATTCCTGTGTGACCTTAGTTCAAGTCACTTAACCCCAGTTTTTTCATCAGTAAAAAGGGAGAAATAGTAGCATAAGCTAATGTTTGTAAAATGTTTTGCAAACCTTGAAGCGTTATGTAAATGTGAACCTCGTGGAGCAAGAGTGAACACGAATGACCACAAAAAACACACAAACAATGCTTTTAACTCTGGGTCCAAACTACATATACACAAAATATCAGAGGTGGAAAAGACCTCAAATTGCCATCTGGTCTGACTGGCACAAAGTTGGCATAGCAGCTGGAACAGGAATTCTCTCTACAGCTGTATTGTTCCACCTAATATACAGTCATCACATGGAGTGCAAGTTTCCAGACTCTGTTTGAAGACCTGCAGGGGGATAAAATCCAATCCTTCCTGGGGTATCTCACTCCTCTATTGGACAACTCTAATTTTGGGGAATGTTTTCCTGACATCAGATCAAAATGTGCCTCTTTGAAAGTTCTATGATCTTCTATCTGCCCTATGGCTTGCCACTCCCAGTCAGCATAGCCCGCTTACACTCAGAACTCCCAAGCTCAAGAAATCCATCAAGCTCAGCCTTCCAGTCACTGTATTTACAGGTATGAAGCACCTAATCTGTTTTCTATAGGTAACCTTTCACAAATTTGAAGATATCCCTCCATCTCTACAAGTTTTCCTTTTTCTAAACTTTCTATATGCATGGTATTGTAAAGAACACTGGAAAGGGAACAGGCAATTCTCTAATGGAAAAAAAATCCAATTTACCAATAGTCACATGGAAAATATTCAAAATCACTAATAAATAGAGAGAATCAAATAAAAAACAATTCAGGTTGCATTCACAAGCATAAAATTATCCAAGTCGACGAAAGGGAAAATAACAAACATTGGAGGGACACAAGGAAAACAGACATATGAAGACATGGGAGTTCATGTCTTCATGGGAGTTGTGAATTGGTCCAGGCATTTGGGAAGGCAGAATGGAACTATGGCCAAAAAGCTGCTAAACCCTACATAACTTTTGATACAGCACTGATACCACTAAGCCTAAACTTTAGTACAGAAATTAAGCAAGAAGGAAGAGGATCCACAGGTACAAAAATATTTAAGGTAGCACTTTTTGTAAAATTAAAGAACTGGAAACTAGCCTCTTCAGGTCTGTAACGGCTGAACAAATAATGATACATGAATGTAACAATATTGTTGTGCCATAAGAAATCATGAAAGGGATGGATTCAGAGAAACCTTGGAAGACCTGTATGAATTGATGCCAAGTAAAATGAGCAAAATTAGGAGAACAAATTTTACAATAACAACATTATAATACTGATTTACAATAACAACATTATAAAGTCAAACAACTTTGAAAGAATTAAGAAGTCTTATCAACAAAATGACTAACAATGATTCTGGAGGACGTATGATAAAGTATGTTAACTACCACCTGACAAAGAAATATGAAGAAAAAATACATTTTTCAGAAATGGTCAGTGCAGGAATTTGTTTTCATTGAGGATGAATATTAATTACAAGGGTTTGTGTTTTATTTTTTTTCCAACAGGAGTAGATGGGAGGAAGTGAAGAAAAAATGTTTTGTTAATTGAAAAGATAATTTAAAAAATAAAGCACTTAACTGGAAGCTAGAATAATGAGAAAATTTCATTTCTCTCTGGATTATTAAGCAGAATCTAGTCTCACCTCCAATACTTAAGTGAACGCAGTAGTCCTTGGGTGCCATATCCATAAAAAAGGAAAGGGTAGACTAGATGACTTCAACGGGTCATTTCACTTCTCAGGACATGTTAGTGTCAAGAATGTAAAATTATGGAGGAAAAAAATGAATGGTTTGTTTTAATCATCAGGAAATGAAATGGTTGTTAGAGGGGGAAAAGTCTGTCTCAGTTTCCTCACATATAAAATGTGTATATACGTATATATGTATATACACATACATCTCCCAAGGTTGTTGTGAGGAGCAAACGAGAAAATAATTAAAAAGCACTTTGTACAATGTCTAGTACATAGTAATCACTACGTGAATGCTAGTTATTATTATTTTTTTATATTTTTAAAGGGGACATTCTCTGAGCCTTCTGGATTAGGAGCACCACTAACCAAAATCCTGACTGCAATACTCTAGGCGAGACATGAAAGATACGGCAGATAAATAGATGGAATAGAGTAGATCATACCAGATAGTTGGAACTTTGCAGCAATTCTCCTTTCAAAGAACCAGCAAAGTTTGTACATATTGGCTTTAATCCATCAAACTCAATATTAGCTGGATACAAATGATCAGAGCTACTTATACTGTGCAGCTACTGCCACTGAAGAGTTTCCCATTCTGGTGAAGCCAGCATTTTCCACTTCCCAGATATTTGTCCAGGAAGGAGGCCACAGGTGTCAGGGGATGAGAAGGAAGGAAAATGTTGAGCTCTCCAGGACACATGGTCAGTCAGAGAAGAAGCAGAAGATTAATCAGGATTGAATGGCAGCCTTTAAGTGTCAGTTACACCTTCTTGGCCCAGCTTTTTGATTAATAGAGTTCCAATTCAGCAGTGTTTAACTGTTGATCTATTGCTTTCTGCTTCTTTCCAAAGCAGCTGAGAGATCCTTTAAGGAATTAACTAGATGGTACCAGGGAATTAGCCTTTAACCCCACAGAAAGCTTTATTACACTTGCATTAGTGCAGCAAATAATTAAGGGTGTGCATTTAAAGCCTTCTACCAAATTGACATGGCCATTTTTCAGGATTGGAGTAATTCATCTGTGCCGGGATTCTTCTAAAGATGGGGAAGCTTCAGGGCAGTGGACATAACTCACAGCAACAATGGAAAACAGTCCAAGATTTATAGCACTGACATGCAAATGTTGCTATCTTTTCTGACAACCAATATGCCTTTTATTCTGAAATCTGCCAGATTATATAACACTCGGGAATATGAACAAACAAATATCTAAGTATCCCCAATATCTTCTAGCAGCATATAGGGGATTACTTTACTAAAGAACACAGCAAGCAGAATCTGGTACATCTATGTACATATTTATGTATGTATGGTGGAGGAAAAGCTTAGTTTGAGAATAACTGTGAAGATTCACAAAGACTGTTCCTTAGTCACTTCAGATATATATCTATGGATGAATATCCAACCACTGAATGAGGAGATGAAAAAAACTGCATAAAACACAGCTCACCACAATTATAGTAACAACTCATATATTTAGCAATCCAAGCTCCATAGCTTAGAAACCAAAAAGCAAAATAGGAGCAAAATAGTGCATACACTAAAGCTATTGTACTTTCAATATTGGAAGGTGCTGCAGGTTCTCACTCAGAGTCACCTTAGTTTGATTTTACACACAATTATGTTAAGTTCAGTGAGACAAATTGCCAACAGTCTGTAGATCAGAAGGCAGAATAGGGCTCCTAGATGAAATCTGACTGATAGTAGAAGTGGGAACTGATGGCGAACAGGGGAGACAGACTACAAAAAGGAGAAATAAGAAGCCAGAAAACAGCAGTCTGGGGTAGGAGCAGAGGGAAAGAAAGGCATTGCTATAGGAGAGACTGATCGTACAAATCAGTAATAATAACAACTCACATTGAAATAGTTCTTTAGGATTTCTCAAACCCTTTCATCAGGATTACAACAGATAGTCATTACGATCAAAGAAATAGAGGCGGACTCTCAACTCTGAACAGTACCTTAGCTTTGAACTCCTGCCCCCTTATCACAGAGTGACCTACACTCAGAAGAGAGAACTGCTTTGGGAAATGTCACCCAGCTGGTGAGCTCATCGGTCAAGACCAACTCCCAGGATCCCTGATGGGCAGGACAGTCCCTAACTGAATAATCTGGATTTTCTTGGTTGGATTTTAACCTGAGTGGGTTGTTTTTATTAAAACATGATTTAAAAAGCATTCAAATGGAGGGGGAAAGTACATATGGTAATCTACCCGTTACAGGCAAAAAGAGGAATTTCAAGAAGAATCACCAAGAAATCCATCCTGAACTGAAGCAAAAGCAGCAGATATGGCTGTGAGACAAAGTTATTGATTGGGATTTATCAATGTTAAACTGCTACCAGAGGGTGGAGAAATATCAATAAATGTATTTCATTCATGGAAGATGAATATACCTAAAAGGTTAATGTCCAGCACCTAAACTTTCCCCTGCAGACCACTTGTCTATGTAGCATAGTTAACTGCTTCCAAAGCACTAAATGGAACTATTGGGTGAGTACTGAAAAGAAATAACATGGTTTACTTGTTGTCAAAAAAAATAATGCAGAGTACACTTTTTTCCTCTAGATCTCAAGTTTCACTGGCATAGAGAACTACCTCTACAGACTGACAATTCTCCTACAACTGATAGTCTTAAAGAGTTACTAGATCAAAGAGAGACTGTGACTTGTCCAAGGTCACTCAACCAGTGCTCCTGAGAAGCCTGACTTGAACACAGGTCTTTCTGACTCTACATTGGTCCTCTACCCATCATGCCACACTGCCTCTTTAAAACTAAATTCTGATCAGGCTTGAGAATATGCCCCTTACTAATACTCCAAAACACTGAGGGATGGCATGAAGCATGGGATGGCAAATGCAGAGAAACGATGTGTCTTACTTCTTTAGGAACCATCAGCACTTGTTTAAGAGCTTTCCCAGGATCAAGCCAGAGCTTCCCAATATAAATTCACAACAGTGGCAGCATGTCACCAAAAAGCATCATGACAAGTGAACTGCCAACCTTGAAAGAGACTGCCAGACATCCGAGGTTACAGAGAACAATAAAAAATGATATCAACAAAGTGTGTTTGCAAAGCGTTTTATGTAAACCAGCTCCTTCGTACCTTCCAACAAGCCTGAAAGGTAAAAGCCACTGGCATTCATCTCTGTTTCATATCTGGGGACACAGGACCTCAATCAGCTTAGGTGACTGGCCCAGAACTACACAGTTAATAAGGGGCAGAGGCAGGATATGAACCTGGGTTTTCCTCACCTCAAATCCAACATTCATTCCATTATACTATAGACTTTCTTTATGTGGTATCTCACTTCCAGGAAGCAAATTTCAGGAGAAGGGATCTTTTAAAAGTCCTTCAGACAAATCTAAAGAGTCTTCAGAATTGCAAAGGATCATGAAATGAGTATGAGAAAATGAGTGTGTAAATCCCAAGCCCAAGCTTTATATGCCATCCTTTGCCAATCTGGCTTGCTAAGCGTCAGCTGATCACTTCATGCTTCTTTCCCTAGGTCTTGGTACTCCCAATTCTGGTGAAATCTCATCAAAGCCAAGTGCTACAAGGAAGGCGGCTGCTGAAGTAGCACCCAGTCAAGCTTGGCTGGAGTCAATTTTATCCCCCCAAAATACATTGCAGTAAACCAATGACACTCTCAGTTCCATTTGTTACTGGAATAAAATCTGGTGTAGTGGGAATAAAGATGGGATTCCCACTTGGGCCTCAGTAAGTAACTTGCCCCCCCTCCCAGTGTCCTGAATGACAAGATGGACAACCTGTGCAGTATGAAAAGAGAGTCAGGACAAGTCACTAGAAGTCAGAGGATTGTCATCATTGCAACTGGCACCCACTGAGGAATGGAACACCACACTAGGCACTCCCAACCACAGATACCACTTTGCTTCCCTAAGGTCATTCAAGCAGACTGCTTTATCATCTGCTTCCTCTCCTTTTCATCTGACCAACTCAGGGGCTTGAGTCCAATATATCTGGCAGCAGTATTTGGGCAATCCTGTGAAAATAACATCCAAGCAAATACCAAGAAAGTCAAATGACAAATAATCTGCCAATTGACAAATTTGTCTTCCTAACACATAGGTCTGACCAAATCAGGTCCACCCCTCACTTGAACCCCTATGCTAAAACACCTACAACAGTACCTTATTGCCTCCAGGAAACGTAAAAACCTCTTAGCTTGGCGTTTAAGGCTCTTCACAGTTTGGATCCAAACTACAGGACTTGTTGCATGGTCAATGATAGCAGCCCCCATGGCCTAGATCAGCCAAGGACCTCTAGGCCTCAGGGAACTTTCTTTCTAAAATTGAACTAGGGATTTCTAGGGAAATGTGTGATTCAGAAATGTTTCACTAGACAAAATCTAATTTACAGCCTATCATCACCATTCTCTCTGCTGATATTTACCTTGTATAAGGGGAAGGGGCAGAACACGAGATAGATTTTCCCAGTGGCCATATGGAATTTTACCCAAACCCAGTTTTAACACACAGGCTGGGCTGGCTAGCTTTTTGCCCTATCACTTAATGACTTCCTTCTCTCTCCTTTTACTCCTTTCTTCCATCCTTTTACCAAATATAAGCACCCTTAGCCTACATTCAAGGCAACATTCACTGTTCTATTCTTCCACATCTTATTCTCTTAGTTCAAGGGTCATTTCTCTATCCATGGTTCTCACCAGGTTCAACTTCCAGTACCTGTTAGGAGCCCAGGGCCTACCTCTCTTAAATAGTCAGGGAAACAGCAAACAAGAACTTCTCACCAAAGCCTAGGACGCCAAATGTCCTTCATCCTTTGGCACCACAGCAAATTTAGCATGTGACCACATGCTCCCTAATGTCTTTTCCAGGTAATATATCCTACATTGTGGGGAGTGGTCAGCATGGAACAGCCCAAATTAACATTTAGTTTTAATGACCCTTACAGAGATGTTAAAGTGAAGAGAAGACTCTACTTAAAGTCAGAAAGACCTTCACTCAAAGTATGTGACAATATAGAAGTAATGTGACCTTTCTGAGTCTCAAGGGACTCTTGAACCCTCATCTACTTACTCAGTTCGAGAGGAGTGGCTATGAAGCATCAGTAGACGGCATTTCCATACTCACAAAATCCTAGATCTCTGACATACTGATACCCTTGCAGCTTCAATGGTTGCCTGGCTTGTGAGGCTGACCCATTAACTCAGACTCATTTTCAAAATGTCACCCAGAAAAGCTGTTTCTCTCAAAACCTTGATTTCTTTCAGAATCATGGCAAATGGGGTAATAAATTTAGATTAAATTTTCTCTCTTCTGCCTATTTCAACAACTGAGATGCCAGAGAGCAAATGATAACTTAATACTCAAAATTAGGAAATTGTCAAGCAGAGATTTGTTTTAGTTTGACTGCATTCTGATTCCTCTGAATGGTTTCATGACCTAGCCACTGTTACTTACCAGTGACCTTTTAAATGCATTTAATTTAAAATTTGCCATTTGGGGGTTAAATTGTGTTTAGCCCATTGCCGCTTCCCACTTTTAAATGTTGTAAACAATAAACAATTTATTATATCATAGATACAGAGGCAAAAGGGACTTAAGAAATCTTCTGTTCTGACCATTCTCCCTTTTACAGATGGGTAAACTGAGGCTGAGAAAACTGAAGGGAGGTTTCAAAGGTAGTGAGTGAATGATAGATTTAAAATTTGATCCCAGATCTCAGGAGTCCAAACACATTACTCCTTTGCATGGTACTATTATTTCAAAGATGGATTGATAGATCACCTTGCTTTTTGCTACCAAACCTTTTGTCATCTTAGCTTGATCGTACAGATGCAGAAAAACCCTATTTCTCAGAGCTCTGAAAGTTCAAGATTACCATACTTCTGAGTTACCATCAGAGAATGTGAGAACCGTCTATCAAGGTAAGCGGAGCCTTAAGGATCAGCTAGCCAAGGGGTAGGGAACTTCTGCTTTGAGGCCTTATAGGTCGTCCAGTGAGGCCCTCTGACTGAATCCAAACTTCCCAGAACAAATCCCCTTAATAAAAGGATGTGCTCTGTAAAACTTGGACTCAGTCAAAAGGTCACACACAAGGACCTAGAGGGTGTGGCCCTGAGGCTGCAGGTTCCCCACCCCTGAGTTAGCTCAACCTTCTCATTTGGCACAAAGAGAAATAGAGGCCCAAGGTGGAGAAGTTATTACCTCAAAGTCAAAAAGCTTGTCATTGGGAGAGGCAGGATTCAGACCTCAGTTTACTGTCTCCAGCTACAAAAGTTTTTCTGCCATAAACGTTATGATACTGATCTGTTTTATATAACAGTGTTTCAACAGTAAAAATGTAAAGCAAAAAAGCCCATGTTACTTCCTGTCTCATTTTTCACAACTGCATTCACTGCCAAAACATAAAGCAAAGAAAGAGAGGGAAGCAAAGGAAAGAAGGCAGGAAGGAAGGCAGGAAGGCAGGGAAAGAGGGAGGGAGAGAGGAAGGGAGGGAGGAAGGAAGGAAGGAAGGAAGGAAGGAAAGAAGGAAGGAAGGAAGGAAGGAAGGAAGGAAGGAAGGAAGGAAGGAAGGAAGGAAGGAAGGAA
>CM053602.1:28414127-28477333 GCA_028646575.1 Pseudocheirus occidentalis | reverse complement strand
GAAGGAAGGAAGGAAGGAAGGAAGGAAGGAAGGAAGGAAGGAAGGAAGGAAGGAAGAAGGAGGGAGGGAAGGAAGGAAGGAAGGAACGGAGGGAGGGAAAAGGAAGGAAGGGAGGGAGCGAAGAAGGAAGGAAGGAAGGAAGGAAGGAAGGAAGGAAGGAAAGAGGGAAGGAAGGAAAGAAGGATTTATTAAATGCATAAGTGCATATGTGCTAAGCGTTTTACAAATACCATCTTAATAGATCCTCAAAACAACTCTAGAAAGTAGGCGCTATAATTAACCTCAATTTACAAACAAACTTGGCCAGAGATTATTATCCTCAATCATAGGAAACTGAGGTAGACAAAAGTTAAATGAATTGCCAGGATCACACAGCTAGAAAGTATCTGAGGCCATATTTGAAATCAAGTCTTCCTGACCCTAGGCCCAGTCCTCTAACCACTGCACCATTTAGTTGCTTCACAATGAAACTTTGGGGATGTGTGAGGGAGAACACTAACAACTAGAGAGTTGTAGGAGGGTTATCTGAGCTGAGTGTGTGTTTTGCTGGCACAACTAGAATCCAAACCAACTCATCAAATATTTACTAAGTGTCTAGGCATCAAGCATACAAATGCAAACCAATTACTGCCTTCAAGGTTCATATATTTTATTTAGCATCACAACTTGACTAGTACAGGATGAGCCCAAGTGAAATCTCAAAATAGTTGTTTTATTTTTCTGTTTCTTTTCTTAAAAATTCATTTATTTAATTTTAGTTTTAAACATTTACTTTTATAAGATTTTTTAAAAACTTTTTTGTTTCTGGAAGGGGGAAGGCAAGGTGATTGGGATTAAGTGACTTGCCCAAGGTCACACAGCTAGTTAAGTGTCAAGTATCTGAGACCAGATTTGAACTCAGGTAGTCCTGACTCCAGGTCAGTACTCTATTTACTGTGCCACCTAGCCACCCCTATAAGATTTTGAGTTCTATATTTCCCCCCTCCCTCCAGTCCCCCTCTCCAAGATGGCATACAATCTGATATAGGCTATATATGTATGATCATATTAAACATTTCCCTATTAGTCATGTTGTGAAAGAAGAATTAAAACAACAGAAAAAAAACATGAGAAAGGAAAAAAATAACAACAACAAAAAAGAGAAAATAGTGTGCTTCAATCTACATTTGAACTCCATATTTCTTTCTCTGGATGGGGATAACATTTTCCATCATCAATCTTTGGGAATTGTCTTAGATTATTGCATTTCTTGGAAGGGCTAAGTCTAATAAAGCCAGTAATTGCACAATGTTGTTATTACTATGTACAGTGTTCTCTTGGTTCTGTTCACTTCACTTGACATCAGTTCATGCAAGTCTTTTCAGGTTTTTCTGAAGTCCATCTTCTCACCACGTCTTATGGAACAATAGTATTACATTACATTTATATACTACAGCTTGTCCAGTCATTCCCCAATTGATAGGCATCCCCTCAATTTCTAATTCTTGGTCACCACATAAAGAGCTGATACAAATATTTTTGTACATGTGAGGCCTTTTCCCTTTTTATGGTCTCTTTGGGATATAGACCTAGTAGTGGTATTGCTGGATCAAAGGGTATGCACAGTTTTATAACTCTTTGGGCATAGTTCCAAATTGTTTTCTAGAATGGTTGGATTAGTTCACAACTTCATCAACAATGCATTGTGTAATTTTCCCACATCTTCTACAACATTGATCATTTACTTATTTTGTCTTATTGGTCCATTTGGTAGGTGTGATATGGTAGCTCAAAATTGTTTAAATTTTCAATTCTCTAATCAATAGTGATGTAGAGCATTTTTTCATATGACTATAGACTATAGCTTTAATTTCTTCCTCTGAAAACTGCCTGTTCATATCTTTTTGCCATTTCTTAATTGGTGAATGGCATGTATTCTTATAGATTTGACTAAGTTCTCCATATATTTTAGAAATGAGGCCTTTATCAGAGACACTGGTTATAAAACTTATTTCCTAGTTTTCTGCTTCCCTTCTAATCTTGGTTGCATGGCTTTCTTTGTGCAAAAACTTTCTAATTTAACGTAATCAAAATTATCTGTTTTGCATTTCATAATGTTCTCTATTATTTGGTCATAAATTCTTCCCTTCTCCATAGATCTGACAGATAAAAACTCCTTTCTCTAATAATATGCTTATAGTTTCACCTGTTATGTCTAAACTTTGCACCCATTTTGACCTTTTCTTGGTATATGTTGTAAGATGTTGGTCTAGGCCTAATTTCTGCAATACTGTTTTCCAGTTTTCCCAGAAGTTTTTGTCAAATAGTGAGTTCTCATCCCAGAAGTTTATGTCTTTGGGTTTATCAAATAGTAGATTACTATAGTCATTGACTATTGTGTCTAGTGTACCTAACCTATTCCACTGATTCACCACTCTATTACTTAGCCAGTACCAAGCAATTTTGATGGTTGTTGCTTTATAATATAGTTCAAAGTATTTGTTATTGCCCATAGTTTTGCAACAAGGAGATGACTTATTAAGCTCAACAGATAATGCCAATGCATTCTTGTTTTCTTTAAATTGCTCAATGTCTGCTGCAGCTGAAAGACCACAGTCATGATTGCTTGACAAGGAAAACAATATTGGAAATGTTCAATTTCCAGAAAGGTCATAGTCTTTTTTTGCCTTTTTGGAGTGGGGAAGGCAGGGCAATTGGCATTAACTGACTTGCCCACGGTCACATAGCTAGTGTGTGAAGTGTCCTGAGGCCAGATTTGAACTCAGGTCTTCCTGACTCCAGGGCCAGTGCTCTATTCACTATGTCTTAAGAAATGCCTTTTACAAGCAGTATTTTTAAAAATGCTAAGTAGTGTTCATAAGGCAAGCACTGAGAAAGAACACTTTTATCATTTTCATTCCATACTTAAATCAGTAATCATACAAAATACTTTGATCTAACTATCCACACAAGAAAAATTAAGTGGATGATAAATACCCATTGTCCTAACTGTGATATTTAGCTTTGAAATACTGGAAATTGACAGAAGCAAAAATAATGATATCATTATACCTGTCATCTAATTTATTCCTCACAACAGCCTACTGAAGCAGGCAGCGCAAACATCATTATCCTCATTTTCCAGATGAAGAAACTCACACTCAGTGAGGGTAAATCATTTGTCCTAGACCACACTACCAGAAAAGGACTAAGAAGGGCAGAGGACTGCATGGTAGAATGAAAAGCATTTGGTGTCAGAAAATCTGGGTTCAAATACCAATTCTATGATTTTTTCCCCATGTGACTCTGAACAGACAACTTGATATCTCTGATTCTGTTTTCATAGAATATAAGCTCAGGACATGGGTTGTCTTTTGCCCCTTTTTGTATTCCCAGCACTTACTTAGCACAGTGTCTAGCACATAGTAGGCGCTTAATATATGCTTTTTAACCCACTGTTTCCTCATTTATAAAATCAGTTTATTGGGGAGGCAGAGCCAAGATGGTAGAGTAAAAGCAGGAACTTACTTGAAATTGCCCCCAATTACTTCTAATACCTATAAAATGACTCTAAACAAATTTTAGAGCTACAGAACCCACAAAATTACAGAGTGAAATACATCTCCAGCTGAAGTCAGCCTGGCAAGCTAAAAGGAAAAGTCTATCACACTGGGCTGGGAGTGGAACAGAGTCCCATGTAGGCCCACCAGCACAGACCTGTGAAGCAGACCTCAAGGGACTGAATCACTGGCAGTTGAGCCAGTCTCCAGACTTCTCAACCCATAAATGGCAAAAAAAAGTAAAACATCAGTGGGGGAAACTCTGTTGGATATGGGTAAGAGAAGAGCACTGTCCAGCCCCTGCTCCTGAGGTGGCAGAAGTGGTGGCTGTGGTGGCAGCAACAGTAACAGCAGCAACGGCTGCTTCTGAGGCTCCAGGCCTCAGGTAGAGGGGGGAGCAAGTGACTAACCAAAGGGCAATTGGAGGAATCTCTTTGCTGGCACGGAGGCAGGATTCTCTTGCTTTGCCCTGTTTGGATCAGGGTCACTCTCTTGGATGGTGGCCTGGGGTGAGGAGTACTGGTGTGGTGGAGCTTTTTGAGGCTGTGGAGAGTCAGTCCTCTTAGTTGAGTCAGGTATCTAGAATAAACTCCGCCAACAGCTGTACAAACGCCAGAAATTTAAGATACAGCACTCTTCACTCTGGAAGCAGAGTTCTACCATGGCGAGGGGCACAAAAGTCAAGTAATTGGTCGGCAAGATGAGCAAACAGAGGAAGAGAAATCAGACTATAGAATTATTCTTTAGCAACAAAGAAGATCAAAACATAGAACCAGAAGAAGACAACAAAGTCAAAACTCCTGCATCAAAAGCCTCTAAGAAAAATATGAATTGGTTACAGGCCATGGAGGAGCTGAAGAAGGATTTAGAAAGCCAAATAAGAGAAGTAGAGGAAAAATTGGGAAGAGAAATGAGAGTGATGGAAGAAAATCATGAAAAATGTGTCAACATCTTGCTAAAGGATACCCCCCCAAAATACTGAAGAAAATAAAACCTTAAAAAAATAGACTAACTCAAATGGCAAAAGAGGTCCAAAAAGCCAATGAGGAGAAAAAATTCCTTAAAAAGCAGAATTGGCCAGATGTAAAAGGAAGTTCAAAGGCTCACTGAAGACAATAATTCCTTCAAAATTAGATTGGAGCAAATGGAAGCTGATGACTTTATGAGAAATCAAGATATTATAAAACAGATCCAAAAGAATGAAAAAATAAGAGGCAATGTGAAATATCTCACCAGAAAAACACTGATCTGGAAAATAGATCCAGGAGAGATAATTTTAAAATTATTGGACTACCTTAAAGCCATGATCAAAAAAAGAGCCTAGACATCATCTTATAAGAACTTATCAAGGAAAACTGTCCTGATATTGTAGAATCAGAAGGTAAAATAGAAAATGAAAAAATCCACTGATCACCTCTTGAAAAAGTTCCCAGGTCAATGAGAAAATATTACAAGAAGTCAGGAAGAAACAATTTGAATATTGTGGAAACACAATCAGGATAACACAAGATCTAGCAGCTTCTACATGAAGGGATAAAAGAGCTTGGAATAGGATATTCTGTAAGTCAAAGCAGCTAGGATCAAAACCAACACTCATCTACCCAGTAAAAGTGAGTATAATACTTCAGGGGAAAATATGGACATTCAATGAAAGAGGGGACTTTCAAGAATTCTTGATGAATAGACCAGAGCTGAACAGAAAATTTAACTTTCAATTACAAGAAGCAATATATACATATTTATATATGTACATACATGTGTATGTATAAGTGGGTGTATGTATGTGTATGTGTGTGTGTGTGTATACATAGATAGAGGCACAGGCTGAGTTGAATATGAAGGGATGATATCTAAAAAATAAAATTAAGAGGTGAGAGAGGAATATATTGGGAGAAGGAGAAAGGGAGAGATAGAATAGGATAAATTATCTCATATAAAAGAGGCAAGAGAAAGCTATTACAATGGAGAAGAGCAGGGAAGTGAAAGGAAATGAGTCAACCTTATTCTCATTGAATTTGGCTTAAGGAGTGAATAACATACACACTCAATTGTGTATCTTACCCTACAGGAAAGTATGGGAGAAGGGGGTAAGAGGAGAGGGGATGATAGAAGGGAGGGCAGAGTAATGGAGGGGTAGTCAGAAGCAAACATTTTTGAAAATGGACAGGGCCAAAGTAGAAAATAGAATAAATGGGAGGTGTGATAGGAAGGATGGAAATATAATTAATTTTTCACAATATGACTACTATGGAAATGTTTTGCATAACTACACATGTATAACCTATATTGAATTGCTTATCTTCCCATTGGGGTTGGGTGAGGAGGAAAAAAGGGAGAGAATCTGGAACTCAAAGTTTTTAAAAAAACAAATGTTAAAAAAATTTTCTACATGCAACTGGGAAATAAGATATGCAGGCAATGGGGCATAGAAATCCATCTTGCTCTACAAAAAGTAAGGCGGAAGATGGCAAGGGGAGAGAAATGGGTGGGTATAAGAGAGGGCAGACTGAGAGGAGAGGTATGCTTGCCATCTTGGTGTTGGGGGTAGGGGAGAGATGGGGATAAAATTTGGAACTAAAAACCTTGTGGAAATGAATGATGAAAACTAAAAATAAATAAATAAATTCTGGGGGTGGGTGGGAAATCAATTTATTGTACTAGATCATGACTGACTCCATGACCCAGCTTTCTGACTAGCTTCTGTGAATCTATCACAAAGTCCAAAGGTTTCCAAATTGTCATATTCCATGCTAGTAACATTCCTTGACTGCTGGAAATGGATCATCCCTTCATGAAATCACCTTCAAAGAAATAGTGACTAAATAGAGGATGCTTTTAATTTAATTTAATTTAAATATTAGAGACATAGGATAGACTCCAAATTAAATTTCTTCATCTAGCTTTTGTTCTATGCCAGTTTCTGTCCTGGATCTTTTCCAATTCATCTTCCTTCCTATTACTACTTCCTTTTTTCTGCCCACCAACACAGGCATACATATAGCCTCTCACGGTCCATCTTTGGTATGTTTAACCTCACTCTAGGACAGTGGCTCTCAACCTTCCTAATGCCAACCCTTTAATACTCATATGTGGACATATTTGCATGTGGGTGGACCCCCCTGGAGATGAATAGAGGAGTGGTGTCTCAGTTCCTAAGACCATCAGAAATATGTGTTTTCTGATGGTCTTAGGCAACCCCTGTGAAAGGGTCATTCAACCTTCAAAGGGCTCACAAACCACAGGTTGAGAACTGCTGCTCTAGGGGATGCTAAATTGGCCAGATGTTGCCTCAGTCTGTGTTGGGAACCTGGATCCAACGTAGATTTCACACCACAGAACCCTTGATGCAAAAACTATCAACAGAGTTTTAATCTGAAAAGGACTATGAAATGCCACAGAATAAGGCTGCTA
This sequence comes from Pseudocheirus occidentalis, assembly GCA_028646575.1. Lineage (NCBI taxonomy): Eukaryota > Metazoa > Chordata > Mammalia > Diprotodontia > Pseudocheiridae > Pseudocheirus > Pseudocheirus occidentalis. The sequence continues at coordinate 28,470,383 of CM053602.1, read as the reverse complement.
AATTTTCTTCTCCAGTTAGAGACTTCTATTTTCTTCTAGAAGTTCAGTTAACACCTGTAAGGAAAGCTCTTACGATGCAAGTTTGTCAGATTTGGTCCCTTTCCACACAGGGAAGGGGTAGGCTGGGAAGGCAGAAATATCAAGAGTTACTGGTATGTCCATTAAGTACCGTCCTGGACCCCCCCCCCCCAAATATTCTACTAATCCCCGTGTTCCTCTTTATATGACTCCTTTATCAGTGGCATACTCAAAGTAGGTTGGGGTTTGTTTCTTTACATTGAGGTTTCTAAAAAGATTCCCTTTGCCTTCCTTACTGTAAAGCTTTACTGCCTTTCACTTGCCAGGGCCACTTAATATAATATATATTATATTACAATATAATATAATATAACATAATATAATGTAGTGTAATATAATGTAATATAATATAATGTAATGTAATATATCATATCATATACATATACATATATGTATATGTAATCACCCTATGAAGTTCAAAGCAAGGCTAGATGCCTAGGATCATTATGTAGGTTGCTTCACTGATTAGAATCAGAAACCACAGATCCTAAAAAAGGGAAAAGGACTCACCTGTACAAATCTTTTTGTTGTGGTGAAGAACTGGAAATTGAGGGGATGCCCTCATTTGGGGAATGGCTGAACAAGCTGTGGTATATGAATGTAATGGAATACTATTGTTCCACAAGAAATGATGAGCCTGAGAGGCAGGCTTCAGAAAAATCTGGAAAGCCTTATAGGAACTGATGCTGAGTGAAATGAGCAGAACCAGGAGAACATTGTACATCATAACAACCACATTGTATGATGACCATCTTTGATAGATTCAGTTCTTCTCATCAATGCAAGGATCTAAAACAATTTCAAAAGGCTCATGAAGGAAAATGCTATCCACATCAAGAGAAAGAAGTATGGAATCTGAATGCAGATCAAAGCACACTATTTTTCCTTTTTTGTTTTAGTTTTTCTTTCTTATGGTTTTCCCCTTTGGTTCTAATTTTTCTTTACAACTTCACTAATGTGGAAATATGTTTAATACGATTGTACATATATGAGCTGTATCAGATTATATGCCATCTTGGGGGGGCAGGGAAGGAGGGGGAGAAAATTTAAAACTCAAAATTTCCTAAAAGCGAATATTGAAAATTAAAAATAAATATTTTTTTTAAAAAAATCAAAAACAGTATTGAGACTTGGGTTGGTAGTAAGTCAATCAGGGAATATACAATTTCCACATCCTTTGTCCTATTACATCACTTAATTTATGGTCAAGAAACCATACAGATAAAGCAACTAATTGTGAGGCTCTATTTCTTTGCCTTCACATTGTAGATTAGATTGGCAAAAGACCATGCAGTTAAATAATCCCATGCTCATTGAAACCATTAAGTCACTTTGATCTCTGGCAAATTTGAGCCACTTTACAACAGACAAATAGAAGTTGCAATAAAAGACAGAGTATAAAGTATGTCAATATTCATCTAAATATTAGAAGCAGATGGGATATAATTATTTACAAATTCAAAAGAAAATTAAACTAGTATAATGCCAAAACATAATTTATTTGACTTTTGACAAAAAGGGATGTAAAAAAAATAATTCTTGCCTTAGCAGGGAACTACATTCATTTTTAGATTGAGATTAAATAGATGTAAATAAATACAAATGGTCTATTAATCTGAACTTGGCCTCCAAATGCTCACGGCAAATATTAGTACCCACAGCTCCATATGAGTACTTTAAATCTAGGTCTTCTGCTTACAGGTCTGGTCCTTGTCCCACTATGCAGACCAACTCTCTATAGGGAAATAGCTTATTCTAGGACTTAAGATCAGCACAATAAGACTACGGTAAGCAGTAATAAAGTTCATTATATGAATAAGTACTGGAATTTGTGGGGATAAATTCTATAGGAGTTGAGAGAACAGAGATTAATCGGCATAGGCTGAATTAGTCAAGACAGAGGTGAGACATAATTTGGGCTTCGAAGATTGGATGGAGACCACTCTTTAGGAGAAAACTATAGGCTTTAGGGCTGGAAGTAATTATTCTAGTCTCACACCCTCATTAACAGAAGAGGCCCAAAGAAGTTTTTGCACTTACCCAAGGTCACACAGGTAATAAGTAGAAGCAATATGACTTAAACCTTTGACACCAAACCCACTAGTTGTTTTACTACAGCTAGAGACAAGTGATCTGAACAGAGTCACTATTTTGTATTTAGGCTTGGTAGAGCATGTAGTTAGAAGAAGAGGAGGAGAATAAGAAAATGGGTCTTGAATACTAGGCTGAGAATTTGGGACCTGTTGCTATTCGAAATGGGGAGCCACTGAAGGTTATTTAGTAGGGCAGTAACACAATGAAAGTGTTATTTTAAAAATATTAATCTGGTAAAGAGGAGAACTGAGGAGAAAGAGATAGGTGTTAGTGTTATCAGAACCCATCTTGGGTGGCTGGACCTAAAGGCTCACTCCTCTTTCCCCTTCAACCCTACCCTAAGCCAATGTCACCCAGAACCCATCTGGACTGCTTGACTTCTGACACACCTTCTATGAGATGGGAGTCATGTACTCTATTATTTCAGGTAACATGGAGAACCATAAGCCCTTATTATCCACCCTGCTTCTATGCCCTGTAGAGCCCCAAAACTGTCATTTGACTTTATCCTTGCCATACATCCTACATTTAATCCTTAGCATTTCCAGGGCTTTTTATCTGCCCTCCAGATAAACTTTTTTCTAAGGTGTTCTCTCTTCCAATTAGACCATAAGATGCCTGAGGGCAGAGACTGTTCTTCTTTTTCTGTTTGTACCCACCGTGTTTTCCTTACAGTAAGTACTTGATAAATGCTCTGCTTCATTTAGTCATCAATTAGAAGTCTACTCATTAATCCATGCTTGAGATGTAAGTGCTGGTCTGTAAAAGAGGCATTGGACTAGATATCTGACATAGTTTCTATACCTCCAAAGCCTACATTAGTCTTCTAGAAAGAGTGACCACTGCTTTCTTCTTTACCTGTCCAAATTCTGTCCATCCCTGGAAGCCAGCTTCAAGCTTCACCTCTTCCTTGACCTCTCCAGCTTGGGCTGGCTAAAATAGTGAAGTACATTGGACAGTCCTGGACTGAAAGTAAGGGGAGTTTCTATTAAGTCAAATACTACTACTACTACTAATTACCTATATGACCTCAGACAAGTGACATTGCCCCTCTGCACAACAGTATCTTCTACTGAAAACTGAAGAGGTTTGTCAGTCAGTGGTCTAAAATGAAATTCAATTTTAATTTTAAATTTACACCACTTTTAGCTACTATTATCTAAATCATTGTTTTTTTGAGCAAAGATGTGTCCATCTCATTTGTCCAATTTATCTGAAAAGTGGGACCAAGGGCAGAGTAATATGACTTGGAGGGAAGGTCAAGAAGGTAAGATTTTGGGAGCCTTCTCCATTATTAAGTTCCTAGACTGACATCTATTATCCCATTTGTTCTCCACACCAACTCTGTGCATTGAGTCCCAATATTATCCCTACTTTAAAGATGACTTGACCAGTGTCACACAGCTATTAAGTATCTGAAAACTCAGGGACTCCTAATTCCAAGTCTAGCCTTCTATTCTCTATACCAGGTAGGAAATCAAAGAAGAAATCGTCAATGAAAAGAACTAAGATCATGTAGTGTATGAAAAGCAGAGCTTTGAGAATGGTTAGTCAAAAATACGAGGAAGCATTTAATATGCTATAAACATATGTACAAAACTATAAATAATAATTTCATGTCTGGAGAAGCAGTATGATATATGGTGTTTGGTCAACAATTTAAGCCAAATTCAGCTGAGTAGAGGATGGATGGAGATCCCACAATACCAGTAAGTAATGGTGAGGAATGAGAGCGAGGGGAGAAAGCATACCATTTGCTAGCATCTTATTTTAGCTACTTATTCTTGCAAAATAAGTACTATGCTCAATTATTTCTGTGTCCCTGAACAATTACTAATCAATGGCTTCTAAATTTTTGTGTCTTGTGGCCAGGTCAAACTGGGTTTCTGCTATAGTTATAGCTCTATATGTAAATACTTGAAAGATCTATCATTTCATCAGAATGAGAAACTCACGGGGCCAAGAAGCAGCAGTGGGGTTAGAGTGGGAAACTCAACCCAAGTCTCTCTGATTCCAAGCCCAGAAATTTAGCTGTTGCATAAAACTCTGTCTTAACCTATACAGTTTGTATTACACACACACACACACACACACACACACACACATATAACCTAGAAAGTAGTAAAATGAATAGTGGGGAATGTAGGGGGGATTTGAAGAAGGGAGGATTGACTACTCAAACAGGCTACCCCCTCAAGATTCTCATGTAATACTCCATATTCCAAAAGGAATTTTCTTATGGTGACCCATTAAATTAAATTACTTCCTCACCTACCAATCTTTTCTTAAGCCTCATCTTCTCCCTTTCTATCCTGAGCCAACTTAAGACTTGTAAATATCACTGCAATTGACTACCTGCTTAATAGTCTTTCACAATACTATTTATCTTTCTCTCAACTGTTCCAACCAGAAAGTGACAGGTTTGGTTTTTTTATTTTTAAGTTTTTAGAGCCCTGAAGTTGCTGAACATAGTGGCAGATGACGAAGGCAGAAGATGTGGATCCTGGATCTTGAACTTACAATCTCATAGGGTGGAGGTAGGCAGCAGGGAAAAGAGGTCAAGGAAGAGGAAAAACAAAACTCTGTAAAAATCTAAATGTTAATAATGTTTACAATCAAAGGAATCTGTTTCCTGTCATTAGAAATTCATCAAATCCACATAATTATAAGTTCCCTAGATACAGACTACACCCAATATATATTTGGCAAATTATGCTGTTCTATGAATTCCATGAATTTGTTCCATGATATTTTTGTTCTATGAATAATTTTTGAAATTGGACTTATTATTATTAATAATTGCTTATATCTTTACTGCACTTCAAGGTTTGCAAAATACTTTACAACCTCATCTTTTAACCCTCAGACCATTCTTTTTTGTTGTTGCTTTTAAATTCCATGATTTTGTGTGGAGGATTCCCAACGTAGATGTTCCTTCCACTTTGTCTCATGTCCAGAGACAACCTTTTTAGGATTTTACTTTGAGTCAGAAGATTAAATCCAATCTCAGCTCTGTCACTGAGCATATAAATGATGCTGGGCAAGGCACCTGACTTCTCTGTGCCTCTGTTTCCTCATCTGTAAAATGGAAATCATCTTAAATGAGAGGTTTGCCTGACTATCCACATGGTAGAAAACAAATGGCCAGAGGATGCCGCCTATCATGCAGATAAAGAGATATCACATACAGCTGGTCTGTCATTCAATTTATCTATCTCATACAGACACTGTGGAGAGGTAATAGACTTGGCCCAGAGGTAAATGGGAAGTAGAAAAGACATCTGCTTGCCCTTGGGAAACTATGAATTGCTTCGAAAGACCTCAAGCTTCTCTACAAAATAAAGGCCCATCTTGTTATCTATACTGTTCTTTCAATGACTCTGCTTAGAAGTGAGGCATGGAATAACACAGTGTCTGAAGAACTAAAGTTATTAGTCATCCAAACGGCAGTGGACAGGCTCGTGGTGGGTATGAATAGGCTGCGTCAAATGACCAGTGATGAAATGCCCAGGAGAAGTGATGTCAAGCATGAGAGACACTATGAATAGAAAAGAAGGTAGGGTGAACATGGAGAATTACACTGATGCAGAAAGGACAGCCCTTGTGCTCTATTGCTCTCCACACACTATGGAAGAATCTAGAAAAAGGCCTCCATCATGCTGGGTATACCTCCTGTGGAATGTCTCATTGAAGAGCTGCACAGGATGAATATGTGATCATAAGTCTACAGATTTAGAGCCAGAACAGACCTTGGAGATCACATAGTCCCTCACTTTACATAGTAGGAACCCAACAAGGTAGGATGTTCACTTGTCCAAAGTCGCACAGGAAAAGAAGGCAGGAATCAGCTGCAATCTCCACCACTGGATATATTCACATTAATGAACCCACAGGACCCATCAAAGTACCATTAAAACAATAACAAGAAATTCCTACTAAAAACGAGTCCCATCCAATCATACATGGTATAAAATATTTTGATAGAGCTTGACATAGTTATAAAAAATAATTAAATTTCCCAGCGACACACAATGTGATAGAAGAGTGAAGAAGTGTACTTCAAGTGTAATTCACCAGGATTTTGGTCAGTTAAAGATCATTTGATACATTGGGAAGAAATGTGATGTTCAATGTAAAGTAATCATTTGTTTTATAGTAATTATGCATGGGTTGTATAATTAAAACGCACTAATGCTCCCACTCTTTAAAAAAGGCTCTATTTGGGATTGGAAACTGTGGCATCTTAGAGATAGCATACACTGTAAACTTATTTTTATAACCATTTAAAAAACCCTAATTAAAATTACAGCATGGTTCAGAAACTAAAGTGCATTAATAATGTAGTGGAACTCTAAATATGGTTGGGAAAGGAATAGAAAACTGAGATAAAAGACTTTGGCCAACTATGAAAAACACGGTTTTCTGACCTTCTGACCCCAGACGCTTCTATGTAGAGGAGAGAAAGCAGGAAATAAATAATCCAAAGCATCAGATAGTTCCCTAAATCATGTCTCTTTGGCTTGATAATGCATGTTTGCACTAGCACAGAAAACTAAATATGTTTGAGAGTTTGAAAATTCATTTTTCATTCCAAAGCCTGGCCTTGCAAAGATCTGATGCAAAAAAGGCATCATCCCAGCTCTCAGGGATCTCATCAACTCATATGAAAGGCATCAGAGAGTTCTATAAAATGATATTCTAAAGAGCAGGTACTGATCTGGATTGGTAAAAGGGATTTCCTCATCAGAAATTTCTCAAAGTCATGAAATCATAGACATAACTCCTTCCCACCCAAAATGTGAGATATCATAAAATTAATTGCCAATTATAAAACGATTTATGGTCTTCAAAGGGCTTGCCATTCATTTTCTCTCTTGAAGCTTCACAATAATGCTGTCAAGGAGGTATTCAGTACTATAATATATGAATATTACACTCCATATTTTCAGGTATGGAAACTGAGTCTCAGAAAATAATTATTGCCCTTGGGCACAAAGCTAGTAAGTGTCAGAGGTGAGATGTGACTCAAGTTTCTTCATACTTCAAGGGCAGAAATCTAGGTACTGTGCCATGCTGCTTGTCAAGAAAAACCTCATTGAACAAAGAAGAAGCAATAGACCTGGAGAACCCTTTCTTTTTACGAAGCCCAATGTCTAAAGAAAGGTCTCATATATACTAAAATATTCAGAGCAACTTTTGTCATAGCAAAAACCAAACAAACAAATTAGAAACAAGGCAGAGGCCCAGCAGTTGAGCAATTGATAAACAAATCATTAATAAACACATATCAGTGTAGCAAAATTTGCTGCCACAGAAAATGAGACATAGGAAGAATTCTGAGATGTATGGGAAGACTTATATGATCGGAAATTCAGAGGCCGAAGAGGTCTTCTACACTCCAGTGCTTCAGAAACTGTGGGTCACAACCCCGCATAGGGGCCCAAACTATAATTTAAGAAACAGTGAAGAGGTCACGAGTGGAAAAAGTTTAAGAAGCCCTGTCTTCTAGACCAATACCATTATTTTGCAGAGAAGGAAACAGGCTCAGAGAGGTGGAGTGACTCACCTAAGGTCATATAGATAGGACATGGTAGAGCCAAGATTTAAAGTTAAATGACCACAGGCTCTCTGAGCCTCAGGCTCCTAATCTGTAAAATGGTGATAATAGTAGGATTCATTTCATAGGGTTGTTTCAAGGCTCCAATGAGATAATACATTTAAATGGCTGAGCAAACTTGAAATTGCCATAGGAATGCCAGTTATTAAACAGATAATGACTGCCACAGGCCTCTCTCTGATAATAAAAATGCAAAGGCTAGTCAAGTACAGTATTTGTTTGACAGAAGGCTTTGTTCCTCCTCAGTGGTTTCCACGCCTGCCTTCCTCAAAGAAACAATTCGCCATCTGTGCCTCAATGCATTAGAGGAAACCAGCTCCATCCTGCACTTCATCTGAATCTTTCTACTTCTGCAATGCCCTGTGATAATTAGTTCAAGTGAACAGGGTCTGCTCTCTGTTTCATTCATAGGCACTCAATGGGCACCCCCAGAGGAAATGGGTAGGGAGACGGGGCATGGAGCTCAGGAGGCATATGCAGTTGTGTTTACTGTTCAGGGGAGCAATGGTGGTTTCTGGAGGGCAAGCCGAAGACCAGGGATGCTGGGAAAAGGCACTCCTCTACCTGGCACTGTCCTGATGGCCACCCCAACCACAGTGGGGCCAGGAAAAGGGAAGAGCCTCCAGACAGGAGGTTCCAGCTCCAGTTCTGCCATTTATCAGTAATGGGAAATTGTGCAACTGGGTTGGATTTACCAAACTCACAGCCAACAAGCATTTATTATGTGCCTTTCTGTTACATACTGTGGTGCAGATAGTAGATGCTTCCCGTGTGTCTGGTGAATCCAACCCAATTGCCAATTTCCCATTACTGATAAATGGAATTATGCCATTTATTCTTATTTGTTTATAGAGGTATATGGGGGTATTTAGGAGGACTAACATCTTTGGGGTGAGGTTTTGTCAAGCTTTTTTTTCAGGCTGGTCATCCATTTTTCACATCCACCTGATTCACCCAACTCTCCCTCTGGCTCAAAGAAGCTACAGTATGTATAGTGGCTACACCCTAGTAAATCATCTTGGCAGATAGGCTAAACCAGGTTGAGGGTAACAGACAGGGCTCAAACCCATTAGTGAGTTAGGGATGTGTCTACCCCAAGCATGAGAAGACTTTGCCAGGTGGATGAGAACAATTTGTTACAAGGTCCACAAATGCAGCTGAAGTAGGCACTGTGGAGCACATAGAGCTTGGCCAAGCATGGAAGATGCCAAGGTCATCCACTGCCAATCATCCTGACTTTTGCCCTGCCACTGGACATAGATAACTCAGAAAGAGAAAGCAAGGATAATGATTTTTTTCCTATTCTACCTTATTTAAATCCAATGCATGCCCAAGTCAAGACATCATCCCTGATATCATTGGTCCTCTTCAAAAACGAAGGACAAAATGAAGTGTTCTTAATATGTACCAAGCACTATGCTAGGGAGCTAGCAGAGTCAGGAAAACTTGAATTCAAGGCCTGTCTTTGACATATACTGGCTGTGCAACCCTGCACAAGTCATTTAATCTCTAACTCTCCTGGGTAATGCTCTAAGAATTCAAGTTACAGAGTAAGTACTTACCTCTACCAGTAATAGAAGTTTTCTCACTGAAAGTTCCCTATGTGAATGGAATCATAGACCTGTTTTTGTTGTTGTTTGTTTTGTTTTAGTACATAAGAAGTTAGAAATACAAGGAGAAAAACAAAACAGACCCTGCCCTCAAGGATCTTGCATTCTAGTGAAAGGGAAGATAGAATATGAAGACTGGCAAGTCAATACAAACACTGTACAACTCAACATATATCAACTTTATGAAGCGGTGGTTAAGAGGTGATTAAGAAATTGAAGGGTAAGAACAGTTTCATGTAAGAGGTAGCCTCAGAGTTATGCTTTGACAGAATATAGGAATTCCCTGAGACTGACATTCCTCATTTACAACATACAGAGAAAGGTTTAGATGACCTCTAAGTTCTAACATACTGAGATACCCTAGAAGTTAAACTCAGGATCCTGCAGGGTCATCAAACGCTGGTTTCACATCAATGTTTGCTCCACAGATTCACAAAGCTGGGGCACTTTTCTTTAAAAATCCTTTAGGATATAATTGGATACATGTGGGCAAACTCCTTGTGTTGATTTGTAGCAACTAATTACTCTTTGGGTTTTCTACAGAAAAAGAAAATCTTTCTGTCTACGTTGATGGATTTTCCCCATTAAGTAAGCAAGTTGTTGTGATGCCAAATATCACCGCCTCTCCATCTCTTTCCCTTGTACATTATCAATATGTTAGACTAGACATGTTACTAAAAATAACAGCCGGGTAAACATTCGTCTGGGGAATAAGAATATCATTTGGTGCTTTCTCCCATCACTTTTCTGCTTTTAAAACAACTACCCTGTGCCTCTAACATCTAGGGTGAGGACATTTATCATCTTAAGAGGTATTTTTCTATTTTCAAAATGCTTTGTCTTTATAAATTTCAGCTGCAGTTTGAAGTACGCTATTAGAAATTGTGATTTTCCTAATAATTTTGTGTTGGTATGGAGTTGGGGAATGGGGTTTGGATGCAGAGTTAAAAGACCTGGGTATGTCCCAGCTCTGCTATCCTCCTGTTGTGTGAATTTGGGCAAAACCTTTCCCTTCTCCAGTTCTTGTCTTTCTCTTTGGTGAAAGGACTTAGACCAGGGTTGGGGAACCATAGACCTTGAAGCCCTTAGGACTCACTTGAGGACCTAGTAGACCACAGGTTTCCCACCCCTGACTTAGACTATAAAGAGTTTCTAAGGACTTCCATTTCATGCTGAAGTTCTAGGTCACTGACCAAATGATTGAAGATTTTTATGGAATGTATAAAACAAGGCAATTACTATCTGAGATTTCAATGCACCCAAATCTAAAAGCAACAGGACACTTTTATAAGAAATAGAGAAAGTTCCATAAGGAGGAATTAAAATCATCAATTTAAAATACTTTGCTCTTTCCTGCCCCAGTATACACACACACACACTTCTTAAATACCTAAGTAGAAACTGAAAAACAGAGCTGTTCCTTTTCTCAGGGACCTTACATTCTTCTGGAGAGACCTAGCATGCACATTGATAAATAAATATTAAATATATGCAAAATTATACAATTTCAAGGGGTAGAGAGGAGCCCTAACAACTTGGTTAGATCAAGAAAAGTCTCAAGTCAGAGTTATCACTGAAGCTATGTCTTAAAGAAAAGCAGGTATTCCAAGAGTCAGAAGTGAGTGTGTGATACATTCAGGACTGAAGTGGGATAGGCAGTATAGGGAGGGGGCAGAGAAAATGGAATGAGTGGGAATGACAAAAGTTAGCAGGACAAGTTGGCTAGAACAGAGAGGATAAATTCAATTTAATTAAATGATAACTGTAATAGATACCAGGAAGACAAATATACACAACGAAAACACTGCCCTAAAGAAGCTTCTTTCTTTCTTTTTTTCTTTTTGGAAGGAAACTGGGGTTAAGTGACTTGCCCAAAGTCACACTGATAGTAAGTGTGTCAAGTGTCTAAGGCCGAATTTGAGCTCAGGTCCTCCTGACTCAGAACTGGTGCTCTATTTATTGTGCCACCTAGCTGCCCAAGAAGCTTATTTCTAATACAGGAAAACATATACTAGTCATTTTAGTGGGTGGGAAAGGTTAGAGGGGGAAAAAGGGGAGGAGGGAAGGACAGAGAGGAATAGAGATAGCATTTTAAGTTTGAGGGATGGTCTGTGCAAAGGCCCTGAAGTGGAAGATGAAATGTATCATGCAAACACCTGCAGGACACTGGCTAAAATGTAAAGGATATGAAAGGAAGCAAAGTGAAATCAGCCAGGAAAGAAAGGGTAGATCAAGACTGTGAAGGATTTTAAATGCCAAATGGGGAAGTATATGCTTTATCTGGAAGTGATAAGGAATAACTGAAGCTTCTTGAATAGAGTAATAAGGTCAGACCAGAGGTGGAACGAGACAAAATTAGCCCAAAAAATATAGGTGGTAGTAAGAGTGTAGAGAGTCTTAAATATCAGGCTCAGGGCCCAAGAATGGAAGAACAAAGAAAGGCCTAGATAAGATCATCCTCTCTACTGGCTGAAGGGACTCTTTTTCAGTCAATGCTATGCTGTAGCTGCTATGGCCTACCTCTTGATCTGGGGAGCTAGTGCTACACGGATTTCTACCTATGGAAGGGAAGCCTACTGGTAGATCAAACCAGTATTATGATTCCTCTTACTATATTACCTTCTCAGGTTTGTGGTAGGATTTGCATAGAAATGATCATGATACAACTTTCTATCCTTTTCCTTTAAATTCTACGTCTCCACTGACCAGGTAGATAGACTAACTGAATTTTGTAACTGAATAAAAGTATTAGGATATAAGCTCATCACCTCTATGCTCATTGAATGAATGAAAATGAAGTTATTAAGCACTTGCCATGTGCCATGTCCTGTGCAAGACACGGGGACACAAATTCAAAAAGGAAACAGTGTCTGACCTCAGGGAGCTTACATTCTAACAGAAGAAGGCATCACAAAGAGTGAAGCAGAGGCAAGGGGCAGATGGTTTGGAGTGGAAAATATATTGACACATCCTTCCTAGGAAAGGTAATGTGATGTGATTACTGTTTCCAGCTCACAGTATGGAGATGAGAGGCCAGGGATTGCACACTGAAGGGCATTATGGGAACATGGTTGGAGATTGGGTCCCATCATAAAGCTGGCATCCCAGGGCTGGAATGAGTACCAGATAAGAGAAGAGAAAAGTACTGCAGCAGGTGAAAACATCATAGGCACAGTTACAAAAGTATAAAGGACAACAGGGATGATATATGTCTTCTTATTCCCACATGATTTTTATTTTCCCAGACAGAATTTTGGAAAGATTTTCATCCCATGTCACTTGGGCCTTATGAGTATTTGGGAAGTCAACATATCTTCAAATGGTTCTTAAGGTTTTTATGAATCAGTGTTATATTTGTATCATTGTGGCCAACACTTCAGTCTATGATAAAGATTTCATGCCGGCACATTCTATTGGGCAATCCAAAATATGCTGAGGTCTGTTTATAGAAGGAGAATTTGTTAACTATCAGTCATTGAAAGATAAAAATCTTCCAACATAGAATTCTAGCAAACAGGTTGCGTGTTGCTAGGCATTTGGTAGGTGCTAACCCTTTAGACACTGATCTAGTAGTCCCCATCATTTTCTGGTATGAATTACCTCAATCACTAAGTATGGCCATTTCCCCCTTTTCTTTTTGATCATGGTTCAATGCGACCTCTATATCCAAATTCCAAGTCTTGAGACTCTACCTTTTTTTGGTGTACATTTGACATTTTATACCTACGTTATGTAGTACAAATACATAAAATAGACTCAAATCTAATGAGAATGCTACAATATGGGATATCTACTTGGAAAACTATTTGCTACATGACACCAACAATTTAATGGCAAGAACAATGCGTATAAAAAGTAATCAAACGAGACAAAGAAGTTGTTGTAAAGTTGTAAAGAACTTAACATGGTGCCTACTTCTTTTTCTTTTTCCACTTAAGTAGTAAAAAACGTATTGAGAATTCCTGGGATAGCTGTTATCTTCTCCCGGCCTTGGAGGGAACCCAGCTAGAGAGGAAATCACTGAGAAATCACACAGTCCTTATACCCTAGGCCCCCAGCAAAATATGGGGAGGTGATTAGGGAAAGGAATGTCTATCAGTCTTCAGTTATCCAACAAGTGGGGAAGGGGTGGTGGGTGATAGCGGAGGAAAGTCACGTGATGGTGGGGTGAGTGAAGCGGAACCATCTGCGGACTCATCCAAGCTAACTCAGGGAGGAAGAGATCCGCTTTCTCTTGAGGTCAGGAGGACGTCTCTATTTCTTGCCCTCGATGAGGCTGTCACTTCCTCGAATGAAGCTTTCATTCTGCAAGTTCAGCACAAGGTTGTCAGCATTGAGATAGATTTGGTTATGAGATGTGGTGATGGTTTTGGAGATGTTCTGGGCAGCTCGGATATTCCAAAGTTAGATGGAGCCAGGGTTTTTGCTCAGAGCTTCCCCAAGCATCTTGGCAGCCTCAGCTTAACCCTCAGCTTGGACGATCTTCTGCCGCTGTTCCTGTTTTGCCTTTTCCACTAGAAACTGAGCCCTCTGGGCCTCCTGCTGGGCCACTTGCTTGGCCTCCCCCGCGGCTGTGTACTCTCTGCTGAAGTTCAGTTCTGTGATGGCCACATAGTCCAGGATGAGGCTGAAGTCCTTGCTGGCTCTGTCAGCTCCCTCTGGATCAACAAGGACACCTGGACCTGCTGCATGATCAGTCGTGAGGCTTCAAATTTGGCCACAACACTCTTGAGCACCTCATTGACGATAGAGGGCAACACACACTCCTCATTGTCCAACCCTAGGCGCTGGTACATGCTGGGCAGCTCCAGGGCATTGGGTCGAGAGAGCACTCGAAGGGAGATGTTCACCATCTGAAGATCCTTGGAGCCTGTGGGAGAAGAGATCTTGCAGGGCCGGGCATGAATGTCATAGATGATGGGGTACTGGAACCAGAGGCTCCTGAAATGTAGCCCTGTGAGGATGGTGAAAGAAAATGGCTCTTTGCCCACCTTCCACAGTGAGCACACACTGGCAGACACCGTATGCCAAGGCACCATCCAGAGCAGCAGCTTCAGCGCTGTGCTGATGCCTCGGGGCCTGGATGGTAGCCGCCCAGAAAAGTCCTTCAGGTTCTGGGCCATGTCTGCTCCCTGGCACAGAGGCCGGGAACTAGGCCAGGGATACTAACCGCTTTTCCCCTTGCCCTTCCGCAGTCCCTGGCCCTGGCCGGTGCTGCCTCTCCTGGGATCTGCACCCTTCATACAAGGCTCCGCTACCTCCTCGGCTCCTCCGAGGAGGGTGCCTACTTCTAATAGTAGACACTCTACAAATGCTCTATTATTACTAAGATATCATTGTACCTATCTTTAAATCCATTGATGTGTATGGGTGATATCAAGCTACTTGTCCCTTCATGGAGGTAAATGAGACAGCGTATTCATTTCATAGAATCTTTCCCTATTGATATCAGAATCTCATCTGGTCCTGTTAGGTATAAAATTCTGAATGTACACCAAGAAAAGGAAGAGGCTCAGTTTCGCAGTGGCTAGACTTTCTGCCACCTCTCTTAATATAACTGATCTGTCATTCATAACATTAATTGAGCTGCTAAGGCGTACAATGGATAGAGAATTGGAGTCAGCAAGACATGAGTTTATATGCAGCCTCAGATGCTTACTAGCTATGTGATCCTAAGTAAGTCACTCAAATTTTGTTTGCCTCCATTTCCTCATTTGTAAAAAGGGGATGATAATAGTGCCCAAGGTTCTGATAAAATTAAAAGAGAGAGAGTATTTGTAAAGTGCTTTAGAAACACTGAAGTTCTGTATCTGAGTATACTTGGGCAACCTTCATTCTCATATTTCCTGGATGGTACTGCTCTAGCCTGGGCTGCTGTTGTGGGCCTGGTTTACCTTGTATTTCACCTTCCTCCTTGTCTACCTTGTCTCTGTTCTGTGCTCCTACAGGATTCTGATAGCTTTTTGTGCAGTCCTACACAAAAAAAGGAGTTTCTATCTTTTGTTTTCTTTGTCATTCTTTTTGATACGTTATTAGAACTTTCTTGTGGTGCTTGTGGAGCATCCAGGCTCCTGTAGATCCTAACATATTACCATCTTCTTATAATTTCTCCAATTAGTACTCTGAAAAGACTAGCCATGAGTTCAGACATGCATACCCTGACCAATTAACACTCACAACTCTTCAAGAATATGTAAAGAGCAGAGACTCAGTGATTAGAACTATAAGCAGAGATTAGCATAGATTTTTCACTATATAATTAGGTATTAGCAAGCCTTAAATTACATTGTCATTAAAGACTCATTCTGAGATCCTCATCTAGATAGACAGATACTTGTACTTTTATCAGTGTAGAAAAGATCAAGGCAGGGTCAGAAGAAATTCTATAGACCAGAATGAGTGGGCCCTTCATTTGAATTTTTCCAAAGGGACCATGGGAATATGTGGACTCCTAGTACTCACTATCTACTGAGATTCAGCTGGCTGTGATTTGTCTGGGCAATAATCCACATTATTGAATAAATCTCCCTGAAATGTGTGAATTGTACACTGGCTTTTGCTTTTGTCTTTCAAAATGTGAGGGGAATGTTGGCCATATAACTGGTCATTTAGAGAGCATTCACTGCAAAATGCTAGAGAATATGCAGGAAAGCCTTATCTGTTCTCCCCAACTCTTGTAATAAGTCCCAAAAGACCTGCACAGGAGCAACACAAAGTTTTTCCTAAAGTAACATCCTATAGATAATGAATCCAGACCTGGAAAATCCAAAAGGAACCTGAAAGAACCAACAAGCATTTAGAAAATCAGCCTTAAGATGCCAAAGCAGGAAGTCAGGGCCATTAGAGATCCTCAGGCTTAAACCCTTCTTATTGTAGAGGAGTAAGAGGGAAGTGACTCATCCAAGGCTCTACAGTAACTTAGTAATAGGCAAGAACCGGAAGCCAGGCCTCTTCACTCCTTACATTTTGCTGTATATCCAAGAGAGTAGTTTCTGGCTGTTTCTAGCTTCTTTTAGCAGACTTTATTAAAAAGGAAGTGGGGAAGCTAGAGACAGGTCAGAGAACAGCAGCACATTATTAAAGAGATGGAAGATGGGTCTTGGGAACTGAGGTTAAAGGGGTTGGGGTGATTTACCCCCAGGGCAGTGAAGTATAAGGGATAACCAGATTACTCTCTTCTAGTTTATTAAAGTTTTTTTTTCAAATGTTATAATGGATGACTGATTGTCCTCCACATCCTTGGGGGACTGAGCAAGAAGAACTTGGTTTAAATTATGTTGGGAACAGTCTGGCTTTGGAAACAAAGAAAAACTTGCTCTTCAAGGTGGTGATGCACTGGGATGACTGACCAAGGGAAGATATATCATCTCTGGCCTGGAAACTCTCCAAAGGGACTATTATACCCTCTCAATAGATTAACCATTTATCTGCTGAAAGGCAGGGGGCTGGCCCAGATGAGCTCAGGAGGTCCCTTCCAGCGTGACTATTAAATGATCCTATTTCCTTCTATTTTACAAATTAAAATGTTCCATTTCAGCATGCCTACAGGGGAAGGAGTAAGCACCATGAAATTTCCTACCCATTACATGCACTTAATATTAATGTAATGGAATAGAATATCTTGATCATATTTTGATTTAAGAGCCAGAATAATGATGTGTGTGTGTGTGTGAGGGTGTGTGCATGCACGTGCGTGTGCTCAAGCAAGGTGATGGAAACCATTCTTTTCCTAAAAGACATATAGCATGTAGTGTCTCATTTGGACATGCTCATTTATATAAACCTTCTTTTCCAGCTTCTGAGAAGCTTAAGTCAGGTGAGATGAATAGAGGAATTTCTTTAATGAACCAAGACTTCCCCTCAAGTCACAGGTCACAAACAGAGAGAGAAATGATAATATTTCACTGCCTATAAATATCTTCTTTCTTAATAATATTCTTTTTTCTTAGTCATTTTTTTCTTTGGCCTCCTCTATTAGACTGTGTTGACTTGGATTTGAATAGATTTCCCTCTCTGGTCTACACATTTCATCTGTTAGCAAGATGCTAAACTACTTTCCAAGCTAGAACCCACTTCTTCACTTATTCTCTATGTCTTCCTTAGAGTTTCCTTTGCTCATATGAATCACCAAGCATCTATTAAATACTAAGGACAAGCCAGATACTGCACTAAACGCTGAGGATAAATATGTCAGTAATGAAAAAATCCATACCCAGAAGGAGCTTATGTTCAATGGGGGGGATAGTGAGATTAATATTCAAATATAATGATGGAGCATAAATATAAAACTAATAAATTCAAAGACATACAAAGGAGTTCAATACAAAGGAATTTGGGAGGACAAGCATGAGCAATCATGGGAATCAAGAAAGGCTTCCTACAGAAGATGGTCCTAGAAATCTACTTCATACTTTTACAGGAGTAATTGGAGAAATTTGATTTTTCTCAGCAGAAATAACAGACCATTCTTGAGGGAACAAGGATATATAGATTGCAGTAAATCAGATATTTGGGTTTGTCCCATATGAAGGCTGACGAATTCTTGCTTTATACGGAAATAAGTCAAAAGGTATATCCCTGTATTAAAACTCCCCCACTCAAGTTTAAAAGAGTTTTATAACCTTAGTAGAAAGCTCTTTAATGCTTTGGGAGTAGATCCAGGGAGTTGTTGAAAAGAACTGGTATAATAGCAAAAAAAAAATCCACTGAGGTCTTATGTTACAGAAAGTGAAGGAAAATTGATTCAGAGGTGAATTAAAGCATTCAATGAATTGAATCAAAAAGTTAAGTGATATTCAGTAATGCTAAAAGAAGTCACAACAGCTGAATGATACAGTAAATAATGTCAGGCTTAGAGTTAGAAGGAACTGAGTTCAAGTCCTACTTTGGAAAACTATAAGCTATGTGGCCGTGGACAAATTATTTAAGCTCTCCCAGTCTCTGTTTCCTCACCTTTAAAATAGGAGTAATAATGGCACTTAATTCGTAAGATAGATGTAAGGATAAAATGAGATCACATATGTAGGGTGTTTGGAAAATTTTAATTTGGTTGTTTGGTTGTTTTTCAGTCATGTCCGATGCTTCCTGACAGCATTCAGGCTTTTCGTGGCAAAGACACTGGAGTGGTTTGCCATTTTCTTCTCCAGCCCATTTTACAAATCAGGAAACCAAGACAAATAGGGCAAAGTGACTTACCCAGGGCCATATAGTTAGGAAGTGTCTGAGGTCAGATTTGAACTCAGGAAGGTAAGTCTTCCTGACTCCAGGGGCAAGATGCTATCCACTTTAGCGCCACCTAGCTGCCCATTTCAGCTAATCTTAAGGTGCTACATAAAAGCAGCTTGTTACTATCATTATCATTATCTTTATTAAGAACACTTAACCTCACCAGGCTGTGGTGTGAGTCAAGTAGGATAACATGTAAAGCACTTTGAAAATCTTGAAATGTTATATAAATGCTAGGTATTATTATAGCACAGAAGAGAACAATGAGGACCTGGCAGTGGGAAGGTGGAACACAATCACTGCACTGCAAAAGAGAAGAGATCCGAATTGTCCTCCTTGCTCTGTCACTGGATACCCAAGCAACTTGAAACCAGTAAATTCAATTGCCCATTTTTATTGTTAAGTCGTTTCAGTCATGTTTGCTTCTTCATTTCATCATTTGGGGTGTTCTTGGCAAAGATACTGGAGTGGTTTGCCATTTCCTTCTCCAGCTCATTTTACAGATGAGAAAATTGAGGCAAACAGGGTGAAGTGATTTGCCCAGGGTCACACAACTAGTAACTGTCTTAGGGTGGAACTGAACTTAGATCTTCCTGACTCCAGACCCGGCATTCTATCTATTTTGCCACCTAGCCACTCTGCAACTTCCCATTTGCTCATCTACAAAATGCTAGAAGGACATTAAGCATACCCAGTTAGCTCCTTATGTCAGGATAAGTGATGTGTTATTAACCTGTAAAAAGGTTAGAGCCAGATGTTGAAGTTATTTAAATGACAGTAGAATTTGTAACTCATATGGCAATGTACTAAGTGCTGGGCGATGGGAGTGGGGATAGAATATGCCACAAAATTGAACTCATTCTGTCTTCAAGGAGCTTACTATGAAATCAGTAATGAGTCTGGTAAGGAAGGAGGCACCAGTTGGAGAAGTGTCCAAAGAGGCACAGGGTGACTTTGGATCCCAGTGATGACAAGCCCTATTTAGAATAAAGTAAAGGAACAAAAATGTAACTGTCCCTTTGCATCTGTTTGTGTGAAACAGATCCCACTGGCCATGCTGTAATATGCTAAGATAAGGCTATCACATTGCTAACTCATCTTTTAGAAACTGTCCTGATTAACATCAGACCAAGTATTAATCTACTTTCTTCCTTATTAACTAAAGATCCATCCAATCGTCATGTCAGGGCATCTGTGGGTAGCAGGCAGCTTTCAAGTCCAGGCAATTTAAAAGAAGCAAAAAGAATCTCAGCGTGTAAATCAAGAACTAAATGTAAAACAGTGGTAAGTCACGTATATGCTGGGTCCTGTATACCATTTCCTCCTCACCTATATCAGCACTTTTAAACTGTGGGACCCCAAATGGGGTCATGACCCACAGTTTAAGAAGTGTTAAAATTGTTGTGAGTGGAAAAAGTTTATGAAGCACTGATAAAGAATCTGGCATAGCTATTCACACAGCCCCAATACCACTGGTTAGCTTCACTTCTGCTGAAGCCTTATGGGGTAGGAATCAAGATAACAATACACAGGAGGTTTGGAATAAACAATGGGTAAAAATCTGAAGGTCACAGTGGACCCTATGTTGAGTAAGATTTTAGAAAATCACAACAACAACAACAACAACAACAATAACAACAACAACAACGATGGAAAAATACCGAGTATGTTGGCATTGATGGGATTAACAGGAACACATGAGAGTCGGACAGTTTATTTTCAGTTTCCTCTATCCTGTTAAGCATGCCCTATGAGAGAATCACAAAATGGGAGAGGTAGGAGGGACCACAGAGGTCTACAACCACCTATTTGAAAAGTAGCTATTCAATTTCTTCTTGGAGGGAGGAGTCACTATGTCCTGAGATAGCTCATTTCACTTCTGCGTGGTCCAATGTGTTAGGAAATTGTTTCTGTTGCTGTTCTTGTTTTGTTTTTTCCAATGACATCAAGTACCAATTTGCTTCTCTGTCCCTTTTCCTATTGCTCCTGACTGGGCTTTCTGGGGCCAAGTTGAACAAAGTTTATACTTCTTCCACATGGTGACCCTTCAAACACTTGAACCCAACTCCAAGCTGAACATCACTAGTTCCTTGTAACTGATCATCTGGTGACATAGATTCCAGGTTCTAACAGGAGAGTAAAGTTCCCTGAAGGGGCATTCTGGAATCTACCCTTCACTGACTCTCAGACACAATCTCATCACAGCTCCGCCAGGACCCAAAGCATTCTTGAATCTAGAGGCAGGGCTGAGCAGTGAAGAAAGGACTGAACTGGGAGATAGAAAGACCTGGGTTCAAATGTCATATAGCTTCTACGGCCTTAGCCAAGAGTAGAAATTCCTCTAGGTCCTCAAGTGTGACCCTTTGACTGGATCCAAACTTCTGAGAACAAATTCCCTTAATAAAATGATTTATTCTGTAAAACTTGGACTCAGTTAAAAGGCCCCACCTGAGGACCTAGAAGACCACGTGTGGCCTTGAGGCAGCAGGCTCCCCACTCCTGCCCTAGGCAAATTACTTAACTTTTTTGAGCCTTAGTTTCTTCATCTGAAAACCTAGGGATCATAATGTCCATACCACACAGGGTGTTTGCAAGCATAAAATGAGAGAGGCTGTATGAATCCTTAAATCTGTCAGGTTTTGTTATGAATCTAGTCTTGGGTTCCCAAGATACTCTCTGGTAACTAACATGGGAACTCCATACTCTTCAGTTGTCCTGTGGGAACAGACTGCATGAAAGGGACACACATACAGGAAGGTATGAAGGACACCACATCTAGGAACCTTTCTTCCCTGTAGCTGTACTGCCTTTCTGCCATGGACTTCCACAAGCTTCTTACTTTTCTCCCTTCACATTATATCAATCTTCATCTCCAGAATTGTAATAAGCTAGTTGCAAAACAACAGCAGCAAATACTTGAGAAGTTATTATATTGGTCCTCTCTGCTTAAGTACATATGCAGAGCCTTACTTTCCTTGTCTGTGAAAGAGAGGAAATGATACTAGAAGCTTAGAGTAAGATAGGACCACAGAAGTAAGATAGGACCTAATTCAACCTGGACTTAATCAGCAAGCCTGCTTACAACATCACTGATGGGGAGTTTACTTTCTTTTAGGACTTCCAGTGAGGGTAACAGCCCAAAGGATTAGAAGGGTTTCTAGGCATTGAGCACAGACCTGCCTCTGCTGCTTTTAAATTTGACTCTAGTTGTGTTCTCTGGGGCCATATGAAACAGATCAGAACCTTCTTCTGTTGGACAGCTCTTCAGATATCTGAAGACTCCTCCCTTCCCCCCCCCCAAGGAAAATACAATATATGCCTCAAAGGATAAAATGAGATCATACATGGGAAAATATTTATCATGAATCCCATCTCATCATAACCATTATCATCATTATTAAATTTCAGCAATCTGGGAGGTTAGGAACAGGATTTAACAATCCTTTGACCCCATCTCAGCCAGTATGCTTTGAGTAGATTTTGACCTGAACAGGTCAGTTTCCTAGATGGTAGAACATATTCTAGGAATGTGCAATAATGGATTTGTTTAATTCCCTCCTGCTGTGTGCAGCAGAAAGGGCTGCATCAAGTTAGGTAGGAGATGACATAGGAGAATGAGAGTCAATAGTCTGGAGGCTATCTGATTGGCTAGGATGACCCCAGGATGTAGCTCCCCAACTCTAAGCCTATAAATAACTTTAGTCCAGAGTCCCTAAGTAGGCAAACATCAAATCAGCAAATATTCGGGGGCAGGGTGGTAAGTTCACAAATACAAAGCTTGAAGGGATCTCAGCAGTCACCTAAAAACAAACTTCTCACTTTAAACATTAGGAAATCAAAACCTATAAAGAAATGTGTGACCCTGGGCAAGTCACTTCACCCTGCTTACTTCAGTTTTCTCCTCTGCAAAATGAGCTGGAGAAGGAAATGGCAAACCACTCCAGTATCTCGGCCAAGAAAACCCCAAATGCGGTCATGAAAAGTCGGACACAACTGAAAAACAACTAAACAAAGTGTGTGTGTGTGAGAGAGAGAGAGAGACAGAGAGAGACAGAGACAGAGACAGAAACAGAGACAAAGACAGAGACAGAGAGAGACAGAAACAGAGAGAGACAGAAACAGAGAGAGACAGAGACAGAGAGAAACAGAGAGACCAAGAGACAGAGAGAGACACAGAGAGACAGAGACAGAGAGAAAGGGAGAGAGACAGACAGAGAGAGAGATAGCTAAGTGTCACATGGCTAGTAAATTTAAGAGGCAGTTTCTGTGACTCCAAGTTCAGTCTTCTTTTTCCTAGTTCACACTGTTTTGCTCACCACATTCTGGTCTTGAGGATCACATCCTGAGCTCCTGTCAAGGTAGGCTCAGAGGACTTTGGTTAAGTTTCAAATTTGCTAATGAGTGAGGTTGCATCCTGTTGAAGTTAACAAGATTATTTTATTAACGTTTTTGATTACTTGTAACTCTATTCTTGTTATTTTTATATATTGATCTTATTCCTTTGTGAGTAAAGGTTAGAAAATGCTGTCAGATTTCACAGCACAAAGGGAAAGAGGAAAGGAGCAATGTGATCAGATGGTAGCTGAAAGAGAGAAAGGTAATTGGGAATTAGACACAGAAGTCTGAACCCAGCAAATATAAGAGGATCAGAGACCTGGAACAGTAGGGGTCAGAAAAAATCCCTAGAGGGGTAGGTGGGACATGAATTAGGGAGGGCAACAAATATCAGGCTGAAGATTTGGGGTTTTATCCCAGAGAAATGGATAAGTAAGAACTACATACAAAACCTGTTAGAATCCCAGGATTTGAAATACAGTTCTGTAACAGATGAATGAAATTCAAGAATCAGGCTATATCTTCACACGACCAATCCCAGTTGTTGGATAAACCTGAGCAAATATAGATAGATAAGATATTCGCCTCGCACCAGATCCTTTGCTATTCTCTAACACTGCCAGAAGAGTTCTTTGGACTTAATAAGTGATGTGGATAGGACTCCCCACATTTAGTATTTCACATCCATTCCTATGTTTCATTTGTACATCTTCTACAGCTATTCACATCTCATCACACTCATGTGAACTAGGCAATAGCCTCCCAACTAGTCTCTCTGTGTTCATTCTCTGTCCTCTTCAATACATCCTTCAAAATCCTACCATATTGATTTTTCCAGGACACATGCCTATTTCACCCACACCCTATCCTACCCCCCCAACCTAAAAAATAGCCAATAACTCCCTGTTGCTTCTAGAATGTGACATCTTTTGCCTGGTATTTGAAACCCCTCACAATCAAACTCTTATCTATGCTTGTTATCTTTATTGCTCCCCTACACATATTCTCCATTCTAGACAAAATGCCTTGCTGGCTGTTCTGAGGTTTACCATTCCTTCTCTAACACTGTGCCTTTGTAAAAGCTGCTGCTATATTAACTTAAGTTCCTTGGGGGCAAAAAGTTTCTTTTTGCTTTTGTATATGCATTCCCTACACAAAAATGGCAATAAATATTTGAGTTTAGTCCAATACTGTATTTTACTCTTGCAAGGCA
Organism: Pseudocheirus occidentalis; assembly: GCA_028646575.1. Taxonomy (NCBI): domain Eukaryota; kingdom Metazoa; phylum Chordata; class Mammalia; order Diprotodontia; family Pseudocheiridae; genus Pseudocheirus; species Pseudocheirus occidentalis. The sequence goes on along the minus strand of CM053602.1, from coordinate 28,446,211 downwards.
AATTGGTATATAATAGTAATTTACATTAATTTTCTTTTGCTTTTTTAATTATTACAGAAGCTGCATATTTTAAATATATCAATTTATTGCATTTATTTCCTCTTGTACAAGTTATCTGGCTGTTCTTACCCAACTATCAAGGGGAATCTTGGTACTGAACCTATATATTTGTATCAAAATTATATATTTTGCATAGTTAGATGTTACCAGTTATATTTCATATATATGTGTATATATGTATGTATGTATGTATGTATCTCCATGGCACATATATTACATTTCATTTTATGTAAGTTGTATTAATTTTTACATATCTGAACATATCCATTTGTATTTGATAACAACTTTCATTTCACTGATAGGCATAGATTTATCTCTTCTCCACAATCAGAATAAATATGTGATTTTATATAAGTCCTTGAAAAATTAACCCTCTGATCTATCTGAAGGTATACTCTACTATATGGTGTGAGACAGAGATCTTTATTAATTCTTCCCCATACTTTCATGCAATTTCTTGATAAGACTTACTAAATATTTAAATAGTGATAGCTTTCACCACTGGTATGGTTCTTTGAACACACTATACATGAAATTCTGAGAGTAATTTCTACACTCTCTTTTGAGAATCTCCATTTTACTTGAATGGTCTTTTCCTCCCTTATTTTTAACCCCAAACCAGCCAGTAGCAATAACTGTCACTTTGTAAAATGTCTTTAAATCTAGTAGGGTAAATCTATGAGCATTATCTTTTAAAATGTCAAACCATATACATATGTATACATATTTCCGTATGCTATTCTTCTCATTCAAGGCAATGCTTTGGTATTCAACTTTGATTTCTCCTTACTCATTTTACTATCAATTAATTGGTCTTTAATATAATTAGTAGGCTATATGTTAACCTAAGAGTTAGTGGTTTGGAGTTAATGCAATGATGATTTTCCTCATAGAAATACTCAAATGGCTTATGAAGATGATAACAAAGGCAGATACCAAAAGACGAATTTACAAAATGTGGCATGATCGTGTAAGAACAGTGTGAGAAAATACAGAATAGTCTGAATTGGGGAAGGAATGCTAAAGACTACAGGAAATCAATGTGTTTTCACAGCAATGGGGAGGAGGGAGAAGGAGAATGAGAGGCAATATATTGTAGCGTAATGGCTACAGAGCTGATGTCGGCATTGGGACGTTTAGGCAAAGGCAGGTCATCACCTCTCTGTGACCAAGGCAATTTTGCTAGACTCTAAGTTACAGACAGGTTACTACTCCACAATGAGGGAAAACTCCCCCACCCCAGGATTTTCCCTACATGGACAAAATCACATGTCTATAACAAAAAAAGGGGAAAAAATTAATTGAAACAGAGAATCAAAGGACGGAATTGCTGCTGCTTGATGCGGATGAAATAAAGATCAGCAACTTATTTACTTAATTTTTTCCTCTGATTTCTCTGCCTAATAGAATGAGTACTGGAATGTGCATAGCAAAAATGACTGATGGGGGGATCATGAAGTAAGAAGAAAAAGAAGGGAGCATCTATCACCTCGATGAACTGAAAGCACCAGACCTAAATGAACAACAACCTTAGGAACTAAAAGAATTGGTAGGTGTAAATGTTGAGTCACTGTCAGTAATTACTGAAAGATTACAGAGAATATAAATGTATTTCTGGATCAAAGAAAGTTCCTTGATTTTCTGAAAAAGGAAGAGAATATAATCTATAACCTTAGGCCAGTAATCATGCCATCAATTACTGGTAGAATAGTAAGGATATGGTTAATGACTATCTAGAAAAGAAAGGGGGTGATAAATAAGAGGGAACATGGCTTCCTCAATAACAATTGATGCTAGAATAGATTTCTTTTGATAGGGTCAGATTGGTTGGGCAGGGACACGATATCAATGTAGTTTACCTAGATTTTACTTCTTTAGATGAGTTTGACTGAATCATTTTTGTTATACCATGATCATTTCTACCCTCCCCAAGATGGAAGTGACCCAAGTGACAAAGAAAAAACAAACCACAACATTCACTGTAGTGGATATATCTGACAGTTGTGGGGAAGAAATCTGCTCAAGTTCACCGCCTTCCTTGTCCGCTCCCCTAGGGAGTCTTGTTCTGACCTTTGTATTGTCTGCTAGGTCTGAGTGTGACTCATAAATTGATCATTTCACCTGTATCCAACACTCCCTAACCCCTTTTTGGGGCTTTCTTGGCAAAGATACTAGAGCAGTTTTCCATTTCCTTTTCCAGTTCATTTTACAGATGAGGAACTGAGGCAAACAGGCTTAACTGACTTGCCCAGGGTCACACAGCTAGTGACTGAGACCAAATTTGAACATGTGAAGATGAATCTTCTGGATTCCCAGCCTAGTGCTCTATCCACTGTGCCACCTAGCCACCCCTGACTCATAAATTAGTCCCTTCTATTCTTTGGACTTGTAGGGTAAAAATGTTGTAAGAGGCAGCAAGAAGCTGAAACTATAAAGGTATTCCAGTTGAGGAGGAATTCAAAGTCGCACAAGAACCCAAAAGCTACAAGGAATGGATTTTGGGCTGCTGAAATCAATTTGGCCTCTAGGTGCAAGGTAAGCAATTCATTTTTTAAAAATTCTCCTTTCTGAACTAGGTGAGTCTATATGTCTGAGTCTCCCATTTCCCACGTGGCACAGGAAGCATATCCTTTATTTTTTAAAAGTAAACCTTAATCTTTTTCACACAATACTAAATCTTCCCCCTGCCATTCTTCTCCTTCACTCTGCCAAGGGATCAATCTTTCATAACAAATAGTTTTTGAGAAAAAAAGTAAAAGAAGAGAAAATTAAGCAAAAACTGATAAGCATATTTTAAAATCCTGAAATGCAAAGGTCTATATCCATATTCCTTCCTATCTATGAATAGGGGGAAGGGGAAAATACCTTGTCATTTCTCTTTTTGGAGACGAAGCTTGTTATTTATCATTTTGAAATGTTATTTTAAAAATTGTTTTACAGTTGTTGTTCTTTGGGTTTACACTGTTGTAGTCATTTCGGGGGCAACTAGGTGGCATAGTGGATAGATCACTGGGTCTGGAGTCAAGAAGACCTGAGTTCAAATTCAACTCAGGCACTAACTACCTATGTGACCCTGAGCAAGTCATTTAACCTATGTAGACTTTAATCCACTGGGGAAGGAAATAGCAAACCACTCCAGAATCTTTAGCAAGAAAACCCATGGACAGTATTGGCATGACACAGGGTGACAGAGAGTTGGACATCGTTGAACTGAATACTTATTACATATACTGTTTTCCAACTCTATGTACTAGGTTCCTAACTCTTTGTATCTCTTCTTATAAGTCTTTCCCAGATTCTCTGTTTCATCACAGTCACTGCTTCTAACTATACAATAATTGTCTATTCCATTCATGTGTCAAAACTCTATTTAGCCATTCCATATTCCATAAGTATCTATTTGTGTTGCTAGTTCTTGGCTACCACAAAAAATAGCCACAAATACGTTGGCATATCAGTGGTTCTCAATCTTCCTTATGCCGTGACCCTTTAATACAGTTCCTCATGATGTGGTGACCCCCAACCATAAAATTATTTTCATTGCTACTTCACAACTAATTCTGCTACTGTTATGAATCTATCTGATATGCAGGATGTATTTTCATTGTCACAAGTTGAACATAACCCACAGGTTGAGAACCACGGGCGTATATGGAACTATCTTTTTTCAGTGACCTCCTATAGGTATATTGTCTAGCAGAGGAAACTCTGGATAAAAGGGGGTATATTCTTGTTTCTCAAAATGTTGTTGACTCTTTTGTATTTGAACATTTGCATTGTCTCTTAAGCTGGAAAATGTAACAAAACTAACAGAACTGCATTACTAAGCAGTGGGTGTTAATGTTTGAATGCAGAGTTGACAGGTATGACTGAGAATAACTAGGAGGGAGAGAGAGTTATTCAAAACTGTGATAATTTCTCGAAGCACAGTTTTTGACCAGGTTTTTCAGATTTAAAGATAGAGTTATTCATTCATTTTTAAAACTTCCCAAGGCAGAGAGAATACATTTACCAGAATTTCTCTACACAGACGAATCAATATTAGTGGGCAGCTAACTAGCGAGGCTGACATTGTGGCAAGTATCTGACATTACTTTGTGACCTTATTTGAAAAGAAAACCACTCCTACAGACATGGGAGAGAGGCAAAGGGAGTAGCTAAAGAGAAAGTTGGACAGCTAGATGGCACTATAGTGGATAGAACACCCAGCTTAGAGTCAGGAAGCCTTATCTTCCTGAATTCAAATCTGATCTCAGACACTTACTAGCTATGTGACCCTGGGCAAGACACTTCACCCTGTTTGCCTCAGTTTCCTGATCTAAAATGAGCTGGAGAAAGAAATAGAAAACTACTCCAATATTTTTGTCAAAAAAATTTAAAAACCCAAATGGGGTCATAAGGAGTCAGACACAACTGAGAAACTACTAAACAATAAAAGAGGAAATCGTACAGAAGAAGAGCAAAACCTCACTGACACTTGCCTTTTGATTCACTATCAGAATAGCAGTCTCACTATTACATATACATTGTTCTTTGGGGTCTACATATTTTACTCTGCATTAGTTGATGTAAAATTTTCCTTGCTTCTATAAATTCTTCATAATCATCACTTCTTGCTAAACAAAAATATTGCATTACATGTATAGACTATAGCTTTTTATTCAGGTATTACCCTTTCAGTAAGCTTCTGTTTTGTTTCCAGTTGTTTGAAAACAAAAAGAGCTGATATATAGATATAGATATATGCATATCCATACAAATACATGTTCATACTACACTTTTGTTTGGGTGACAGCCAGCAACCTTCCCAAGGCTCCTGAAAGAGATTTCAAAGGAATCTCTTCCTTAACCTCAAATCTGAAACCAAAATAAAGACCGGAGAAAGAGAGTTGTCAGTAGTTTCTCCTTTTATGTTTCTCATCTATGTTCTAGGTTTCAATGTTCTCATCTTTCTATGCTTAGGACATGCTATTACTGATACTAGGACTATATGGGAAATTAAAGTTATTCTTAAACTTTCAGGTACAAGCAAGTAAAAGGCTTTTTTCCATGAATTGTTATAAACCAAGGCAAGGGGAAGCATCAGTGGGCACCTAAAGCAGGGTACCTACATGGCATAAGTTAGCTTCTGAATACAAATCATTTCCCCACAGCTATATAAAACTTTCTTTTCATATATAGAAAGTTAATTACCATATTAGGTTCACAACCACTCATTTTCTGGTCTTGGGGGCAGTTTCTTATGTTTCAGGGGAGGGAATAAAGATTTTCTGATCTGTTATTCTGTAGTTGGCCTTAAGGGCCTCACTTTGAACTCGCAAGAACTAGGGTAAAGAAGGTAAGACATAGGGATTCAATTTCACTGCCTGTTTAACACTGAAACAGAGACTTATTCTAAAATGAGACAGTCAATCCCAGAAAAGAAAACTGTAAGACCTCACCTCTGCCACCACAGCTTTTTTCTTTGATTTCCTTGAGACATATGCCTACTAGTGGCAGTGGAAAAAATATGGTGAATTCTATCCCTGTTTTTTGCATGACTCCAAACTAAAATAGACATCTTTCCAATTCCATAAATAGCGCATTGGTGAGCCATTCCTCCAAAATCAATTGTTCCAGTATTTTGTTATCTTTGTTAATTTGCATGCTGTGAAGTGATATCCCAGAGTTATTAATTTAGATTTAGTTAGCTAATTATAATATAGACTATTAGTTTACCTGGACGTTAGTAAATCAGCTGATGACGTGTCTCATAAACTCTAGACATTACTAGGCCACACTGCCTCTCTGGGTATACGGCTAGACGGCATTTCATCTGACAAGGATGTAGATTTTAAGGGGACAGAAATCTTAATATTATTCAATTTGGATAAATTAGATAAATGGTCAAAAATAAAAACAAACAAAGAGCTCTCAAAAGAATAATGGTAAACTATTAACCGTGTGAAATACCCTAAATCACTAATAATGGGAGAAATGCAAATCAAAACAACTCTGATGCTTTGCCTACTGCTGGCAAACTGGCAATTCAGGCAAAAAATGTGGAAACACTAATGTACTTTGGTGGATTGTGGATTTTGTCCAACCATTATGGAAAGCACTTTGGAATTATGCTAAGAAAGTGACTAAAATGTTCAAACCCTTAGATCCATAGTTTTCACAGCTAGACATGAATCCCAAGTAAGGCAATGTAAAAAGAAAGTCTCCATGTACATGCTAAAAAACTTTCTACCACTACTTGCTATGGTTGGAAACCATAGAAATTGCTAAATGAACTGTGGTATAAGAATGTAATGGGATATTACTGTGCTGTAAGAAATGGTGACAATTACTAATGTAATAGAAGCATTGGAGGAGTGTTATGAACTGATGCAAAGTCAAATAAACTGGAATGAGAAAACAATATAGATCACGTCTACAAGATGTCAATGGAAAGAAGAACAATAAAACAATGAAACTCATTCTGTGAAATTATGTAAGTTTCACCCCAAAGAAATGATGTGAGAGGACATCTTACATCCTTTCCTGGCAGAGGTGGGGGTTTCTGGGTCTAGTGTGCTGCGTATAATCTGAGATATTTTTAATGTGTGGGTTAATTTTACCAATTTTTTCCTTTTTGTTATATTGGATGGTTCTATGCATGGACAGAAGGAGGGATACAATGGGAACTGCCGGTATTATAAAAAGAAAAGATAGCAATAACATTATTTTGTAAAAAATGATGTAGCAGCTGATAAAACTAAGGCTTTTTAGGGGTGCATGAAGAGATGTAATTCCTGTAATGAGAAAGTAGTAGTCCAAATTAACTCTTCTTTGGTCAGGCTATATCTGGAATATTGTATTCACTTCTAGGCATCAAATTTTAAGAGAGATATTAATAAACAAAAGTATATTCCAAGCAGGCAGCTAACTGGCATGCTGGATAGAGAACTGGGGTTGGATTCGGAAGGATCTGAGTTAAAATCCAGCCTCAGACACTTCCTAAAGGTGTTACCCTGGGCAAGTTTGTCTCACCTTTCTCATATGCCAAATTAACTGGAGAAGGAAACGGCAAACCATTCCAGTAACTTTGCTAAGAAAGCCCCAAATTGTGCCATGAAGAATAAATACAACTGAAACAAATGAAGAAAAACAGATATTCAGCATAGGGCAACCAAAATGGTAAAACTGTCGGAGTTCATGCCACATGAAGTTTAGTTTAATCAACTGGGAATCTTTAACCCAGAGAAGAGGCGTGGAAGGGAAATGATGATTTTCCAAATATTTATAGGGATCTAACTTGGAAGAGGGTCTAGACTTGTCCTCCTTGGTCCTGTAAAACAAAACTAGGAGCAATGGGGAAAAGGGGCCAGAGACAAATCTGACTCAATATTAGAACAATACTGTAAACAATTAGAGCAATCTCACAATGCTACTTTGGAAAATAGTAAGCTCACTCACCATGGGAGGATTCAAGTATGGATAAGCACTTTTCAGGAAACTAAGGTGGATATTTTTTCAAGTACAAGTTGGACTAGATGTTCTCTGAGATCTCTCCCACTTCTAAGATATTATGATCTTTTGAAAATATCAATTTGACAGGTTTTACAAAGTAAAATAATATGGAGATTTTAATTGGTTTTACATTTAGTCCTCATAGCAACTAAGGAATAAATGTCATCATCACATATATACATGTATGCACACATGTGTGTGTGTGAATTCTTCTCAACAAGTAGCATGGGATAGATTTCCATTTATTGATGTCATTCTTTGTTTCTCCAATTATGCAGTTACAATTTCTGAATAAATCTCTCATGACTTGTGTTAAATTAATCTCTAAGCATTTAATGTTTTTGTCACTATTGTAAATGGGAAGCTTTGCTATGTGTCCATAGTAGAGGGAATTTCAATTGATTGTTTTTCAAATTTACTTTATATTCTGCAATTTTGCCAAACTCATTTAACACCTCTAGCGATTCCTTTGATCAATTTTCTACAACTATGTCATCTGCAGAAAGTCATATTTGTATTTCCTCTTGCCTTATATTCATGTATTTTCATTCTTTTTCCTCTCTCATAGCTTAGTCATTATCACTAATACAATATGAAATAAGAGTGTTTGAGGAGATTCCATGGCATGCACGTGTCTTAAAAAGGAATGAAGTTCTTATTTCTCTTTTGAGTATCATGTTCACTCTTTTTTCTCACATCTGATTATCTGAAAGATTTTATCAAGATTGACACATGTTCTTTTTTAATCCAACAGAAAAGTATGATAGAAAATACAACATATTTTTCTGTATGATAAAAAAATAAGATATGCTGGTCATGTGGTGAGGTAAGAAATGAGAGCTGGACAGCCCAGACACTTTAATAGTTCCCTCAAGATATCAGGAGAAAATGAGGAAGTCCTTCAGCAATCTGAGCAGACATTCTATGGAAATGAATTGGTACACATGTTCACAAACACACAGAAACACACACAGATACACATGCACACTTCTGGTCACTGAAGAGGGGTAATAGAGGGAGCAAGAAACAAACAAAAAACTAGGCTCTATGGATAATCTTCAGGTTGCTTTTCAGATGACTGGAAAATGACTTAAAAAGCCAACCTTTTGCTACATCAGTGTAGTAGAATACTATTCCATCATCAGAAATGATGAAAGAGGGGATTCCAAAGAATCCTGGGTACTGTGAAGTGATACAGAGTAAAGTGAGCCAAACCTGGAAAATATATTTATATAAGGAGAGCAACACTGTAAAGAGAAACAGCCTTGAAATATTTAAGAACTCTGATCAAAGCAATGTCCCACCATATGCCCAGAGGGCCTATTTTGAATGTTACTCAAATCCTGACAGAAGAACAGATAAACTCAATGTGCAGAAAAACACACTATGTCTGTGGACATGGGCTCTATGCAGATTCATTTTGCTTGACTATGTTTATTAGTCATGAGGGTTTTTTCCCCTACTTTCTTTCTTTAGGCAGTAGGGTCACTGGCAGCTCAGGAAGCACAGAAGGAAGCACAGAATAGCAGAACAGTTTTGAAATTAACATATAGAATGTATGATACATAATCAGTTGTCATTATTCATAGATTCTATGTTTGAGACTCTGCCTACTTGCTAAAATTTATCTGTAAGTCCAAAACCAATACCTGTGCTATTCAGGTAGGCCATTCTCAGACATAAAGAAAGTGGTGAAAATTTTGAGATGCTCAGTGTGTACATTCCCAGTTGAGGTTGAACAAGGTATCATTCTTCCTTCTTGTGTCAGACCTCATATAATCAACAAGTGTTCTTTACATGGCCTTTTTAGTGCCATGTTTTTCACATTTTTGTGCTTTTTTTGTTGGTGATTTTGCTATTTAAAATGGTGCCCAATCACAGTACTGAATTGTTGTCTAGTGTTCCTAAGAGAGTGGTGAGGTGCTTTACCGAGAGAACAATGTGTTAAATAAGCATTGGTAAGGCATAGGCCATAGAGCTGTTGGCCATGAGTACAATGTCAATGAATCAAAAATATGGTATATTGAGAAAAAGGAAAAGGAAATCCACTGATCTGTATGTTGCCTGCTCCAAAAAGTGCTAAAGTAAATGTTCAGACCAGAAGTTCAGAGGATTCTAACCCTGTATGTCCTCTAGGAGCAATGGTTCAGGATTCACTATTTAAGAGTTTGTGACTTTTTAAAATTGATTTGTTTATTTACTTTTAGATTGCAAAATTCAGTTCCACAATCCCTTGAGTTTCAAATTTTCTCCCCTCCCTCCCCCCTGCACCCTGGCCATGGTGGTGTGTAATCAAGTATAGGATCTGCAAAAACTTTCACATTGGACATTACTCTGGTTGTACAGAAGGGTTGTAACTGATAGAATGAACAAAGGGAAAGAGGAAACAAAACCAAACATGAAAAGAGAGCGTGTAGTTTGCTTCAATCTGCATTTAAACTCTGTTCTTTCTAGATATTTCTCTGAATGTAGACATCTCCTTCAATAGTGAGTATTTTAGAGTTGCCTTATAACCTTGCATTGCTGAGAAGAGTCCAGTTTATCAAAGTCAGTCATCACATATATGTTCTCTCTGTCACTGTGTACAAATTTTTCCTGGTTCTGCTCTTCTCATTCAGCATCAGTTTGTATAAGCCTCTCCAGGTAAATAGGAAGTCCATCTGATCCTCATTTCTTATAGCACAATAGTATTCCATTACATTCATATACCACAACTTGTTTAGACATTCCCCAATTGATGGGCATCCCCTTAATTTCCAAATTTTTGCCACCACAAAGAGAGTTGCAATAAATATTTTTGGACACATGGGTCTTCCTCCCACTTCTATGATCTCTTTGGGATACAACCCCAGAAGTGGTATTACTGGGTCAAAGGGTAAGCAATTATTTATAGCCCTTTGGGCATAGTTCCAGATTGCTCTCCAGAATGGCTGAATCAGTTCACAACTCCACCAACAATTCATTAGTGTTCCAATTTTTTCACATCCTCTCCAGCATTTGTCATGTTCCTGTTTTGTCATCTTAGCCAATCTGACTGGTGAGATGTCATACCTCAGAGTTGTTTTGATTTGCATTTCTCAAATCAATAGTGATTTAGATCATTTTTTTCATATGCTTATAGATATCTTTAATTTCTACCTCTGAAAAATTGCCTGTTCATATCCTTTGACCATTTATCAAGTGGGGATAACTATATTCTTATAGATTTGACTCAGTTCCCTTTATCAGAGACGCTGGTTGTAAAAATTCTTTCCTAATTTCTCATTTCCCTCTTAATCTTGGTTACATTGGCTTTGTTTTTATAGAAACTTTTCAATTTAATGTAATCAATATTATCCATTTTGTATTTTATAATGCTCTGTAATTCTTCTTTGGTCATAAAGTCTTCCCTACTTCATAAACCTGACAGGCCACTTTCCCTATCATTTCTTTTCATTAATTGCCTTGATATTCTGGACCTTTTGTTCTTCCAAAAGAATTTTGTTACTATTTTTTCTAGCTCTATAAAGTAATTTTTTGTAGATTGATTGGTATGGCACTAATATGTAGTTTAATTTAGGTAAAATTGTTAGTTTTATTATATTAACTCAACCCAGCCATGAGCAATTGATGTTTTTCCAATTAGTTAGATCTGATTTTCTTTGTGTGAAAAGAGTTTTGTAGTTGTGTTCATGCTGGTCCTGAGTTTGTTTTGGGAGGTAGATTCCCATATAGAATATTAACTACCACGAATGATGAGAATTTACTACATTCAAATTATATTTAAGCTAAACAAATTAGGGTATACTGATGTCACAAAATATCACTGGGCTGCAACAATGATGCAAGGGCATCCTCTACATCCCAAAGTTGGTCATTCCATTTCTGGACAGCTTCCATTGCTGGGACATATAAATGCAGGCAACACTAAAAGACAACAAAGCTTGATCAAATATAATAAAGAATTTGGATGCAATTTCAGAGAGAGATGGGGAGAAACAGGGGAGAAAGAGAGAAAGAGAAGAGCAAGGGTGAGAGAGAGAGGAAAGGGGAAGAAGAAGAAAGAGAGGGAGGAGAAGAAGGGAGAAAGAGAGGGAGAAAGAAAAAGACAGAAAGAAAAAGACAGACAATTAGAACTATAGGTGTCCAAAGGAGAATGCAAAAACACATGGTAATGCATGATGAATATTAACATCTGTGTGTGTGTGAAAATAGCATTAAGCTTATCATCAAAGGTACTCATGCCTAGAAAAGCAAGTGAGCTGGTTAAGCAGAAAGAATGAGACATAATCCAAAGACAGCAAGGACAGAAACCATAATATTCCAATACTACCCATGAAATGTTCAAAGAGCCAGTAAAAGCTTCCAGCAAATGGGTGAGCTGCTATGGAAAACCATGGACAAGAACCATGCAGGATTAGAAGATTTAATGGATTGAAACCTAGAATGACTGAATGAGTACCTATCATATACTTATACAGATCATGGTAAATCTGTAAGCATCTATAATCCACTGCTGTGTGTCAGGATACAAAAATGAAATAAAATGGTTCTTGCCCTCAAGGAACTTACCATCATGCCAAGCTAGACAACTTAAATGTATCTAAGTATAGATAAAAACAGATACAAAGTAATTGGGGGCAAAGGAGGTAGGGCAGGGAAGGCACTATCAGGGAGGATTAAAAAAGGTAGAAAGTGATCCAAACATTGAAGGAAACTCAGGATCTTTATAGGGGCAGCTAAGGTGGTGCAGCTGATAGAGCACCAGGCCTGGAGTCAGGAAGACCCAAGTTCTAATCCATGTACAGATGCTTAGTCGCTGTTAGACCCTGGGCAAGCCACTTCAGCCTATTTCCTTAGTTTCCTCATATGTAAAAAGATCTGGAAAAGGAAATGGCAAACCACTCCAAGTATCTTTGCCAAGAAACCCCCAAATGGGGTCATTAAGAGTTGGACATGATTGAAATGAATTTATAACAAAGGAGCTTAATAAACGCTTGTTAACTGACTGACACAGAGAATGCAGTGCATTCTAGGCAAAAGGGATGGCCAATACCAACCAATGAATAGCAAAATGAGCATTTTATCTTTATCAAAGTATTATATATATATATATATATACATATATATATCAAAGTATTATATCTTATTTTTGAACTTGGAAATCTTTTATAACATTTACTTCTTTGTGAGTTTGGAATAATTTTCAGTGTCTCTCCTGGGCAATTCTTTACAAACTTTTCATACTTCTTCCTCTGTTGTTAGTCAGTTTGTGGTCTTAATGTCTTGCTTGTTCAATATCAGTCATTTTTATTTCCATAGGTGGATATCAAATACTGTTTCATTAACATTTAATTCTCCCTTTTTCCACGTTGAAGTTTTTGAAAGTAGTAAATATAAGTCCATTTTACAGATTTGTCTGTGGCTCTTTCTTGAAATTGGAGTGGATAGAGACCAAGCTACTGAAGATGGGTTCTCTGGATCCTACTTCCTCTTTAGGGCTCAAAAACCTGTTGACCCCAGATTGGGTTCCCTCTCCTTTGTCTCATTTTTCTTATTGATTTTGGTCATTTTTATTTCTTTTTCAGCACCATTTTTCTTTTATATTTCCATTCAGTCAGTATTGGTTATGTGGTGTTTAGCTAAACAGAAGTACCTTTTGTAGTCCCACCCTCTACCATCTTTCTACCTCAGAAGGCTACATGATCCAACCAGTTTGGTATGGATACTTTATAGACTCTACTGAACTGACTGGTTAATTTAGCAAAATACAGGCCCAGGTCACACATGGATCTTATTATGTCCTTGAAAAGAATGGATGAATTGCTTGAGATATGAATAATTTTTTGTGATTAATATTCCTTCATTCTCAGCATAGCTTCATTAAGTGAAAATGTTTCTCACAAATGTCTGGGTATTGGAAGCATAACCTGAATTTCTTTTCAATTCTCAGCTGCTTTATTCAGTTTCATTACATCTGTGACTACCCATTCATTTCTGCTCCAACCTATTCTTTTCAATTATGCATTGCTCCTGAGTGTATATCTTAATGCTACACAAGATTGCTTTGAAGATGTGGTATCAAGGAGCTGAGCTAAGGTTAATAGACAACATTATGTGAACTCTGATTGCACATTAAGTGGTATTTTTATTTTGACTTTTATGCATTTTTTGGTTTTATGCACTACCCACTTTTACTAATGGAATATGTTTAAACCCATAGAAAGAAATGACAGCTCCATGACTAGCAGTGAAAAAATTAGCTATTGTCTGAGGAATCTTGACCATGTTAACAATCAAACCATGTCATTAGGCCCAAAGCACCATTCTAGCATTATTAGAGAAGATCAGAAGGGTTGAGAGGAGCTTTCTAGATTATGTGTTGACACTACATAGTTGTATTGAGTTTAACCACCAGCTTAGAAAGGTCAGTGGCAAGACAGATACCAGCTGCTGACTTATGTCCTTCCTTTGGAGGATTGTAATCAATCTCTGGGAATAGGGAAATTTCCAAAAGCAGCATGCATTTAGCCATTTCTATAGAGTAAAAAATAAAATTCTCAGTCATACACTGGATGTCTTCCACAGCCCAAGTCCAATAGGCCTAGGCCTTTAGTGAACTTTTGTTTCCAATGAAACTGGCCTGATAGCTCTTTCACATAATACAGAATTCCACCTCCTACTTAGGTGCCTTTGCACAGAAAGCACTCATCTCTACTTCTTAGATACCCTTTCTTCATAGCATAGATCACCTACATGAAGTCTTTCCTGACCATCAATATCCCAGGTGTTGGAGCTACCTACTTCATTGAATTACTATATGTCACTCTATATCTATTTTTTCATATACATATTATAACCATCCCCCTCCCAATAGAAAGAAATGTCTTTCCAGGCATAATCTGCTTAATTTTAGAGCCCCAATTAAAAATACTGTGACCTGCACAGTAAGAGTTCAAAAAATATTTGTGAAATCTAATTTATTCCTGTTATTCTAGATCTTGAGCATACATTTATTCATAGGATAAGTTTGACAAAAGTTTCAAACCAATGCCTTTTTCCCACTGGCCCCCAAAATTTTAGTGAGAAACAGGATGGTAAGAATATTAAATTGTACAGCCATTGCAAGGCATCATTAATTATCATTATGACAATATCAGATTAATAGCCTGATGAAGGCCACACTTACATTATATATAGTTGTAAGAACCATTTCATTTTAAAAGCATGAGGTCAGAAAACTTCCATTTCCACTAATGATTTCCAATCAAAGTCCTCTTGAGGCAGACAGTAACGCATTTCTGATTATAATGCATTCTTCTCTATTTCTAACCAGTTTACTTCTGTTTAGACAGCTCCATCATAGCTTCTCTGACCTTCTGAGATCAGAAGACAAAATTAATCCTAACATTCATAAAAGGGTAGTCAAGTGATCACATAACATAATTAATCAAAAGTGGATGTGTTGATAAAAGGAGGTTTTGACAGAACTTAATTTTTAAAAATTAAATCATATGCTGCTTGACTGAGAACATTCACACTCTCAGATTTCCCATGGTTGGGTTTCAAGGAAAACAATATTTAAAAATATGGATGAAGAGAACTAGAGAAAAAATTCAGAGAAGAAAAACCAATGAATGGAAGAAAACTTTAAAAAAAAACCCTTATATATTGATGCTTTGGATAGCACATTGCACATAATAGGCATTTAATAAATGTTTACTGAATTGAACAGTAGTGGGTACTGTACAGACAGCCCTGGATAGAGTTTACATAGGCATTTCATAAGAGCAATATACTTATTACTTTGTACCCATTACAAAAAATCAGTCATTAATTTTCCCTTTGATTTAGTTTTTCACAAGGGCAGCAAAAGCTGAGTCTTAATTGTAAATTTTGTCAAGAGTTACAGTAGACTACATAAAGCCCTATCAGTATGGGGATCACCCCCAAAGATTAAAACTGATGTGCTCTCCTGCCTATACATGGCTCTTGTGATTTAGGCTTCTCTGATGACTCCACCAGGGAATAAAGCCAAAGCTACTCATTTTGACACCCATCACAAAATGTACCCAGACGAAGCAGTATGAAAGGCATCTCCAAGAAAATTCAGTTGGGTAAGGTGGGAGAGATTCAGCAAACAAGGATCCAAGGAGTGAGATGCCAAGTCCTTCTCTAAATTGAGTAGATATGGAGGTCAACTGTGGAGAGACCACCAGGAGGGAAGAGTAAGTATTCTTGCTAGTTAGTTCATATAACTGTAGGCCAGCAGTTCTCAACTGGTGGGTTGCGACCCCTTTGGGGGTCTAACGGGGTCACCTAAGACCATCAGAAAACACATATATCCAATGGTTTTAGAAACCGATACACCACTCTTCTGTCCGTCTACAGGTGGGTCTGCCCACATACAAGTATTAAAGAGTTGCGGCATTAGGAAGGTTGAGAACCATTGCTGTAGGCATATACATTTTTGAGCTGGAAGGGATATTAGAGACAGCAACCTCAATGCTATCATTTTACAATTGAGGAAACTGAAGGTCAAGGATGGTAACTGACTTGTCAAAATTACAGATAGTAAGTGGCAAAGGCAGGATTTGAACCCAAGGAGTATAAGTGCTTTCAACTCCCTCTAAATGTCTTTGGCCTGTGGCAACACTTGGTTAACCCTGCTGTAGTTACAGTTTGGCCAAGGACACAGATATTATTGTTTTGGAGAAAAGCTCAGGGATGAGGGACAAGATTAGAAAATATTAACAGTGACAGAAAGAGCCTATGGTGTGTTTACTCTAGGACTCAATTTTTCTGACTTAATGTCCTTTTCTTGACCTTATACAAAATCCAGTGGATTAGTCAATTACTCTCAGAATATGGAGGATTTAGCTGAACCAGAGATTTAAGCAGTATGTAACTCTGAAAAGCCATGCTTTGCCAGTTAGTATTAAGCTAACTAGAATCATAACTTGCCTGACTGCTGGATATATTTCAATCATGGAAACAATGTGACAGATACAGGCTGTCATATTCCATGTAATAGATCACATCTCAGCCTTTGAAAAGGAGGGTATTTTTAGCTGCTTCTTGGGAGAATCAGACATAAGAAAAATAGCAGAAATCTAAGAAATCCAAGTTACCCTTGTTTAATATATGCCAGGTACCAAGGAGAGCGGACATGCACTGTACATGATCCAACCTCATATGGAGCAATGAGAAATGAGAAATGAAAGTTATACATCACCTTCACTTGGTAGAGACATATAATTACTGGAAACACTAAGGACAAATTGGGAAATAGTACCATTAGTCCAGACTAGTGATTAATCCAAGGGTAAAACCAGCCCCAGTTAGGTATAGACCCCTAGTTAAAGCCTACTACCTCCATTGAAACTAGAGCTGACCACATTTCAAATGAAGGACAGGTCTACAATAGAAAAACATTAAGAACATTTACTCCCTTCAGAACACAACTTTAGTTCAAAACCCTCTCTCAGCTACTTACTACCTGTGGAACCCTGGGAAATTAACTTCCCTTCTCAGTCTCAGTTATTAAATGGCCTCAATTGCCCCTTGCAGATTTAGGTCAATGATCATATGATCTTACTGTGGATCTATACTCTAATCATGGAATAGCCATCTCAGTTCAACCTTCTAATATCACAAAGGAGTAAACTGGGGCCCAGAGCACAGGAATAGCTCACCTAAAGTCACACAGATAATTATGAAAAATGTGGTATACTGGAAAGATCACTGGATTTTGAGTCCAAAGGCAGTGTTAAACTATTACCTCTGCTATTTGCTACCTGTATGAGCTTGTGTAAGCCAAGCACAGAAGTAGTTCACACCTTGTTTCAGCTATCAAATTAACACCTTGGTTCAATTAAAGTTTCTTTTGAGCCTTATATCAAGCCTGTGAAGAAACAGAACATGTGAACCCACAACTTGTGAACCCTAGAACTCATGAACTCCTCAACAAGAAAGGGAGGAACTGATGACCATATATAAGGAGAAGTCCAAGGTAGAGACAGCAGAACTGAAAAGAGGACTCTTGTAATGGCAGAGTCAAGAAGGAGACAACTTGTGGTATCTAGGCACTCTGTTCTGTCTATGTTGAGTTTTGTTTGGGATATTGCACAGAAGCCCTGGGACCTTACTGGAAGTTCTGAAAGAAGATTTTCTGGTTGTATCTTTACAGAAGTCTTGGAGGAGGGTTTTGAAGGTCATGGGACTTTACTGATGGACCTTGTTTGTGGGTCTGTGTTGATTTCTATGTTGATGATTTGTGTTGTTGGTAAGTATGAGTTGATTTCACAGGCAGATAGTGATGGTGCCAGCAATGTGTATGAATATTATTGTGGCTCTGTTAAACTTTGTCTTCCCAGAAACAGGAACTGTGAAGGACTTGAGGTGGACCAGACACTATGAGATTCAATATGGACAAAGAACTGGACAAGAAAGTGGATGAGGAGCTAGACAAGGAGCTGAGAGCTGCCTGCCTTTGAACTCAGGTCACAGTTGGAGCTGGAATCATGGAGGAGGAACGATGAAAGCTGAGAGCCAGCTTTGAGTCAACCTGAAAAAAGACTTTACTTGGATTCTGTGTATTGACTGAGGAGATTATGATTTGCTGTGACCTAGGGGTGGAGAACTTTGACTTTTGTACTTTATGATTCAATTAAGGATTTTGTGATTTACTAAATGAACGTACTTTATTTAAAACTATGTGACCACTTTGGTGAAAACTATGTGGCCATTTTAGTGATAAGTTGTTGAGCTGTGAGATGGTGAATGCTGTATTTTTATTTTCTGTGAATGTTTTGCTCTGATTTGTTTTTGAACAAATAGAGAGTTTGCTATACTATGTAATCACAAATGCAAAAGTTGATCACAGCAGCAGTCTTCTGGAAAGCTGCTCGTGCATGGATTTACAGCATGGACAAATTAATTCTTTATGGATCTCTAATTATCCATCTACAAAATGAGAAAGTTGGACTAAATGATTTCTAGCAACCCTTCCATCTTTAGATGCCATGAATCTGTATCTATCAAATCTTTGACAAAGGCTCTTTTTACTGCCTTCTGAATTCTTTCAAAATTGGAAAATTTAAGACAAGTCATGAAATAAATTGGAAAAATATTCAAGGGCTTGAATATCTAGTTTGTTTGTTTTTTTCTTAAAAAGAGACATTGGGGTGGCTACGTGGCACAGTGAATAAAGCACCAACCCTGGAGTCAGGAAGACGTGAGTTCAAATCCAGCCTCAGACACTTGACACAAAAACTAACCGTGTGACTTTGGGCAAGTCACTTAACCCCAATTGCCCTCCAAAAAAGCAAAAAAAAACATTAAAAAAGAGATATTGTCTTCTCCTCCTTGTCTATAAGATGCAGGTATAAGGAGAAAGGTCTTGACTAGAGCTGTCATGCTTTTGACTCTCATGTGGAGGAGAAATGAAATCAGGCATCCTTGTTAAACAGGGGAGTCCTGTGGAAGAAGATCTGATTAAACCTTCTGCATTTAGCCTTAGGCTTTAAGTGCAAGACCAAGTCTTTATAGTCATCCATATTTTTTATAAAGTACAGTAGCTACAACCTACTAGAAAGCCAGAGTTGAAATGATGCTCTGATAGTAAGCCTGATAGGGAAAATGGAAAGGTCTTGTTACTCAGGAAATGAAAGCACTTAAAATATCCATGAAATTATGGGATCTAAAGATATTTTTAAAAAACAAAAGGATATATCTGTACGAAAATATTTATAGCAGTTCTTTTTGTGGAAGCTAAGAATTGGAAACTGTGAGGATGCCCATTAACTGGGTAATGGCTGAACAAGCTTCAGTATATGATTGTGATATATTACTGTGCTATAAGAAATGACAAGCAGGATGATTTCAGAAAATCCTAGAAAGATTTACATAAACTGATACAAAGTAAGCAGAACCATGAGAATGTTGTACACAGTGACAGCAATACTGTATGATGAAGAATTGTGAATGACTTAGCTATTCTCAGGAGTACAATGATTCAAGAAAATCCCAAAGGACTCATATTATCTGCCTCCAGAGAAAGGACTCATATTGTTTGAACACAGACTGAAGCATGATGTTTTTCAATTTCCTTCTTTCTTTCTCTTTTTTCTTTCTTCCTTCCTTCTTTCTTTATTTCTTTGTTTCTTTCTTTGTTTCTTTCTTTCTTTCTTTCCTTCCTTCCTTCCTTCTTTCTTTCCTACCTTCTTTCTTTCCTTCCTTCCTTCCTCCCTTCCTTCCTTCCTTCCTTCCTTCCTTCCTTCCTTCCTTCCTTCCTTCCTTTCTTCCTTTCTTTCTTTCTTTCTTTCTTTCTTTCTTTCTTTCTTTCTTTCTTTCTTTCTTTCTTTCTTTCTTTCTTTCTTTCTTTCTTTCTTTCTTTCTTTCTTTCTTTCTTTCTTTCTTTCTTTCTCTTTCTTTCTTTCCCTTCCAAGCTGTGTCAACTTATCAATACAATAAACTACAGATGTTCATGTTGTTCTCATCTGCCCTTTGTTCCTGAAGAGGACCATGACATCAGGAAGTGGATTTAAGTTAGGGAGGGCTGTGCAAAGTCACTAGCCTCACTTTCTCATTTGGAGCCAATCTGGATCCAGTGGTCAGATATAGATCAGAATGACTGGGGATGGCCCCTAAGATGTTCCTATGCCAAAAGGAGAAAGCTCACAACTTGAAGCATGTGAACTGAGACGGGGCATTCTGGAGCCCCATTTTTTGTTGGGAACTCATCTAATTCAAAGTCTTCATTTTTCAGATGGGAAAACTGAATCTCAGAGGAGAGTGATTTGCCCATGGTCACGAAGGCAACTTTTTAACTGAGTCTCAAAGGAAATTATGCTTTCAGGTAAGGAAGGAAGAACAGGTAGATTCATGGAGTTCATTCACTGGAGGTACTGGAGACCTTTTCTAGCATCCCTGAAATTATACCACAACAATAAACTGATGAGTTTGATTTCATTTTTTAGCACAGAAACTACTTCTTATCTCAGTCTAATAAGATACAAGAAATAAGACAGCCTTGTTATGGATGTATCTTTCTCCTTAGACTTTCCCTCTTTCTCCCCTCCCCCTTATTTCCTACCAAGTGCTTCTTTAATCAATACAAGGCTACTTAATTTCTCATTCTTCCCTCTTCATTTTAATTTGAAGAATAAAGCCAAGTGATTGGGTAAAGAAATATTGGTGTTATGGAAGAGAACTTTTAATCTGAGTAATCTATTTTATCCAAACATTGATGTTGCACAATGTTATTTTGAAACAAGTTATTATACCTAATTAACATTTCTTTTTAAAAGGATCCTGCTGAAGAATTTAAAAGTGCTGATCCTACTCTAAAGAAGGCCTGAAACACAAGGGATGACTTTTGTTAAAACTGGAATATCCCATTTACCTGGGCAATCGATTATCAGTTGGTATGAGGAGGCAAACCCTCAATGCAGTGTGTGATCAAGATTATTCTAGTAGACAGTGGAATCCCCCTGAGGCCTGGAACTCAAGATCTCTAGGTTAGTAAATCTATAAAGAGTGTCCCACTGCCACATGCCATTAGGCTAAGTTGGTATAAAGGCGCATTCCCCATTAAAATAAACATTTTTTGTGGCCTAGTTAAAAGTTTGAGTTATATTGGTGTGCTCATCAGATTTAAATTCATAGTGTTTGAGAACCTGACAGTTTGAGAAGTCCTAAGATCTATAGTCATAGCATACATAATGTCTTGGGGGACAAAATTTATCTGAAAAAAAACTCCTCCAAAATTCTTCTGGGTTCTCACAAGCCACTTGAAGTAAAATACAGGAAAGTTACAAATAGTCATATGCATAGCCCCTCAGCCCCCAGAGTTCTTCTTTCCACCCTTGCTCTATAGCCACACAAATTGCCCAGAGGCATAACCAAATCTGTCCACTACAACAAGGCACAGGCATGTTTACTGAGCTTTTCCTTTCCCTCTGAGCCTGTATTACTTTAACCTTTTTTTCTTTTCTTTAGAAAATTGTGTGTGTGGGTTTATTTGAAGGTTTTTTTTTACACATGAGTTTGCTATAAAGAATGTTCCTTCCCTTCGCACTCACAGAAATAAACATATTCTCCAATTCTCTTAGTTACACGGAGAACAAAACTTCCCCCAAAAGCCTCAACCTATGGCCTGACCCTGATTTAAAAAAAAATAGATGAACTTTAGCTCTTCCTGTATGCTCTAATCACCAATTCCTGAGAAGGAGCTTACAGAGTTGTAAGTCACTCCTAGAATGGCCTCTTATTGGTTTGCTTAGGTTCAGAACAAACAATGGACTATTTAGCTAGCATTGCTGAGTCATTGGTGTTATTGCACATTTATGATGGAGCTTGGCAGGAAAGTGAAGGGTTGATCTTCTCTTTTGATATCTTTAATGTTTTATACCACTAAAATTTATTCTTTTGGTATTCTAATGATCACCATAGTGGTTCTACTGTAATAAAACACAGTTAAGTTGAAACCCTGTTCTATTTGTTTTGTTTTTGCTTCTCCTTATGGGAAGCAACTTTTCATCAAGGGACGAGAGCCTCATTCTATGTTCTATTCTATGTTCTCCTCCCCTATATTCTTTTATTCAAGTTGAACATACTTAGATCCCTCAAATGATCTTTACATAAAATATTTTCACCTCCCATTAATCATCCTAATTGCTCATTGTCCCTCTTGTCAGTGTCACTCTTAAAATGTGACTTCTACATATCTTCAGGTCTACCACCAGTTATTTCTCTTTCCCTCACAGTAAGGAGGAATGTCATAATTTGGCTCATGTATTTTAAATATATACATATATATGTGTGTGTATATATATATATATATATATTCTTAGTTTTGGCATTCATTTTTATAAGATTTGGAGTTGCAAATTTTCTCTTCCTCCCTCCACTCCCTTCTCCCCAAGATAGCATCAATCTGATATAAGATACACATGTACAATCATATTAAATATATCTCCACATTAGTCATATCATACAAAAGAATTTTAAAAAAGTATTGTACAAAGGGAAAAACACAAGAAAGAAAAAACAAAAAAAGGAAAAATAGTATGCTTTAATCCACATTCAGACTATAGTTCTTTCTCTGAATATGAATAAAATTTTCCATCATGAATCTTTTCGTATTGTCTTTGATCATTGCATTGCGGATAAGAGCTAAGTCTGTGAAAGGCAGTCATCACACAATGTTGGTGTTATTGTGTACAATGTTCTCCTGGTTCTGCTCATTTCATGCAAATCATGTTTCATGATTTCATCAGTTCATTCAAATCTTTTCAGGTTTTTATGAAGTCTGCCTGCTCAACATTTCTTATAGAACACAAATATTCCATTACATTCATACACCACAACTTGTTCAGACATTCCCCAATTGAGGGGCATCTGCTCAATTTCCAATTCTTGGCCACCACAAAAAGATCTGCTACAAATGTTTTTGTACATGTGGTCCTTTTCCCATTTTTATGATCTCTTTGAGTTATAGACCTAGTAACTGTATTGCTGGATTAAAGGATATTACGCCTTGGGCACAGTTCCAAATTGCTCTCCAAAATGGTTGGATAAATTCACAACTCCACCAACAATGCATTAATGTTACAATTTTCCCACATCTTCTTCAACATTTATCATTTTCCTGTTTTTTCATGTTATCATGTATTTTTTAAATGGTCTTTTCAACAAAGGAAAAAGGTCCATTGATTCCCATCTGGGATAATACTATATCTCACTAAGAGTAAGCTTTTATTTTACCCAATGGCAAATCCTAAAACCTACACCTAATTCCACAGTCAAAACATTTGATAGTCTCTTTTCAGTGGGCTTTGAAATTCCTGGTTTGAAGTAAGTACTACAATAATGGTTCTCCAAATACTCTTACCCCATTCAAGTTAAAGCAGGCAGGGTTTTCAGGAAGTTCAAAAACTCAACCCTTCAGTAAGTTATTATTTTTCCAAAAACCTATGCTAAGCTCCAGTAGCTGAGTTGCGTGGTTTTGTTTCTGTTATAATGGAAATAAGATTAAACTTAAGGGTCAGAAGACCCAGGTTCAAATCCTGTCTCTGCCATTTTCTGTATTATCTTGGACAAGTTACTTTAACAATTTGAGTTTAAATCCCCTACCTGTAAAATGGACATCATAAAACTTCCACTACCAATCCCATATGATTTTTTGAGGGTTAAGTGAGAAAATGAAAGAACAGAATTATGCAAATGGAGGCAATTGATATTTTCTAAATCTATTTCTCCATAAATATATGCCCTTCCAGGAAAAAAATAGTCATGGTTTCCATGGATAATATAATTTGGAATGAAATACTTCCCTACTATACTAATATTTTCCCTGAAATATGGAAAAGGGAAATCAAAATGAAAATTATAGTCAGTAACAAGTGAAAAAATTGCCTTCCCAACTCACAAATTCCCACTGGTAGTAGTTCTTAGGATAAAGGAGAGAGCTAAAAGACACCATAGATGTGACTTAGTCTCACCCCCTCATTTTGTGGAGGAGGAATATAAGAGGTTCAAGGAATTAAGTGACTGGCCCAAGGTTGCAGAGGCAGTCATTTTCCTAGCTGGGATTTCAATGCCACCATTTCCACACCAAGTATTCCACCCTATTATGGGGAAAGAGAAGCAACATAAATAGAATGAAAAGGCAGGGGGCAAAGGTTTCATCTGATGTATTTTGATTTCATCTTAACAAATACTTGAGTTTAGCTGTGTTCTGAATTTCCAAGGCTAAATAAGAAAATACATTGGCAGCTCAGGGAGCAAGGAGGGACAAATCACTACTAATTTTAATAATCCTGCTACCTTTAGAAGAGGCTACAGTGGTTTCAAATGTAAATATCACAATAAAACAAAAGAGGGGACAATGCATCAGAATCCATCCACTCATCCATTATCCATCCATTCTGTTCATTAGAAGAAAACAAAATATCTGACATTACGTGTTAGAAAAAAAAGAAGGGGCAATTGCTCAATCATCAGAATCCCTAAATGGTAGAGTTGAGGGATGGAAGGAACATAGAGGTCATCTAGAGCTAACCTCTCTCTTTCTTCCATTTGACAGATAAAATGGGCTAAGAGGGGTTAAGAGACTAGGGTGAGGTCATCCAACTAGTTAATGGAAAGGGCACAGCTAGGATCTGTGTTTTTTGAATCCTTAGTAACCAATTTTAATTTTAGTCATAAGATTAAAAATATGGAATTTATTATAACGCATCTGAAAATGTCAAGCTCTCCTAGCCTGGATAATTAAGATACTGCCAAGTTTCTGATCTGGGGAAAGTGTTCCTTCTCAACCACTACTCCTTGGAAGCAATTTCAATTCAATTCAATCCAACAAACAGTTATTAAACATCTCCAAAGTGTCAGGCTCTTACAATGAAAAATGTGAAATAGCCCCTGCCTTTGAAGCGTTTACATTCTAGCAGGTATATATCATACACAATAGGTACATAGATAAGTATTTTAAAAAGAAATTCAAGGTTATTTGGAGGGGAGGCAGATGAGTTGCACTTTTAAGAAAACTGTGGATTCTAAGTGGAAATGGAGTAGAGGGAGTATGTTAGAGGCATGGACACATGGGAGATAGAATGTATAATGTGAGATACAGCAAGCAGGCCACTTTGGCCAGACTGTAGAGTATATGTAGGGAAGTAATGCGAAATAACTGGAACTGGAACAGTTGGTTGGAGACAGGTTATGAAGGGCTTTGAATGCCCAAAAGAAGAGCTTATATTTGACCCCAGAAATAATAAGGAGCCACTGGAGTTTAATGAGCAGAAGAATGATGCTCAAAGTTTCACTTTTAAGAAAATTACTTTGCCACCTGTGTGGAAAATCGATTGGAGAAGAGCCTTGAGAGTAGACCAATTTAGAGGCTATTACAGTAATCCATGGTGGAGTTTACAGAAGTTTCCACTATGGTAGTTAGTATCTGTGGGAGTGGAGACAAGGGAACAGATGCAAAAGATGTGAAAATAAACTCAAGAAGACTAGACAAGTGACTGGACATGTGAGGTGAGGGAAAGTTAAAAATCCAGGAAAACCCTAAGGCTCTGGATCTAGGTTAGTCAAAGAATTAGAAAGGGGGACAATAGGAAGCCAGTGATGAAGGGCTAAAATTCAGGAGACACTAAGGCTAGCATTTACACCTGGGAGTCATCTGTACAGAAATGAGAATTAAGATGAATCAATCCTATTCTCTAGGAATGTACATTCTACTGGAAGGCCACTATGCGCACATAAGCACCTAAGTAAGTAAATACAGAATTTTCATTATAGGTGATGATGGGAGACAGCAGTGGGTTCAAAGACTACTTATGACTTGACTAAGTCAGTGACAATGTACAAGTCCCTTTGCTTCTTGGAGACTCAGTTTTCACACAATGAAAATGTACATAATAATACTTACACTACCAACTTCATGGAACTATTGTAAGGAGAGCATTTCCCCAAACTTGGAGTGTCAATATAAATACAATTAGTATTATACACTCAACTATTGAACATTTATAAAAAAAACCTTAGAAACATAAACAAGAGAGTTGGAAGTGACCTTAGGCTGACCACATTATTAACAAAAAAAGAAAAGAAACCCCAGAATTGTGAAGCAAATTACCCCAAGTCATGTTAATGTTCAGTTTTTTCAATTACGTCTGACTCTTTGTGAAGGCATTTGGGGTTTTCTTGGCAAAAACACTGGACTGGCTTGCCATTTCCTTCTCCAGCTCATTTTACTAAGGCAAACAAAGTTAAGAGACATGCTCAGGGTCACATAGTTAGTAAATGTCTGAGGCCAAATTTGAACTCAGTAATATAAGTCTTCCTGATTCCAGGCCTGGCATTCTACCCAGCGCATCACCAACCTGCCCTCCAGATCATGTAGCTAGATGCTAATAGAACCAAGATTATAATCCAAGTATCCTGACTATACATAGTATGGCAGAAAGAATACTGGGCTTAGAAAGGTATGAGCTGGAGTCCTATTTTTGCTTATGAAACTGAATGTCATTTCCTTTTCCATTTTCTCAGTTTCCCAATCTGTAAAATGATAAAACTGAGTCCATGATTTTGAAGATTCTTTTAATTCTGACATTCTATGACTCTATACTTTTTGGTTTAATGGTTTTGCCATGATACAAGGCATGTTAATGCTACAAAGTGTTGAGTAAGGCCCTCCTAGTGCAACAGGGGACAGATTTAGAGCTATAAATTACCTTAAAGGTCATCTTCTACTCTAATATCTTTACCAAGAAAACCTCAGATAGGGTCACAAACAGCTGGCCATGACTGAAATGACTGAACAACAACAACAACAACAAAAGTCCAATCTTGGGCAGCTAGGTAGCTCAGTGGATAGAGCACAGGACCTGGAGTTAAGTGGATTAATTTCCTTTTCCCTCATTTTTTTCATCTTTGAAGTGGGTATAATAAAACAAGCTAATACATTTAAAGTACTTTGAAAACTCTACAGTGCTATGTAAATGCTAGAGTGGGTTTTTTTTTTAACCTCCTTGTTTCTAGAGGGGAGAAAAGAAGCTCAGACAAGTAGGTAACTTACTCAACATTACA
Organism: Pseudocheirus occidentalis; assembly: GCA_028646575.1. Lineage (NCBI taxonomy): Eukaryota > Metazoa > Chordata > Mammalia > Diprotodontia > Pseudocheiridae > Pseudocheirus > Pseudocheirus occidentalis. The sequence goes on along the minus strand of CM053602.1, from coordinate 28,419,082 downwards.
CTTGTAACAAAGACAGAAGAGGTCTTCTGCCTCCAAATTGAGCATTCTTTCCTCATTAAATACAAATACAAAATTTTCACCAAATTTTATGGTTTCTCAGAGCTTGTAAATATTAGCACCTGCAGGAATCATACACTAATATTATCTTCCATATTTAAGAGGCATGTTTGCTTGGCTTCTCTTGGGCCTTCATTTACTCATGCTTTAAATTGAGAAAATGTATAGCACATGGATGAATTACTCAAATGCAGTTCTAAATAGGCATCTTTTACCCAAAAGAAATTTTAAAAAAGAAGAATCCCAAATTAAAGTAAAGAAATCAAATGACAATTTAGAATGCTATATTCTATCTGGCCAATAGAAAAATGTACACTGCACTTTTGGATCAAATTTCAATTACATGTAAGAAGTGTTTCATGACAAGATATGATACACTGTAATAATTACAATATGAAAGTTCTTTTATCTGCAAAATCACTCCTATAATTTATATAATAGGCTCCTGGTACATAATCTTAGTTTTTTTTTTAAAAAAATCATCATTTCCCCACTCCTACAGTGATTTTCATGCAGAATTGCAAAGAAGAATTTGGTCATGGAAACATTTGGAAGAACAGGGCAATTAAAAATTGATGAATAACTATACTGTATAATTAATAACCATGGTGGGAGAAGCTGAACAGGCACACGTGGGCTCTGATGTGGGCTCATTTGTTGATCACAAAGGTTTTTCAAGGGAAAAGAAAATTAGCCTATAGTGTGATGAGAAACAAAATTGTTCCTGGTTTCAAGTACACCTTTAAAGCTATAAAACAGGAAAATGCCATAATACAGTGGTTAGGCTGGAACATGTTATTAACATTCTTTCACTGGATCTTAGATTTCAGTGGAAGGAATGTTAGAAATCATCTGTTCCAAGCCTCTAAATGAGAGAGGAGAAATCTGAAAGCTAGAGGAAGGGAAGTGACTTGCCCAAGGTGACACAGAAAACTAAGGGGTGGAAACTGGATTCAAATGCAGGTCATCTGATTCTAATGCCATCACTCTTATGACTGTCATGATGCCTCTTTGATTCAGTAAACATTTATTAAACTCCTACTACGTACGAGGCATTGCTCAAGCAAATACTTTTTACTGTGGGTGGCAGGTTGCAACCCACAGTTTAAGAAGCACTGAAGGGGCCGCAAATGAAAAAAAAGTTTAAGAAGCCTTGCTCTAGATGCTATGGATACTGAGACAAAACTAAAAGCAGTGCCTGCTCTCAATGAGCTCAGGTTACATTGTCATTACATTCCACTATTATTAACAGAAATTGTATAACACATGATGGCAGCAGTTCTTAACCTCAAGATTCAGAGACCCCTTTCAGAGGGTCCATGAACTTGGATGGGGAGAAAATTACACGCAACTTCTATGTGAAATTTAGCATTTCCTTCCATGCATAAAAATATTATTCTGAGAAGGGGTCTGTTTGATAGCTTTACCAAATTGCCAAAAGACTTGATGACCCTAAATGACTAAGAACCCATGCATTACAGCTTCAAAGGAGATTTTTGAACAGTATTTTCCAAACCTCTGAGATACGTAGTATACTTATTTCTCCTATTTAACAGTTGAGAAAACCTAGACTCCAAAAGTTAAGTGATTCACCCCAGTTCATAAATAGTTTAAGTCAGGACCCATTCTTAAATATTGTCCATGTCTCCTGATTCCACTTTCAGGACCATTTGTACTCAAAGTTTGTTTCTTTTCTGACTTCTATAGTTTGGGGTAAGCATGTCAGAGCTTAAAAGGATTGTAAAGATCATCCCTGTACCTATAAACAAGAGGACCTAAGATTCAGAGAGTAGGGACCATGGTGACAGAGCTCTAATACCCAAATTGGAATTAAAGGCCAAGACTCCTAATCCTTAGACTAGAGCTTTGGATAATCTAGAAAAGGAGCTATGTTGATTTCAACTAGCTTACATATGGGATTTACTAGTTATAAGTCAATATTCTAATAAAACTATCAAAGAATGAAAAGGAAAAATGGTATTTCAAATATCAAGACCAAGTTATCACCTTTTCTCATGAAAAGGATTGGGTTTTCCCAAGGAATATCAGACCTTGTTCATAATGTGGTCAAATACATTTATTCTGATGTGACCATAGTCATGAGATTTTCATCCAGAATGAAAAGTACTATTAGGAAAGGTCATTCATCTTAAACCCTAATGAGAAGGCCATGGGATCTAGGATTTGAGAGATCATGGTCACATTATACACTGACCTGGATTGACCACATCTGGAGTCTTCTGTCCAGTCTGAGATATGGCCTTTAAGAAAGATGGTGACAAACTAGAGAGTATCCAGAACTCTAGTTCTGGATCCAGAACAGGGAAACTAGGAGAAGGCAGCACCTTAAGATTCTATCCTGTATGAGTGAGTTGAAAAAATTGCAGATGTTCAGCCTGGAGAAGAGCATATTGAATAAAGGTATTTAGTAGGTGCATTTTGAATATTTGAAGGTCTGTCATGTGCAAGAGGTACAAGGGTTCTTCACCTTTGCCCTCAGTGGACAGAACTAGGAGCAATAAGTAGAAGTCGAAAGGAAGCACATTTTGGCTTGCTGTCAAGATGATTAAAAGTCTCTAAATAGAATGTATGCCCAGTGGAAGTCAGATTCTAGAGGGGATTAATTATTCAGATACAAGCTGAACTGGATACTTGTTACAGTCCTTTCCAATTCTATGACACTATGATTTTGTAAAGACTTGGCAACTGCACAAATATGGAGTATTATGGGAGAAAAAAAGAGTCAAGAATGACTAAGAAAATAACTACATACTAATTATCTACTCCACACACAATCTTGGTAACTACCATCCTTTTGCAGGCATGTGCTGGTAAATATTTAACAACCAGCTTCCCTCCTCTCAAAAAAACCCACATATGCCCATAACACACTTTTAAGTTTAATATGCATTATTCAATTCACCCTTAATACTTTCTGAAGTCTAGAAAATCAACAAAAAGAAATCAAGCTCTGATTTATATCAATAACTGAGGTGTAAATATTAACACTGAAAATTACTATATTGCAATAATAACAATAACTCCTAGTATTTATATATCAATTTTAGGTTTAGAAAGAAATTTATTAATTGCACCTCATTTTATACTCACAATAAGTCTAGCAGGTAGGTTCTATTATTATCATCTCCATTTACCAGATGAGGAAACTGAGGAAAGCAGAGGTAAAGTGACTAGCTCAGAGTCACACAGCTACTAAGTAAGGTAATAGTTGAACTCAGGTCTTCTGAACTTCAAATCTAGTCCTCTATCTACTGTACCGCCAAGCTGTCTAGTGGTTGGAATACATGTTTTATCTCCCCTTACAGACAAGTTCCTTAAGAACATTGATGATTTCCTACTTATCTTTGAATCTCTCTCAGCACTTAGCATTGGGTCTTGTATATAATAGATATTCAGAAATGATCTGCTGAATAAATGAATAAATATTGTAATGGAATTATTCATCAGTTTCAAGACTGTAGAGGGTCCCTGAGGCTAACAACTGGGACTAATGACATAGTATTTGATGATTCACAGGAAAGAGGTGAGAAGGTAGTTTGAGTGGGCAGAAGGGTTCTTATTGTTCAGTTGTTTCAATTGCGTCCAACTCTTGGTGACCTACTTCGGGTTTTCTTGGCAGAAATACCTAAGTAGTTTGCTATTTCATTTTCTTGCTCACTTTACAGTTGGAGGAAACTGAGGCAAAAAGGATGAAATGACTGGCTCAAGGTTGCACAGCTGCCTGAGGTCAGATTTGATTTCATGAAGATTAGTCTTCTTGACTCTAGGCCCCAAACTCTATCCACTATGTAACCTACTTTTCTCTAGATTGATTTTTAGGCTACAAGAGACCTTGAGTATGTTTTTAGAGTAGAGATGAAAGAGAATAGACAACTGCGGGTTCAGGGGCAGAGCCAAGATGGTGGTGTAGAAGCAGCAAGGTCCCACAGCTCCCACACAGCCACCCTAAACACACATAAAATATGACTCTGGACAAATTCTAGGACTCTCAAACTCACAAAAATACAGAAAACACATCTCTTGCAGAAGGCAGCTCGGCAGCAGGGAATCATTGTGGCAGGACGCAAGCTAAGGCCAGCCCAGCCTGAAACTGCCATTAGTCCAGGCTCCAGGGTGGTTGGGAGGAGCTGAACCTCCCAAGACACAGCATGAGTCTACTTCAGAGAAGATCTAAAGCACCTGGAGCAACCTTCACATCTACTAAGCCAGGATTAGAGGTCAATGAAAGGGAGCGAAGCTTTCAAGCTAAATTTGCGGGAGGAAAAACAGTTTGGCCAATCCACCCCCAGGGCAAGGAAGCAGTGGGGGAAGGGCAGGAACTGCTGTAACTGGTGGCTACCCCCACTGGGCTGCTTCAGAGCCCCTGGCCTGCGGACCCCGCAGGGGGGCTGAGTAAATTGATCAGGGCCAAGTGCACTTGTGTTGAGCGGCCTGGATCCAGATTGTAGTCTTGGGTGGTGGTCCTGGGGAGTGCTTTCAGCAAGCCAAAGCTTGGGGGTGGCTGCAAAACCCCCCTAATAGCTCTGGCAGCTGGGAAAACCCCAGCAATTTGGAACAAAGCTTTCCCGCCTACAAGCAGAGGTTCACAGAGCTAAAAAAACCCAACCAATTAATTGACTGGCCAACATGAGGAAAAGGAAGTAAAATAAGAACAGCAATAACACTCTAGAATCCTTTTTTGTGGACAAAAAGGGTCAAAGCATGGAACAGAAAGAAGACAACCCAGTCAGAACTCCAACACCAAATGCTTCCAAGACAATTGAAGAATGCCTAGTAGCTATAGATAATCTGAAAAAGGACTTTGAAAAACAAATAAGAGAAGTGGAGGAAAAATTGGGAAGAGAAATGAGAATGATGCAAGAACATCATGAAAAGAG
>CM053602.1:28397389-28413627 GCA_028646575.1 Pseudocheirus occidentalis | reverse complement strand
GAAGGATTGTGTGGTTGTCTAAGAACTTTATTTGGATACTAAAGTTAATGGTTACCCCAGGAGTGGAAGATCAGTATATTGTGAATTGTTGATTGAATCAACTCCCTCTTAGGGAAACTAGGTCGTTCCTTTTGTTAACTGATTGATTGAATCTTTAAATGTGAAGCTGGTTTCTCCCTTAAGGAAACCGGCTGATTCTTCTCTTGTTCCTTGTTCCTTTCTGTAATAAGATATAATATTGAGACTTTCCTTGTTCTGAAGATTGTATATAATATTGTGAACAGTTGAAACTGTGAACATTGTACTGAATCTGATTTTGTAATGGAACAGAGTGTTCACTAATACTGTGTAATCCGAATCTTAAAGGCTGTTCACAGTAACATTCTCTCAGGAATCTACTGCTGATTGGCTTTATATATGGCTAGGACACCTTCCCTAATATTTCTTTTCATTAATTGCCTTGATATTCTGGACTTTTTTGTTCTTCCAAATGAATTTTGTCACTATTTTTTCTAGTTGTATAAAGTAAGTTTTTGGTAGATTGATTGGTATGGCACTAAGTATATAATTTAATTTAGGTAAAATTGTCATTTTTATTATATTAGCTCTACCCAACCATGAGCAATTGATAGCTTGTTCAATTTCTTTTTTCTGAGATGGGGTTGTGTAAGTAATTTACTTCCTCTTCAGTTAGTCTGGGCAACTTATGTTTTTGCAAATATTCATCCATTTCAATAAGATTATTAAATTTATGTGCATACAGTTCAGCAAAATGATTCCTAATTATTGTTTTAATTTCCTCTTCATTGGAGGTACATTCACCCTTTTCATTTTTGAGACTCAGAATTTGGTTTTCTTTTTCTTTTTTTATCATATTGACTAAGAGTCTATCAATTCTCTTGATTTTTTCATAAAAACCAACTTTCAGTTTTATTTATAAGTTCAGTAGTTTTCTTACTTTCAGTTTTATTAATCTCTCCTTTGGTTTTCATTATTTCTAGTTCAGTTCTTAGTTGGGGATTTTCGATTTGTTCTTTTTCTAGCTTTCTCAATTGCATGCCCAATTCATTGACCTCCATTTTCTCTAATTTTTTCATGTATGCATTCAGGGATATAAAACTGCCCCTTAGTACTGCCTTTGGTGCATCCCACAAATTTTGCTATGATGTCTCATTATTGTCATTGTCCTGAATGAAGTTACTGATTGTTTCTGCAATTTCTTGTTCAACCCACTCATTCTTTAGGATTAAATTATTTAGTTTCCAATTAGTTTTTTGCCTACCTTTCCATGGTCCTTTATTACATATAATTTTATTGCATCATGATCTGAGAATGATGCATTTAATATTTCTGCCTTTCTGCACTGAATTGTGAGGTTTTATGCCCTAGTCCATGGTCTACTTTTGTGTATGTGCCATGTACTGCTGAGAAAAAGGTATATTCCTTTTGGTCCCCATTCAGTTTTCTCTAGAGATCTATCATGTCTAGCCTCTCTAAAATTTTATTTTCCTCATTAACTTCTTTCTTGTTTATTTTGAGGTTATATTAATCAAGTTCAGGGAGGGGGAGATTGAGGTCCCCCACTAGTGTTGTTTTGCTTTCTATTTCCTCCTCTAATTCCCTTGACTTTTCCTCTAGGAATATGGATGCTATACCTCTTGGTGCATATATGTTAAGTAATGATATTGCTTCATTCTTGATGGTGGCTTTTAGCAGGATTTAGTTTCCTTCTCTATCCCTTTTAATTAGATCTATTTTGGCTTTTGCTTCATCTGAGATAAGGATTGCTACCCCTGCTTTTTTTACATTAGCTGAGGCATAATATATTCTACTACATCATTTTACCTTTACCCTATGCCTGTACCCTTTTTTCAAATGTGTTTCTTGTAGACAGCATATTGTAGGCTTGTGGTTTTTAATCCATTCTGCTATCTGCCTCTGTTTTATGGGAGAGTTCATCCCATTTACAGTTATGATTACTATCTGTGACTTTCCCTCCATCTTATTCCCTCCCCTGTTTATATCTTTATTTCTTCATTTTCCTTTCTCCTCCTTAAGAATTTTCCTTTTGACCACCAACTCCCTCAGTATTCCCTCCCTGTGTTCCCCCCTCTTTACCTACCCTTTCCCTTTGCTACTCTTTCCCTCCCTACTGACTACCCTCTCTTTCTTACTCCCCTCCCCCCTTATCCCTCCTATTGCCTGTAGGGCACAATAGATTTTTGTTCTTAACAGAGTATGATATTCCCTCCTTGAACCCAAACCAGTGCTAGTAAATTTCACACATTGCTCCTCTCCCTCCCTATTTTCCCCTCTATGTTTAGGAATTTTTGTGTCTTTTCATGTTAGAATCTAAACTTAGCAATTTTTATTGATCCTTCTTTAAGTCAGAACCAATGAGAGTAACAATCATTTGATGCTCATCTCCTTCCTTCCCACCCCTCCACTTTAGTACGTTTTTATGCCTCTTCTTGTGGCATAATTACCATCTTCTGCCTCTACCTTTCCTTTTTCCCATTACAATCTCTTTCTTCCCCTTATTAGGTTTTTTTTAATCTTCAGGTTAATTCAATTATACCCACACCCACACAGAAAGTCTGTGCACATCCCTTTTAAGTGTCACAATACTTATACAAATTTAAGTATTGACTGGTATTTGCTTCTCATAAAGGAATGTAAACAGTTTGTTCTTATTATGTTCCAAGTTGTGTGCATATGTGAGCATCTGTGTGTGTATGTATATGTGTGAGTGTATGTTTTTCTTGTTTACCTGTTTATGTCTTTCTTGGGTCTTGTAAGTGGAGGTGGAATTTTCCATTGAGCTCAGGCTTTTCCATGAAGAAAGTCTGGAAGTCCTTTATTTCATTAAATGACCATCTCCTTGCCTGAAAAAAATATGCTCTGTCTTGCTAAGTTGATCCTTGGTTGAAGTCCTAGCTCTTTAGCTTTACAAAAAATGGCATTCCATTCCCTCTGATCTTTTAACCTAGCAGCTGCTAAATCTTGTGTAATCCTCACTGTAGTTTCATGATATTTGAATTCTTTTTGGCTGCATTCAGTATTTTCTCCTTGATCTTGTAGCTCTGAAATTTGGCTACTATATTTCTTGAAGTTTTCAATTTGGGATCTCTTTCAGTAGGAGATTGGTGAATTCTTTCAATAACCATTTCTCCTTCTGATTCTAGGACCTCGGGACAGTTTTCTTTGATAATCTCTTGGATGTTGTCCAAGCTGGTTTTTTCATCATGGCTTTCTGGTAGGCCAATAATTCTTAGGTTTTCTCTCCTGGATCTATTTTCTAGGTCAGTTGTTTTTTGAGTGAGATATTTTGCACTTTTATCTAATTTTTCAATCTTTGTGTTTTGTTTGACTGACTCTTGTTTCATCATAGAGTCCTTAGCTTCGATTTGTCTGATTCTAATTTTTAGTGAATTATTTTCCTCAATTAGCTTTTGGAGTTCCTTTTCCATATGTTCTTTTCCCATTTTAGGGAGGTATTTTCTCCAGTTAGATTTTGAACATCCTGTCCTAGTTCTCTAATTTTATTTTTTAAAGATTTGATTTCTTCAGTGACCTTTTTTCCAATTTGGCCACTGTAGATTTGAATTTATCTCCTACCTCTCTAATTTTGTTTTTAAAATCTCTTTTGAGATTCTCCAGGAAGGCTCTTCGGGCTTGAGACCAATTTATGTTTCCTTCTGTGGTCTCCAGTGTGAATATAGAGTTTGTGTTGCCTTCTCAATTATTTGATCATTCTTGCTCAGTATAAAAAGATTTGATGGTCCTAGCCTTTGCAGTTTCCTTCTTCCTCATTGTGAGCACTTATGTCCTGGATTTTTAGTGTGGATATCTACTTCTGGGGTGCCAGAGTCTTGAGCTTCTCAGGTTGGGAGGTAGGGGTTTGGTTGTTAACTTGGTAAGGAGACTGAGGCCAAGGCCAGAACTCTCAAAGATTCCCCTGAGTTGCCCTGAGGCTTACAGAGTAATCTATGGTGGTGGGGTGGTCTGGCTTCAGGTTTCCGAGTCTGTGTCTCTGAGCTTCATCTCAGGCAGGCTCAGAGCAGGCCACAGCTGAAGACCAGAGGCACAGCTACAGTTGCTGATTGACCTGGTAGTACTAATGCCCACCTGGGTTTTCTTTTTAGGGCTTGCTGGCTCCATCCTCCTGGGCTTAGACTCTGTACTGTCTTCTTTCCCCATTCCTCAGCCATGCCCAAGCCTGAGGCTGTTTCCACTAATTGAAGTTTTTACTCTCGTTGGGGAATTTAACTCCAGACTTTTCTAGGTCAGGGAGGGGGGATTGGAGCACCTAAGCTTTATTCCTCCATCTTGGCTTCTGGAAGTATGGGTGTATAATTTTAAACATCCAGGTTGCCCCAGGAGAAGCTGATGACACTGCTGTGGGCCTCGAGTTTTTTCCTACCCGGTTTGATGATCCTCTGTCCTGTGGTGAGATGGCCAGGCTGGGTGAGTCTGTTGGCTGGCTGGGGCTTCTTCTTGGTCTGCTGTACTGTGCACTCAGTTCCACGCTGGTGTGGCTCCCTTGTGTGCAGCATTCTCCTTACCCAGACCAGAGTAGGCACTTTCCTGGGCTGGGAATCCGTCATGCTCAGTCTCACAATAGGTTCTGTCACTCTTAAAGTTGTTCAAATTCACTTTTTAGCCTTCAGCAACAGAATTGTTAGAGGAGAGTGGGAAGGTTACTGCTTCCTTTCTGCCATGTTAGCTTCCCCCCCCCCAGACTCAGATCTCATTCCAGACTCAGATCTCATTCTTTAAATATATAAAGGACTGAGTCAAATTTTTAAAAATAGGAGTTGATAAGTGGTCAAAGGACACGACTAGGCAGCTTCCAGAGAAAGAAATAAAAGCTAAAAATTTTCCCATAAGGAAACAAAGGCTTGGGGAGGAAAAATGATTTGCCTTGTTCATACTGACATTAAGTGCCAAAGTACAAGCAGCAGAAAATTGATCCATACTTCATTGCATCTCAGCTTTAGAGGATGCATTGAGAAAATAATCATCTACAAACAAAAAATCACACACCAGCACTCCCTCCACTTCAGTCTTGGCTTGTAGTTTTTTCAAGTTGAACAATTTACCATCAGTGTGGTAGCTGACCTTAATGCTATGTTCATACTCATTGAAGGCATTTGACAGTATGGCTGAAAACATCATGCTAAAAAGCATGGGAACAAGCACACTGCTTTGTTTCACTCTGTTGCTGACCGGGAAAATGTGAGAGCGTTATACATTATCCAAAACCCAGGCAAGCATGCTGTTGGGAAATTGACATACAATACTGAGAAAGTTTTCCAGGCAACCAAGTTTAGATATAATTTTCCATAAGCCCTCGAAAATGACAGTATCTAAGACCTTGGTCAGATCTATAAATGTTGTGTACAGACCTCTGTTCAATTCCTGACATTTCTCCTCCTAGACATCAAACTTTGAGTTATTTTAATAATAATAACAGTAACTCATCTATATAACACATTATGGTTACAATATTCTTTATGTAATGTGTGCTTCTTATAACAATCTTCTGAGGTTATATGAACACTATTTTCCCTATTTTTGCCATTGATGGGAAATAAGACCTCGAGGGTCAAAGGAATTGGCTTTTGATTCCACCGGTGGTTAAGTGGAAGAGCTAGGTTTCAATCTTAAGTTTTCTCTACTTAGAGAGTTTTGTGTATTACACTGTGGAGGAATTTTATTTTAGACTGAGAAGTCTGTCTCTGCTTGAGATAAGAGGCTGAGAAAGAATATTCATGTTTTGTTCGAGTCAAGGATGGAAATGGAAGAAAACATTGAAAAGAACCATGGAAGGACTAAGTAAAAACAACAAAAACTCGGAAAATACAAATTCACCTAGAAGTACGGTGGAAATATCAAGGTAATTAGTCAACTTGTGCTCAAGTTTTGTCTAGGTACTTGCAACCCGTGTGACTCTAAGCAAATCATTATACCTCTTTGAGTAGTACTTATCTCCCTAGTAAAATGGAGATTCAGTTTCTTTTGGGGAGAGTGGGTTGGATGGATTTTGGATAGTTAGTTGTACATTGCTTTTAAATGAACCTAAGATCGTCTCTGAAAGAAAGGTCCAACTTTTAAGAACAATATTCTTCCAGTGATGCTGGATTGCTTTGAGCTATGGAATACCAGTCTCTTTTAATCAGAACTATTTTTGCTTTTGCTTTGTCTGAGATCATGATAGAGGAACAGTATCCAAAGAATTAAACTTGAGGAAGAAGCAAAGTTTGGTGGAGGTACACATGATGGGAATAAGCTGGCAGCAAGATAGTATCAATAAAGCTGCAGCATAGGAATAGAAGGTACAAAAAGCATATGATTAGAGACATGTATTAGCACAAAAAGGGAAGTCATTTGTGTAGTAAGAAATTACTGAGGGATAGTTCATGAACTCCTGTAATGTCAAGAGCTCTAGAGAAAAACTTTCAGCACACATGGTAGATGCCCTCCAGAAGATTTATGGGAGGACATGGACAGGAGTGATGCAGGATGCAAAGTTGTGGATAGGTCCCTCTCATAGGAGAAATCAAACTTTTAAAAGACAATACCTATATTATAAGATTATTTCCAAAGATTGATTAAGAATTTTGGGAGATAAATCTAATCCTAATATCTAAACCAGGAAAGGATATAGCAAAAAAGAAATATAAATTGATATCCTTAATGAATATTGATTCAAATATTTAAAATCAAATCCTGTCAAATACAGACTTTAGTAAGTCATCCAAGAAATCATTTATTATGATCAATTTGGGTTCATACCAAAGAAGTCAAGATGATTCAACATTAGGAAAACAATATATATAATTAAATATATTTTCAAAAGAAAAATTCTAAAACTACATGATTATTTTAACAGATGCAGAAAAAGTCTCTGACAAACTAAAATATGCCTTTATACTAAAACACATTTAATGAATAAGCATATAGACACCTTTTAAAATATATTATATTTAATGTATTATATATCTGAAAAACAAAAGCAAGAATTGTATACAGTGGGGATATACTAGAGGATTTTCCAATAAAAACAAGAGTAAAGCTTGAATTCTCATGTCCCCAATATTATTGGATCTATTTCTAGAAATGTTAACAATAGCTAAAAGATAAGAGAAAAAAATTAAAACCCTTAAGAGAGTCAAAGAGGAGCTAAAAATATACCTTTTTTGCTAACAAAAGGGAGGTTTTCTTAGAAAATTGTAAGAAATGAGAACTAACACTAATTGATACGCTTAACTTCAGCAAAGTTGTAACTACAAAACAAATTCATAAAAACCCATATGCAAACATCAAGAGGCAATAACAGAAAAGGAAATCCCACCCAAAATAATTATGAAAAACATAAATTTAAGGCTGAACTTAAAAGATGAAACAAAATACCCATAAAGATTAAATTACAAAATGTTCCTTAAGGGGAAAAAAAAGAACAACTTAAGGAGTTGGAGGAATGGTCAGCCCCCATGCCTGGGATGTGCTGATATAACAAAAACGAAAATGTCAACAAAGTTAATTTATAATTTTAATGCTACACCATTCAAACTATCAATGAGATATTTTAAAAGAAACTTATGAAAAAATAATAACACTCATTTGGAGAAAGAAAGGATTATCAAAGAAAATTATGAAAAGAAGTAGGAATGAAGAAGAAACAGCATTTCCAGATTGCAAACTATAATATAAAACAGCAGTCATCAAAACCATTTGGAACTGGTTTTTTAAAAAAAGAGTATGTTGATGGAACAAACTAGACAAAGAAGACTAATCACTCTAGAAACCTCAAAACATGAATTACTTTAGAAAGAATTACTTATTTGATAAAATCTGCTAGGAGTACTGGAAAGGAGGCTGGCAGAAATTGGGTTCATACCAACACTTTATGCCATATTCTGCAATAAATTCCAAATGGATACGTGAATTTAATGAAAAAGATCATACCATTAAAAATTCAAAGAGAAGTAGATCATCTGTCTTTCAGCGCTATGGGCAAGAGATGTATTTCTAATCAACCAAGATATTGAAGCAATTACAAAAGATAAAATGGATAATTTTGATTACAGGAAACCAAAAAGCTCTGTGCATAACCATAATCAGTGTATCTAGGATGAGAAAGGAAGTGGCTGAATGTGGAAAAATTATCAGATTTTTCTGATAATAGTTTGGTATTCAGGAAAGAGAGAAGGAGGTGGGAAAGGAGGGAGGGAGTGTAGGAAGGGAGAGATAAAAGGAGGGAGAGACCGAGAGAATATGCAAATAATAACAAACTTCAGATCTTATAACCAGTAAAAATTGGCAAAGACGAGTCTCTCCAGGAAATATGAGAAAATGAGAGTGTTACAGGATGGGAAGGATCCTAAATTTCCCAAAAACATAACATCAGGATTAGAAATTCAACACTCTAGCACAGTGGTTCTCAACCTTCCTAATGCCATGACCCTTTAATAAAACAACACCTCATGTTGTGGTGACCCCCGACCATAAAATTATTTTTGTTGCTACTTCACAACTGTAATTTTGCTACTGTTAAGAATCATAATGTGAATATATGATATGCAGGATATATTTTCATTGTTACAAATTGAATGTAACCCACAGGTTGCAAACTACTGCTAGCAAGAGATGGAAAGAATAATGGCTGGACTCTCCCACCAAATCTAGGTATCCACATATCTATCCTGGGAGTCCTAGAGAGATCTTCTCTGCCTGAAATCAGCTTTATCCAAGCCCTGCCCCAGTCAGAGACTTGCCCAGACCCTTCTGTGGCTACAGTAAAACATTTCTGGGTAATTCTGGGCAGGCCTACCACAGTCTTTCCTGTATGAGCCCAAGGATACACAATGCTAGCCTAGGCTTTCCCATACCAGTGAATTCAGAAACTCATCTTAAGAAAGGTGAGTCTTGTGGCACACAGGGTACATTCAGTGTAATAATCTAAACGTAGGCCAACTCTAAGACCACCTCACTCCTAACAATGCTGGTACCTAGTCCTAGATGAGTTGGGCATTAAGTAGCCTGATTCCAGCTGTGGGAAAAATTTCATATTAAAAAAATCCATCCCAAACTGTCCCTGAAGTCTGTGGTGAGTATCTAGCATAGGAGCAGGTACCATGTCTGCTCAGCCAGACAAAAGGAGAAAAATAACTCAGGCAAATCCTAGAGTAGAGAAAGGGCCAGAATCCTCTGACAAGAGGAATCTCCCATGGAAGAAAGGAAGGAAAGGAAGAAAACATGCATTTATTAACCATTTACTATGTGCCAGGCAATGGCCTAAGTACTCAGAATACCAAAAATGAAGAAAGTACCTGGCCTCAAATAGTTTACATTCTAATAGGGTAAAACACATGAAAGGGAGATAAACTACGAAAGGGGAAGAGAATGAAGGTACTCTTGTGAGGGCATATGTTTGAAGTCCAGAAATTCAGGAACAAGACTGGGAAGGGAGAGAGGAGCATGGTTGTTCTAGAGGAGTCCCCAAACCTATTGAAGGAGGGATCCTACCTAGATTGGCCCACTATACTCATGAGTATGAAGGTCTTGCCCCTACCATTCAAGCTTGGTTCTTTACCAAGTATATTTTCCTTACTCCTCCCCATTCCTTGCCATCAGAAAACCAAGGAAAACTCTGAAGAGAATGAGGAAATTAAGAGAAACCTAGGAGGTAAACCCCAAAGAGAAAAAAATACTTCCCAGGTAAAGCCTTCAGGAAAGAAATAGTACCTAGAGGAAATGACAGAAGAGATACAGAAAGGAAAAGTCAGGGATGAAAAAATGGCAAGTGAAGTTGACACCTTAGAACAGACTTCACTCTGGAATTTATAAACCTCATAATTACAAAGAGCCAAACAAAACATAATGATTCAGTAAAACAATAAGAAATACTAAAACTAAACCAGAAAAATGGGGAAAAACAAGGAAATCTAGCAAATATAATATCTAAAACAACTTCCCAGGAAAACAAGGCAAGGGGAGATGATCTAAGAATTATTTTATTATATCAAAAACATAACCTGAAAATACCTTGTGTAACATATTTCAAGAAATTCTAAATGAAATATGCCCATAACTCAGGACCAGAAAACAAAGTGAAAGCAGAAATAACCCACTTGTAAGGTCTGGAAGAAACCTGAAAATTAAAACTCTCAGGAACATCATAGTCAAAATCTAAAGGTTAAGCTTCAAAGAAAAATACTACATGCAGCTGAAAAGGAATTAAATAAGGCCTCAATAAGGATCACATAAGATTCTGAAGTTCTCACTATAAGAGAGAGGGAAAAGCTTAGAATATTATATTCCAAAAGACAAAAATGTAACAATTTACAATAAAGGATAACCTATTTTGCAAAAATAAGTATAATCCTATAGAGAAAAATATAGACTTTCAATGAAATGGAAGATTTCCAAGCATTTCTCATGAAAAGGATAGACCTAAGCAGGCATTGTGATATGGAAATATAGGTTCTAGGGAAAGGAGAAAAGTGCACATATTTGTTTGGTAAGGGAATTATATTGGAACAATTGTTAGATAAAATGAAAACAGATAAGCAAGGATTTTATATAATACTTAAAGATACCACAGGTAACAAATCCAGAGTAATGCTAAACATAGAAGTATCTAATAGCATAGCATCTAAATAATAAAAAAAAAGAGATGAACCAGAGGAAGAAATATATATATATATTGAAACAATAATACTGAGAAAATATAACATGTGCCTTTCCGACCCAGAAAAATCTAGCCAAAAGATAAACAAGAAAGAATGCAAGGAACTTAATAGAAATATGGAATAATTAGAGATAACAGAAATCTAGTGATTACCCAATGGAAATCAAAAGGAATTTATAAACCGCTCCTCTATTCATTCCACCTTCACAAAAATTGACCACATAGCAGAAGCATAAATATCTCACCAAAAATGTAGAAAAGAGAAAATACTTAATATCATTCATTGATCATAATGTGATACAATATCTGTCCAATAAAGGGCTTTTAAAGAAAAAATAATCGAAGAATAAATAGCATGAGTCTAAAGAACTGTTTGTCAAAAACCAAATTTAAAAATAGGAAATATAATTAATTAAAAAAACAATACCGGGAAAACATGAAAATTTATGGGATGGAGCCAAAACAAAGTCTGAGAGAAATTTTTATAATGAAAAATGCTTTAACCAATTAAAAGTAATTTTTTAAATGAGAAAATTGAGTATGCAATTCAAAAAATTAAACAAAGAACAAAATAATCCTCAACTAAATAACAAAGTAGAAATTATAAAGATTAAAGCAGAAATTAATACAACTGAAAAAAAACAATTGAATTAATAAAACCAGAAACTGAGTTTTTTGGGGGAAAGAGACAAAAATTTGTTTGCCATAATGACAACAAGAATAAACATAAAAATTAAAATGGCTTTTGTACAATTTATATAGTCTTTTAAGGTTTACAAAGCTCTTTACAAATTTTATCTCTTTTTTTATTACAGTAATCCAGGGAAGTAGGTGTAATTATTATGCCCACTTTACAGATGAGAAAACTGAGGCAGACAGAAATTCAGTAACTTGCTCAGGGTTACATTGCTACTAAGCATCTGAAGGTAGATTTGAACTCAAATTTCTTGACTTCACTTTCTCCACTCTATCTACTGTACTACTTAACCATCTAAATTTTAAAAAGAAAAAGGAAAATCAAAGTATTCACAGAAAAAATAATAAAAGAGAACTCAAAATCACTAAAGATGAAATAAAAGAAATTATCAAGAACTATTTGTTCAAATATACGCCAATACCACCTACAATGAAAAAGATGGAGATGAAAACTTGCAAGATATGTCAAATACTCAAAAAAACTAAAAGAGAATATTTCGATAACCTAATATCAAAAAGGAGATTAAACAAACCATAAATTAAATCCCTGTTTTTAAAATTCCAAAGCCAAATTAAATATTCAAAGAACAATTAAATTGAACACCATGCAAACTGTTGTTGCTAATATAAAAAAGTAGGCATGCTTCCAAAACCATTTGATGATACAAATATATCTTATCACTTGGATCAAGGAGATTCAAAGTAGTAAAGAAAACTACCAGCATTTCTTTTTTTTTTGAGAGGGGAAGGTAGGGCTGTTGGGGTTAAGTGACTTGCCCAAGGTCACACATAGTTTTTGTGTTAAGTTTCTGAGGCCGGATTTGAACTCAGGTCTTCCTGACTCCAGGGCCAGTGCTCCATTTACTGTGCTACCTAGCCACCCCAACTACTAAGATTTCTAATGAACACTGATTTTTTTTTAAATTAGCAAGTAGGCTAAAATGTATTAGAAAGGTTATATACTCTGGCTGTGTGGATTTATGTGAAAATGCATAGTTGCTTCAATATAAAGAGACTATAAGTATAATATTCTATGTTAACAATATAAATCATATAAATCATATATTTATATCAAGAGATGCTATAAATGTTTTTGTCAAGTTCTAGCAACTGCTCCTGTTAAAATGTTTAGAAATCATAGGAATAATTTGCCCTTAATAGGTTAAATAGTATTTATGTAAATTCCAGAGCAAACATATACAATGGAGAAAAATTAGTACTCTTTCATGTTAGATTAGAATTAAAACAAGATTATCTATTACCATCACTACAGTGTAAAATTGTCCTTGAAAAGTTAGCAATAGGAATAAGACAAGAAAAAGAAATTGAGGGAATAAGCATAGACACAGAGGAAACAACATCATTGGTTTTTTGCAGATGACAGGGTGGGGTACTTAGAGAACTTAAAAGAATCAACTAAAAATAATTAAATTAATTAATAATTTCAACAATTTGCAAGACATAAAATAGATTCATGCAAATCATTAGCATTTGTATATATAACCAACAAAACACAACTGGAAGATCTGGAAAAAAGGAATTCCATTCAAAATAACTACAAGAACTATGAGGAGTGCATGTACCATGTTTTAACCTAGGATTCTATTAATGTAATCATAAAACAGTTTCTGTCCTTGTAGCTATCCATTCTTTGTTTTCAAAAAGGATCAATAACATCATAGGGTAATGTCTTACCTCACATGTGAATTTAATTGAAGTGAGGCAGAGTTACACAAAGTCTGAGGCAGAGTTACACAGAGTCAACAGCCTCACTCTCTCTTTCAGAAACATCAAATTTCAATGGCAAGACAAAAGTCAAGATTGCAGGCTTGTAATGGTAATGGGAATTTGAAGATCTTCCTTTCCCCTTAACAAGTCTAAGGGAAATTGAAGACCTTCCCTGCTTTGAAAATAAACTCTGCCCCCTAATAGGGTGGATGTAATCACATGGAGCCTGTGGTGGGAGGAGTTTGCTAAAGGGTACAGCAGAGCCCATAGGAAGTTGGGAGTCAGAACCAGTAAGACAGTTAGGAGGAGAGAAGGTTTCCCAAGGAGACAGATAGGCTTGTGAGTAAATATTGGTCTTATGTTGGTTTGTGGGAAGGCTAAAGGACAGTGTGGCTCTCTGTGCAGTTATGGCTTATTAACTTCTTTGCTACTATGATGGAAATGGCTTACTGCTTTTGGGATTCAGTTTTATGGTGTCTGAATAAATGTTTTGCTTCCGTCTTCTATCTGTTATGTTTTGTGATTGAGAACCATACAGGTGCATTTACAGTGATTGTGGTCACTGTGAATATTGCATTGGTGCTACAGGGCCATACCCTGAGATACAGGGGAGGGGATCACTTCAATATTTTTGATCTCACCAAATTCTAAGCACTGTGGAGCACACAGTTCCTCCTTCAACTGCCTTCATGGTCAGTGGAACAAGCTCTTCTCATTTACCCATTCCACCAAAGTTTTTTTAAAGATTATTAGCTAAATTTTAATAAAAATCTTTATATAACTAGTAGATGGGATTGACAAATGAACATGATTCTGTAAGTCAATAGTGTACTTCTTCCACATAGATCTATATATTTTTCTGATGTATTTTTTTCAGCTATGACAGCCATTAAAACAAAATAATGAAATAAACTAAAATTAGAAACAAGATTTTTGAATTACTATCACAAAATGTAAGTCAGTTTTAAAAAATGAGGCATATTCCATCATACTGTTCACTAAAAAATCATTAACAATCATTAATAATTTGGGGAAAAAAGGATTGCTTTTACTGCTCACAAATCAATTTTTTTCAGTTTTTTTTGTTTTTGTACAAACTTTAAAAGATCTATTTTTATGTAAGCTGACATGATTTTCTAAGCCAATTTACACATATTAAGTGCATACATTCAAAACTAATTTACTTATAGAAGTACATGATCAAAAATTCTGGAGATCACCAGTCTAAAGATGTAGATAATCTTCATTTTCAAACTCTTTCTACCTCCTAAAACATCATCACACAAGTATGAAAGGAAAAAAAAGTATGAAACATGACAGAAACAATTGCAGATGTCACTTAAGCCTGGTTCTGAGGAATAATAGTAAAATCATCTAACTTTAATAGAACTTTTTTTTTTTTTGCTTTTTGGAGGGCAGTTGGGGTTAAGTGACTTGCCCAAGGTCACACGGCCAGTTTTTCTTGTGTTAAGTGTCTGAGGCCGGATTTGAACTCAGGTACTTCTGACTCCAGGGCCGGTGCTCTATTCACTGCACCACCTAGCCGCCCCTTTAATAGAACTTTAAAGTTTACAAAGCTCTCTCTCTTTCTGTACATGTATACACACACACACACACACACACACACACACATATATATACACATGCATGTGTGTGTGTGTGTGTGTGATGAGCTTCATAATAATCCTATAAAGTACTACAGGTATTACCCTATTTTACAGATGAGAAAATTGAGGCCCAAAAGGTTAGGTAATTTGTTTGTGGTCATACACCTGGATACAAAAGGAATACAATCTCTTCTTACTCCAAGTTAAGTGATTTTTCAAAAAACACTATGGCAATTCCCTATAATGGGCCATAATTTTAAAATAATGTAAATACCCCCAATATTTAGCAAGAGTAATCTATGGCAACAAGTGGCGAAGTAGAAAGGGCACAGGATTTGAATTTAGGGTAGCTGGGTTCAAATCCTAGGTATCACTTATTACAAACTACTTATTTACTGTAGTCAGCTGGGAGAAGCCAGTAAACCTCTCTGGGCTTTTAAGCTTCCTCAGTTGTACAAATGAGGCTGTTAGATGAGATGACATATAAGGTGGTGATACAGCAGAAAGAGAACTAGCTTTGGAGTTGCAGGACCTGGTTCAAATACCTCTTCTGATATGTACTGCCTATGTGACCTTAGGCAAGTCACTTAATTTTCCTGGGGTTGCTTAACAATCTTGGAAGGATTGCTCTGGATGGCTTCTGAGGGCGACTTCATCTATGATCCTGTGAGCTGAAAAGTTCTATTCATCTCTAAATATGACCCTGTGATCCACATGCTATTAGGGTAAAATAATTAAAATAACATTTTATAGCTCAACTACTTTGCAGGAAAGAACATTCTTACTAGTTGTTACTCAGGAAAGCAAACAAGTAGCCATTAATACTTTGAGTATAAGCCAAAATAAAGTCCTTAGTTCAAATGTAATTGTTTAAAAAAAAACCTAAAAACTGGTTAAGTTCAAACTGATGATACTTTTATTTTCAAGATACAGTAGAATTTATATAATAGATTTGATATAACTTTGCTTCCAGGGATTAGTGTCTTAATCATGTCTTTAGAGAAATTTGAAATAGTGATTCTGACATGCATTCTTAAGTATTACCTATTTTGTTTAAAGAAGGTAGACTCTGTTTTCTAAGGAGTATTTACTTCTGACATTTCGATCCCTGACTTGAGCGGCTGCAGACTCTGAACCTCTGTGCCACACTTAGGACAAGTGAAGTACATGTCAAACAAGTAGCTGCTTTTAACACAATAATAACAAAACACATGTATATAACCTATGGTATGAGGCATAGTAGGCCACTCTCCACAAAGGGAACATTCTTTGCCATGGATGGCTAATGTATCATCATTGTTAGGAACACCTGTAATGGGGATACACCAAGATGACAATTTGGCTTTCAACTTTTGGATATTAGTAAGTGGTAAGAGAAAGATCAAAAATTCTGCTAAACCATGCCACAATAGTTCCCTGTTCATGTACTCAAAGCCAACTTCTCGAATGTTTTGGGGTTTGCAAAATACAGATCGAATACCTAAAAGACGCTCTGTCAATGTAGCAAACTT